>OX376372.1:42599952-43799952 GCA_947369275.1 Nemotelus nigrinus | reverse complement strand
CGCCACCACAACGTCATACGGACCGTTTGGCGTGCATGCAACAATATAAATAATGTGTGCTGTCCACCATTAAGCAAACAGAATAAGCTAAAGACATCTCGGTAGCAACTTAGGGCCTTTCGGAATTCGTGTCTCTTGACTTGGTCTTGATCTCCGTATAACAAATTGTGAAGTCAGCGGAGTAGCTGAGCTATTATAACAGTTATGGGAGATCAGGATAGGCTGTCCAAAATTGCTGTCTGGTCTTGTTTTGACATTTTGGCAAGTATGGTGGACAAGTGTCGTTTTTCGCATGGCGAACTTGTTGCCTTCGGGGAGTTGAAGGACCGCAAAAAACCAGAATTTCATAAGTAGCGAAAGTTAATGATCGAATGTGGCACATAGGACGGGCTTTGAGCATCGATTTCGTGGATAGGATCCGTCAAGTTAGATTGGACAATAAGAAGGAAGATGATGGTTTCGATTTCGAACACCTGCTACCAATAGTTGATGGTGAGTGTCTTTTTTGAAAGTTATTTCACCTTCTGTGTGTGTATTTTTCCACTGTTGGTGAAGACAACGACGATACAAGCTCGGGTTCTTCGGACTCCGAGGACGAAGAAGACATAGCAGTACTCCATCGGCTATTTCCTTACATGCGGCTATTTCCTTCTATTTCGTTGCAGGCAACACCATACTAATTTTTCAATAAAGTTTTTTTCAATAAAGAAAAGGGAGTTCCAAATTTTTGTTTACCAACACTTAGGGGATGATAGTTGAAGAGTACTCGCGCCAATTGACAGGCAAAGGTTGCATATGAAATCAAGAACTAGTTCTACACTCCGGCCAGCGAGATCGCGTGATCTCACGCCATGTGACTTTTTCTCGCGAGGTAATGTTAAGAAAGCTGTTTGCGTCCCACCTTAACCAACAACTCTGGCCGACCTACAAAAACTTGTCACTGCTGCGGTATATAGATTGTCCATATCCAATCTAAACATAATCAAATGAACATTAATCAAATTGGGTTTATCTTTTTGAATAACCCAATAATATTTTTCATCTTGAAAATAATAACATATTTAGCTATTCATAAGCTATTTTTTACTTCTCTTAAAATTATTATCTTCTTAATATACTGATATGTTACTACAGTCAAGAATATAAATGTAAAAGCCTTTTTTTTAAATTTTAAATTTTAATTTTTTTTAATTTTAAATTTTAAAATTGAAACACTCTCCGTCCAGGAATCCGTCGATGGGGATATCTCTGTTGATACAAAGGTTCCTCCACTTGTGAACTTCCCCGGCACTCTCCATATACGTACATAATATCTGCATATTCTTCATTAGTGTAGTGAGACATTTTGAATTTATGTTTGAAATTTTAGTGATATCTTCTAGCTCGAGTAATGTACCGAAACTGACAAAAATTTGAAAGTGGTTCTGTTTTTATAGGGTCTTAATTTTTTTACGTATTCCATTAATAAAGGCGAAGAGCTGTACCCAATTTTACCTTTAACATCCAGGTTGGTGCTTCAATTATGTTGAAACTAATTTTAATTTAGTTTATTTTTTTGATAGTTTAAAAAGTAATTAATGGGCAGTAAAAATACGTAAGTACAAATAACAATTTAAACTTTTCTTTCGAACGAGGGCTACTTTACGGCATATTTACTTTTTAAGCGATATGTATTTTCGCTTACCACTTGCGGAATGGTAAAATCTAAGTCAAAAATGTTTGAACATTTTTTGTAACCAACAATATGGTCTATAAAAATATAAAATTAAAATGGCATATTTTAATGAGGTTTTCTGAGAAAAATGACATTGAACACAGAATTTTCGGGGTAGAAGTTCAAAAATTTTGTGTTTTGAAGTAAATATCTGAAAATCAGTAACAGTTACAATCTAAGACGTTACATCAAATTAAAGGTAATTGGATTCCAAAAAAAAACAAGTCAAAAAACTTTGCGTTATGATTATTAGTTTTCAAGATATAACGATTTAAGTGAGTCAGGGTACAGTTCCGAAAAACTTTTCTTGACCACCCTGTAACTCCGCAGATTTTGAAAACCGGACCACCCTGTAGAACGATTTTTTGCTCAAAAAATATCAAGGAATGCCTCCTTACAAAAGTTTCCACCGAGTACTAAACACCCTGTATATATATATATATATATATATATATATATATATATATATATATATATATATATATATATATATATATATATATATATATATATATACACTCCTTATCACTTGAATAGCCCACTTGGAAAATCCGTAATAACTCTTCCATTGTTTTTCCGAGAATATTGGCATAAAAATCGTGAACACATTGTAGACCGTAATGAACATCTACCTGTTATTGGGATTTAATTTTCGAAAACTGTGGCAATAAAAAATGAGTAACGAAAATAAGGCATTTTTCAGCAATAACAGCCGAAAAGAATAAAAACAAAATTTGCTTCTCTTAACATAGGATGTGTCCCCCTTTCGCTTTTATTACTTCAAAAATTATATTTCTAAACCTTTGTATAGAGTTTGCAGGTACTTTATTGGAATTTTTTTTTCCACTCCTCTTGTATGGCGGCTATTAGTTCTTCCCGGTGGTCAAATTGTCTTCTGCCTTCGTAAACTTTTCGACTTAAGTATCCCCATACGTTTCAATAAAATTCCAGTCGGGTGACATCGCAGGCGAGTCTAAAACGTTTAAATTTATCGACTTGAACCAATTTTTCACTATACGCGCGGTGTGAATTGGAGCATTATCCTGCTGAAGAATGACATCCTGGATTTCCAAAACCTCGTGACATCTTATTGTTTCGTTTTTCATTAATTCTAGGTAATTTGCACCATTCTGACAACCGGACAAAACCAAATCCACGACCCCATTGAAGGAAATTCCTCCCCACACCATGACTGATCCAACCTCTGCGTAACGTCGAGACAATACCAATTCTTCCTTCCGTAAATCGTGAAAATAATATGAAAAGCCATCGGGTCTGTCTAAATTAAACTTTTTCGTCGCTAAATATGAATTTTTGCCATTTTCTGGTACAAGTCATATGCTTCTTTGCGAATGCCAGGCGCGCTACATTATGACGCTCCTGTAGCACCGGTTTGCGCCTCAGTTTCCTGCGTCTCATATTCGGAGATCCTTTTACAATTCGACAAATCGGTGAAACACTTGCAGTAATCCACTCTTCAACTTTTGCACGGATTTTGCCTACAGAGTACTTCAAATTAGATGCTTCCCTCAAAATTCTTCGCCGTTCTTGCTCTATTGTCACTTTACTAACGCTTCTCACATAATTTTTACCATATTTATCCTTGTTCTTTAAAAAGTTTCTCACTACTTTATTACTTCTGTTAATTTGCCTGGCAATTTCACTGTTATTTAAGTTTTCTCCCTTTAAAACCGAGATGGTAGTTTTTTCTTCGTCACTCAATGATTTTCCACGTCCAATTTTGCACACCAACACGTTGATCTCTCTCAAAAAATGAATTTTAACATAGAAACAGTCCTCATATTTAAAAACTCAAATAAATACTAACCGGATATTGATACACTCGACACACAGTATAGACAAATACTAAGTGGGCTATTCTATTGACGCGCTGAAAAATGCATTTTTTTCGTTACTCATTTTTTATTGCCACAGTTTTCGAGAAATAAATCCCAATACCAGGTACATGTTCATTACGGTCTACAATGTGTTCACGATTTTTATGCCAATATTCTCGGAAAAACAATGGAAGAGTCATTACGGATTTTCCAAGTGGGCTATTCAAGTGATAAGGAGTGTACATATATATATATATATATATATATATATATATATATATATATATATATATATATATATATATATATATATATATATATATATATATATATATATATATATACATATATATATATATATATATACATATATATATATAGATATATATACATACATATATATATATATATATATATATATATATATATATATATATATATATATATATATATATATATATATATAGGGTGATTCATTATGAGGTTTGATTTTCAATAGGCTTTTTTTGACAGACCACGCGTGACTCCTGCCAAACTGTAATATAATTTTGATTCAGTATTATTTGACAAATCATCATGTTAAGACTCACACCGCAACAGCGTATGGTGAATGGGCTCTGAATCAGCTCAATGAAAATACGCTGTTTTATCGCGAAATTTTGTTCAGTGACCAGGCGCATTTTTGGTTCAATGGATACGTCAATAAGCAGAATTGCCGTGTTTGCGCTGATGAACAACCTGAAGTGCTTCAACAGCTACCACTACAGCCACAGAAATGCATAGTTTTGTGTGGTTTATGGGTCGGGGGAATCATCAGTCCATATTTCTTTCAAAATGAGTCTGTTCAGAACGTAACCGTCAATGGCAACCACTTTCGCGCCATGATAACGAATTTTTCACTACCTGAAATTGAAGCCCGCACTGAAAGAAAAATTCGTGGTTGATTTAACTATTATTGATAGTAATGCAACAATTCATTCAAAATTGTCGAATCAACTACGGAAAATGGTTCTTTCTACTATGCTAAAATAGTTCATTTGACCATACAAAAGAAGTTGACTTTGCTGATACAAAAAATATCGAAACCTTCGAGGATTCAACTGTGTTAATTGGATCATAAGTACGATAAATAGTTGATCTATAAAAAAATGAGCATCAATTCATTTAACACTACAAAATATTGAATTATCAACAATTTTCATAGTAAGCGAACCACTCTACAATTGTTAAATTCAACAAACATAATTCCACACCACAGACTATAGTCATTTACTATTTCATACTATGTAGATTGTTGGAATACCTTAGTTTGTGGTTGTTTACTTTTTTGCACTACGGACGTTGTTTATCAACCACGCGTTATGGTACATAAAAGTAATCAACGATTTTCTTAAAGTTGTTTTAACTATAGCAAAAACAACTAAGGAAAATTGTTGATTTTACCAAGATTTTTCTTTCAGGTGGTATCGGTGAACTTTGGTTTCAACAAGACGACGCTCCTTCGCATATAGCGAGAGAAACAATAGACTTATTGAGAAATCATTTTGGTGAGAACCTGATTTCACGTTTGGGACCAGTAAATTGGCCGCTTAGATCGTGAATTGAATTGAAAAATATTTTTATTATGAATTATTTGTACAATCTTAACCTAACTTACAGTTTATATAACAAGAAAACAAAAACTTAAAATCTAGCGGCTATACTATTTTGGCCTCTTATCGCTTTTTTTTTTTGGTTATTATTTTGACATAAATTTTGTTTCTTACACACTAATGATATTACCCAGCCTGTACAACAGCTGGGATTACACTGATTATAATTTCCTCAAACATTACCATACACTTAAATTACGATCTAACCTAAGTCTAATTATAGTTACTTAGCCTAATTACATCTAATCTTCACATAGGTCTTAAATCCGGCCTGTGTAGTCGAAAAGCGCATCCATAAGCTGCCGTTGCAATGTTATGATCGCGGGGCGCATAAATGGCTCATTAGAGCCACTTGTACGCCCTAGTGTCCGAATCAGTCCATTCTCATGTGCGTCTGTTTGTTCGTAAAATCTTGTCGTTAATTCCACAACTCGGTCCCTAAGTGGCTTCAGTCCCGACTCCTGATACAGGAGAAGGTTCTTCGGCCACTTTTTAATTACCGGGTTGTAGAACCTGCCAGTGCAAAAGCGAAGGATTCTTCTTTCGAATACCTCCGCTTCTGCCATGACAGTTTTTGAGCAGGTAATCCAGGATGGGGATGCATAAGTCAGGATTGGCCGGATCAGGTTCTGATAGCAAATGGATTTAGCTTTGGTGGTCATGCCCATCTTTTTGACAAAAAGAGGTCGGATGCGTTGAAATGCAGATTTGGCAGCTTTGATTTTCCGCCGCATAAAGGGATTAAATTTTAAAAATTCTTGGAAATCGATTCCGAGGTACTTTAGAGATGGGCCAGGAGTAATCTTAGATGTTCCGAACGAGACAGCGAGTTTCTTGGTCTTGTTGCGAATAGTTTGAGATCGCCGATACTTGGAGGGATTGCAAAATACGCAAAGCTGAGTCTTACTGCTGTTTAGTTTGATGCCCCATTCGTCAAAGTAAAGATTTAGTTCTCCCAAGTAGTATTCCAGGCTCTTCGCTGCTTTGAGCGGGTCTTGGCTCGACGCGAATAAGAGCATATCATCAGCATGTTGGAGGATTTGGACTTGGGGTTAGCCCACTGGAATTGGAAGGTCAGCGCTGAATATGGTATAGAAAATTGGTCCAGTGACAGAACCTTGTGGCACTACTGATGTCACGGGTTTAATGATAGAATCTGCTCCATTAACGCTAACATAATAAAGTCTGTTGGTAAGAAAGCTTGCGGCGAGTCTTATTACCTTTTCCTGGAATCCAAACTTGATCAACTTAAACAGAAGGCCTTGGTGCCAGACGGAATCAAAAGCCTTCTCCATATCTAAAGTACAACCACAGTCGGCATGTTTCGCTCATTCAAGTGAGACACAATTTGATCATGCAAGTATGAGATGGCGTGCTGAGTGCCGTGCTTGCGCCTAAAGCCAAACTGGTGTTCGAGAATTATATGTGTGAGCTCACAGCAGTTTTTTATCATTTCCATCCAAATTCTCTCAAAAATCTTCCCCAAGTTAGGAAGCAAGGAGATTGGACGGAAATTGCAGGCCTCTTTATTTTTTCCTTCTTATTCTTCTAATAATCTTTGCTACTTTCCATGTGTTCGGAAAGTAGCTATTGTTCAGGGCGTTGTTGAAAACAATAGAAAGAATTCTGAGCATAGAGATTGGTAGATGTTTAATTATGAGATTAGGCATTCCATCATGCCCAGAAGACTTCTTACTTTTTATACCGCGCAGCAGTTGCACCAGATATTCACTATTGCCGCCTAGATCGTGTGATATCACACTTTTAGATTATTTTCTTTAGGGTTACATGAAGTCTCTGGTCTTCAGGGATAAGCCAGCTTCAATCGACGCTTTGGAAGTTAACATTACTTGTGTCATTCGCGAGATACCGGTCGCTATGCTGGAACGTGTCGTCCAAAATTGGACCCTCAGGATAGATCATTTACGGCGTAGTCGCGGTCAACATTTAAATGAGATAATCTTTAAAAAGTAAATGTTATAGATTGTTCTATTGATGTATGTTGATATAAATTAAAATATGCCATATAAATAGCAAAATAATACTATCTTAAATGAAGTATTTCTGAAATTTGAAAAATGGCATTCGCGAGTATGTGCCCATTCTCCATCAGCTCGTTAAAACCATTCCGTGTGACTTCAGTTTTTAATTTTAACCTCAACTAAAGCACCCTGTGTATCATGTAACATTAATATTGAATTCAATATTTGTATTGAAGTTTAGATTATTTGCCTGTTTTCAGCCACATTTCATAATTTAGAATCAAGTGGTGAAATCACCTACGTACAATTTCGACAAAAAAAATCAATAAATAATTCGCATATCTTTGCTTGATAAGATTCGTACACTACGAACAAGCATAATTATGAGCATATTTCGCAATCAGAAATTATTTTTGTGTATGCACGTCGATACTCCACGAACATATCTTTTTATCTCTGTATCTCTAGCCAAAGCAATGAGTTGCAGAAACTAAAAAGCTTTACAGGTAATATACATATATACCTACCATAGATACATCTGTAGGCGCATTGTCTGATAGACAAGTTATTGTGGTAGCCAGAGTATATATTTGATTGGGAACGGAAATTGTTAGTTTTAACTAGACAGTAGATCAAATAAGGTGACTGATCGGAGCTTGAAGACCATGAGCTACAATCAAGATGAATTAATAGCTCCGGAATGGATGAATTCAGGTTTTTTCAAAAAAGTTCTGGAGTATAATGGAGAATTCAAGAACGTGAAGGTATGGGACAAGTGTATTTGAAATTCGCGTCGAAGCTGATTTGATTAGTTACTCAAATTAACTTATTAGTTTTATTATTGAGTTCGTAGTCGTGTGTGAAAATAATTGTGATAAATATGTATATGCCGAAGTTTTCAACGTACCTGATGTTTACGTTAATATCTGATTGATTAATATTTGTTCGCACCTTAATAAGTAACCTGTATTATTCTCAAGCACAGGAAGGAGAATCCTATGCATTTCACTAAATGCCAAAAACGTTAATTTCTGTCTATTTAACAGATTCACGATTATCAATTATCTCCGGCAACTGCGCTGGGGGACCATTTTGCCAGTATTATGTTTCGCGCCAAAATCAAATTCGCAACAAAAGAGGGTGAAACAAAAAGTTGTTCTGTGATTATAAAAACAATGCCAGTAGCAGAGGGCTTGAAAAAAGAGATTATGGAAAGAAGTAATGGTTCCGATATTTTCAATAATGAAGCTCATATGTACGAAAAAGTGCTCAGCAAATGCGCAGACTTGTTAAAAAAAGCTGGCTAAAGTGAATTGCTCGCAGCTAAGTGAGTGTCGCAATCTACTATATTGTACGTTACATAATGAATTATAATAATTGCACATTTTCAGATTAGTTTATCACTCCAGTGAACCGAATCAAGTACTAGTGTTTGAGGACCTAAAAGAGCTGGAATATTTTATGTTCCCGAGGATAATACCAAACGAGTGTGAAGCTGCAATAATATTCTCTAAACTAGGCCAATTTCATGCAGCGACCTTCCAAATGGAAGCAGAAGGCTGTGAGGATTTGAAACGAACAGGATCAATTTTTAATATACCCGGCGTCGAAAGTTTCCCCACTTTTAAATTTGGTGTAACGTATATGCTGGAAATACTAGAGACGTTACCTGGCTTTGAGTTAGCTGTTGAAAAATTGCGTCGAATCACTTTCAAAAAACTGCATCAGTTATGTAAGACGCGATTGGATGCGCCAAGTACCTATAGTGTTCTGAATCATGGAGACTACCATATCAGAAATATGATGTTCAAAGGAAAGGATGAAGACAACATTTCAGAAGTAGTATTGGTATGTCGTGCCATAATTTTTGTCCAATCGAGATAATTTTGTATGGTATTTGCAGGTTGATTTCCAAATTCCTCATTGGGGTTCACCTGCCTATGACTTGTATTATATGTCCGCATCCGCAGCAATTTCATTCGATCAAAGGGAAAAAGCGTATAGAACGTATTTCGATACATTCAATGATGTTCTTGAGAAATCGAATTTTAAAGGAACACGACCTTCATATGAGCAGCTGAAGCAGGAACTAAAGTCGTTCCAATGTTTAGGTAAGTCTTAAAAACTATCATCTGTGCAGTGAATGCTCCAGTGCAAGTGAATGTAGTTGAAATTGAAAAATGCAACAGCTGATGACGTTTGCTCACATAATATTAGCATTACCCACATTAAAATAATTTATTGCTATATATTAAATAAATAATTGTCTTCTCTTTTAAGTAGTTGTATTAGACACGTTTGTGGCTTTGAGCTTAAAACCTTGGAACTTAATTTTAATTTAATTTTATTTGATTTATCTAATTTGCGATTACTTTTCAGATCTTTACTTTTTGTCCACTCTCAGCGCTTTCTTCTGTACGGACAAAGCTGAAATGGACATGCAATTCGAATCAATGTTGCAAGATGCTAGTTTACTTCGAAAATTTTACAGGTCGAAAGGGTATATGTCTTGTTTAAACTCAGTCCTACCAAACTTACTGAAGCATGGAGTACTTGATAATATAATCGATTCACTGTGATATTTAAAAATGTGGATAGTTAACAAATAAATTGGTTGGAAAAAATGTGAGGCAAAAAACGAAAATAACACATTATTCAAAATATGAGAATAATTAATATACAAAATAAAATAATGAATAATAAAATGTGTTTCAAAATTTTCCCAACACTGACTGTGACAAGATAAGCCATTGAAATTGCAAATAGACCAATAAGCTTTGAAAGAATAAGATCGGTGCCACCGAGGCTCCCTAAACCAGGCCGTCCATAAAATTAAGTAACGCGCAAAATAGCGAATTGAGGCAAAAATTCTTGATCAGTTCGCCTAATCTCTTTTTTCTACAGCTGAGAGAGTGTCTGGCACTGAGAACAGTCAAATACTTCAGAAATATCAGTCAGTTACCAGTGAATCTTGAAGACAAGAAATATATGTATACGTGTTGATTTTTCCTGGTCATCAGCAGTTTCGCAAAACATATCTGATCTGGTTTAGGGAGCCTTCGTGCCATGAAAAATCAATAGCACCACGATGCCGAAAATGTGCTGTTCAACTTTCCTGGCTTTTGTCATAGAAAAGAAATTCTACTAAACAATTCGAAATTGATCAAGGTCACGGCAACAAGGTCAGCATTACTACGAACTTGACACTAGAAAATTACGCGCGTCCTTGTCTATCGTTTTCTACTAAAATCCAGATTATATAAAGTTTCAACACGTGCCACAACCGTATATGTTATCAATCTTTGTCTTTTCTAATCAAAGATAGGCACTTAACTAGATAATGAATGGCGCATATCACAGTTAGTTGCACTATCATTCACAAATTATTATAAGCACATGATTAAAAAAAGTCTAGCGCATCAGAACCGCTAGAAAGCTAATTTTGGAAGAAATTGTCTTTGAGTGACAAAAAAATGTGGGAAGACGTAATACACTTTTTTGTACAACCATTCCTTATCCAAAGCAACAAAACTCAACTATAACATAGATGATGAAAATGTTCAGTGCTGTCAACACTTTCCCAACGAAGCAGCAATAAGTTTCCCATAACAAGCTCATACTTAAATCAACTTATCCTTTGAATTTCGTTCTCATCGCAGGATTTCATCGAAAGTTTCAGCGGTTAAACGTGGTTTGAGGCTGCCATCCGAAAAATGTTCCAAACTCGGAAAATTTAAAAATTGGTTTCTTATTTTTATCGCAAATGCTTTGCATATGAGTACGTAATTTGAAGCATCTGTTGGTGCAATATTTACGAAAATGGCTAATGCTGGTTACCCTGTGTCAGCAGCAAAACAAAAAATATACCAAATCTGCTTCACGCTAAGTTAAACCCAACCAGTAAATTTCGTTTCGATTGAATCACTGCGCTGGAAGTTATACGGATGAAAAGAATTTTAGGGTTACCACCCTCAAAACTTTCTTTTTTTTAAATTTTCATAGTAGGATCATTCCTGTTTGCAAATCCAATGACATAATCGCTCAGTAAAGAAATTTCACAAAATTACAAAAATGGTCAGTCCTTTCATGATTTTTGTATGAAATTTCTACGACATTTACTTCACATTAAGGTCCATTTACCGCATGAACTTCGTCTTGATTTCTACACTGGACCGGAAGTTATAGGGAAAAAAGCTTTATTTTGCTGAGGAAATTTGCAAGATTTATGAGACAAAAATCACCACAGCTGCCAGCCCTATACTAATTTTTCAACCAAATTTTCACCCTATACTAATTTCTCAGTTATTTTTCAAGATGGTACCACTGCCACAGGGTTGCTCGCATTTCAAAATCACTTCTATCAGACCTGGTCCTAGCCAATACCAACATGTCCTGTAAATTTCATTATGATCGGATAATCCGGTCGTCAGTTCTCGTGAACAGAATTTTCGAGTGCTGAAAATAGAGGTGATTTGGTGATGGGCTGCCATTCTTGTGCAAATCGGAATTTTAAAAATTTTAAATTGACATAATGCACAAACGTTAAAATTTATCAATGATTTGAATTTTTTGTCAAAAATCAATTTTCAGGAGGTTCAATAATTTGAAGGATTATTTTTCAAGAGCCTGCCGCAGCTACAGGGTTACCCGCACTACCTTGGAAATCCATGTGTATAAAACTTTAGTCAACATCAATACGCTCTGCAAATTTCACGATGATCCAATGTTTTCGTCAGAAGTAATGACAAATCAAAATTTGGAAAAAAATCCTTGCCTACTTTTAGGCACCCTGCACCCACACACGGCTCAAAATTTCCAATTTTTTGTCATAGGCTAGCTTAAAATATAATAAGTTTTTATTCCCAATACTTTTTTGAACGAAAATTCACGCTGCTTGGAAATATAGGAGTACCTCAATATTCACTAAAAATCTCGCCACCGTCAAATGGTTTAGGATATCTAAATTTTAGCAAATTGTGGACCTACCTATTAAATACATCTACGTTCTCCAAAAGTTTCAGCTCAATCGGATTGGCCACTCCAGAGATTATCTCCCTTAATTATTTTGATGATATATATATATATATATATATATATATATATATATATATATATATATATATATATATATATATATATATATATATATATATATATATATATATATATATATATGTATAAAGAAGTATACATTTTCGGTGAAACGAGTTTAATACTAATTGTCTTCGAAAATTAGTAAAAACTCTAGCGCACCTGAACCGCTAGAAGCACTAATGTTCGAAGAACAGTAGAAGAATCGTGCAGATTTTGAGTGCATATTCTACCACACGAGCTTCTTATTACAGCCAAACTGTTTCAAGCGCCACGTTTTACTTTGGTCTTATAACTCATATGGCGGAAAGGTTTCAGATATTACCACTGGCATGAATTTCAACGTTTATGAGAGCAAAACACTTGTTAATTATATTCGCTATCAGTTGCTTATTTCACAAAAATTTTCAAAGCTGCATCTCATAAAACATCAATGAAGCAAATGCTCAGTGCCTGCAGCACTGTAACTGAAGCTGGTGTTTGTGACGGCGATCCGAAAAATTTGCAAAGCTTTGGGAATTGAAACATTGGTTATTTATTTTCATTGTAAATGTTTCCGGTATGAATACTAACTGTAAGCATTTATTGATATAAAAATAGCACTACCGACTCGTGCTGGCAACCTTCTGCCAGTATCAAAGCCAAGAATATATCACATCTGCTTCACGTTGTTATATTACATTCGAAGTTATAGGAGTATAAAGAAATTTAAGGTTACCAGCCGCAAAATTTTTCAAATGATCAAATTTAATATTTGCTGTTTATTTTCACTACAATACCATTACCATTTGAAAATTTTGCGATAAAATTGCTTAATAAAGATATTGCAAATAAACACAAAACCAACAATAGCTGGCAACCCTATCGTGACTTTTAAGCCAGATTCGGTCTGAATAATGCCTATAGTAGGTTCCATTAATTGTATGAAATTCGTATTGATTTCATGACTGCACTGGAAGTTATAGGGCAAAAAGGTTTATTTTTCTGAGCGAATTTTCAAAACCAAAGACACAAAAATTATCATAGCTGGCAGCACCAATCGAATTTTTCAACTAAATTTCTACCAAACCCGGCTTAGAGTAAGATTCAGCTAATGTGTCGATTTCATGAAAATCTGGTAACTCAATCAGAGTTCATAGAGCAAAAAGCAGTTTTTTTTCTTTATTATTTTTCAAGCTGGCACCACTGGCACAGAGTTACCCACAATTCAAAATCGCTTCTATCAGACCTGGTCCTACTTAAGTCCACAGTATTCTGTAAATTTCAACTGCGTTTGATAATTGGTTCGTGAGTTCCCGTGAACAGAAGTTATTGATGCTAAAAATATAGGTAAATTGGGAAAGAGTTACCGTTCTCGTCCGACATGAAATTTCCAAAGTTTTGTTTTGACTGCGTAGACAATGTATAAGATTTGTGTCTAAGTTAGCTTTAATTGCAAGAAACGGAAATTTTTTAGGAGATTCGATGGTTTGAATGTTTCATTTTCAGTGCCTGCTGTAGCTACAGGGTTGCCAGCACGTTCATAAAAAACTACGTGAATGTGCAGCTTAACAACATAAATGCGTGTTGTAAGTTTCATAATAATTTGATAATAAAATAAAAAGTTATCGCAATTCAAAAGTTTTCAAATTTTCCCAATCTCATTTTAGGTGCCTAGTGCACACATAGGGTTAAAAATTTCAAAAAAATTATAATATTCACATTAAGAACACGTTCAGAATTCATTATATAAACTTTATTTTTAGAAAAGTTATTTTTTGACAGAATAATAGGTATATTTAAAATATCACCAAAATGGCCACCGGAGCCAAAGGGTTTAAGATTATTAACTTTTTGTGAGACCTGGCACTATTCTGCATATACATGAATGTATCTTGAAAATTTCAATTCAATCAGATGATGCGTTCCTGAGATTTTTTCACTGAAATGTTTTGATGATATATATATATATATATATATATATATATATATATATATATATATATATATATATATATATATATATATATATATATATATATATATATATATATATATATGATAGTGATATCTTCTAGTTCGAGTAATGTACCGAAACTTACAATAATTTGAAAGTGGTTCTGTTTTTATAGGGTCTTAATTTTTTTACGTATTCCATTAAGGGGTTCATGGGTTTCAGAGAATGAAAAAAAACGCCATTTTTAAATGTTTCAAAAATAAAAAATTAATTATTAAATTATTATAAATTATTGTTAAGAACTAAAGTACATCTTGAACTATATGTAAAAATTTTTTAGACAAAAATACTGATAATACGCCCTCTGGCAGCTATTTTACGAAAAGGCTCGAAAAAATGCGGTGCCAACGATAACTCAAAAACTAATGCACCAATCTTAACCAAATTTCGCACACTTCTTTGAAATATTATTTTCTTGTACTTGATCGAAGGATATTGTGTTTCGTTCATTCGAATTTAATACACATGGAATTATTTATTGAATTTTTAAGTCAAAAATTAAATTTTTTACTCGCGACGTTGCCAAAAGTTTAGATTTCAATATTTTTACAAATCCTTCGTTCAGGTACAAGTCAAACTCATACTCTAACAGAAACAATTTGATTTTTTTGTTTCAGATGAATCCAGCTCAAGATATCGTTGGCACCGCATTTTTCGAGCCTTTTCGTAAAATAGCTGCCAGAGGGCGTATTATCAATATTTTTGTCTAAAATTTTTTTTTACATATAGTTCAAGAGTTACTTTAGTTGTTAACAATAATTTATAATAATTTAATACTTAATTTTTTATTTTTGAAACATTTAAAAATGGCGTTTCTTTTATTCTCTGAAACCCATGTAACCCCTTAATAAAGGCGAAGAACTGTACCCAATTTTACCTTTAACATCCAGGTAGGTACTTCAATTATGTTGAAACTAATTTTAATTTAGTTTATTGCATTGGTAGTTTAAAAAGTAATTGATGGGTAGTAAAAATACTTAAGTACAAATAACAATTTAAACTTTTCTTTTCAGCGAGGGCCACTTAACGGCATATTTACTTTTTAAGCGATATGTATTTTCGCTTATTACTTGCGAAATGGTAAAATCTAAGTTATAAGTATGTATGCAACTTTTGTAGCCAATAATATGGCCTATAAAAAAATAAAATTAAAATGGCATCTTTTGCTGAGACTTTCTGAGAAAAACGACATTGAACACCGAATTTGCGGGGTAGAAGTGCCAAAATTTTGTATTTTGAAGTAAATATCTCAAAATCAGGTAGAGTTACAATTAAGCATGTTCCTTCAAATTCAAGGTAATTTGATTCCATAAAAATCAAGGAATAAAACTTTGCGTTATGATTATTAGTTTATTATAATGATTTAAGTGAGTCAGGGGTACAGGTCCGAAACACTTTTCTTCGCCACCCTGTAATTCCGCAGATTTTGAAAACCAGACCACCCTGTAGAACGATTTGTTGCTCAAAATATGTCAAGGAATGCCTCCTTACAAAAGTGTCCACCGAGTACCAAACACCCTGTATATATATGTATATAGATATATATATATATATATATATATATATACATATATATATATATATATACGTATATATATATATATATATATATATATATATATATATATATATATATATATATATATATATATATATATATATATATATACGTATATATATATATATATATATATATATATATATACATATATATGTAGGGTGATTCATTATGAGGTTTGATTTTATGTAACATAATTTTGATTCAGTATTATTTGACAAATCATCATGGAAAGACTCACACCGCAACAGCGTATGGTGAATGGGCTCTGAATCAGCTCAATGAAGATACGCTTTTATATCGCCAAATTTTGTTCAGTGATGAGGCGCATTATTGGCTCAATGGATATGTCAATAAGCATAATTGCCGTATTTGGGCTGATGAACAACCTGATGTGCTTCAACAGCTACCACTACAGCCACAGAAATGCACAGTGTGGTGTAGTTCATGGGCTGGTGGAATCATCGGTGCATATTTCTTTCAAAATAAGTCCGGTCAGAACGTAGCCGTCAATGGCGACCGCTATCGCACCATGTTAACGGATTTGTTGCTACTTGAAATTGAAGCCCCTGGCATCGGTGAACTTTGGTTTCAACAAGACGGCGCTCTTTGCATACAGTGGACTAGATCGTGTGATATGACACCTTTAGATTATTTTCTTTGGGGTTGCACGAAATCTCTGGTCTCCAGGGATAAGCCAGCTTCAATCGACGCTTCGGAAGTTAACATTACTTGTGTCATTCGCGAGATACCGGTCGCTATGCTGGAACGTGTTGTCCAAAATTGGACCCTCAGGATACATCATTTACGGCGTAGTCGCGGTCAACGTTTAAATGAGATAATCTTTAAAAAGTAAATGTCTTAGATTGTTCTAGCCTTTTATTTGAGATTAAAAACCAATCCTCATAATGAATCACCCTATATATCACCCTATAAATAGCAAAATACTACCAAAAATATTTTACTCAATTATACTACCTTAAAAGAAGTATTTCTGAAAATTGAAAAAATGGCATTCTCGAGTATGTGCCCATTCTCCATCAGCTCGTTGAAACCATTCCGTGTGACTTCAGTTTTTAATTTTAACCTCAACTAAAACACCCTGTGTATCATGTAACATTAATATTTAATTCAATATTTTTATTGAAGTTTAGATTATTTGCCTGTTTTCAGCCACATTTCATAATTTAGAATCAACTGGTGAAATCACCTACGTACCATTTCGACAAAAAAATCAATAAATAATTCGCATATCTTTGCTTGATAAGATTCGTACACTACGAACAAGCATAATTATGAGCATATTTCGCAATCAGAAATTATTTTTGTGTATGCACGTCGATATTCCAGGAACATATCTTTTTATCTCTGTATCTCTAGCCAAAAAATGAGTTGCAGAAGCTAAAAAGCTTTACAGGTAATATACATACACATATACCTACCATAGATACATCTGTAGGCGCATTGTCTGATAGACAAGTTATTGTGGTAGCCAGAGTATATATTTGATTGGGAACGAAAATTGTTAGTTTTAACTAGACAGTAGATCAAATAAGGTGACCGATCGGAGCTTGAAGACCATGAGTTACAATCACGATGAATTAATAGCTCCGGAATGGATGAATTCAGGTTTTTTCAAAAAAGTTCTGGAGTTTAATGGCGAATTAAAGAACGTGAAGGTATGGGACAAGTGTATTTGAAATTCGCGTCGAAGCTGATTTGATTAGTTACTCAAATTAACTTATTAGTTTTATTATTGAGTTCGTAGTCGTGTGTGAAACTAATTGTGATAAATATATACCAAAGTTTTCAAAGTACCTGGCGTTTATGTTAATATCTGATTGATTAATATTTGTTCGCACCTTAACAAGTAACCTGTATTATTCTCAAGCACAGGAAGGAGAATCCTATGCATTTCACTAAATGCCAAAAACGTTAATTTCTGTCTATTTAACAGATTCACGATTATCAATTATCTCCGGCAACTGCGCTGGGGGACCATTTTGCCAGTATTATGTTTCGCGCCAAAATCAAATTCGCAACAAAAGAGGGTGAAACAAAAAGTTGTTCTGTGATTATAAAAACAATGCCAGTAGCAGAGGGCTTGAAAAAAGAGATTATGGAAAAAAGTAATGGTTCCGATATTTTCAATAATGAAGCTCATATGTACGAAAAAGTGCTCAGCAAATGCGCAGACTTGTTAAAAAAGGCTGGCTACAGTGAATTGCTCGCAGCTAAGTGAGTGTCGCAATCTACTATATTGTACGTTACATAATGAATTATAATAATTGCACATTTTCAGATTAGTTTACTACTCCAGTGAACCGAATGAAGTACTAGTGTTTGAGGACCTAAAAGAACTGGAATATTTTATGTTCCCGAGGATAATACCAAACGAGTGTGAAGCTGCAATAATATTCTCTAAACTAGGCCAATTTCATGCAGCGACCTTCCAAATGGAAGCAGAAGGCTGTGAGGATTTGAAACGTACAGGATCAATTTTTAATATACCCGGCCTCGAAAGTTTCCCTACTTTGAAATTTGGTATAACGTATATGCTGGAAACAGTAGAGACGTTACCTGGCTTTGAGCTAGCTGTTGAAAAATTGCGTCGGATCACTTTCAAAAAACTGCATCAGTTATGTAAGACGCGATTGGATGCGCCAAGTACCTATAGTGTTCTGAATCATGGAGACTACCATATCAGAAATATGATGTTCAAAGGAAAGGATGAAGACAACATTTCAGAAGTAGTATTGGTATGTCGTACAATGCTTTTTGGCCAACCGAAATAATTTTGTATCGTACACATATATCCAGGTTGATTTCCAAATTCCTCATTGGGGCTCACCAGCTTATGACTTGTATTATATGTCCGCAGTAATTCCATTCGATCAAAGGGAAAAAGCGTACAGAAAGTATTTCGATACATTCAATGATGTCCTTGACAAATTAAATTTTAAAGGAACACGACCTACATATGATCAGCTGAAGCAGGAACTAAAGTCGTTCCAATGTTTAGGTAAGTTTAGCAACTATCATCTGTGATGTGAATGCTCCAGTGCAAGTGAATGTAGTTGAAATTGAAGAATGCAACAGCTGATGACGATTACTCACATAATATTAGCATTACCCACATTAAAATAATTTATTGCTATATATTTAATAAATAATTGTCTACCCTTTTAAGTAGTTATATTAGACACGTTTGTGGCTTTGAACCTAAAACCTTGGAACTTGAATTTAATTTAATTTTATTTGGTTTATCTAATTTGCGATTACTTTTCAGATCTTTACTTTTTGTCCACTGCCAGCGCTTTCTTCTGTACGGACAAAGCTGAAATGGACATGCAAATCGAATCAATGTTGCAAGATGCTAATTTACTTCGAAAATTTTACAGGTCGAAAGGATATATGTCTTGTTTAAACTCAGTCCTACCAAACTTACTCAAAAATGGAGTACTTGATAATATAGTCGATTCACTGTGATATTTGAAAATGCGGATAGGTAACAAATAAATTATTTGGAAAAAATGTTAGGAAAAAATCGAAAATAAAACATTATTCAAAATATGAAAATAATATACAAAATAAAATAATGAATAATAAAAGATGTTTCAAAGTTTTCCCAACACTGACTGTGACAAGATAAGCCATTGAAATTGCACATAGACCAATAAGCTTTGAAAGAATAAGATCGGTGCCACCGAGGCTCCCTAAACCAGGCCGTCCGTAAAATTAAATAACGCGCAAAATAGCGAATTGAGGCAAAAATTCTTGATCAGTTCGCCCAATCTCTTTTTTCTACAGCTGAGAGAGTGTCTGGCACTGAGAACAGTCAAATACATCAGAAATATCAGTCAGTTACCAGTGAATCTTGAAGACAAGAAAGAGTGGTATACGTGTTGATTTTTCCTGGTCATCAGCAGTTTCGCAAAACATATCTGATCTGGTTTAGGGAGCCTTCGTGCCATGAAAAATCAATAGCATCACGATGCCGAAAATGTGCTGTTCAACTTTCCTGGCTTTTGTCATAGAAAAGAAATTCTACTAAACAATTCGAAATTGATCAAGGTCACGGCAACAAGGTCAGTATTACTACGAACTTGACACTAGAAAACTACGCGCGTCTTTGTCTATCGTTTTCTACGAAAATTTATTTATTTTTATTTATTTATTTATTTGGTACGTATTCAATACAACAGGCAAGACTGCCCAATTACAGATTGGATACAACGAACAAAATAAAATAACAAGAACTAAATGATAATATATAAATATAAGTATATAAAATAATTAAAGTTAAAATAAAATAAAGTAATAAAAAAAATAAAAATAAAAAATTCAGTAAGGTAAAAAAGAAAGAGAAAAAAAAATCCATTACAAACACGAATGTCCAATTCTACAATAATCGACCTGATCAAAAATAGTAAGTAAATGAGTAAATATGAATATAAGTATGGGAAAAAAACAAATAATTAAAGTGGTAAATTAACTAAAGTAAAATTAAGTAGAAAAAAAAGAAGAAAATTAAGAAAATAGAAAATAAAACTAATTAGAAAAATATATAACTATGTATAAAAATAAAAATATACATTCAGTAATATAATTCAAGTAATAAATAAGATATATATAGACTATAATTCAAGTAATAAAATTCAAGTAATAAATAAGAAAGTAAAGTTAAGTAGAGCAAAAAAGAATAGAAAGATCCATTATAAACAAGAAAATTAAACTAATTAAATAGGATCAAAAATTTTACTACGAACCATATTTTTGAAAATGGCAATAGATTGTGGAAGAGGACCAAGTTGAAGACTATTGTGAGTACGTAAGAGTCGCAAAACGGGAGAGTAGAAGAAAGTGTCAGTACGAGCATACGGCACTTCAAATAAAATAGAGGACCTGATTGGCCTTACGGAGTCCCGCTCAATGAACAAAAATGCTAATGAGGATGAAAGGTAGCCGCGACAGATTTTGAACAGGAAACACTCATCCAAGTAAACTCTGCGCTGCTCAAGGAGAGGAATGTTGAGAAGAGATAGACGCTCACTATAAGGTAAATACGGCAGACTATATTTAAAAAGTAAAGTACGTGTAAACCTGCGCCGAACTGATTCAACAGCGTCAGCGAGGTATTTGAAACGAGGACACCACACTTGACTGCAGTGATCAAGTACAGAACGGACTAGGGTAATAAACAGGTGGACACAAGTAGAAATACTAAATGAATTGTGGCAGGAACGAACCACGAAACCAGCAATTCGAGAAGCTTTTCTAGTGAAATTAAGGACATGAACGTCGAATTTCAGTTTACGATCAAATGTGACCCCAAGATCTGAGAAATGATCGACACAAGAAAGGAAAGTACCATCAATAGCATAAGGAAAGACATGAGTGTGAAGCTTATGGGAGAAAGACATAGAAAAACACTTGGAAACATTAAGGGACAAACAGTTAATGTTACACCAACCAGAGAGAGCATGCAAATCATCCTGAAGAAGGAGAGAGTCATCAGTATTTTTGATTACCCGGAAGATTTTTAAATCATCTGCATATAGAAGACATGAAGACTTAAAAACCGTGGGAAGGTCATTGATGAATAGATTGAACAAAAGTCCAGATTAGATAAAGTTTCAACACGTGCCACAACCGTATATGTTATCAATCTTTGTCATTTCTAATCAAAATGAGGCGCTTAACTAGATAATGAATGGCTCATATCGCAGTTACTTGCACTATAATTCACAAATTATTATAAGCACATGATTAAAAAAAGCGCTCTAGCGCATCAGAACTACTAGAAAACTGGTTTTCGGAGAAATTGTCTTCGAGTGACCAAAAAATTGTGAAAAGGCGTAAAACAGTTTTTTGTAGTACCATATCAACCATTTCTTACCCAAAGCAACAAATTTCTCGACAGCATCTTCTGTAATGAAAATATTTAGTGCTCGCTTGCTGTTTTTAAATTCAGCATCCGCTATTGTCCCTGCTGCTCTAGTTTTTCTATCCTTCATAAAAATATATCTTCATTGGAAGCGCATAGATTGTTTCTCGATGAGTGCAGTCTTTTCAAACTTTTTCAGGGCATTTTTTGTCAGATCTTGGTTTTATCGGGAGTATAATGGAATTTCATTTCGCGAATCTCCAATGAGCTTTAAGCTCTCAAATTTCCTTTGTTTGGCGCACCAGACTAAAAGCTCAATGAGATTCGGTTTTAGTCAATCTTTATGCTGCTTTAGCTTTATGCTGGAGACAGACTAGGTATAATCGAATCTCGTTGAGCTTTTACTCCCGTGTGTCAAGAAAAGGAAACTTTAGCTCCAAGGAAGCTCCAAGCTAATTGGAGATTCGCGAAACCAAATTTGATCTCCAGTATAAAACAATTCGTTCATATGCCTAGTACTATACTCTTCGCGAAACGAATTCAACGGTCAAATCCCATACAAAAAGAGCTTTGCTGACGAATTGAAAAGCTCTTTTTGTATGGGATTCGACCGTTGAATTCGTTTCGCTCGAGTATAGTACTAGGCAATAATTGTTAAAGTTGTTCAATGCTACACGAATGCGAAAAGAACAATCCCCTATAGCTAGCCAGGAAGAAGGTCCTTAGCAATGAACTCACATCGACTAACCAGATCAGCCTAAACAATTTGTTTCCTGGACTGCAGTAATGCTCAGTTTATACTGTTCGGCCTGATCATGGAGTCATTCTCGGCCCCCGGTTTGTTCAGGGAGCGTACATTCCAGGTTCCAAGAGAATAATCCGTTGTGCGTTTGCTTGGTTTTCGTTGTTGATCCGTCCAATCCGAGGCATTTGTTCCAAGTTTCTTGACGTAGAAAGTTTTTACAAGGATGAGGTTTTTTCATATTGCTCAACTATTTCCATGGAGGGCCTCGGTAATAGTTGCTGCTGGAGGCTCGCCGCGTGCCAAAGTTCACACAACTACACACTGAAAAAAATCCACATGGCGCCCAGAGCCATGTAACATAGCGCATTATTTATGGCGCCATACGCTATGTACATAGTACTCTGAGGTATGCAATATGGCTCCCAGCGCCATAATGTCAGAATCTACATAGCGCGTGGTCCTATGTAGCATGGCGCAGCATTTATGGTCCCACACGCTATGTACATAGTGCCCTGAGCTATGCAGTATGGCTCCCAGCGCCATAATTACATGGCGCAGAAATTATGGCACACCACGCTATATTACATAGTGCCATGAGCCATGTAAAATGGCTCATGGCACTCCAGTTATAACTCGCAGCCATGCTGTGTGATGGAACGTATAAATGTCAGCAAGTGACGTTAGAGCTTGGGTCTACATAATTGACTCATTTTGAACTGAAGTACTGGCTGCGATATTTTCGATACTTCGACCGGTGAATTTTCACACTGGAGCAGGAACATTCAAAAGTGAGTATGTTGACTCGAATTTATATTTGGTGGAATTTATATTTGGTGCACGGAAAAAACACAGCGCCAGACGCCATAGTTTATAGATCTCTGGCGCCAGGTACATAGTCTATTTCAGTCGATTTGTGATAAAATATAGCGCCACACGCCATAATACATAGGAGCAGACGCTATGCTTATAGCCCTACACGTCATGTACTATAGTCCACCACGCCATGTACCATAGTCCTCAACGCCATGTACTATAGTCCTCCACGCCATATACTATAGTCCTCCACGCCATATACTATATTCCTCCACGCCATATACTATAGTCTTCCACACCATACACTATAATCCTCCACGCCATGTACTATAGTCCTCCACGCCATGTACTATAGTCCTCCATGCCATGAAATATAGTCCTCAAAGCCATATAGTACTATAGGACTATACAGTCGTGGCCACAATTATCTACACAACGCTAATCATGAAGAAAAATTTGAATGAAATCCAAATAACTCCTTCAATTTTTATTACAACAAAATGAAATTTTATTCAGTTATTCATTGCCAAATTCATAGTTACTTGGCAAAAGCAAAATTGAAATAATCGCATCTTTGTTGGACAATCAACAATTGGACCAACCCCATTGTAACAAATACAACCCCATACCATTATTTTACCACCATGTGAATGGCGCGTAGGGATACTGACGGCTTGATTTTTCTTTTGCAGTGCATTGGAATAGTAGAAATGTCTACCGTACGTTCCGTCCAATGACATAGCACTTTCATCTGTCCACAAGATTTATCTCCAAAATTCGACTGGCTTATTTCTGTGCTCAAATGCAAACTGCAAGCGAACTTCCCGATTCTTTGGAGAGATGTAGGGCTGTTTTCGGATAACGTATGCTTTTATTCCTGCCTAGGAAAGTCTTCTCCGAACTGTTGTTCTACTGATTTTGTCATTTCTGTTCTCGTTAATACTATTTATTATGTTATTGATCTTTTTGGGACTACTTCGCTGCATACACCGACGTATTACAGTATCTTCCCTTTCACTTGTTGCCCTTTTTCGACCCCTACCTACTGCATTTTTAACACTGCCAGTTAAATGTTGTTTTTTTACCTGGTAATAAACGCTCCGCCTATGACATTTAAAATTTTTGGCAATTTCGTTAGCGGAAATACCACTTTTAAATTCAGCAACGATTGCCGCCCGCTTTTTTATTGAGAGTTCAACGTTTCTAGGCATTTTCACTGTCACTAACTAGTTTATTACAAGGAAATCTAATGTCAACTGATGTCCAACATTTGTTCCAGCTTTATCACTGATCGAAATAAAGTGGAAGAATTACCGTTAATCTTCTGGAAAAGTTTTCTTAGTGTGTGCAAATAATTTTGGCCATAATGACGGGTGTGCAAATAATTTTGGCCAGTTAGATTTTATTTTTATTTTTGTTCTGTAATGTTTTATTTCAATTTTGCTTTTGCCAAGTAACTATGAATTTGGCAATGAATAACTGAATAAAATTTCATTTTGTTGTAATACAAATTGAAGGAGTTATTTTGATTTCATTCAAATTTTTCTTCATGATTAGCGTTGTGCAAATAATTGTGGCCACGACGTAGTAAATGGCATCGAGGACTATGGTACATGGCGTCGAGGACTATAGTACATGGCGTGGAGGGCTATAAGCATAGCGTCTGCTCCTATGTACTTTTCGCCATGTATTATGGCGTGTGGCGCTATATTTTATCACTATCCCTAAGTCGACTATGTACATGGCGCCAGAAGTCTATAAATTATGGCGTCTGGCGCCATGTGTTTTTTCACTGCATATGTTGCAGGTCTCACAACGAGGCTAAGCCTCCCTAATGACCTGAGATGCTTAGGTGTAATTCATAGTGATGGGCGTTTCTGGTGTTTTCAAAAAACGAAAACGTACTGATTTCTTTCAAAAACAACTGTTTGAACTGTTAAAACTGTTTGAAAAAAACAGTTTGAATTAACAAAAAGAAACAAATTTTATGCTGTACGACAATTAGAGTTGGGTCGTACGATACCTGCTCCAAATACCTGTTCCAAATACCTGTTTGAAGTATGTACATATATACATACAATGCATACAATTTGCAGTACTGTAAGGAAACGGACTAATATGCCCTCCTCGACCCTCCAGGCACAACATTCCCAAGCTAGAATTGTGATGGTGCAAGATTACCTTCAAAGAATACCGAGTCACTAGTCTGTGCAGCTTGTCCGAAACTTTCCAATGGTCGGTCATTTGTTTGGCAAGTCTTTCTCCAATCTAGGGGCCATCTAAAGGAAAACGATCAAATTCAATCAATTTGACTTGTTTTTCATTTTATTATATGCAAAAAACACCTCTTGATTCGTTTAAGGGGGTATTCCGGTCTTTCGGTTTGAAAAAATCGAAATTTTTTTTTTTGCATTTTCTTATTCCACTATGATCATATAATCTTGCTTTAAAATTTTATCGCAGTATCTGTTTTCGTTTTGAAGTTATTCGCATTTCCACCACTATCATCTCTGGAAAATCCCTGGCACGCTTGAGGCGAGAGTGTTTGAGATAAAACTTTAAACGCGATTTTCTCAAAACCATCTTTTCTCAACTTCTTGACAAGATTTCTCGAAAACGGTCTTACAGAATTTAATGAGTGATATATCAAATTATTTGCTATGATTTAAGGAAAAAGCTGAACTACGATTGTGATGATACAAAACAATTAACTATAATTTTTAATAAAAAAAATAAAAAAAAACGGAAAAATTAGAAAAAAAAATTTGTTATCAGCTGCCATTTTTTAACGAATAATTGGATATTGATAAGCGTAGTTCATCTTGTAACGGGTATTTTCCTGAGTAAAATGACACCTCATTTGCTAATTTCAGATAATTCAAACGGACGCAATCCTGCCAAGATTGATTTTCAAAGGTCAACTTCAAGCCCTCATAGCAACAACAATTTTCAACTTTTTTTTTTAAATCCAAGTTTTTTCTAAAGTTTAAATCCTGCAATAAACGCAAAATAAAACCATATCCATTGAGTATTTATTTTTATGTATTAAAATTCATATTGAAATAATGAATGATTATCGCGTGAAAAACCGGAATACCGCCTTAAATGACAAAAGTAAAAAAAAATACTAAGATAGGACCAACTAATCCTGTTGTCATCTACATGACTTTTCATCGAACGATCTCTGATACCAATCTTTTCCTGGCTAATCTAAAACAGTCAGATTTCCACTTCGCCTCACTGAAGCATGAAGTTTTTATTAAAAAATAAAAAAAAGGTTTCGTTTATTAAACATGCACCCACTAGGGGGCCAACCTCTTCCGTAAGGCTGGGCATGAGTCCAGAGGCACCTTACCTCCCGTGGTCTCGTAAATTTTACAACCCCAGTAGGTATGAAGACACCCTCGTGGCGACCTGCAGTCACGAGGAGGGCCTCAGCACACCCAGAGACGCCAACTGGTGAACCAAAAAGGACCTCAACCTTTTCCTCCTTGGTACTTTTAGTGCTACTTTTAGTTTTTCCGCCCGATTTCATTTTGCCGTATCTTCGAAACTAGCCCGAAACAACTCAGAACGGTCCCCGAAAAAAATTTTTGGAAAAAAAATGGACGTTTTTGCCCAATTTCCCCAATCAAAATTTTTGCCTTACAATATCAGTCATATACTCCCCGACCACTTCCAATCATCTAAAGCGCCGTAATGGAAGTTTTTGCCGAAATACGGCCAAAAACCCTCTTACTCCCCTACAAAACCGAAAGTTTTATATCACAGCAATAGGTCTTGGCCCGTTATGTCCCAAACCACTCTAACCCAAAATTGGCCGATTTTGTCCGATTTCAGCTCCTTTTGCGCTAAAAACTTTTTGAATATTTGAATAAAATACTTGCATGTACGAAAATACTCGCAAGTACGAAAATACTGTTTTCCGTAGTTTTCCACTGCCAAACAGTTCGTTTCGGCAAACGAAAAACGGTTCGTTTGAAAAAAACGAAAAACGATGAAAAACGATTCGTTTTATAAAAACAATTCGTTTGAGAAAAACGATTAGTTATAGAAAAACTATTCGTTGTAGAAAAACGGTTTATTTTAGAAATGCTGTTCGTTTTGGAAAAAAAATTTCGTTTTAGAAAAACTGTTTGTCGCTATTTGGAAAAACTGTTCGTTCGTTTTTTGCAGCCAAACGTTTTTTTCAAACTGTTAGGCGTTTTTGAGCCCATCACTACACGGTTAGAAATTTTCGGATAAATTTGATAAATTTTGGAATGCATATAGGTCCAAACGAAAGTTAGTATCAATCCAATAAGTTTGTTTAAGATCAAACAATTTGATCTGATAAGATAAATTTTATCTGATAAGATAAAATCAATACCAATTCTTCATATAAATTGAATAAGACGCTCTTATAAACGGTATCCGAATCGCATATAAATGAATACACCACATTCTTATTAAATGAACACCATTTAGAAGAAGAAATATATTATTCTAATTTCGAGGTCACACGATAAATTTATCAAATTTTCAAAAACCCAAAATCATTTAACCCAAAATCTTATTCTGGTTTTTTCCCTCCTTTTTATTATGAATATATATATTGGGAACAATTATCCATAATGATGAAAAAAGAATGAAAACAATTGAATATTTATGCATTCAAAGATAAAAGTAGGTTGGAATTATTTTTGCGGGATGATTAAAATTGAACAACTTTTTATTTACATTAAAAATTTTAATCTACATTGAAAATTCTATTTTGACAAAGTGGTTTCAAAAGTATGCACTGATTCTCATCAGACACCAGCGCACAGTGCATACTTGACTGGCGTGACCACTTGCAGTTGGAAATCATTTAATTTGTATTTACACTAGTTGTGACAAATTTTAACATCTCCGACTTATATCCATCGATAAAATTTTACTTGTAAAGGTTATTGAATATGATCATGGTTCCCTTCTTGTCTATAAATCAGCATAGACAACGTATATCATCAAAGCTTATCAAAGACGAGAATATTGATACGGGAAACTCGATCGTTTTGTGGAACCAGCCTCCGAAAGCAGAATCAAATTGGAATTATTTTTGCGGGATGTAGGTGTTGTGAAAACACTTGACATAGTACACCAAGTAAAACTTTCGAGCATTAAATTCAATTATGTGCTGTGAGATGGATAACGATTATTTGTTTTATTATTTGAAAAAAAAAACTCGATAGATTTTATTCATATATACTTTATTCACCAAAATCAAAGTTTTACAATATTCCTGTGGTGATTAAAGTTGTTCTTTATGGCTACCAAATAATTTTCTCAAATAACTTTAATAAACACTTTAATAAACACTTCCAATTAACTTCACTTACAAACTCGAAATGCTAATTGCACGACTTGCGACGCAAAAGTAATTCTAAACAATTCGTTTCACGAAAACACTCCCGAGTAAATTCTTGCGTTCAATGCAGTTCACTTTCAAACTTTAAATACGAACTTTACGACTTGCGACGCAAAAGTAATTCTAAACAATTCGTTTTATTTTTTATGAATTTTTAATATGAATTTATGATAAATATTATCCAATCTTGGTATAAACCACCCGTTTATACGAAACTCGTACAAAAGTTATTCCAAAATAGGATAGAACAATTTTATCCAACGTCAACATATATAATCTATATGAATATTAGGATACATAATAGTACACCATTGTGAAGATCAATTTTATCCGAATATTTTTCACCGTGTAGTAATTCAGCCATTAAGCTGCAACTATACAAATTTTACTGTGGGTAGAGTTACCTCGTTGCCTCAAACCCTCCTCCTTCCTCCGGGCTTGGGACCGGCATGTCACTAGTTATACTTGGGATCGGCGGAGTTATATATATATATATATATATATGCATGCAAGCATGCATAATACATATATATATATATATATATATATATATATATATATATATATATATATATATATATATATATATATATATATATATATATATATATATATATATATATATATATATATATATATATATATGTATATATATAAATATATATATAAATAAATATATATATATATATATATATATATATATATATATATATCTTTGTCAAAAACCACAATAAAATATAGTAACATTTAAACCACTTTAATAAATCAAATGCTGCACAATTTTAGTTAAAAATTTAAAATCAAGTCTAGTTTCAAAACATCTTATCTACAAACATATAGTTGCATATCAAATCAATTATGAAAGCTCATAGTCGAAGTTTTTCATACCTATCTAAAGTATAAATCCCCGGCGCCTAAATTCTTCTAGGCACATACTATAATTAGTATTTTTCATATTTAATGAAGACAACAGTTTTGCTTTTGGGTGATTTCCATGGTGATAATATTGCATTTTATTATATAACAGCCAAACGTGAATTTGAAATTTGTCGGATAGCATGATATATGAGCTAACGTTTACCTATGAGGGAAAATTACACGACTGAAACGCTAAATCAAGTATTTCGAGATCTAGTAAATGTTTATTTACACAAGTTATGCTTAGCTAACTATTGATTCGTTTCACATTTGGAAAAAATTTCGATCACATATTTTTCTATATTTGGAGCAAATACAATAAAAATGTTTGTTAAACGGCCCACAGACACGGAGATCTGGTCGTCGACTTGATTGCAGATATGCAATATCTGCGACCAAATTCACTGTCTGTGGGCTAGTCTCAGATCTAGTTTGTTCGCAAATATCGCAAGTCTGCAACCAAGTCGGCAACCAGATCTCCGTGTCTGTGGGCCGTTTTAGATTATTCTTTAGCAATGGAATTTCTTTTGACGTACACTACTTCAGTGTCGAATTCATGTAATAGGTGTGGGATTTTCATGTAAATTTTCAGTAAGTGATTAATACAATTAATTGATCATTGTAATTGACGTTATGTATTTTCTTAAAGCAGTATCAAAACAAATGTATACGTAAGTTTCAGAATGATCATTGAATGTTCCAGAAAATGAGGAGGCAAATAATCAACGATGCAAAAGAATTGCTGCGTCCCTTGTTAAACATTCCTTACTTAAAGAAAAAATAATTTAAAAATAAATGCTGTTATTCAAATAAAATTCATTGATTTTCGAAAACCAAAAATCAATACAATTTTCGTTCTTAAAAAACAAAAAACTTCATTACTACTATATGCGAAGCGATTTAAATTGATAATGAAAATTAATTGTATTTTAGTCAAAACATTAAGCTTAAATACGTTGTGGCTTTTTCGGTTGTTCAATGAAAAAACCTGAAAATTTTTAACGTTGATTTAATATTTTTTAGGGATTACTTCTTTGGTCACTTGATACAAGTGCTCGTATTCAAATTAGATATTTATATCAAAATGCGTAGAAAGTTGCTTTTTTAACATATGACGGACATTCCAATATAAGTGAGACTTTATTTTTTAGTAAAAATGTGTTCAAAGAAAAACATAATACATGCATATTATTTTTCCATATAACCCTCCAATAACTCAATACATTTTTCCCATCGTTTTTTCCAATTTATGGATTCTTCACTTCTTCAGTTCTAAGACCAAATAAGAGTCTACCATTTTTTACGAATTTATCTCTATTCTGTTGAGGTACTTTTTGCAAAGGAAAGTGGCCTGCCCATGCTCCACATAAGGCTCTTATGCCAGTTTTGTAGAAAGCCACTGCTTTTTTTGCTTTTTTGCTATCAAACCCAAGGATTTTTTTTAATGTTTTAGACCCTCAAAATTAAGCCAGTAGCTTTTGATTTTTTCTTTCTCCATGTTTGAATTTCCTGCCTTATATTTGTCTTTGTAAAGCTCCAGTACAGAGAAAAATCGGTTAAGGGTATTCTCGCTCCTTCTTTGGCTTTTGGTGTCAGCTTCCTTGTTTTCTTGGTGCTCCTCATGAGGGGCACCAATGCTGTTCAGTACCATCATTTCATTTAGGGCCTCTTTTGCCTATATGAGTATAGCTGAATTTATGTGATCGCAATTGATAGCCTTGAAAACCGCTTGACTATCTGATATGACCTTAATTCTAACCCTTTTAATGTTCTTTATCTTTATTATATGTGAGGCTCTAAGTATGGCAGATAACTTACTCTGCTTGATAGATGGTGGCCTCCTTTGGGAGAGAAAATGACTTTTACACTTGGGGCCGACGATCTTTACTCCTACTCCAAAATCCACCTTTGAACCACATAGCTACATTTACTTTTCTTTCTACGAAACAGTTGGACCATCCCTCCATTTGTTCCTTGATGGTATTGTGACCTCGAACCTCTTCTCGAAGGATTTTATTTGACACTGAAGTTCAACAATTCCATTATAGGCATGATGACTTCCAGGATTTTGAGGTGGCCTTTAAGGTCTCCTGATTTGTACTTCCAGGCCTGTTTCTTTGTTTCCTCCCGAATTTCTAGGTATAGCGGTTCTAGGCTTAGAAAAGCCTACATTCCTGCCGCCGAGGTGAATCCTTTGAAGCTTGTTGAGCTTATCAACAGCAGTTTTTTGTGTCGTTTTCTTCCCCTGCACTGCAATTCCACATAGAATGATAAGTCTGCACATTTATTTGCATGCCCATAGTGTCTGCCTGAGGAACAGTCCCCGATTGCGTCCAAGCATTTGTTTTGTCGCCCAGAGTGCCTTAGTGGCCTTCAGTATCGTTTTGTTTAGATGATTGTCCCAGGCGAGTTTCCTATCTAAGTAGATTTCTAGATATTTTATCTGTTCCCGCGGACATAATACTGTGCCCCTAATATTTAGGGCTCCTATTTCGATTTTTCTCTTTTCGGTGGCATATTCTTGCTGGCACCATTGGATTGTTTCATTTTAGCTATCAATTTAGGAACCCCTTTTTACTCCCGAGATTTCATCAGTGCAGCTGAGACCACTTAAGCCCTTACTATGGAGGATCTCGAGAACGTCATCAACTAGTAGGAACCATAGCAGGGGAGATAATACCCCTCCCTGCGAACATCCCTTCCTAGTGTCCGCTCTTAGCATTGCCTGCCCAAACTCCATAAACACACCTCGATACCTTAGTATTACTCGCCCATTTTACCATTTCTTGAAGTGAATCTCTTCTCTGAAGAACGTGGTATAGCGAGTCATGTCTTGGATTGTCCAAGGCTACTTCTATGCCCATGAATGCGCATAGTGTGATTTCCTTGCCATTCAATGCCATTTCTATTACCGACTTATGTACCAGCTTATGTGTATTTTATACACATTGATTGTAAATTTTCATTTCATTTCATTTATTAAATTCGTCTAATGCAGACTATACACATACAATAAAAATTTATTATTCTTATACAGAATTCGTTTAAGTGATGCTGTAGATAAATGAAAATCAAACTTATAATAAGCTTCGTTAAAGCATCTACTTATTGCAGTGACTGGTTCATTGCAACCATAATTGGTCCGATGTTGAGGGATCGACAAAAAGCTAACACGTCTGACACGTTTGTTATTAGTGTTAAAATTAAGTTGGCTTAATAAGTAGTTTGAGTCAACGGTGCCATCCAAAATTTTCGCGGCAAATAAGATTTTGGAATTTTGACGTCGAGAGTCCAAGGTATCCATTCGTAAAAGATTTAAGCGGTCTTGATAAGGAGGTAGATGTAAAGGGTCATACCACGGAAGACCGCGGAGGCAGAAACGTAAGAACCTCTTTTGAATTGACTCAATTTGGTCTATGTAGACTTTTTGATATGGTGACCATACAATACTTGCATATTCGACAATAGGTCTTACTAAGCTACAAAAGAGGGTCTCAGTTAGAAAAATGTCGTTGAATTCCTTCGAACGTCTTCTGACAAAACCTAAGGCATTGCTAGCTTTCACAACGATTGAATCGATGTGATCGTCAAATGTGAAGGATTGATTCAGCAATACTCCTAAATCGAGTACTTTCGCTGATCTATTTAAAGATGTACTCAAAAGTGAGTATTCATAGATTACAGGATTATTTTTGCGTGTGTAAGATATAATCGTACATTTGTCAGGATTAATTAGGAGATTGTTATCGGAACACCAGTTGGCAAATCTGTTTAGATCCTGCTGCAAATCATTGCAATCGTTAAGGTTTCTCACAACTTTGAAAATTTTAGCGTCATCGGCATAAAGAAGACCAGAAGATGACTGTAGAATGGAACCTACGTCATTAATAAATAAGGCGAACAGTAAAGGGCCTAGATGACTACCTTGTGGAACACCAGACGTGGTTCTAATTTCAGATGACAAGGCACCGCGAAAGGATACACGTTGAGTTCGATTCGTCAAGTAAGAGTCAACCCAATTTAAAAACAAGTAAGGGAATTGAAAGGACTGAAGCTTAGCTAAAAGTATAGAGTGATCAAGCTTATCAAAGGCTTTCGTCAAGTCTGTGTAGGCGCAGTCAGTTTGGAGCCCAGCTTCAATTGATTTGGTTATTTGGTGAGAAAATTCAAGCAGGTTGGTTGTGGTTGAACGACCTTTCATGAAACCATGCTGATACGGAGCCATAATTGATTTGCAATGAAAGGCTACAACATTCGTGACTATGGCTTCAAAAAGTTTTGCGACACAGGGAAGTTTTGCAATAGGTCTATAGTTGCAAGCGTCATTACGACTCCCTTTCTTGAATATAGGAGTGACGGTGGAGTATTTCCACAAATGAGGAAAGATGCCTGTTTTTAAGGATGTATTGAAAATATAAGACAGCACTGGTAGTAGTGACGACACACAATATTTCAAGACCAAATTAGGTATGCCATCTGGGCTAGGTGTTATATTATTGTCAAGTTTATTTACAAATGTGATAATAGTGTCCTCGTCAATTTTTAAATCCTTCATCTCCAAAGAAGAAACTGTTGAGTTCGTCAAGTAGGGTGAAAAGTGTCTGGAGTTAGGAAAGTCCGTACGATCGGCTTTACGGAAAATGGAAGGAAATAAATTACTAATATCAAAGGGATCATCAAAATAAGAGTCGTCAGATTTAAATGTGAGTGGATACCCATCGTTATAAGTCTTAGAATTAACAAAATTCCAAAATCTCTTAGGTTGAGCTTGAAAATTAAATCTAAGCTGTTGCGTATGTCTATGATATGCAAATGCAACTTCATTATGATGCAGATCTCGTGATGTGGAAAAACGTTGATAGTCAGGTTCCGAGCGAGTCAGGCGAAACTTTTTCCAGGCTTTGTTTTTGGAATTTTTTAAATGGCAAATCTGTGGAGACATCCAAGGAAAACGATCCTTGCTTTTAGTGAAGGTAGTTGGCACGCACCGTAAAAAACAGCTAAACAACCGAATGTGGAAATAGAACGTAGCTTTATCAGGATTAGGTTCCTGCAACACGGAGGACCAATCATAGTTAGCAAGCAAGTCACGTATTTGATCGACATTAGCTCGTCTAAAATTAAATTTAAGTTCAGATGTGCTCGATGATAAGTAATTACTAGACTTTGGCTCGAAAATAATGTTGAGTGCACAATGATGCGCGGTTTCGATTTGTTAGGAAAGCTCTCTACCAGCTTCAACCCCTAGACCAGACTAAAAGTTGGCGGTGGGATTACTTTTTATGAGTAGCTGGTATAGTTGATTTGCCCTTTTGGTAGGCAAATTGAAATTTGTAGAGTGGTATCTTGGCCAGCAGATCACTCCTTATGTATAGGTCAATCAGCATCTCCATTTTTTAATATGAAAGATGTGATGCTAATCGGCCTGTACGATTTTGGCAGGTTGGCTGGTTTGTTGCCACTCTTAGGGACGAACACAGCCCCATGTCAGTCTCCACAGCTTTCGTTATAGCTAAGATCAAAGCTCACTCTAAATATGTGTACCATAATGATTTTTAATTTCCAGAGCTGCGTAGATTCCGTCTGGTCCTGATGATTAAAAAGATTCGAAGGAATTTATTGACAATTCAACCTTTTCATACGTCATGATTTGTCAGATCAGAGCCTTCATCTTCTTGCTCAGCCCCATAGCAGCTCCGAATTTCGCACCTTGGAAAGTGTGTTCTAAGCAGCAATTGCAGTGCGTCTCCAAAGGTAGCCGTCATCCCTCCATCTGCGGTTCTAAGTAGTCCTATATGCGCTTTCTGTGTCCTGGAAATTTCGGGAATGCTATTGAGACTTTTGCAGAAAGCACTCTAAGCCTTTCGATTTTCTTAGCTCTTTCCTGTATTGTGAGTTTCTTTTTGTAGGCCTCCCAATTTGATGTAGCTTCGACCTGGTTGAACTCCGTTCTTGCGTGTTTTCTGAGTTTTCTTAACTTCCTGTTCCACTATGGCACCCTCGATTTGGGAGCATTGGTTTTCTCAGGACAGCTATCATGATATGATTCGAGAACTATTCTGGTAATCCCTGTCCACATTATCGTCCAATTCCGACTTCGTAGTGAAGCTCCGTGCAGGCCATGAAGTCCCACTGTAAGGTCATTTTGATAGCCTTCTCAATCCATGCACTTTGGTTGCCTGTACTTATCCTTTTTACCCTTGATCTGAAGCCAAGTGCAATGCGGTCAGGGCTTCGATCAAAACAAATAGTACTTAAAAGGGGCAAGGTCTGGATAATAACGTGGGTATAGCACAACTTCAAATGCGACATTTTCCAGATAGTTTTTAAGTGAGGGCGCAACTTGTGCCCGAATACTGCTGAGATGAAAGAATAGTTTCTCGCGACTGTTCTTCCATTTTTTTGTTCAGCTTGATATATTGTTGTCTGAAGTAATGGTTTTATTCAGTTCTAGCAGCTTCTAATACACCACATCTCTCGCAGGGGTTTTCCTACACCCCCCTAACACCCCCCTAATACCCCCCTGGAAAGTGCATACACCCCCCCTAACACGGACAATTTTCCTACACAAAGATACCTTTGTGTCCTTTGTTCCAAAGAGACACCCCTCCTAAAATTCTGAACACACCCCCCAAGAAAAATGCCTGAGAAAACCCCTGATCTCTCGGACCCCACCAGCAACAGAGCATTGCGTTGAAACCATGGATATCCCGCTTTGGCGTTAATTCTGCTCGTTTGCCGCCTTTGACATACGATTTTTTTTTCGGTTTGGGTCGTATTAGTAAATACATTTTTGTTTGCCAGTAGCAATACGATGGAAAAATAAATTCTATTTGTAACATTGAAGAAGCATTTCAGACCTGCAAAATCGCCTTCCAATATCTCTCAATTTCAATTCGTGTGGCACCTAATTTCTTTGCGTAGAAATAATTTCCTTGACTTTCAGATGTAATGTGATGGCTTTTTGAGTCACTTTCAAAGATTCAGCAAAGATTGACACGAAGTTCCAATAACGCTTCTAATTCAGTACCTTCAAAGGTTTCTGGCCTTCCGGCGTGCTTTTTGTTGCTTGGGCATAAAAGTTGACATATTCGGGGCACAAAAAATATGTTAGTTACACTTCGGCAAACTGACATATACCGAAAACAATAGCTTAATGATGACGCTATAACATGAAGACAGTAACAGTATTGTCCGATGCGATCTAATACTACTAATGCTTTCTATTTTAACTTCCATTCAAAAAAAAAACAAATAAGGAAGGAGATATAAATTGTATTTATTGTTTAATATTCAATTTGCCTACTACTAACTATTAACATCACCTCGATGTGAGATCACCAATCAATCCTTCGTTCATGTAGACGGGCATCAAATCTTTCAGTAAAGAAATATATCTTTCATCTTTCATTGCTTCTATTATAAAATCACGATTGGCCATAAATGTATCGATATCAAGGTGCTTAGTTATTGTGTATGTTTCGTCAACGTACATGAATGGCGCAGATACAATCAGCACAAACAATTCTGCGAAAAAAAGATAGAAAGTAAGGTTAACTAAAAAGGTTAATTATAAAAAGATGTAAAATATGTATGGCATATCTTTCAAGATATTCGGACTCTTCTTTGCGAAATTGATGATGGTGCTTTAGTTTCGTGGTCCAACCACAAAACTAATTTATCGTATCAAAGATTTATGTTAGACACACAATGGTTGAGCCAATTTGATAAAAAATAACATTTATTTAGATAGATTCGACGTTGCAAACGTTATGAACAATTTCAGACCCCTTTTCCGATCTGTACCTTGGATAACGGAATATTTGCACTCAGGGAGAAAAATTCTACTCTCATTATTTTCCATGAGAGTTTATTTTCACAAGATTTTCTTTCATGGTGTAAAATACATATGCGGTTTGAATGCAGTCTTCCAAAAAGGGATTTCTCAACCTCGGAAAAATGCATGGAAAGCTGAACTCTGGTATGACCTTAATATTAGGCGCGTTTTATTATACATCCAGAGTAGTGCAGGATATCGATTTGCACACGAAACAACAACAACATCCAGAGTACAAACACTTGTGAATTCAGTGGATTTCGTACTCGTGCTCTCTGTGGAACGTATTTTGAAAAGTCATATCAACTGGAATAGTTGGAATTTTCAAAAATTTTCCATGTCACCCTGGCAACCAGGATAAATAGTCATACATTTGAAAACGGCGTTGGTTATATGACAGCTCAAATTTTGAAATGACAACTGTCTGACAGGAAAAAACTCGCGTGCTACTCTGGATCGTTTTATTATGCATCCAGGATACCTACTACACTCTGGATGATAATAAAACGCAGCTATTATTGTTCTTAACAAAATGTCAAAAGTCCCCATCGAACCAAGTACCTCTGAAAAATTTACGTGGAATCAAAACGCAAGGAAAACAATAGCTCGGTCCAATAATTAATGCCATGACAACAATACTATTTTACTATCAATAGCCACGCTGATAGTTAAATAATAATGTTTCAAGAGTTATAAAAAGGAAGTCGCTTGGGAAAGGTGCTTCAGCCATCTCCATCGTTGGTTTTGAAAATTTTATGTAGTCGTGAAAAAGTTGAATCAAGAAAAATTTCGAACAATATTGGGCACCCGATATGAAGATGGTTGATACCGCCACCTAAACAACTGCAAAATATATGATCGATATTGTAACCGATGGCTTACGCCAGGATACGAATGAAATGCTAATGATATGGAACAGGATGGCGGCGGCTCAAGATCGGGACTTCTGCTGCATGTTTTGAGCCAATGGTGATGATTACTACCAAGCAAGGGTCTCCTTTATTCCTTGGTGTTAAGGGGAAGAGCGTGATTTTCACAACTCCAGGTCTTTCTTCTTCAGTCTCTCTTTTTTAATGACGGAGGTCATCTCTTTGCTGACAGTGAGGCAATGGAGGTCCAGAAGCTCGATCTTGACTCTACGAGTCACAAGCTTCACGTCCCCCTGGCCATATACGACGGCCCGGATCGAGTCTTACGATTTGTCGCGGTCATTGCCGCGCGCGGGTTTTAGAAAGACCCTTTCTAATAAACCATACTAGCGATCCCGTTTGTTCCCACTATGTCCAATTGCTTCTTCGCATTGCATCCTATTACTTTTTGTTTCCCCTATGGGGTTCTCTTCAACAAAAACTTTTTTTTTAATTTAGTGGGAGCAACTTTCTCTTTTTTTCTTATGAGTGACTTTCGCCCACTTGCTGAGGTCCAAAGCTGAGATTCCATGTGTTTTGTCAGAGGTTGATTCGGCCACCCGGGGTCCCCTGCAAAAGTGTCAGCCTTAGCGGCGTGTTCCTCCAACACCCGCTGATATTCCATCTTTGCCTTCTGCCAGTTCGTCCGGAAGTCGAAGATAACCTCAACTCTAACATATCATCCTTCTTGAAGATTTTTTTTTGCGCGTTGGCAGCTTGAAACATTTTGCGGAGGATTTGTTGAGTATTTTTCAGCATGACTTTCTCAGTTACTGGTTCGCGCTTAATGTTCTCCCTCCTAAGGAATATACGTGCTAGTAGGAATAGTGGAGGACTTCTTTTCTCCGTCTCTCCTGATTCAGAGATCCTCTATAGGTAACTCTTGACACTGATCGCTTATTTGCTTTGCATTGGAGTTTTCGATAGAAGAGGAGGCCTCCTAGTAAACGTAAAATGTTCAACGGTGGCACCTCCTTCACGTAAAAAAATGGTCAATGGTAGCACCTCCTTCACGATCTGTTGCCACTGTCATCTGGAAGACCTCTCGTTCGTTTATATTTTGATTTTTTTGTGTTCGTCATCACTGCTGTTAGGTTCCAACTCAGAGCTACTATCTCCTTTGGCGTGTTTATTCGCCTTGTTTAGTCACCCGTGGCTGTCTTTGCAAAGCAAGGAGGCCACGCGAGGGTAAGTACAAACCGTCCATGAGATCTGGTACTCAGAGCCAGGCCAGTGCGAATCAGGAACAATGTCAACCGAACCTACACCACCAAGTCCATCGTGCGAGCTTCTAACGTACTCCGAGACCTGTCAGGTTTTAACGGGACAGAGATTACGATCCGGCGATACCAAGTATAAAGCGGAAAGATCCAGAATGCTATAGCCGCCAGCCCAAAAACATTTTTTCTTAAAATAAGTCGTGCCGTGAATCACGAAACTAAACCAGGTTGTCAAATGAAATCCTTGCTGACATTGCCTCATATCCCATAGTCAGTCAAATAGTCCGTCAAATTAAAGAGTCATGTGATTGCATATTTTCGCTACCACTTTACGTTACTGGACCGTAGACCAACGTCGAAATTGAGAACAATGCGTTCCGAAGAGAATATCGCAGCCGCGGAAGCCAGTGTTGATGTTAACCTAGATGTCGATTCCTGCGAATCGACAAATCTAGATATCGACAAATCTATTTCGCAAGAAATTGGCATTTGAAAAATTATGTACAAGGATCTCAGTCTAAAGGCTTACAAGATCCAATTGGTGCAAGAATCAAATCCGGATGACCATCGGATGTGTCGCATGTTCGGAGAATGGCCGAAAATCAAGTGGAAGTTGACCCTCTGTTTGACGAGAAAATTTTTTGCAGCGATGAGGGTCATTTCTAGCACGATGGCAACGTCAATAAGCAAAATTGCCACATTTACAGCAAAGAAAATCCCCGTCAAGGCATGGAGACACCGTTGAATCCACAAAAATGCACTCTTTGTTGCGCACAGCATGTTGGTGGCGTTATAAGTCCATACTTCTTCAAAGATGAACACGGCGAGCGCATTACTGTCAATAGCGACCGGTACAGGGCAATGCTAGATTAGTTATTGTTCCCGAATTTGCGTCCTATGGATGTGAGAGAGATGTGGTTTCAACAAGACGGTACTAAATTGAGGAGAATGATGAGTATCAGCTTATTTTAAATGGCAGGTCACGACACTACTTTAGCAATTTTGAAGAAACAGTAAATATTTTCGCTTGGTTATGTGCAAGAAAAGAGGAATTAATATACTACGAGGACATATTTGTCTTCAACTGTGAAGCTCGAGTTCTCCCGACTATTTATCAAGTTATAGTCACAAAAGTATCTATTGATAATCACAGATACTAAATTTTAAAACATCTATACAGTTAAAAAAAATCTGTTCAACTATCTTTTCTCCCTTCAGCATCTAATGCTGCTTGGCAACATTTACATCAAGGTCTACCATGCTGGTAACAAACTAGGTATATTTTGGAGCCAGCTAAAACTCTTCTGTTATCAACTCCAGAAATTCTACTAAATAATATTTTTTGCGATTTCATCAAGGACTGTAACTTAAACTGTAACTCTATGTTGTTCACCACTTTGTGGTGATTGTCAAGGTCAGTCTTACTTAAATGTAACGCCCGATTTACATCGATTCTCGGAAAATAGTACAGGTTTTTTGAGAAGCTTAAAGGTTTTTTTCTTTGAGAGATGGGTAACAGAAAAAAAAACTTTGAGAAAGATTGCCCTAGAAGACATAAATTGATGCTGCACATACCAATACATTGTTTTTGTTTTAAATCACTCATTAAGTCTGCAATCTGTGGTATACTTCCATTGTATTTTAATGCCTTCAAAGTAGCTGTGAAAGTATTAAAATAATGTTGAATCATTTCTTTCCGACTTTTAGTTGGCATACAGCTGGAAATATACGCAATGTCAACAGCGGGTGAGCCCCAATGACATAATTGAAAATCAACCTAAAAGTAGCACCATTAATATTATAATTTCAATTTTCTATTGCAACCTACAAATATTACATCCACATCATCATTTGTATTTTTGATCATCATGTTTTTCGAATACAAATCTCCATGATTTAACACATTGTACAGTCCTGGCTCGTTGATAACTTCCACACACTTGTTAATCAAATTGATAGTTGGTATAGTTTGTAACTTTTTTGAATATTGCTCCAATTCTGGTATTGCTCCCATCACGTCTACCAGTAAGTCTTTCGCATTCATAAACAAATAGACATCCGGTATATCAGGCATGTTGAGAAATACTCCTTTGAATTTCGTGACATCTTCGTTTCCCTGAAAGATTTCCAATGTACAGGATATAACCGATCAATATTTACGGCATATACATACATCAGCATGCATTTTGAAAGTAGTTGCATGTAACATAGCCAACTTTTCGAACATTGCTCTATACACATTGTCCGGAAGGTAGTTCGTTGTTGGAACAGCGTAGCCAAGTTCCTTGAGGTCTTGCAAAGCAATGCTCACATAAGGTTGATTTGATTTGTAGAACATCCTGAAATTAAATAGTAGATTCTTTAAAAGTGGTTTGACATGTTTTAATGCGGATCTTACTTGGCTCCAATTATATCCTGGATATGAACAGCTTTTAGCATTTCGTGGCATACTGGTAATACTTTTGAAAAAACTGCTCCTTCGTATCCAAACATATCAAACGAATCTACTAGGTCCTTCTTTAAGCCATCTTGCGTCGGGAGCGTTTTGACAATAATAGCGATATTTTTATCTTTTTCGAAATTCGTTGAATATGTAGCTTTAACACGAAAAATGAGACTGGCAAAGTGATCAGACGCTGATGAAGCTGGGCATACGGTAATATTGTTTACCTAAATTTTATGATTTTTTTAATAATTTGCTTGAGTCAGAAACTTGAAAATGATAATACATAAAATATTACGGCATGCTCATCAATATATGTAAATTGTACTTCGCCCTATCAATCACAGAAATACCTAACCGAAATATCACGAATAATAGAATTTTACCGTAACAATAGAACGAATTTTAGAATTTTACCGTAACAATAGAACTATATAGAAACACAAAAAAAAAACTCTCAGCAGTTAAGACACGCGGCAAACAAAACTTCATAGAACGCGAGAAGTCCAGAATAGGCTAGAATCATGCCATCAACCATTCTAGTTCTAAAAATACTAGAGAGGCTATAAATTTTATAGTCTCTCTAGTATTTTTAGAACTAGAATGGTTGATGGCATGATTCTAGATAAATATCCCTGTTGTACTCAACAGGCAGACTGGCTTGCCAGTTAGTCTTTGAAAAGAATGACTTACATGGCGAAGTGGTTTGCTACTAATTGAATCGTTCTGTGTAAAGTTAAGTGCTTTATTTAGCTGTCAATTTTGTTGCGTGGCAGGATTGCTGCAGAAGTTTAATATATTCTACATCAGCAGCTACTATAAATAAGACTAAACCAAACGGTGCAGCAGGTCTCAGTGGCCGTAATGTCGCCCAATGTGTATCCAATCATGGCATTCATCAACAAGCATTGCCACCGGTCCCGAATGTGAGCCGATGTCATCCAGTTAGGCATCTCTAAGCTTCAAGTGTCCTGACCAGCGCCATTCCTCCAGTATAAACATCAGTGTAGTCTGCCCTAAAATTCATCGCAAAGGGTTTACCCAAAGCTCCAAACGTCCTGGTCAACGCCATCCCTCCAGTGTAAACGTTGCCGTCGTCTGCCTTAAAATCTGCCGCAAAGGGTTTTCCGAGCAGGATCTTCCTCACTCATACAAATACAAGCTAGGTGCCCTGCCTACCAGAGCTTTATCTTTGTAACTATATCTGCTTCTAGGCAAATAGCGTACAACTCATGGTTGTAGCGTCTCCAGAATCACCCTTCTTCACATATGGGGCAAATGATTCTCTGCAAGACTTTTATCTCGGACGCTACTAAGGGATCACAGTACCTTTTGCTGAACACCCAATTTTCGGATCCATACGTAAGAAGTTTTGCATAGTCTTGCACAGCAGAAGCTTTTACGTTCGGGTGAAATTACGGGATTTCAAAAGCCATGACAGACTGTAACAGCTTTGTTAGATTTGAGCAGCCGCCCGTGAATTTCTGCCTCCATATTACTATCGGCTGTTACAATTGGCCCAGGGAAATGAAGGATTGCACTACAGTAGAATCCGCTTATAATGACTCCGCTTAAAACGACTGACTGCTTATAGCGACTTAGTTGAATCGGTTTGGTTGGTTTCTCATACAATAGTATTACAAAACGTTTGCTTATTACGACTCCGGTTATAACGACAAACCGTTTATAGCGACGTAATTTAGCTGAATTTAGCTCTTACTTGTCCGGTTATAACGACGAAAATTTGTTGTTTTTCCGTAAGGTCAAGCAGTCTTGTCTCAGCGCCCCGTTTTTCGTTTGTTTGCAATTTCCCCGCAATTCCGAGCCATCAACCTAGATGCCGTTCCTTGTTTAATATGTGTGCGTAAAAATGTCAACGCCTAAACAACGAAATTGTTTTACTATTGAAGAAAAGAATGCGATGATTCAACGTTAGAATCAGGTGAATCAAATGTGACTCTTGTGAAGGAGTTTTGTGTTTCTTACTCTTCTATATCAACAACAAAGAATAGCAAATGTAAGATTGAATAGCTTTTCAATAATAACGTTTTGGTTCCCAAGCGAATTCGCGCACAGGATCAAGTGGATCAAGCATTGCTTCATTGGTTTAAAGTTCAACGAAACTGGGGAATACTCGTCAGTGGTATAAGGCAAAGGCAATCAGAAAAAGACTAAAATACACTCTTGTTCAGCTGCTAACTATGTAATTTTATTTGCAAGCTTACAAAACTTTAACATGTGTCTCACATTCTGTAAAACAACCTTACTTCGTGTTTTTCCAATAAATTAGTTTTTCTTATGATAACACCTTGTGTTTCGTTTGTATTTACTTTAATATGTACTTTGCTATGTAGCCAAGTAGTACTATTGCTAAAATGTATAGGTACATTTCGAAAATCGCTTATAACGTCGTCCGGTTAATACGACGGTGAACGTGCGGTCCCTGGCCGTCGTTATAAGCGGACTCTACTGTACTTCGAATTCATGCTCCACTATCCTGATGCTTTGACCAACTCTAGGTGGTCTTCGTGCGGACGCTGCCATCATATATTTCGTCAATATCATCTGCATAAGCATGTACCTGGCTGAACATGGCAATGGTAGTCCCGTTCGTTGACTGACAGAGTCTCGGAATGTCTTCTCCAAAGCCAGGTTGAAGCAGAAACAGGCCAGACCACGCACTTGTCGGAGTCCATTGAAGATGTTAAACGGTCTGGACAATACGGTTATTATTATTTGGCTTGTTACATTGGTCATGCTCAACCTACACAATCGTGTCAGTTTGTTTGGAATGCCAAATTCTCTCATGGCTTTATACAGTTCTAGCCTGGCTAGTCACAGGGGGGTCTAAAGTCTATATATAGATGGCATAACGGAATATTAAATTCCACGCATATTTCCATTGCCAAGCCATATTGATATTGTCCGATGATGGCTTTAGCATATGGGGCTATCCGCTCTTGCAGGATAGAGGAAAGTCTCTTGTGGGAATTACTCAAAAATGTTATACCCTTATAGTTGCCGAACATGATTTCACCTCCTTCCTTATGTATGGGGCATATTACACCTTTCCAACAGTTTTCTGGCATCTCTTTATGCTCCCATAGATGCAATATAATTTCATGAATAGCTTGGTGAAACGTGGGCCTCCCATATTTAATCAGCTTGATTAGCAATTGAGCAAACCAGCTGGTTTGCTCAATTTGATTTATAACTCTTTTATACCTCTTCTATTGGTGGCAGCATAAGGTATTATTCTTGGTGCAGCCTTAAAGTCTTCGTTGTGCTGGCCGTTTAGCAATTCACTAAAGTGCACTTCAAAACACTCTAGAATTCCTTCAGGATCGATGAATAGATTACCATCTTTGTGCTTACAGTACGTGCAGCGTGGTGTATACTGCATCTAGGGAATCCAATCCCGGGATCCCGAACAGTTTTTAGTCCCTAAAATCCCGGGATTGATGTTTTATAATCCTGGGATTGATGATTTATAATCCCGGGACTATAAACCATCAATCCTAATAGAGATCCGGGATTTTAGTGGCGAAAAACTGTTCGGGATCCCGGGATCCCGGGATTCGGATCCCGGGATTGGATTCACTAACTGCATCATGCTTCGGACTATTTGCTAGAGTTTCCACTCCTGGTGATCAAATCTTCAAGTCTGTGCTAATTATGGACAACCAGAGGTCTATGGTCTAAAAAAACAAATTTATTAGGTACTTAAAGTCTCTTATTGCCTCGCATTGGCTGCGACAAACTTCAAATTGCTTTACGCAAACACTGCAGGTCTTTAAAATACGACTTAAAACGTTAGCAGCTTACCTTATTAAGAATAGTCAGTTGCAATATTAAAAAAAACTGTGCATTTGGCGCCAAACTATTGTAAATTAATATATTGTGTGATATTCACGGGAAATCAGAGAATATCACTCAGTCTCATCCCTGAATTGCCATCAAATTGTGAACAGCTGGTTTTTACATTATTTTCTAGTACGATATAACTTGATGTCCATGAATTACAATTAACCAATTACAAAATAAATTTGTTTTAATAAGTATTTACATATCTGTGTACCGATATTAAATACCATGAAATATTGAGCTCTCTAGCGGATTGTCATCAATCAGGTTTTAAGATTTTCCCCGCAGTTTAATGTATTATTCATTCGACCTTCAGATTAAGAGAATGCAAAGACATATACACGTGTTTTACTTACATACCTCTTCGCATCGATGATTGCAACATATTTGCTCTATTTGCGTTAATACACAACATATAACATATTTCATAAAATAATTCAAAACTTTTTAAGAACGTGTTTTCGGGATATCTTACAACCAATATATGTAATTATTATCATGATGTGCTGACCCATAGTTGTAATAAGCTGAATAGTCAAGTGCACATACATACATGATCCAATCAAACTTTAATCTAAAGCATAAACATATTTCAATAGATGCAAATGTAAGCTTGAATGCTTGAAAATAATTCTAATGACTCAACGAATATGTTAAATCTAGATACGACACTAAATTCCCATGCCGAAGCTAATTACTACTGTTAACACAACTTTATTTACATAAAAATTGCAATACTTACCTCAACATCTCTATTCTCTTCGCATTCTATCACTTTTCTAATATAATCACTTTTAATCCAAACTGGCGGCACTAATTCGTCTTTACTAAAATTCATGATAGATCCAACTAAATGTCAACAACCCAGTGTATCTGTGATGTGCATCTCAGAGCTTGAGATGCGGAGTACAGCCCGCGAGTGTTTCTCTATGTAACCAACTGTGAGTAAATTTATTATTGTTTACATTCACTCAAAGCTAATGTTTTTATCTGAGCAATGAGTGGCACGAAAAGCTCAAACAAGTTTATGGTTTTCTGAGTAAATATGTCGGCTTTTGATATTATCAGAAAACGCTTTATCGACCTGGAAGAACACTTAATAATACAGATATTTAATCATTGTTGAAATATTTGGATAACTGCCATAGAAGTGTCGCCGATTTCGATGTAATTATTAGTTGCACTAAGTTCGGCTGTGCATGAAAAGGCTTATCTTAAAAACATCCTTGGTGATAAATCTTTTTGAAAAAATTTCGAACGCTACTAAATCATCACTTAAAATGTATATAGAGCTGCGATTAGCGTGTACTCAAAAGAAATGAGTGTACTAAAAATATTCCTGATTTTCTCCGTTCGCAAATTCATGTTAAGTTAATTCATCCAATATTCGCGGAATACTTTTCACTTTAAATCTAGAGTAACGCTACTATTCCAGACAAAGAAATAAAAACACGAACATATCTCTTTAACATTTACATTTTATTTATTTCAACAAATAAAAGCTAAAAATTTCTGTACACTTAACTTAAATCTTCTAATAACATTAGCAATAATATACATAAATGATATTTCTTTTACAAATAGCTGTTTAATACTTCTTTTTCTTTTTTTTAAAACGCAATAGTTATTCTCAATCTAATAATTTGAATTATCTGATTTCAAAGAGTTAATAAAATTCAAGGCTACGTCGTTTCATGACCATTGCTATTACATTTCCATAAATAGAAATCACAAATTCACACATTTCTTGTTTCTGCTTTAGTTTCTTAACATCGAACATGTCGTAATAATAAGAATAAATAATATTTTTTTTTGTCTCCAAAATTTAATCTGGAAGCTGTGCTATTGACAATCGATCCATTATCGAGCCTTCCATCAACAACTCATTGCTATGCGTCAGAATATCTGTTAACTGTGTTGCATCACAAGCATTTGTGCTGAATGGGAAGAATGAATTTGTAACAGGCATCATTTGTTTCACGGGACTATTTGTAGGTGTTGCTAGTTCATCAGGCAACTCTTCATATTCTCCGGTTTCAAGTGCTCTTTGTAATTTCGAAATATTTCGTAAAAGCATTCGTTGAAAAAGTTCGATCTGTGGAAACCCTCCACTTTTGATTTCCAAAATTGGTATCCAACGATAATAGCATTGTTGCCAGATATCTAAATCAGATATACCACAGCGTGGTTCTAAATACTGATCCTGAAATCGACAATTGAGAATTGTTTAAATGCCATGTTTTTGATTTCTATAAGAAGTGACAGTATGTAACTGCCCTGAAGATGTATGATATAGTACAATATTTAAACTTATTTTCATCGCTATAATATGTTTTTGCCTATTTTATTTAATTTGTTTACATTAGATTTATTTTACAGTTAAAAAATCCGGTGAGAAAATTGATAAATATAAAAATATGAAAAAGTTGAATTAAAATAATTAGTGACTAATTAAAAATGAATTCGACTTCCCAATATCAATGACGCTACTTATTTTCTTATTAACTCCCTTACAATTGGCCAATTCTGAGCGCTGCGTTTTGATGGCGACACTCAATTTAACCAGTTGGCGACAGTACACGTCCGTATTGATTGTTTGGTTTCTTGGGAGCAGCTCATTATATAACACTCCGTTGCAAGCCAACCAGACTGATAGCATAACTTTCTTTTGCTGAACATCTGTCTCTGAAGCATTTGCAGCTGTTTCACCCGGCTTGGTCCATCATCTTTTTCGCTGATAGTTATCATGTACGACACCTTTTTTTTACTAGTGACAATTCGCTTTAGGATTGGGTCGCTTTCCTGTCGTTTTACGAGCAAATCGCAGACATGTTTGTGTTGAGTGAAATTAATTTCTGTACTGTAAATTCGCGCGGAGCCCTAATATTAAGCTTTCTGAAATAACGCAGCTTGTGATAATGCTCTGATACAGTTGAATTTTATTCAGCAATCTCTAGTGTCGGGTTTGCAAAGTGCCTATATTTTCTCATCTTCAGTTTCGACTGGCCTTCTTGGACGGTGTGCATCCTTTTCATCAAAATTTTCAGAAAAAAATCTGGCGAACCAATTTCAACACTAGCGTTTTTAGACACATTTTTGCCATAAACCACACACAATTTGTTTCGTGTTTCCAAAGCGTTTTTGCCATTTCAGAAGAAAAATAGTAAAATCTGACAAAAATGTTTACGAAATCACCACAAATAATGGCAGGAGAATTAGAAAAATATGTAAGGATGAAATTGAGCCGTTCATGTACAGATACCGTTGCGTTACACAATATATAAGCTGATACAAGCAGTAAGGAATAACTCATCAATTGAGATACACGAACGGCAACACATTCAGCATTTACAACAAAATTTGGACAAAGTTTTCCAGTTAGGGATTTATTAGCAGCTATAAGAACCCAACCACCATCTGTTTTGTGTGAAAGAAAAACAAACCATTATGTAGAGGAAAGATTTCATTTTTGAAGATACTATCCTTGAGCCAAGTTTCAGTTAAGCAAATGCAAACATCCAAATATACTATGGAAGATAGTTTGATTTGCTACAACTTGGTTTTTAGTTCACGGACATTCTGGTAATAAAAAAGACAAAATTATGAAAATTATTTGGCAGATTAGAGTTTAACTGCGTGGAAGTGAATCGAAAACTTAGACGACGATTTCGTGTTTCGAAGAATTTAACAAGAAAGCACACTGACCAAAAATCTTAATTTCCAATCAACTCAATTGGTTCGTGAGTGTAAGTTTAAATGAAACGACTAAGCGTTCAGCGTCCTTCGTCATTTTCTAGCAGAGTATATTGAAAGTACTTATTAGTTTGCTCTCAATATACTTTTTCATATCATCCTTAATTTATACGGGAGCAACGCGAGAACCGAAAATTTTTGAATTTGCTTGCAGTAACTTTCAACTTACAGCCAAAATAGTTAAAAGGTAAAATCGTTAATAACATCATAGCTTATACATACCTTTGGTATGGACGACTGATTAAGTTCGCTCGAGTTCATAGTAAACCGCATTGGTTTCTTTGGAAATCCTGGAAGTAATATTGCATTTGCTGGAAGTGCAACGGATCTTCGGCATGAATCTTGTTTTTTGGTATAAAATGGATTTGCAAAGAAAAGTTTGTCCGTCTCGCTAAATTGTTCATTCCAATCCCAAATCGGTCGTAACACAAGCTTCGTTTCCTGCAATAAACTAAATTATCCAAATTCAATAAAAAATCATGTTCAGCTTGCCTTCACGGCATTCATTCTGTCCAATTCCGAATTAAATTGGAATGTGTCAAATATTGGTATAAAAGCAGAGTCCCAAATTGTTGTCAAATACGTTTGACTAAATTCAAACTCTTCAGGATATTGCTGTAGAAGTTGCCATATACAATCGAGGAAAAGCAACAGCAGTGGGCTTTCATTATCCGTGTCAAATGTAATTACATGACCTAATCTGTAAGCGAATGGATGTTCAAGTGACACCCATTCCTTTTGTATTAGTGTTTCAAAACCGTCTATCGTACGAAAAGATGGATCGAGTATTATCTGTATTAAACTAGAAATCACACAGCACAAGTCGCGTGCATTGTTTTCACGTAAAACGACCGTTGTCCCATTACGAAGACATTCGGCTCCTTCCGTAGCACATCGCAAGCACAGCGAAACGTATAATAGCCAACATGATTTGTCAACAAGTGATAGAAATTTCGAATCTTGTAATAGAAAGTGCCTTGGTGTATCAGGCGTACACAGTTCGCGAAATTTGATGTAGCCTCGTTGCACGTCATGTATACTGGGCAGGCGCTCCCCCAAATTCATAATTTTTAGAGTTTTCTTCTTTGGATCACATTTTCGAACCAATTCCAACGTAATATTTTCTATTTTGTTATCTTGTTCAGGTCGCAGTTCAGCCATTCGCAGTAGCGATGCATTTCCATACCCATAAACCTAAGAGAAAGTACGAACAGAAAAAATTGAATATTTTTCAATTAATTATTTATAGAGAATGTTTTGCGATTCTAGGAGTAGTTTTTAGAAAAACGGAACTTAAATAGACATTCAAAATATGGTATATAGAATCATTCAAGACAAGAAGATAGTATTTCATACTTTTCGTTCTCAAATAGCACCGGTAGTTGTTTTTAAGTTAAAGCATGCGTTATTCTAAAAGCATGCGTTATTCTAAAAGCAATGAACTTTTATATTATTGTACCAGTATACCATTATACCGAACAATATTTTAAATGATTATTATTTAAAATTTTCAAACATCTACATTATCGTCGCGAGTGAATTGTGAACAATTTTCACATCAATTCTTACCCAAAATGCAATACGTGAATCATAAAACGAATTAGCCTTCTCCATATAATCATCAATGGAGACACATTTCGGAATGACGAAATGCGCAGGTAACGTTTTAGCCAACTCATCGGGTTCGGAGGGTGGTATTTGTTCAGCAGAAACCACTTTCCACTCAGTCGCACCACATCGAATAAGTTCTCGTGACCAGTCACTCTTACTGTTGAACATCGTTACTGTTGACTTGATGGTTCTATAGTAACTATCTCTGTACGTGCGGCAATAAGAGATTGAATAAGATGATTATTTTAATACATACTTAAAACTTTAATACATACTTAAATTGATAAGCAAACGATAAATCGTGACGAGTGTGAAAGGCAAACTTGAGTAAAGCCGAGGCTATAATACGGCCTTGTTCTTTGGATGAACCTTTGAAACTAAACTTAAGAAAACGAAAATTCTGAAATTAAAATTAATCGGATTATTTGTAGCTATGAACTTCCTTCATGTTTCATGAATATCTACTTACTTTACATATAATATGAATAGCCTCTATCTTCGAGCTTATTTTTTGTTGCAACGCAATCCTTTTCCTTTTCTTTTCTGTGATTTGGTATACATGATCGATGTTGTTCAGAGTAACCTCGTTTCTTCCAACGAATACGTTGTCCTGGTATGCTGGGTACATCTGGCGAAAATGCGTATTGCATGAGATTAGAGTTTTGAGATTGTATTATGAAGCTTTTACCTCTGCAGTTTCAAATGGTATGAAGGATATCTTATAGTTTGTGACTATGAGTACTCCTGGAACACCTCCATCGTCCGTCATATAAGTCGCTGGTGCAAAAAGCCGAACATTTGCACGGGCCACTTCAATTTCACCTATTACAGAGTAAAATTCGGTTATAATTTCGAATAGATACAAAAGCTGAATAATGTTTGAAGAAAGAGAAAGAGATTTCATTTTTGGTACATGATGATTTAATGTAAATCAAATAACTACGCATATAACTTAAAATAGTTGGTTTTGAAAGCTAGAAAAAAATCAATCAGGTTAAATCAATTTAAATTGATTACCAAATCGAAAACTGGTTAGGTTGTATCTTCGAGAATATTAAGTTTTTAAAATTATGTTTGAAAAAGAACGTGACTCCGAAAAACCACGAGGAAAAATTTAGATTAAATTTTGTAGGAATAGCGAAATAGCGAGAATCCGTACATAGACTATGCAGAAGATTAGGGTAAATCACACTAGAAGTTTCCTTCCTAGATTCATGTGATACTTTGGCTAGAAAAGGAGATATTCTAGATATTGTAGAAAAAGCTAGCAGAATCTTCAAATGTAAGAAAGACGAAAAGAAGACAATTCTCATGAGGAAACTGAAGAAATGAAAGGAAAGGGTACCGGAAAAAAGAATGCCTTATATCCTAAGTTTAACTAAGTGGTGAATAAATTTACGAGAGAGCAAATGGAGCTGCTTAACCATGGCATGAATTTGGCTGCCAAGGAAACATAATTTCCAAATTCTAGTAGACGTCGAAGCGTTAAAATATTTTTTCGAAGGAAGAAAGCACAGACTAGCGACAACGTAGCTACACTCATCAGAAATGAAAATAGTACGAAAAAGAATCCTAGTAAGGCACAAAGTGTGCTTAAAGAGTTGACTGTCAGATCAGTCTTTTATACTAAAGCAGATAAAGAAAACGCTGTGGTCAATAGAAACGCTATGGACAAGTATGAATATGATCGATAAGTTTTAGAAAAACTCAACAACGGAGACTACTATGAGCTAAGGAAATATCCTTTATCTGACTTTATCAAACTAGTATGAAAAACGAAAATTTGACGAGAAAATAATTTGAAAATGTATCAAAAAGTAGAAGGATAAAATACACCGCGATCAGTTAACGACACTGTTTACACAAAGAGAACACACAAAACCATAAGAGTTCCAGTAGATTTTCGCCCATTTTCAAGAAGGTTTCGGATGTTCCTGGTAGCTTCAATAGAAAGGCAGATCCGACAAGTAGAGCTAACAAATTCGCTTTTAGGCTAGGTTACGTGAAGGATAACAAAAAAGAGAAGTGTGGAATTTACAGGATTACTTAACCGGAGAGGGGAAAAATATACATAGGTCGAACAAAGCGGTTAGTTGATGTTAGATTAACTCAAAAGCCTAAATGAAGAAAAAAAACACAACTTTAGTGCGATCAGCAGTATCGAAACACATCCTGGAGAAGGAGCACAACTAGCGAATCCAATCCCGGGATCCCGGATCCCGGGATCCCGGCCTATTTCTGGTCCCGAAAATCCCGGGATTGATGGTTTCCAATCCCGGGATTTTCGGGATCAGAAATTGGCTGGGATTTCGGGGCCGGGAGTCAAGCATTATCGGCAATCAAGTTACAGCAAGACTCGAAAAATGCAAATAGAATCCATATTTATGAGAAAGCAATTAGCATGCAGGTTCACATCAAAATGCGTAAAGAATAGAGCAAAACAAACCGATGTAACAGTTAAAAAGAGAATAGAAAGGGGTTTGTAAATAAATAAGTATGGACTGTTTCGCATTTAGTGCATTCGTTACATCGAATGATTTGAGGAAATTAATACTAGCGAATGCATACACAGATTTACCAAAATCCTTAACAACAATCAAAAAAAGGTTGTTGGCTATGCAAGCAGGATAAAGAAAATAATAAAAAATAAGATATAACAGGCTAGTATCTCAGGTGAACGGTTTAGTTTGATGTTTGATGAATGGACCTTGACTGCAAATAGGCGCTATATAAATATAAACATCTACTTAGTAAATTAATATCAGAGTAAGAATATCAATGACAGCTGGAAACTATCTAGATATGAGTTTACTGTTTCTCTATGAAAAGACATTGTTACCATCGTAACTGATGGGTCAAACGAAATGCGAAAAGTAGGCAGACTAGTTGGTAAAGAGCAACATATTTGTTTGGCGCATAGCATCCACTTGGCAGTTTGCGATGTTCGCTATAATATGAGGTCCATTCCAAATTAAAGAGTTGATGAAGCAGCCGATAGTCTGAACGACCACGAAGATTTGGATGGTCCTGAGTCAGCTAACTACGTTGAAACCGGTCGCCTGCAAGACACCCTAAATCAGACGAAGGACATCACCGCATGCATAAAGAAAGTTCGTTAGGTAGTTTTATATTTAAAAAAAGCTCCAACGAAAAATAATAACGATCTTTAAAACTATGTCGGATCCGAGCAAGGCATTTAACTGTCTCCTTTAAATGGATTGTAAAACAAGATGAAATAGTCGCTTGACAATGCTCGAATAGTTTCCCATTTTGAAAAATAGTATACATTAATAGGCCTGCAATATTCAGAGCAATTAGAAGCAACAGAGTTTGATTCGATTCAGAAAATTATTGAAGTTTTACTCCCTGTAAAATTGGCTATGACGGCCTTTAGTCGCAGACTTGCAAATCTATGCACTGCTAATACTTCATCAATATTTGTATTTAGGCTGTTAGGAGAAAAACGGTCTATTCTTCTGAATGCTATGAAAATTGCAATATTGGACCGAATAAAAGAGCGTCAGTGTACCGAGCTATCTGGTATGCTAAGCTATCTCCAGAATCCACATTGTACCAGCGAAAATTTACCAAGTGAAATAAAATCTCTATTTTTGAAACCAAGCAACGCAAATATTAAAAAAAAATACTTCAATGATCTAGATGCTGAACCCTAAGCTTGGTAGCCAAAGAAATGAAGAGAACCCAGTAGATAACCATATTGAATCCAGAACAAGGTAGTCGTCAATTAACGCTACAAGAAGAGCTGCAAAAGTATGAAAATAATCAATCATGAAATGCCGCCAGAAACTAATCTAATTAAAACCATTGCAAAAGAAATGAATATTTTCGAAAGTGGTGGCACTTGCATAGTTTGGAGCAGGCGTACCAATATTTCTCGACCGTTTCCGCGGCGTCCAAAATCGGGAATAAATTTAGAAGCAGGCTTGGAGACGATACCTTAGATGCTTTGCTATTGCTTCAATGTTACTTCCGAAAAACCCAATGAACTTTGGCCGAATTTTTTATATGTTACTTTATTATGTATCTCAATTCTAAGAGTTGTGTTTTGTTGTTGTGGTTTTTAATATCTGTCTTCATACTGTCAACGTTTTGGATAATTAAAATTATTGTTTTTATTTGCATCAATAATATAAATTAGTAATAATGCAATTTTTTATCCAGTTTTGAGCTTACTTATTGTTGTAGCTTTGAAATGATGGCAAATTATATAATCTGTTTACTAGAAACTTGACTTATTTTGTTGTGTTGTATTTTGAATTTCAAATCCCGGGATCCCGGGATCCCGGGATTTGAGATTTTTTAATCCCGTAATCCCGGGATTGAAAATATGGTTCGGGATTGGAATCCCTAAGCACAACACAACATGAGACATCATTGAGTTGGAACACAACTAGAAGCATACTAGAACCTCAACATTGTCAAGAAATTAAAATGTATCCAGCATCTTAAGGAAAACTTGGTCTTTAAATTAAAATATTTGCTCTTGAAAGCTAGAAAATAATGAATCAGATTAAATCAACCAGATATTGATCAATTTTTGCAGTTGATACAAATACATTCATAGACGCATTAATTTAAATCAATCATCCGACAAAGGAACAACTGTAGTAAGTATCTCAAATAATATTCAATTTAATCGTAAGGGGGATAGCCACTGTGACGGGTTTTAAATCAAAGTTTATACATTCAAAAATATGTGTATAAAATTCTAGATCGAAATTCCGAAAACTTTTGGAGTCATAATCACTTTAGTGAGAGCAGGTATTTGATGAGATACATGATTTTAAAGTAACGAAAATATATTAAAAACTTTATATGCGTTTTTTTAACTAGTCGCAGCAATAACTCAAACTAATATCAGCCGATTTTAATTTTTTTTTTGTTTTATTCGACTTTATAGTGGCTAAGGTTGCACGTTGCCGATTTTGAAAATTTTGATTTTTATTGTTTGTTAAAGTTGTTTGAATCAAAAAAAGGCAAAAAGAGGAAAAAAAATCAATCAGTCGCTATTTTCTTTCAAATCAAAATGAAAGCACTCGGCTACGTGCAACGATAACTATATACAGAATGTACAGACCACAATGCAATTTGAATTGCTCTCATCAGATGACCTGTTTATGAGAAATCGATGCGACCATGGAGGGGAAATTTTTTGGGGGTTCGACAAGACAGCTATTAACTTTGTAACGATTTGATATTTTTTAATAAAAAATTAGGATCCCGAAATTCCTTTATTTTACCGGTCAAAAAAACCTGACAATCACATATTTATTCGACCGTCACAGTGGCTATCCCCCTTACCTGAAATATTATTATTAAAAAAATGTGGCATACTTCTTTGAAATAAAAAGGAATCTACCACAGATTTAAGACTTTTTTGCAAACGATTAAATTGCCAAAGCCTGAAAACGCTTCATTACTATTTTTTTACACTTGCGGAAGGCTTTTTGTAACATACAAAATATACACACTAAGGAATCGTGCATTTTCTACACTTTCATTCTTTTGCTTGTATCTTATCTACAGCTGAAGGAAATGCATATTAGATGCAGAATTATTTTGAGTATGAATATGAAAACACAATCAAATGGAAAGGATTAACACTGCATTGCATACTTTAAGAAATCAACAACAAGTGATAGCAAATTGTAATGTGTAAATAATAAATTGCTTGGTGGGATAGTAATCGCTTGCGTTGTGGAAATTCAACATGAATAGGATGGCATACGTCCCGTATATACGGGATTGTATCATGTTTGAACTACTGTGTCGCCTACGATTTATAGATTTTGTTTTGTGCTGTATTTCTCTTTGCAACAACGATTTCGGACTTGCTTGTTAACAATTTAATGTCAAAATATCTCGAAAAATAATCTATTCACTAGATGTGCGTTGGTTTTGAATACAACAATCCTACATGCAAGTTTTTGATAAGAACGGCCAGGTACTCTATGTGGCTAAAGTTCGTCTGTTATTTGATGGTTGAAATGTTTTGCACACTTGACATCTGCTTATCATATTTTCAACATTTTTTCGTATATAAGATCAATGGAAAGCATTTTTGAGAGAGATAGATAGATGTTATTTTTTCTGTTACAATAACACTTAACTTCATCAGGAATCTCACTTTTGATGCAGGTCTTTCATATATTATTGAGGCGAAAAAATTAATGATATGGCTAATCAGGCATATTTGCACGCATAGATTTCCTTCCTTTTCTAACAATCCCACACTTTTTTGATAGTATACTAATTAACTGAAAATCACAAAATGCTTATCGAATACCTTCACCTCTATGTTCCTTAATATCTTGTTATGCTGTTTACTAACAAATCAGCTCCTATCCGCTTTTCGGTAGTTTGTTCGACCATAAAGACCTTAGTGTTACATTCGATTTTTATCTGAAATTGGATCTGCATGTGCAATTCATTTCATTGAAAGAGTTTAGGATAGCAGAAATGTGTCCGTCTAGCATGAAGTACACTAGAGACCAAGTAAGGTCTCCTCATTTTGTGTCCAATGTAAATTTGCTCATTGTTTTCTATATGTTTAATTTCCCCTACTGTCTTTGTGAAGAACAACTAATTTTTTTTAAACCTTTCCTCAATGTATATCAGCAGGTTGCTCCAAAATGAATGTTTTCTCTATAAAAGTTATATTGGCCTTTATGTCTGAATGTTCCAATTTCCGAGTTCCGATTTCCGGGTCTCTAATCGTCGTATCAGATCCCAATATTTTTCACTATCTCTTTCACGCGCACAGAGGTTTTTTTTCATTCACCCATACTTAGGATATTGGGGTCGTAATGAGTATCAGTTTGGTTCTTTTTTCGTAGGTTCCTTTTGTTTTAAGAGGTGTATTCTTCGAATTTTCTCTGAATGTGAACACTTATAGCGTTCATTTTTTCGTTTTCATTCCTAATTTGCTAGAACTATTTTACATTTTCACTATTGCTATTATTATTCTATTATTCTTCTGCTATTGTTCCTAATATACTATATTGGTTTGCCATTGGTAGCTTGTCATATTTGAATTACTGAATTTTCAAATATTTTTCTCACGTTTAATTCTCTTTTAGGTATATATCTTTAGTTTCTATTTTCTGATTGGGTATATATAAGTTGAATGGATGGTGAAATAAATAAACTACACGAATTTATCAATTAAAAAAAAACTAAGTGCTTCAATCGGTAACAAAGGGCTATGTTTCAATTTTAGGGATCGAACATTTGGTACTTAATATGTGGTAAGCCTAGCTTTCGAATATTAAAATAAATATAGGCATCGTAGAACAAGGCAGATTACCCTCACAATATCGATACCTGTCAAGAATTCGGTGTAACTAGCTTTCCAAGGAAAAATTGGCGTTTGATTTAGCACCTTAGAAAAAGTATTTATTTATTTGCCAAAAAAGGCATGATACAATATACATAGTACAAGAAATAAAACAGAATATAAAAGTATTTGAAATTTATATTTATTTGCATTTAGGCGAATTAGGATGGGAAATAAATAGGTTAAGAAGTTAATAGGGCCTTTGTCAAGCTATTTTCGAACATAGATTTGGTGATACCTGAAGAGTTGTGATGACTTACACTGTTGAATGTTCTACAACACCTATTAATGGGCTCAGTATACCCATAAACTGTAAGGAGCTGATATTCCTTAAGGAGGGTTGTATGCCTAGTCCATCTTATTTGATTGTTAAATGTAATTTTGTTAGAGAGAGCTGCTATACTAACTGTTCCATCAATTATGTCAACGGCTAGGCATGCGCTAATTAAGGTTCTTCTTGAGAAAAGAGTCATTAGGTTTAAAAGATCATGTCTGTATTCGTAAGAGGGAAGATTACTAAGGTCGCATGGATTAAAGAGGTGCCTCAAGACGAAAATAAAAATTGTTTTTGAACCGTTTCGAGCCTGTCGCTGTGTAGTTGAAAAGCTGGGCTCTAGACTATGCAGGCGTATTCCAGTAGAGCCCGCACTAGTAATGTGCATAGAAACTTAATAACCCAAATGTTTTTGAATTCCTTAGCGCTTTCCTTTCCTTTCTTAATGAAACCTATTTGTTTGCTCGCCTTCGACAAGACTTTGTCGATCTGCAGGTTAAAGCACATTTTGGTATCTAGGGATACACCTAGGTCTATGATATGTTCTACCCTAATAAGGTAATTGTTATTGAGATAGTATGAGTTGGCTATGACTTTATTTTTTCGGGAGAAACTTATCACTCGACACTTGCCGAGGTTGAGAATTAGTTTATTCAGATGGCACCACTGTTCGAGAGATACAAGTTTTGATTGGAGAAAATCAATGTCGGACTGCGTTTTGGTAGTGTGGCACACTTTCAAGTCATCAGCGATGAAGAAGTGTGGGGTATCAAATAAAATCTTAGATATTTTCGAAATGAAAATATTAAAGAGAAGAGATGGTTTCTCTTTTCCATCTCACAGAGGACGTCCGGAAAAAGGATCATGAGATTCGTGGTAGTTGACCTGCCTTTTCGAAACCCATGTTGTTGTTTGTTGAGCAAAGGGATTATTATGGAAGTCAGTTGATCGTAGACGAGCTTCTCGAAGACTTTGGGGATTACTGAGAGAATTAAAAGTCAACATAATACTGATGCAATCAACCACCTATTTTTCAAAATGTTTGGAGAGTCTGAAAATCTAAGGCCGGACTGAACATTTGGACTGATTTAGGAACTATCACAATTCACGTATGTGACGAAAATGGTCTGGAGATTAATTTTAACATTAACTTTACAAAATATAACATTTTTTTTAAAATCGAATTGTAATAGTGTATGGAGGAAATATTTGCGTTTTTGTTTTTATATATTTTGTTATTTTAGCTATGGGGGTCGTTACCACCTATTGGACGATAATTTGATAGATATCGATGGCATACTTCTTTATCATACTACAGCTGAAATCATATTAGGTATAAACAAACTTTTTCGTTTTTCTTGCTAATTTTTGATCGAAATACGAAATTTTCGTTTTATAATTATTTTGATGCGAGTTTTCAATAATTCCAAATATTTTACTCGTGACTGTAGGTCTATTGGTTACTAAATCTTTTATTATTTTACTGATAGTTTTTGTAAACTATTTATCATCAAACACTCAAAACATATCTTATCTTTCCAGTCACGGTAACTTTTGGCACAATCTAATGTGTAACATTTTATCTGCCCCCGAAATCTGATATTCTCAGCTTAAAATATGTTTCGAAATCAATATTGTTGTCGTCTTTGCTAATATAACTGAAGTTCAATAGCAAACTCAACCGAACCAGCTTCTTGCCAAAGCCAAGACCGTCCCGTAAAACTTTTTCCCCACAGGTCGTGCTCAATATAAACAAAATAAACGCCCACTCTACATGGCACAATGCGTCAATTACACATGACTTAATCACCATCACCACATACAATTGTCTGTTGCGAGATATGCATGTTAAACATTTGCATCGAGTCGCTCGTCAAGTTACTTATCTCGCCCGCTTCTACAGTCTTTTTAATTAATCTGTCTCAATTTTATTACTATTTCACCTGTATTGTGTGCATGAAGAAGCTATGGCTTACCTTCAAACAGTTTGGCCTTTATTTCTTCCGTAGACTTCGAATCGCATCCATTTACGGCCTAGAACAGAAGCGGAAGCTTTAATTGAGCGCTGGCTAACATCAATGTATTGAATAGACATTGCATACACAATTAAGGAATATTAAATATAGAAAATGTAAAACAATAGCGCAGAATTTCAATAAATCCAAACAAATCGCGTAACACTTTCATCAACATGAGCATACCTTTTCGTCGTCTACGTAGCTCGTAAACGTCGTTTTTACTTTGGCTGGAGTAAAGGACATCATTTTGACTGAATTAAGGCTGCCTTAATAGATTTCAAATATATGTAGATCTTTTCTCTTGTAGCTCACGAAATCATAACTTCAGAAACCGATAAAAACTGTTCTATTTTCCATCTTCTGACGCGCGGTTCGAATGTACCGATGTTTCTACTTAACCTCACGAAACTAAACTTTTCATTCGTTTTATATCTCCACGATCACGGAATTTATTACATTTGTGATTTTCGTGTATAAGGTGAATGTTTGATATCTGGCAATAGCGATATAAAACCAAAAAAAACATTAATATTCGACACTAATTATGTATGTTTGAGCTGCACCCAATTCATACAAAATTTGCTTGACGTTACACCTGTCATCGGAAATCTCCCTGCCTCCAGCTGAGATACCTGTCACCGATGGTAGCGTTCCGAAATGTTTCTCAGAAAGATTAGTCTTGCCACAGCAAGTTATTTTCAAATGAGTGTACATATTTAGCCGTTACAAACTTTAATCATAATTATATGCCGGAGCAAATGTTGCAAAAAATTGCAAAGAATGAATGAACACTTGTGAGTGGTATGTCCGTTTTCTAATTAACGCAACCATTAGGAGTTAAGGAGTTATACGCAGTCACGAACCTGATGCAAAGTAATTTTTAAATAAATTTCTAGGACGCATTTTGATTAATTGACGTAGTAATTTATAAACACATTGCTGGTTCTTTTAACTTTATTCTGATACTTTCGATTTGCAAAAATTATGATTTATAAAGCTACTACAGCCGATCTGCATCCTCTAACAATCATCGCCAAAATCCTCTAACAAAGCTGTCTTCGGATGAGCACCTTATCCCTGGATTAAACCATCGAATAAAAAACAAAAATCAAAAAAGATTTTACAAATAAAATCTCGTTCAAGGTTTCAAAATGTAGTAAAATTCTTTTCAACTTACATCATGTTGCCTACTCCATGTTCCGTTGACAGCTTATATAGTCCGATTTGATATTGCCTGCGGACCATTATCATCTCTCATCTGCTCTCATACACTCTTCAGGCGGAGATCGCGGCGCGCTCGGTATCCTCTGCATTGCCCCAAGACGTCTTTACAAATATACCTATAACCTCGAAAATATTTATCACACCGACATGAACTTTTCTCTCTATATCCACAAACATATGTGCATTATGAAAATGAAATAAGTATATTTTTGGCTGAGTATAATCCCCTAATACTTCGATTCCGCAATATCTCAGCGAATTATTTTAAACTTCCTAAGATATAACATGGTAAGCTAGGCGCATTATGCTAAATAACTAAACAAATAGCTTGCCTATGTTGCAAAGGATATGGATGCATCCAGAAATCCTTAAATTAGCACTGCATCCCAGAATCATTTCAAACACTCTTTTAATTCGAGTTGGTGAGTAAGATTTCTTAGAAATGGCTCGATCGATCAGTCTCAAAACCTCACACAAGTTTTGTAAACACATTTTTTGGTGATTGACCGAACACATCTCTCACAAAATACATTATCAATAAAATGAAAATAACGCCACTACCACACTTGACGGAATTGTGGGTTGAATTTGGTCAATATTTCATTTGCAATCAATGTACAGGAATATGGAGGGATAAGTATCACGTATCATTTTACCCATGTATTGACTAGGTACCCTTTTACAGCTAAGTTAGCACAAAGCTCAATTTGTGGCCATGGCTGTAATCGAACCATGGACCACGCACACGCTAGCAGTCGGCGCTCTAATCACTCTGCCACCCTAGCAATATATTCGTAACATGTTATACACAATATCATCACATCTTTTTTCTTCATATTTAATCCAAGTAACATTGACAATAAGAAAACATTAATTCACATAGCCATAAAAAATGATTAGATTCCTTTCAAATTATGTATATACTTATTTTCTCCAATATTGCGCTAACTTATGAATTTGCTCAACAAGTGCAGGCATTACAGCCGAAATTGATACATCTAGTAAGGTTTGTAGATGTTGTACGGCTTCTTCATCCGTCAATCCTAACTGTAGATTCTCTTCTACTTTTTTCACAGCCTTATCCGGTTCGAGAGCAATATCCGGCACTGATGCGTCAACCATGAGTGCGAAGAGGTTCAAAATTACATTCGCATGACGTCTCAAATGCAAATATGCGGTGTAGCATTGTTTCCGGAATTCATGGTGATGCTCTGAACTTATTCCACCCATAGCCTCAACCATTTCTTTACTAAGCTTCATTGGTGGCGGCATCGGTTTTGGATCACGACCTAAGATATATCCAAAGTCGATGTGGAACAGATTGCCTGATGTCGTTAGAAGTAGATTATCCAGATGACGGTCTCCGACACCTAAAAAATTCAAAAGATAAAAAATGCTGTAAATTATGATCCCTTTCATTCTCACCAAGTAAATAGGTAATAACACAGTATCCGGCACAACTCTTGATATAAGTGTCCATAATTTCGGGCAAAATTCCATATGGCCCTGTATCACTTGGATTATACTTGCGAAAGAAATTCATGATGCTGCCTTCTCGTGTCAGGACATCGGCAACTGTATATGAGTCGATGTACTGAAGGAAGCCATGTTTCGAACTGGTTGCCAACACTTTATACGGCGTTAATTTCAAGTCCAAATTTTCGCGACGCAACAGCTTATCCATCAACGTGATCATTTGAAGAATCAATTGATCTTGACGTAAGTCGTCCCCATGTTTAAATATCGCTACGTATTCCTTCCCAAATTCGGTTGTCAAAAACGTAAGCCTACAAAAAACGCAAATGATTTTATAATTTATATTTAAATTTACATACGAATATTCTTTAGACTTACTTAGAAGGCATTAATGCACTCTTGAAAAGAGATGTCTTCTGAGGAATGATACCGGTTATAATAACTTCAGGATCCAGAGGAAATGGTCTGGCTTCGAAGGCAGCAAAATTAATACGGAAGTGGTCATCGTCTGCCAACAGCTGTTTGAACTTTTCAGTTTTTTTCTGTCGGTTTCCTGCTTCTTTTGCCACAATTTTCACCAGCTTCACTAGCTCATCGATAAAACGCTGCTGTTTGTCTAGATTTTGTCTAACGATTCGCAATTCGTTCGATCCTTCAAGGTAATATAATAAAGACACTTCTTAAAAACAATATATTGCACCTACCATTCTCCAATGTTCGTAGAAAGGTTTTTAATACCATCACATACATATTACGAATACGTTCATCTTGTTTGCGCACAGATTCCTGGTCTTCAACTTCAATCGACAGATACCAGTACAGATAGTTGGCCAGAGTTGAATTTTTGCATCCACGTTGAATTAGGAACGTTGCAAGATCACAAGCAGGTGCATTTTCACTCATTAAGGTATTTGATGCTTCTGACACGCCAGACACATTTCCTTCTACACTTGATGTCACTGGCACAGCAATTGGGGATGATTCTATTGTTGTATGTTTTGTTGACAAAGCAGTGCTGGCTTTCACTGAAACTAGATTGTAGTAATAAGACTAAGATTAATAGCTGCCGTTAATAAGTTCAATTAAGGCATTAGCAACGTACTTGCAGTCGTCACAGCCTCGGTTATACTACTGCTCTGATCCATCCCGGCATCATCAAGCGATTTTATGAACTCTTTATCTGGCATTATTTTCTTATAAGATTCCATAATATCATCAAAATTTTCATATTTCAGCGCTTGAACAAGTTGCAATAGATAAAGGATGAGATCTTCATCGGGTGCCTGTCTTAGACGGGAAATCGCATAGCGACGTACTTCGGGATGAGTAAATGTGGGAGTTAACAGCTCGAGAGCATCTTCTACGTCCATTGGAGTCCATTGTGCAAGAAGTTTTAGCGCTTGACGAACTTCCGTACCAGTTTCCCAGTTTATACATTTCAAAAATTTCGTTAAAGCCTTTTTCTGAGAGCTCAGATAAAATCGGAATTTCCAAACCAGATCCTGTTCTTCGCTGGTTAAATTGCATGTTGGCGGGTAACGATGAACAATATTGTGCAAAGTATTTCTTTCACTGAAACAAGATGCGCATAATTAAATAGATTACTAAAAAAACTGTAAGGAACGATTTATAATTTTAGTTTTATGAAAATAATTTTTTTTTTTAATTTGGCACACATTGCATCACTAATTCAAATTTTGGTATTTCAACCATTAAATTTCGGTATTTTTTTTTTTTCTTTATAGACTAAGTCAATTGATGTGGCTGTCGATCGTCAGAGACTTGCCGGCACAAACACTTAGGCACACAAGAGGCCCGTTGTGATGCCACAGTAAGTGTCTCTCCCCTAGTCATTAAAGTCAGGAAACTATCTCCTTCCTTTGATAAACCGAATTAACCGGACTTGAGCAGAACCGGAGACTGGAGCATGACATGTAGGACGGACTCCGCTTCCGAGCCACAGCTCCGACAAAAATCGTTGAGCCCAGCACCCAGTTGATCACAGCAATTCAATATATGAAAAACTCTCAACAACTATGTTTAACGTTGACATAGAATTCAATTGAAAAAAAGATATTACAATCATGAATTGAAACATAATAGATTAAAGTTTGATTCAAATATCAACAAAATTAAGAGTAAATAATTGCGAAAGTTGAACTTACATAATATATAATAATAAAAAGAGGGCATTAGAAACACAAAAAATTGCCAAATTAAAGATCTGCACAAAATAAAGCAAATATGTATACAAAAAGGGACGAAATTGAACAAATCAACAAATGGGTTATATCGAAAAGCTAACAATAGGCAAAGATAATATAAAAAGGAATGAAAATTTAGGACTAGAAAGAGTATCCTTACCTTTAAAAATTTCAAAGTTTAGTACAGAATCTAAGTATTGGTTTCCACTTTGAACAAACCGTTTTGAAACCAACTCGAAATTTAGATCACTTAGCGCGAAATGTATCTCTTTAGGAAGTTTGTTATAAAGAATAGGGCCTAAAACAGTTAGGTGCCTGGCAGTTTAGGATTTTCTCCATCGAGTGGTCTTCATCGAGTGCCAACTACTTTCTTGTTAGATTACCAGGGTTATGGAAATTAAATTGGCTGACTTACAGGTACATAATATAAAAAAACAGTATAGCTGACAAATATTATTGAACACAGCAAATTTTATTCTGTAAATTTTTTAGAGGGGCAGTATGTGATGAAAGTGCTGCACACAAAACAATGATACTGAATGACACTCTGAGTATAAAATAAACCATTTTTTTTTATTTACGGGTGTTATTTTTTTTAAGCCTCATAAATGCAAAAAGAGTCAATGCAACTTGCGAATGATATTGAGAACATATATGGCTTTTGCAACTGAGAGTTTCGTAAATTATAGCGTCTAATAAATATTTCTTTGAGCTACTTTATCATAGTACAGAGTGGCGCAACGGTTTCTTGCCTTAGCATTTCTTGCATAAATTTTTAATGAAAAGAGTCTCGCTTAATATTATAGTTTAATTATAAAGTATACAAATCAGGTAACGTAAGTATGTCCTCCTTCATTTTCTATACGTATAAAATCCGCTTTCTGAAACTTTCACATATATTTCTTAGATACTCTACTGATTTTGCGTCCCACTCAACTTGTAAACGTCGAATCCGCTCCTGCTTATTTTTATATCTGATATCTCTAAAGACACTCTCCTTTAATCTGAACGACACTTTTTCAATGAGGTTTGAATCATGGGAATTACCAGGCCAATCAATCCACACATTAGAAAAGTGCTTATAAATCACCTCATAAATGTTCAAAGTTGTTGTTGGCTCCATCTTGTATCAAAATCACTTCCTTTCTGCCCATAAATTAATAGTGATTATTAAGGAATTGTGTAAAAACAGGGAGGACATTTTCCCTGTAATATTCTCCATTAAGAGACACTTCTTGCTCAACAAAATGACGTTGGCTTTTTTTCGCGACTTTTTTGCTGGTTCTCACTGCGTATTCTGTCGATTAGATATTGGATACAGTTGAATCCATGATTCGTCCGTTGAAAGGATGTTTGCACGCCAGGTGCGACCACGGGCATTGTCATCAGCAAATATAGGCGTTTCAGTCTGGAATGCTCTTATAGGAAGATAAAGGTTTGATACATTGTCTGTAGGCTTGTCGTGCCCAGTTTTTGGATCGACTGCATTGCTGAATGATACACCTCGACACTTTTTGGTGGCCTCCATCATTTTTCCAACGCCTTTTTATTAACTCTCAATGTTTTACATATGTCGTTGCGGCTATAGCCCAATTGATGCATGCGTTGAATTTCAATGCGCTTCTAAATGCAACTATTTACCATTATTATCGCGAAAAAAATTCAGTTCAATGAGTTGGAGATTTCCAAATTTTTTTTTTTTTAGGTTATGACAAAAAAACATTAAAATCAAAATCCTTGGGTACATTTGGTGCTTCCATTTCAACTAACGAAATCTGTATGAATAAATTTATGTTTTCAATCGTCCTTTTACCATACCACAGATAACACTGGAACTTATTAAAAAAATACTTAAGTAATAGTGGGTCTGCACTGCATATTTCACTGTGGAGTAGACATACGTACTAATTCTCTTCGAATTTCGGTGCCTTTTTTGCCGATTTTAAAACAAAAGTCATTATTTCGGTTTCACAACTAAAATTTTTACTTTATCTCTCAGAAAATAATTTAAACTATGTAGGTTTAAGAAAAATTAAAAAGGGTCTAAAAAATTTTAAACAGTTTTTTCCCAAATTGATTTTCCCTGTCGAAGGTCAGAAATGTTTACGCAACCCTGTATTATTTAATGCAATGTTTAAATTCAAATAACAAAAATTATTTCTAGATCTAAATGCTAAATAGCACGTTTTTCAGTATTTAGCACAAGTTTGTATGCGCTTAGCCAAATGTAAATTATTTAACAGCCATTGTTTGCTTCAAGTTAAATACTAACCACAATACTACTCCTAAACCCCACATGTGCAATTATCTGACCATTGAAATCAGGATGAAAGCAATGCAAGCTGCAAAGACCTTTTATGTAGAAATTGAAAAGAATTGAACCAAGTACCGTTCCTTATGGAATCCCACATGTGATCTGCCATCTGAACCTATTTTCACTTTTTGGATATAAGAATGGAACTATCTGTATACATTATCCGAGAGCTCCAGAATTAACATTTTGCGTAGCTCCAGAATTAACATTTTGTTAGTGTTAATATTGTATCTTCTAATTTTTTGATCACTTTAGCGGCTACTGAATCTTCATAAAGTGATTTATTCTCATTCATAGAGTAAACATGAAACAGTAAAGGTTATCAATTTGTAATCACTTTCGAAAACATTTAGTTAGTTAAAAAATTTTCAAATTTTAACCATCCCGCAAAAACAATTCCATGTTGAAATAGTATTTCATCCTGATCTACTGTCGCTGGCAAAGATAGAATCACCTTAGGAACAGAATTAGTTTTACCAATTGTAGAAAATTACACAGGTCTACATCAAAATTGCCTTTTACATGAAAATACACTATATTGATTGTATTTCACTCGCTGAACATAAATATACAAGTTAAAATTCACAGTTAGCTCTTATTGTGGATTTATGCCATATAAATATAATAGCGGGTAGCGCGACAGACTTATCACATTAACGATGATAACTCAAAATGTTTAGTAATTACCCGCGGAAATTTTATTATTTCACATTTGTTTGTTTCGTTTAACGCTGACTGTGTTTTCTTCAACAGTTAAAACGTGAAATTGTTACGGTTTTTTTGACATTTTTAGTGAAAAATCTACAGTTTTCGTTATGTCGCGTAAATGTGTTAATAGTGCAGACAATTTTTGCTACATTTGTGGTAAGGTGACCCTTACAAACCAAAGATACTCAATAACACAACGTTTAGAAACTGCTTACTTCCATTATTTTGGAATTAAAATTAAAAACCAAGACAAATCGTGGGTACCACATTTTAGTTGCACAACTTGCTACACAAATCTGATTAAGTGGCTAAACAAACAGAAACGTTCATTGCCTTTTGGTGTACCAATGATGTGGAGGGAACCTACCAATCATGCGAATGACTGTTACTTTTGCTTGACTCCACCCATCCAGCATGGTATTTCACGAAAAAAGAAACGAAGCGTAGTATACCCTGACGTAGCCTCTGTATCGCGACCTGTACCACACGGAATCGATTTACCTGTTCCTCGACCTCCCGAAGAATACCAGCAAGATTATGAAGAAGCGATTAATTCAATGGAAGTTGACTACAATGAGCCTACAACCTCACAATCTCCACAGTTTGTGGGTGACAATATTGTTTGTGACGAACCTCATAGAATTTCGCAAGATGAACTCAGCGACCTTATACGAGATTTAAATTTGCCAAAAGATAAAGCGGAATTACTAGGATCGAGACTTAAGCAATGGAATTTGCTTCAATCGGATGTCAAAATCAGTATATACAGATATCGTCAGAAGAATTTGATACCCTATTTCAAATCCGAAAACCAGCTTGCATTCTGTAATAACGTAAATGGCTTGATGAACGCTTTGAACATTGAATACCATCCACAGGAATGGCGGCTGTTTATAGACTCCTCAAAATTGAGTTTAAAAGCTGTTCTTCTCCATAATGGTAACACACAACCATCGATTCCGTTATGCCATGCTGTGCATACTAAAGAAACATACGAAAATATGAAATTAATTTTAGATGCTATATCATACTCAGAGCACGAATGGCAGATTTGTGGTGATTTAAAAGTCATAGCAATGGTGTTGGGTTTACAAATGGGCTATACCAAGTACTGTTGTTTTTTGTGCGAGTGGGATAGTCGGGCTAGATCTTTACATTACATAAAAAAAGATTGGAATCGTAGACTAAGCCTGAATCCTGGAGAAAAGAACGTCAAGCACCTTCCTCTAGTTAATTCCCAAAAAATTCTTCTACCACCTTTACATATCAAACTGGGACTAATGAAAAACTTTGTGAAGGCTCTCAACAAGGATGGACCAGCATTCAAATACCTGCGAAGTAAATTTCCACGTATAAGCGACGCCAAAATTAAAGAAGGAATCTTTATCGGACCTGAAATAAGAGAGATTCTAAAGGACCAAAACTTTGATTCAGTTTTACAGGGCTTTGAAAAAGAAGCATGGGAATCTTTTAGAGCAGTCGTTCATGGTTTTTTGGGCAATAAGAGAAATGAAAATTATGTTTAACTTGTGAACAATCTCCTTCAAAAGTATCAACAGTTGGGCTGCAATATGTCCCTAAAAATTCATTTTCTTCACTCTCATCTTGATTTTTTCCCTTCTAACTGCGGTGATGTGAGTGACGAACATGGTGAACGATTCCACCAAGATATCTCGACAATGGAAAAGAGATACCAGGGCCGATGGGATGCGTCAATGTTAGCGGACTACTGCTGGAATTTGAAAAGAGATACCAATAGTAGTGATTACAAGAGACAAACGAAAAAGAAGAGAAATTCTTAATTAAATACGTTTTTTTTTTGAATTGTAATATTTCCAATTTTATATAAGTAAAAAGCAAAAAATAATAGTAAATAATTATTATAGTTTTTTTTTTATAAAATGTTTTGTACTTTAACGTGTTACTAAAAGCCAAATTTTGTATATTAGGTATATTTCCAAAATAAAAGCTAATTAATAAAACATATTCTTGTTTTCCTATTCAGTAACCTCAAAGCAATATAAAAATAAAGTATTCAATTGAAAGGCACACAAAAAGTTACATTTTGTAGACCAGTGTTATTTGTTGAATTCGTTAGCAATAATACTGTAAGATTTCAACATAGATCCATCCTTAGCTAGGATTTGTGTAAATTGATAAAATGATTCACATCAAAATTTTCGATAGGCTACCATTAGGGTATGTTTTGTGCACCATTCCGCATAATAGGTACACAAACGATATCTCTCATATTGCCAATTGCGATATTATTTTGTTTCCAGATGATACTACTCATTTCTGTTTATCTCATGGCCCAATTTTAATTAAAACTAATTTGGAAAGTGGTTTTGGACAACTTAATAAATATTTAGACTGTTGGAAAGTAAAAATAATTCCTAAAAAACTGAGGCTATACTCTTCACTCGTAAACGTAAACCAGAATATTTACCACAAACCCCTTTAAACTTAATGATTGTAACAAACAATGAATGCTCCTAATGCAGGCCACCCGAAACTTTTTTGTCCCTTAACAAGTATCAGACTCGTTAAAACGAAATCTAAAGTGCAATATTTGGAACAGTAGCCACTGTACTCACTTTAGATGCTTTTTTAACAAGTTTGATCCGTGTTGTGAGACAAGAAAAAGTTTCAAAAAAGAGTTGGAGTAAGTCGAACTTTAAGAGCAAGGAGGCCTACCTTTGGAACAATCACCCTAATACTCAGCTATTCACGTAGAAAATAAATCACATTCATTTCACTTCTAGTAATGCATCAATTACTACTCTAATTACAAACTGCGCATATAATTCTTACCTTGCTGTAGGTTTCGCATCTCTGTCCGACAAGCCGGATCGAGCAGAACGTGCAAGCCGATGATGTTTTCTCTCCACTAAATTGTCCTGAAACAGAAAAAATACGTATTTTAATAATGTAGCGTCGAAAACTCGATGGCGTATAAAAACGTTCCAGTTCAATAAAAACGTAATTCTTACCCTTAAGCACTTCAACCATTTCCACCATGCACATTTATTTGGCAAACAGCAGCAAAATTGAAATTTAATTTTGATAGCGATCTTATCAAAAAAGAAAATGGGAACAGATATTCGACCTGACACTCAACAGTCATTGATTATTGATTCCCTTCAGCATGAGTACAAAGCAAACCGCAATAAGCATTATACTGAGCGCTCAAATACACAGACTTGACCAATATTCTTGTACTCTTCGTTGTTCATTTCATCGTAACAAAACGTCCGCATATATCTTATTGCAGAAAGGGAAAGTGCATATCTAGTTACGAGAATTGTATCAAAGAGACGTTGAATGCAACTGCTGCAATGGCATGTTGTACTCGTTTCCAACCCATATACTGCATTTGTGCTGCGAGATTAGTAATTCACGCTAAAAGTTTGATCAAGTAATAATACGTCACCAACTCACTTTGTAAAGCTTCTTTCAATTTGTTTTTATCAAAATGTTCATTAAATAGTGTTTACAACATCTAACAATGCCCGTTTATAAATATATATCTAATGTCTATGTTTAGCATGTGTCAGACATTGAATAAAGTAGTGAGTAGAGTAGTTTGTATCGAAATAGGCAAACTCTAGATACAATTTGATTTATATATGAGTGTACATATGCATAATGATAAGACACCCTTCAACTTTTCTAAATTTTAAGAAACTATATGGAATGCAAAAATCCAAGAAAATGCATTATTGAACCAATGGAACTCTATTGAAATTTCAACTGAAAAATAGGATTCCTTAATTATTTCTACATGAGTGTTTAAATATGGGTGATAATTCGATGCTACAAAAAGATAAGACATTGGAATGTCAGGAAAATAAGAATATATATTTCGGTGAACGTTTATTTTTTAATTTTAACAATACGTTTATTTTTTATTTTAACAATTAACAATGGATTGATTTTCCCTTGATTATTATCACTTCTAGCATTCTATTTCCTAGAGTTTTAAAAGTATGTTTAATATATTTTCGCTGAAGAGAGTTCTATGCCGCTTAAATTCTCTCATCTGTAATTGCTTTCCGACATGGTAAACAGTATTATATATATATATATATATATATATATATATATATATATATATATATATATATATATATATGTATATATATATATATATATATATATATATATATATATATATATATATATATATATATATATATATATATATATATATATATATATATATATATATATATATATATATATATTGCTTCATTTTAGCGGTTTTTCTACACTATTATTGTATTTTATCAAATTTAATATTATTTTTTAATTTTTTCTTTTTCTAATCATTTTTTACAAAAACCTATTGAATCTGTCTTCACACGTGTCATTTCAGGAATCCCCGCTGATTGCTACATTTCACGATACAAACTCACCAAAAATAATTCTAAAGCTGCGAGATTATATCATCTGTCTTATATTTTTGTAGCAGCCAATTATTATGGAGCTTTAAAAATAACTTATTTAAGAGTTAACGAAGAATTCAATTTTCCATTGAAATTTCAATATATTTTCATTAGTTCAATAATGCAGGTGCTTGGGATTTTCCGTTCTTTACAATTTTTGAAAGCTTAGAAAAGTTGATGGATGTCTTATGATTTTGTATTGGAGTGTAGATACGAGAGGTGATCCAAAAGTAGTGATAATCGGTTATTTATAAAATTGTTATTTATAAATACAAAAAAAAAATTTTACTACCTCATATACCCAGTAAGTTAGCATGAAAAACATAAATATGCCATGATTCCAGGTAGGTATATTCATTTGAATACGAACGGTCGAAGAGAGAACATCAACATGGAGAAAAGCGAATTTGAGCTGCCATTAAGTACCTGTGTTTGAAAAAAATGTCTACCAAAGCCATAGACAGCGACTTGGTGGAAACATTGGGGGACTCTGCTCCTCGATACTCCTAGGAGTTTAAGCTGGGAAAAATATTCACTGAAGATGAACACCGCAAAGAACGTCCATCCACGTCCCCCACTGAAGACAACGTGAAAAAAGTCAAAGATATCGTATTGGCAGATCGAAGAGTGACCATCAGGCATGTAGCTGAGGTCACAGGGATTTCGTATGGCAATGTTCAAAGAATCGTTCCTAATCGTCGCATTGGGTGCCGAGAATGTAAGCCGACGAGCAAAAGAAGAAACGATTCGACATTTCGAGGGTGAAATTCGAAATGTTTCAGGCAGATCAGGAGAATTTTTCGTCACGTTTTATTTTTTTTTAAGTTTAATCACCTTGGCTTATATTCATTATTATCACTTTTGGATCACTCGTCGTACAATCTGATTTATAGGAGTTTGATTTTACGCCGAATCATATGTACATCAAACAAATTCCGCGTTTAATAGTAGAAGACCAGAATGTTGCCTTTGGTAGAGGTTCGAATGAAGTACATAGTCAATATTTTTTGCATTTTTTAACTCTTTCATATGTGTTATTTGTTATTTACAAGTATTATGTGTTTACAGAGATTTCGTTAACTGAAAATGAGAAATCTAGAAGGTTCAATCTCTATTTGAAAAATATTTTACAAAATACAAATTTCAAACAATTCCCCGATGTATGACGACATATCAAAGCACAACATGAAGTCACACTTGAGGAAAAAATAAAAACTCAATTTGAATAGCAATAAACCAAAAAAATACACTATTGAGTACGAGAGAGTTGGAAGAAGAATTATAAGCTTTGTAAGACCAACGGCGCATACAAATTGTGCATAGAGCAATTTACACTAGTGAACAAAAAACCTACGGAACAATTTGAGAAGTAGCGAAAAGAATAATCTGAAGAAGACCAAAAACGTTTATAATATTTGTTGTGGTAAGATTTAAAGCACACTGCCGAATAAGAACATAAGAAAAGCTTGCTACTAGTGAAAAGTTTCGAAGGAGATTAAAATCAAAAATGACTTTCTCTAGCAGACCGATAAGCATAAGCACAGGGGATGGATTGCGTGTGAAATTTAAGACGCATGGTAAGGTTTCCACAATTTTGCGCATATTCAGCACAAAATACACTGCAGCAACCTTAATAATAGCCACAACACTAGTAACAATAGCCACTACAGCGTTGTCGGAACCCAGAAAAAAAAACTCTCAGTATTTGATAAGTCCCCGACGAACCCCGTTAAACATATCGGCCACAATACAAGAACTCCAAGCTATGGCTGGCTTGTCGATTACAATTTCAATGCCGCACTAAAGTATAATCCAAATCTTTTGCATAAAATGAGACAGGCTGCTATGAAATTTTAGGAACATTTTTTTTAACTTGCAAAAAAATACTACCGAAAATGTGGATTAGAAGAAAATTTCAATTCACATAGATAAGATGGTTATAAGAGATTAGAGATCTTAGTGCTGGGAATTACTGAATGACGAAATAGCTAAGCGACAAGTGAATGTGAAAAATGCTGGAAGTTTAACATGCATTTATTTTTAATATTCATCAAACTAGAAGAGGTATTCCGTAATATAAATCATAAAGTAATGATCAAAGTCATGATCAATGCATTACTAAAAAAATAATTGCCGATATTTTAATTTAAAGGCCAATTTTTCTTTAACTTATTCGCTACACATGTGGGACATACTTGAGGTATTTTTTCTTGGAACCAGTTGATGCTGTTTTCACCAGAAAATTTTCTTTTTCAACTGTGTCATATTCTCTCTTTCTATTTTAATATTTTCGCTGGATAGGGTCTGTGACAAAATCGATCAATTAAGAGGGAATTTTGTCTGGTAGGTTAATGTGAATAAATAGGGGTGGTTAAGTACGGTTTTTATTGTGTAAATTAAGTAAGCGCAATAAGTTTACGTGTTGAGTCCAGCAAGAAGCAACGAGCTTGAAGGTCAGAAAACTTACTTTGATCGACAGTAATTTCTTTTTTTTTCGTATCAGCTACTACATTGAGGTGTCTCATATATGAGGCACCGGTAGTGAAGTGCCGCCTTACGGGTTCTCTTACAAATTTCCACCACAACATATTTCTTTATGTTTTTAGATGTCTTCTGATCCTAAAACACATTTTTGTCGCATTGGGTTGATCGATTATGAGATTTTGCACTTTTGAAGGTATTTGGGGATTATGAGGAAAATTTTGAAGGTTTTTAAAATGTACGACTTTATTGTTTATCAAGGCAGCCCAGCAGAGGTGAACAAGGTCGTAATGAAGATTAGCTTTAGACTTTCAGTCATTTGTTATCTTTCGAAGCGAGTTATCACCGAATCAAATGATAATATATTTTACTTCGATAATTATTTTCTCATAAAACCCGTTCGAATTATTGGGTTGTAACAGGCAAAAGTTCTCCATGCTCAAGTTCAAGTAATTTACCGTCTGGGAATTATTTGAATTGCCTTTTTTCTCGACAGTAAATCAGAAATGGAATCCCATTTTCATTCATATGAGCAGATTCTATTCTTTCGAATTATATGAAGTTTTCAAACATAAAAAAGTTTAAAATGAAGGGATAAAATGTCGAGTAAAAAGTACCACAATCAATAGAAAACATTAAACCAACTCATAGAAAATTGCATCTTTAAGCTTTCTATATATTATAAGAGCTTTCTAATTATCATGCTTTGGTAATTTTCTAACTACCAAAGCATTGAACATAGTCTTGAGAAAAAAACCAAATCCAGCTATTAACAACAAAAATACAACCTCACGACAAAAAGGCGGAACTACAAGGGAACTACTCGAGAGCACGAGTAGTTGATAGTAGCCAGAAGTACTCGCAAGTACTAAATAGTAAAATGGAACACGGGCAATATGAATTGCCGATCATATACATTTCGTCAACAACTTGTTTTGAGTGTCAAGTCGAAAAGGATATGAAATTAACCGTTGTTAATAGGATTGGTTTTCATAGCGGGAATGGTTTTTTTCGCTTGAAGTTGGCAGGGGAGTGGGGCGTTTTTTTATACGTACGTCCCCACACCACGCACTATCTTTTCTTAGTATTTATTTGAGTTGTTTCAAAATAGCATTCTTAGTGCCTAAAACGGCTCTAAATCAAGTGCCATCAAGATTCCTAAAAAAATTGCGCCTCTAAACGATAAGAAGTTACTCACACGTGGTCGTGGTAGGAAAGTTCACTCGAGTTGAGTCTGTCCGCCTTTCGTGTCAGTTAACTGCATAGATTAATGTCGCGTTGAGTGCCACCCCTATTACGAAAAATGCCCACCGAATTCGTCAAGGACGAGCTGCAACAGGTGGTTGCGGAAAAGAGTATAGAAAGGAAAGGATTAGTTTTTGTTTGTGGACAATTTATCTAATTTTTGGAATTTGCAGAATGTAAATTCTTGACGTCGTTATGATTCGTATAATGGTTCATGGGAACGAGAATATGCGATACAGAAGTCGCAAAATAGAAGTGATGTGTCTTAGAAAAGCAAGATCGAATGAGCCATCTTCGGGGGGTTTGTAAAAAATCGTTCTAGGAATTAAGAGAACCACAAGTGCAACCTGGAATTCAAAATGTGCTTTGACCTTTTTGCCAACAATGCTGCAGTTAATATTGATATCACTGAGCTGAGAAAGAACGAGTTTTGGCGAAATCCGCCGCAATATTACCTTGTATCCGACATTGATGGGTAATGCTGACGGATTTTATAGCCAGCATAGAATTTCGTGTGCCACGTTTCCAGGAACTGAACAATTCCGGAGATCCAGGTGCAAAACCTGCCCGTATGTACGCAGCAGGAGCAGGTCAAAAGCGCGAATGCATAAAGGCCCTGCGAAAGCAGTTTAAGTTCCGATGCAGCGATAGGAAACTCTCAGGAGGGAACACGCTACTAAATTACGACTGGATAAGCGCCAGTTATAATGAAACCGGAAATAAGAATATTATTTTCTTTCAAAATATTAAGTGGTACGATGGGGTGTGGTACCCGAGAATTCGTAAAAACAATCTCAATTTTCTTCTATTTAATGTATGTAAAATAGTTTCCTTTTTATTTGTGCCGTTGCATTTGTATAAACTTAAAGTAAACTTAATTTAAAAGGTGTAAGATACAGATAGGCATGTATACAAAAACCAGAATAAGGAAATGCAAAATTGACCTTTTAATTTAAATATTTGGTAAAATTCTGTAAAAAGGGAGGTTATTATTTTGTTTAATTCTATCGAATGTAGAGTAGTTGTTGCTCTTTTCTCATTCTCGGGATAACTAGAAAATTCTATGATCATTTTCTTCATACGCAACGAAAACTAATAGTAAAAACTTATTTCGATTCTGAGAGGCCTTTACGACCATATCTAGGGCACCCTGTTTCAGGAGCAAATAATTCTTTGTTTTTTCCTCTTTGACGGTTCACCATCAGTTGAGATGTTCATGCGAAGCCATCCCAAACTTCAAATCGTTACAGGGTGAAAGAAACATTAAAGACATTGGAAAAGTTCGCGTCAATCGGATCAATAAGGCACCACTTTCGAATGGAAAAGACTTAAAAAGAAAGCAAGAGAAAATTTCGAAAATATTATTAGTGAAGATAGTCGCGTCTGTGTAGTAATCTGCTTTGACAACAAATCCGTTACTTTCGTATCGAACTTTATTGTCATAAGAAGCACATTAATCATGCTGAGCAATGGGTCAAGAAAAAAAGCACTATGTTAAAGTCAATAGACCTGAAATCGGCATGGAATTCAATGATTAATAATGAAAAGAGTGTGAGTAGATGCAACGCTGGTTGCATCTACTCACACTCTATTCCGTTCAATTTGATCAGTTTTTTTCGCACTAAATATAAACTAATTTCTTTTTTCATTATTCCTTATGTAGTCTACAAATCAGTTACATACTAAATTTATTAAAAAACAAAATTTTTGCCTATATAGCAATTAATAACTCGCGGCACTTAAAAAAAACTATCACCATTAACTGCCAATGTCAAATTGCATATAGGACATTGTTTGAAGTGGAATAACGGGGAACTCTATTCGATTTCGTAGACCCCAAATTAGTTCAAATTCAACGAATGAGTTAAGAAATTGGCTATATTTCAATTTCTTAGCAGATAAAGATATTTTGAAGTTAGTGTGTCTGCCCTCTGCTTTAATGAAAAGACTGACTGACATTGAAGAAATAGGCAAATTAATTTAAATGTATATAGCGTTTGGGGTTAAATTAGTATATAAATTAAAATATTTCCTTTTGAAAGCTGTAAAAAACTTAACCAGCGTTTCTGTCAATTTGTCTTTGTTGGAATAATTCAGCTTGAAAATGGATTTACCACAATGTCTTATCTCGTTTTTTTTATATGTCAAAGGAGTTATTCATAAAATCTACACATTTAACAAAGTTAAAACAAATTACCTGCAAAATTTCCGAATCTGGAACAGTTACTAGTCTCGGCTTGGAAACAAAACTGTACTTCTTGTCACCATCAGGTTCATAGTATACAATGGAATACTGTAACAGAAATTCGAAACGGATAGTTCACATTCACAAGAAACAATGCAAGAAACTATACCGTCTTTTCCTCTATGGTAATCGTTGGAAACTCAACCATCAAATAGAGAAACTCTGACTTTTTCTTTTCCGCTTCGTTGATCAATTCAATTTCGCGAAATGTGAGACGGTCAAGCCAATCTACTTTTGGCACCTGACCGTTCCGATGCTGTTTCGCTAGCTTTCCTAGTCTTTGCATCTGAGACTGATCCGAATCCTTGCCCTTTCCTGGCGTTGTGGTTGGGAGGTTTCCATCGCCATTCACATCCAACCAAATCCGTAAATCAAATAATCCTTGGCGGAACATGGCATTTGAACAGAACATCGATATAGTGGTTCCACCAATAACAGTTGTTTTGCCAGGTCCGGCGCAATCTAAGATCGTCAAAACCAAGAGAGCAGTACGCGGCAAATCCGAATATTGCAACGGAAGCGTAACCCATTCATTCCAGTTCCAACGTTTCACAAATGCTTTGTACGATGTGTACACTGGCAAGCAAAGTGGTTTCCCGCGATTGTACACCTCCAGTCGAACCAGCAACGGTGCATTTTCTTCAGAATATAATCCAGAAAATCTTAGTAAAGGATTCGCCAGGAGCTTATCGTACTGTGGATTTTGAAGTTCTCCTTCCAAAGTTCCACTAGGAAAGCAGTAAAATCAATTAGTCAAATAGCACTGTTACTAAGCACGCATACTTACACTTTTATTTGAACTTTCTGCTCGAGCGACGAACTGTATATGTAACGACAGGTATCGTCTGGACCATCCATAACAACACTAGCGTCTTACTTCCATAAACTATAGATGAAGATAATAGAAAATTAAACTGAGACGACGGGCATTTATCGTTTATCTGCGTTTATCACTCCACCGCAGCAAAAACAATGAATGACAGTCAGCTGTTAAGCAATTCAGTCTCTCTTTTGATTCTCTCTTGAATTTGAGAGAATCATAGTGCAGTATAAATAAAAATCCTCTTGTACAGTCGCACCAATAAATTTTTTTTTTCAATCAAATCCACAAATTAAATCTTTATGTTTTTAACAAAATATGAACAAGAAATCGAGTGATACTCCATCAGAATTGAGTAGTCTACTTAGAAAAAGTTTTGTGAAAGTGTATGTTGTATAAAAGATCACAAAATTAAATTCCCATACTTCAATTTTCCACCTGCGAACAGCACTGTACTTAGCCTCCCCTTGTTTTTTTATCAATGTGCTACCCCCTGGCTCCCTTATCAGATGTAGCATAAAAAAACTTATGACATTTCCTGACAGTGTTAAAAACATATCTACAGTGAATATCTACTACGCGCGGTGTTTTCGCATAGGTATTGCCTTAATTTCGTCGTTATGTCGCTTGAATTATCGAATGAGATAGTCGAAGGCCTAAAATGTCTAGGAGTAGACTTAGCTGTGGAGCTTAGTAAAAAACTAATTGCAAATGCTGTCAAACTATCGTTATATTCGGATGCGAGTCCGTTCTATTTCACTCTAACATGCCCCAATGTTATATTAACCATAATATCTTTGTAGACATACCCTCGAATCCTGAGATTTACGCCACTAAACCAGATTTTGCCAAACAAAGTGAGTACGCTGTGGTGGCAGTGCTATTCTTAGCCACCAAATTCAACTACGATTCACAGAAACTACGCAATCTACTCGAACAACATGGATTAGTGCCAGCCGTCCTTGAAGAGATTGTGAAAGTTTACGAAGCTAATAAGAAAGATTTGCTGATAAAGAATCTGAAAATCGGTCATTCGCTACCACACATTACAGACGCTGAGTGGAAACTTTCATGCGATGTTAAGTCTTCGGCATCTGACCGAGGATCTGGTGAGCTGACCTACAGGATAAACCTCGGTCGTTATAGAGAAAACACCGGGGAAAGAGAATCGATAGTGGAGTTCGTTTGTAGCCCGGAGGAATTGCAGTCGTTTATTGGAAGATTGAAGGAAATCGAAAGGCATTGTGAGAGAATATCTACTCAGAAATGAAAGTTAAGTGAGGAATTAGTGCTTAATTTATTCGATAAGAAGATGTTACCCAGGCTTAGCAATAATATCACAAATCATTATTATATAGGTTTATTTTTTTAATTCATTTATCTGAATATTTATAACCGTAAAAATGAATTGCCACCTTAAAAAATTCAACAAGAAACATTTAAACTAATACTTAGTTTATTTCATTTTACTTGTAAGCTTAACATAAGAAATTATGTGAATCTCCTTCATTCTTTTTCTCAGCTTTCCGCTGGGCTGTAGGTCAGTTTCGGCTCCTGACATCTTGCTGTCTTTTTTATTAGAGTTGGGCGCTATTTAACGTAACACGTGAAATAACAGAGTTCATACCTTGTACTACTGATTGCCTGAACTACCAATTATTTTTGGAACGACTTGCATCAGGAGCGAATGACGCTTAACAAAACGCTTGAAATATCATAAGGGAGCTCAACGGCATATCAAAACAGAACGAGTCAATCGTGTCGGCAATTTTCTTTTCCGCTATTGTTCCTGTTCGCCAGCTCTCAAGGGTAAAGGAAGTAGAAAACTTTTATTTTCATTTCGATGAGCTAGCTTCACTTCATTTGATCCGGAACGCACAGGTACACAAAGTTGTAGTAAACTACATTAACAGTTTTGAACATTCCATTCCAAATCTGGAAAATTTTAAACCGATCCATTTGTGCTAATGTTGAGCTATATTGGAACAATGCGCAACGTGTATGATAAGCGCGAGTTACGGAAGAACAGCGTTCTAAAAATGGCATGTTGCTGGAACATGTTACTCATCCCAAAATGTAACATGTTTCTAAGGTTGAGGTTTTTTCTTTGCTTAAGATTAAGCTGTACGAATTGTTTGGAAAATGGATGATTTGAAGGATAATTTGGAAACCATAGGGGAATATAGATTGCTTAAGTTGTTGAACATTCTGCAGCATCTATTTATCGGCTCATTAGCTGCATATGTAATGGAACGTGGATATTCCTTTAGCAAAGGATTCGACCTGGTTTTTCTTACGGGGATAACACCAACATACTATTCAGGAATTCAACTCTAATGACGTCGAATGTGAAGCAGAATTACTTCTGGATGCAAGTGTCAATAAGTTTAGATGACCCAGTCGAAACTCTTAAGAGGGGTAGGACAAGTGAGTCAAGCTTAGATTGGAGAAAGAGTGCATCAGATTAAGATTCCGTGATGTGATAAACATTAAGATCGACAGCATAAAGTAAATGAGATATATTTGCTACTACGCATATAGGTCGAAAATAAATTTATTAAAAAGTAGATGAAGATGCCTACCTTGTGGTACACCAGTGATAGTGTAAATATTTTTTGACCGAAGTCCTTGAAATTTTAAAAATTGCTTACGATTGCGAAAATAGAGAGTCATCTAGCTAAGTAAAGATCCGGTAAGTCCGAATTTTTAAACTTTGGAATTAAGGTAGAATGGTCAGCTATCTCAAACGCCTTACTGAAAACAGTGTAGACTGCGTCATTATGGTGTCCTTTCTCCATTTTACCAGAACGCCTGAGTCGAATTCGTAGTAGTTGAGCGACCTTTTTTAAAGAGAGGGTTTTCCTCGTTCAAACGGGAATCAACAAGTGGAGGAAGTTTATCGTAGAAAATTTTTTCAATCAAATTTAAAATTGAAAATCAAATGGCAACGCCCTTGTAACTTCTCACACAGCGTTTATCGCCATTTTTGAATATGGTTGAGGCAGCCGAAAGTTTCCAACAGGACGGTAAAACTCCAGACTAAAGTGATCCATTAAAGAAAATATGCAAGTGAGTTATAAGCTGCTTTACATACTTACAAAAAAAACAGTCAGAGGAAGAAGATCAGGCCCAGGACCTTTGTTGCAGTCGAGTTTCAAAATAGCTTTACGTATTTCTTTATGTAAAATTTCCAAGTGGTTGAGAAAAGCTGTTGGAGATGAATCAGAGGAAGAAAGGTGTGAGTTTGATGGGTCATCTCTTTGAACGGCGTCAATTATTTTATTGTAAAAAAATGAAATGGCTACCTCGAGATTCGAACAAAACATTTGGGGTGCTAGCTATAAGCTCACTTGAAAATGTGTTGCGAACAGCAACTAAGCCACCATCTCCACGCGACTAACCCCTAAAACAGTAGTCACTTTCACTTCAGTAAATTGGCCAACTACTATCCAGGGTTTCCTCATTCTTATGAAAGGCATTAGGTTAAGTTTCGGTGAAGGCGAGTACAAGGGGCGTCAATGTATAATCTACTTAATTTGCCTCTCATACCACCACAATTGTGGTAACAACATTTGAGGCTTTTCTGGGTTTGATTAGGAAAAACGCCTAAGAAGATTCACTGATCTTCGAAGAGATGAAGATTTCATGTTGCTAGCTTTGGAGGTATAATTTATATTTGCCGTAGTAGAAACGATTTTGTAGCAGTCTGACTGAAAACCTTGGAGGAGTCGTTATAACGTGTTAATTGCTGGGGGTATTATCGCATTACTATTATTTTTAGTAAAAGCATTGGAAGGCCCACTGAAGGAAGAATCACCTGTTTTCACGGAAGGCTGAGACTGAAGATCATTTAGCAAATGAGTAGTGAGCAAAGTGGGTGATGAGTGAGTCTTATTGGTAGAAAGAAAGTGGGTTGTCTTACAATTATGTGTTTCTTCTTATTGTTGGTGTTGTTGGTGATGCTCCTTCAGGGGCTAAATTTTATTCCTTTCCAATTTATACTGCTGTTGTTTCCGATCAAGCTGGTAAAAAGCCAGACATATTTTGTAGGGAGAAAAACCTTACATCGTTTCGGCGATTTTCATTTGCGCTGGGGCAAAAATCAGACTTCCTAATCGTTTATATGAAAATCAGCTTCGACAATCCATCCCAACTATCCTTCGTCAGCAGAAAAAAAAACTGCTTTCGCGAAGAATGCACTTATATTTATTAAAGTAGGCAATTGGAAGAACGTGCTCTTATCATGAAGAATTTCGTTCGTTTTATTATTTTTTGTAAATGATTTTGCCAATCATTTCGGGAACAAAAAGTACCGAAATTGTGAATTGGGGTTTTGAAGTGGAAGTTTGATGATTTTAGGAGTTAGATTTGCTGAGTTGATGGTGTTGAGCTCTCAGTCAGTTTCTTTATAGGTGATGTGGCTTTGTCATGCGTTATTATATTCCCACCCGTTATGTTATTATTTACCTTCATCGTTGTATTGACGAAACTCCTTATGGAGTGTTATCTTGTTCATCAATAAATGTTTGTCTGTCTTTTGTTCTGCATAGGCGGCCTAAATCCTTCAATTTTCTGCTAACATCAGCTATTTCAGTTGTTGTTTGGGGAAAGCGTTTGTGAGTAGGTTGGTTTGCATATATAACATTCGTCATAAATGTTTTTCTAATTCTCCAGAGTATCTTCATTCTTTCCTTGGCAAGTGTAATTGGCATTTTTACAGGTGGACAAATTTGAAGCAATAGAATTGTATGTAAATTAAATCTAAAACGACACATTTAATTAAATAATCACTTTATTAGAATTTAATCCTAATCTGTCTGTTGTCCATATCAATGGTTTGGTTTACAATTCACTAGATACTTAAGAACTGAAATATTCGGTTGACCTTTCATAATATGTACACGACAGCACATGAAATTCAGACTTGAATACATATGAATAGCTTAAAATTCACAGGTTTCCTTCATCATCATTCTTCCATGAGTGTCTTCAAAACGATTAGATCGGATGGAGCATTGGTGAACACATTGCCGGAAAAAGCACTTTCGTCGTCAGTACTAATAATTAGGCAATTATCATGACGCATAAATTTCATGCCTAGGCCACGAAACCGAGCATCGATTTTGTATAAATTTTTACCACTTGCATACGAATAGAATGGTTTGCCGCTGAATGGATTCATGAAATCGGCCCAGTAACCATTCAATCGCAGACGAGAACAAATTTCACGAGCAGCCAAAACGAACTGTAGGAATAAAGTAATATTGTATGCTTTAGATTTGCATATTATGATAAAAAAAAAATGCAGAAAGTTCTTACCTTTCGGGCTCCTTGTTCGCATTCCAGATCTCTTTGATATTTTAATGTAATCAATGTGAGACCTTCGTTCGAAACGACTTCCGGAGCGGGAAATAGTTCATGAAGATTTTTTCGAATCAATGTCGGACATTGCTTTGCGCTGATGTGGAGCTTTCCGAATGCCTGTGAGTATAGAAAATCAAGTGTTTAAGTCAGGCTTTAGAAGAGAAGAGATATAAACTGTTAAATTTCATTAGAAGTATAAAGCTTTGATAAACTTTAAAAATGGAATTGGCGAAAATGCTTGCAAAACACCATATGAAATTAATATGGGCTAATGATTTTGCCACGTCATGGAGAAAAAAGAAAAAAATAAATTAAATACTATTTATTAGACGGCGGATTACGGCATCTCATTCGGGAAAGTCGAGTCGATATAGGCATCTACAGGGTTCAATCTTGGACCAGTGTTATTCCTGCTGTGTATAAAGAGCATCTCCAGGTTCTCGACAACTCGTCTCGGTCCAAATTAGATTAAGAGAATTAGAAAATAGGAAGCAACAGATCACCAGAGCTGAGTTTAACTTTAGAAACGAGGAGAGCTGACTCCTCACTGTCACGAAATCAGCGGGGAACGATTTGTGGCGCCAAAGTGATCTTATGTGGTCGCTATTCTTGCCAACGAAGGATGCAATTCAATCAGTTAAAGAAATTATTTTCGAATTTGTGGAAAGTATCAAAGATTTACTGACCGAAGATGTTGCCACAGATGCCATTCTGGGCTTTATCCACGGTAATACAAACACGATAGGTAAGCAATTCATACGTCAACTAACTACAAGTTTTTCTCAACCAACACTTTATTAACTGCTATCTTCGTACAAGAAGCTTCAGCTAGTAAAAAAATCTTGTATACTAAAGCAAATGCTGCACACTTGTCACAATTGAAAATGTATACATTTTGGACCCAAGCTATTTGTTCACAGATTATAAGATAGAGTAATATCTGTCCTAGACTAGGATTTGAAAAAAGATGATGAGTAATTAACCTTCCGCAACGAAGTGTGTGCTTTGAGTTTTGGTGCTGCTTTAGCGACTGCATCGTCATTGAAAAAAATGAGCTCTGGATTTTTTTTCTGCCGAATTGACAATACGTTTAAGGAAATTGAGCTATTAAGGTGTATCCTGAAGGCGTTCCAATTGATATTATTATATATTGTGCATTTACGCCTAGCAAAATGAGGTTTTATATCCAGAGAAATAATGACAGGAGGGTGGTCCGACGAGAAATCAAAAACTGCTTGTGTGAGTGACGCCAAAATGCCTTTGAAAGTTTGTTAGTGTTTGATAACCAATGCGTTGCCTGGCCAGTTGATATAAGCCTCATGTTGGAAACAGCGGCGAAACACAATAATAACCGCCGTACACACATCAACCGCTGCATATATATAACAGCCACCGTACATACGACAACCGCTGTACATACAACAACCGCAGTATAAATAACAGCCGCCTTGCATACAACAGCCGCTAATTGTGACCGGAAGAAAGAAAGGACGAGCAGTGCAACACGATACACGAGACGAAGCGGTCACAAATTTGAAACAACCATTTACCATTAGAGTTTTATTCTAAAAGTTATTAAATATAGTTCTCAAATTGATCGCGTGTTTCCTTTACAACAATTTTCAAATTTTGTGACGATGACTCATCGATTGCGAAAGGGAAAACAAAAGTTTTCCATCGGACGCCTTCAACATACGCCGCCATTATCGCGGACCTTACAGCACAAGGATACACCCGGATCTCAAGATGTCGACGCAGATCTGAAGGCATCAACCGACGATGCCGCGAAAGGTGATGTTACCAATATGGCGGCTACACGTGAATCAATATCGGCAGTGGATTTTGCATTCACACAACAGCCGCATACTAGCGGAGCGATGCAGTCATCATTGCTTGGATTGCAGTCGCCAGCTCGATCAACGAAAGGCAAACGATCAAACGCATCGAGTTCAACGAGGGGCGTTAGCACTCAAGAAGATGGAGGAAGTTCATCGCTTGCAGCTCGAGTCGTTGCAAGCGCGTGAAGAGCTGAATAAAAAATACATCGCAGCCAAGTACGCGCTCATGGAAGAAGAAATCGACGTGGGTTCGAGCGAAGCGGAAAGTGATGATATGCCACGTGGAGACAGACGCGCTGAAACAGCTCAGTGGATCGAAAAAGTCACCCACACAAACGAGCAAGGAATCGATGAGCAGATGTGTTGTGATATCAAGGATATCAAGAAACCCGAACGTGTCGACGAAGAAGTACGAGCCTTTCCAGTGAAACCAGTACAAACCGCAAGGCATTCGTACATCGGAGCAAGAACTACGGCTGAGTTTTTGCAAGCTGCCACGACTGGAATGCGTGCGATCGGTATTTCAACGAGTCGACAACCTCTGACAAAGCGTCAGCTTGAAGCCCGATCAGTGATGCCGAAATCATATCCCGATTTCGATGGCAGTCCAGAAAAATGGCCGGCTTTCATCAGCGCAGTTGTCAACCAGACAAGTATTTGTGGATACGATGACGCGGAAAACCTTGCGCTGCTACAACGTGCCTTACGAGGAAGAGCTTACGAGTCGGTTAGTGGATTACTAACATTACCAGGTAATGTACCAATCATTATAAGCGATTTACATTTACTGTTTGGAAAACCGCACGTTCTACTCAATTCATTTATTGAGAAAATTGAAGTTGCACCTCGAGTAGAAGCGGATCGATTAGGTACATTAATTGAATTCGCCACGTTAGTGAAAAATATGTGTGCTACCATGAACGCAGCCAACATGCACGATTACTTAAATAATCCAAAGCTGCTGGATGATATAGTAGCAAAATTACCGGGCTCACTAAAATTATCCTGGGCGAAAGCAGCATTAGACATGGAAACGTGCAGTATATCTGAATTTAGTAGCTGGATATGCAAAGAGGCCGAAGCCGCCAATCTAGTGTCAACAATGACAGGTCCAGGTACAGTTCATAAGAATATAACTGCTAGAAAAAGCAAATTCACGGGCATTGTTCAAGCAAGCAGCAATAATAAGAAAAAACAGTGGTGTGTTGTACACAACAAAGACAGTCACGAGACTCATGACTGCAGAGTGTTCGTGAATATGAGTGTTCAAAAAAGATGGCGCATCGTTAAAGAGAAAAAAGTATGTATTGTTTGTTTTGGAAAACATTTCCGCCATGAATGTACTTCAAATGAACTCTGCAACGTAAATGGCTGCACAGAACGCCATAATAAGCTGTTACATTCCGAGCGCCAGCCAAAACAAGAAGAGACGGTAGCCGCCCACAATAGCACGATGAAAAATGCAGCTAAACCAGCGAACACGCAGCAGGCTGCATCATTATTCCAAGTGGTGCCTGTGACAACTTGGGGTCCTAGCGGCAAACATATTAGTGTGTACGCGTTCATCGACTCTGGTTCCGACATAACCATGTTAGAATCGAAAGTTGCTCATCAGCTTGAGCTGACAGGACCAACTGAGCATCTAAGTTTGAAGTGGACAAACGATGTCACTCGATCAGAACCGAGTACAATAGTGCAAATGGAGATAGCAGGAAATGAGCCTAATAGCACGAAATATAGCATTGACAGAGTACACGTCGTCAAACGGCTTAGTCTACCAGTTCAGCAGACAAGCAAGGCATCTGAGCTTCCCAAACATCTTCGACAGCTACCATTGCCTTTTGAGAAGGTCCAACCTCAAATGCTCATAGGCATCCAACACTACCAGCTGATTGCCCCCATCGAAACTAAAGAGGGAGCATGGGACGAACCGATTGCTATACGTACTCGCCTGGGGTGGACAGTAATCGGTCATCAACAGCACGTCCAAAACCGCCTCCGAACAGTTAATTTCCACACAAACACAACTGATATTGAACTCGACAAACTAATACGCAACTTCTTTGAACTGGAAAGCAATGGAATCCGCCCACAAACTACTATTCTATCAGATGCTGACCAAAGGGCATTTAAAATACTCGAAGAAACAGTAAAAGAAACTGATGGCAAATACGAAGCAGGTTTGTTGTGGAAAAGCGACAACGTTAAACTGCCGGAAAGTAGACCTATGGCCGAGAAGAGATTTCAACTGTTGAAAAAGAAAATGCAAAGCAACAGCAAGCTACGTGTGGAGATGCATCGGCAGATAAACGAATATCTAGCGAAGGGTTATGCACAAATATTAAACGATGAGCAAGTGGCTATGCATGGAGACAGGACTTGGTATCTACCGATATTTGCAGTGGAAAATATAAACAAGCCTGGTAAAACACGTATTGTGTGGGATGCAGCCGCAACAGCGAATGGCGTTTCTTTAAACTCTGAACTACTCAAAGGCCCAGACTTAACGAGCAACTTGCTAACGATTCTTTTGAAATTTCGAGAGAAAAGAGTAGCCATAACCGGAGACATCCAGGAGATGTTTCATCAAGTTCGCGTTGCAAAGTCAGATGAGCAATCCCAACGTTTTCTTTGGAGCTTTAGTGACCACGAACGACCGAAAACATTAGTGCTGAAAGTTATGACTTTCGGAGCAACATGTTCGCCATGCATAGCACAATTCGTGAAAAACCGAAATGCAGAAAGGTTTAAGGATGTAAACCCACGCGCCGTCGAAGCTATTACTGACCGTCATTATGTGGACGACTGGCTGGACTGCTTTGACTCAGAATCAGAATGCTTTGAAACAACAAAAGATGTTATTGAAATCCACAAAGCGGGTGGATTTCACATTCGAAGTTTTATGTCTAATTCTCCGGTAGTCGCAGCTGGACTCGATACTGTTTCTGCTGAAATCAGCAAGCGATTGAAGGAGAATAATTCTTCGTTAAAAGTGCTTGGAATGTGGTGGGAGCCAGGCAACGATACATTCCAGTACAAAGTCGATTTTAGGCACTTAGACGAAGCTGTCAAGGAAAAAGCAAGGAGACCGACTAAGCGAGAAGTACTTAGTACGGTGATGACAATGTTCGATCCTCTCGGACTTATCGCTCATCGAACGGTTGGCGGAAAAATGTTAGTACAAGACATTTGGCGTTCAGGTATCGATTGGGACACGCAAGTATTGGGCAACGAATACGACAAGTGGACAAAGTGGCTATCCACCATAAATGACTTGAATAATGTTCAGATCACTCGCCGCTATTTTCCACACAAAACCGACTTTGTGGATTTGCATGTCTTTGTGAACGCGGGTGAATCGGCTATGGCTGCAGTTGCTTATTTTAGATGTACCTATGGATCTCTTACGTACGTCTCTCTCGTCAGTGGAAGGACGAAAGTGGCACCCATTAAAATTTTATCAATTCCGAGATTAGAATTGCAAGCTGCAGTTCTCGGAGTGCGACTTGCCAAAACAATTGAAAAGGCACACACTATTGCGATTAGAAGACGAACATTTTGGTGTGATTCTCGAAATGTGATTTGCTGGATACGATCTGCAACAAGGAAGTTCAAACCATTTGTTGCGCACAGAATCGGCGAAATATTGGAGAATAGTAACGCATCCGAATGGCGTTGGGTTCCTACAAAAGACAACGTTGCAGATGAAGCTACGAAATGGAAGACACATCGAGTTGAAACTGATAGGTGGCTATCAGGACCACAATTTCTGCTGCAAGATCCAAAAAAATGGCCGTTGGAGAATCCAGAGGAGGTTTTTATGACTGATTGCGAAGATGACGAGCAGAAACATTGTATTCAGACAAAATTTCGTATGTTGGTTCCTGATCCAGAGCGCTTTTCTAACTGGCGAAGAATGGTGCGGTCAATGGCATATGCATTACGCTTCTTTAATGGTACGACGAAAAAAGAACTCGACTTGTCCGCAGATGAAGAAGCGGAAGCGACAGACCACATCATACGAGCAGCACAACAAGAGGCATATGCGGAGGAATATACGGCCCTCCAAGCTGCAGACGGTAAAATTTTGAAGCGTAGCAATTTACGAAAACTTTCCCCTTTTCTAGACGAAAATAAGATCGTACGACAGCGAAGTAGAATTCAACATGCTGAGTTTTACGATTACGATGCAGCGAATCCAATTATCATGCCACCACGCCATAAAATCACATTTTTGCTCGTGGATAGCTATCACAGGAAATTCATGCATCAAAACCATGGCGCGGTTATCAATGTTATACGCGAGCGATATGTCGTCCCAAAACTCAGGGCGATGCTGAAAACAGTACGTCGTTTTTGCCACAAATGTCGCTTGTTGGGAGCCAAACCTGAAGTTCCAGAGATGGCTGAATTACCACGATGCAGACTTGCAGTGTATGCACAACCTTTCACTTACACAGGCGTAGACCTCTTTGGTCCAATGGAGGTAGCTATTGGTCGTCGAGTTGAAAAGAGATGGGGTGTTGTGTTTACATGCCTTACAACGCGAGCAATACATCTAGAGGTCACCACAGCTTTATCAACAGACGCTTTCATCCTTACCTTGAGATGCTTTGTTGCACGTCGAGGACAGCCTCGGAAAATTTACTCAGACAACGGGACAAATTTTGTCGGCACCAACAATGAGTTTCGAAGGATATGGCGAGAACAAATTCCATCTGCTGTAAGAGAAAACTTCTTCACAGTAGATTGGGAATTTATTCCACCTGGAGCTCCACACATGGGTGGATGTTGGGAACGTTTAGTTCGTTCAGTGAAGCGTGGTTTGATGACAGCAATCCCAACCAGAAAACCTAGTGATCAACTACTGCGAGCTGTACTATACGAGATCGAAAACATTATAAATAGTCGTCCGCTAACTTATATCGGCGAAGAAGACCAACTGTTGGCGCTGACACCGAATCACCTTCTAATGGGAAGTGCTGGAGCTATAAAACCGATAGTTCCATTAGAAAACCTTGCTGCAACATATCGAAAAGGCTGGTTATATCAGCAGCATATCGTCGCAACATTTTGGAAGCGATGGCTTTCCGAATACCTCCCCAGCATATCGACCCGAACCAAGTGGTGGGATCCAGTAACTCCTGTAAAAGCTGGCGATGTAGTGGCTGTTACTGATGATGCCGCAGTTAACAAGTGGACAATTGGAATGATTGTTGAAACAATCCCATCAAGAGACGGAAACGTTCGGCAGGTTCTGGTGAAGACAAAAGGTGGTATTCAACGAAGACCAGTAAGTCGCCTGGCTGTTCTCATCAAGAGCGAAGATGGTGAAAAGTCTACTGCTTCTTCACCGCGGGGGAGTGTTGGAAACAGCGGCGAAACACAATAATAACCGCCGTACACACATCAACCGCTGCATATATATAACAGCCACCGTACATACGACAACCGCTGTACATACAACAACCGCAGTATAAATAACAGCCGCCTTGCATACAACAGCCGCTAATTGTGACCGGAAGAAAGAAAGGACGAGCAGTGCAACACGATACACGAGACGAAGCGGTCACAAATTTGAAACAACCATTTACCATTAGAGTTTTATTCTAAAAGTTATTAAATATAGTTCTCAAATTGATCGCGTGTTTCCTTTACAACACCTCAAACCACAAGTTTGGAGAGTTTTGTGGAGCGTCTTACCTCTAGTAGGTATGAGTTGACAGCCCCAAAATATTTGTTTAGCATTCAAACCACCTGCTACAATGAACTTGTTCCCACCGATGAGAAAAAACTAGTGAATCTCGTCATTGTGATTTGGTAGGCAGTAGAAAAATAAATTAATCAGTAAATAGACAAAATAACAGGCTCATACGACTGTTCTCTTAGACATATTGATGTTGCTTGAATGTAGTCTTTGCTGACTTATTCCAAAGGAAAGTTAAGCAGTTGTTCTTTTATGAGCATAGCTGATACTTCTCTAGCTTTCCCGTCTGGATGTTTGATGTCGTAAAGAGTGTATCTAGGGGCATGAAACTTTTTGTTTTGTCCGTGGAATGTGTTTCTGGGATAATGTTCAAATTTTTGATTCCTGATATTTTTATATTTTCTGATTGACGAAAGCTCTTACTTTGAATAGTTGGTAAGGTAAGAACGAGTGAAGTTATTTTGATCGTATCGAAGTATTTCATGCCAGGTGTTATTTATAACTGCATGATTTCGAACTGAAAGATTGGTTAGAGGTAGATCGATTTTTTTGATTTTGAGGTACATTAATTTTTCTTTCTCAACAGTGACAACTATAAACTAGATAAGAAAACATTTGATGTATGCATACCAATTTTCAGTCGTGTTATTGGTTTACAAGAGGACCTAGAAAAATAATTTTCATATGCGTGCTTATAAGTCAGCTAGAGCATTTTCACGGTTTGCTTAGTGAAATATTCAATAAACTGTACGACGAAGATGCTATAAAACCGAGGTCATTTATCAAGTGGTGTGATTTCAAGTAGGAACCAAATGGGAAAGGTGTTACTGCTAAAAGCCTTACTCAATTCTTTTGCGAGATAAATCATGCTGAGGTGAGTGACAAGAATAATTAGCATCAACCGTGCGGCCATTACTATATAACAATTTATTATTTTTCAGAGTCTGAGTTCAAACAGGACCCTATGCAGTGGCACAAAAAAGCCACCGAACCACCCAAGAAGTTCAAGGTGTCACAGTCTGCTTGAAAAGTCAAAGCTACCGTTTTTTGAGGCTAAGAAGGGATTCTGCTGACTGACTTTAAAAACAAAGGCGTCTTCACAGCCAGAGAATTCTACGCTTCAATTCTAGAGCAGTTAAAAGAAGCCACCAAAGCAAAAAGAAGAGGAAAATTAAACAAAGATGTCCTCCTTCTGCACGACAACGCACCTGTTCATAAAAGTCGTTTTGCGTTGGCTGCTCTGCATAAGGTGGGTTTCGATATTTTGGATCATCCACCCTACAGTCCTGATTTGGCCCCCAGCGATTGTTATAGTTTCCCAAAATTGAAAAGAAGTTATCAAACAACGAAAAAGTGGTGAACGCAGTTTCGGCTTACTTTTTCGGCAAAGGCAAAACATTTTTTTTAGTATGCAATTGAAAGAACCGAAAAAGTATTGGAGTAGCAGGCGAACATGTTCAAAAAGAAAAATAAATTCGCATTTTAATTTGCACTTGAGAGACGAAAATTATTCCGTGATCTTATTCCGTGCCCGTTACTGTGCACAAGAATCTAGTACACAGTGTTGAAGTAAAACAATCTCGCCTCCTTCCAATTGGGCAGCTTTTCGAAGAAAACCAGGACAAAAGACATACATATTGGACATAGATTTTGCGAGAGACACGGCAGAAAGTGGTCAGGTATTACTACTTTTGAGGACACAACTTATTAAGTCCGATCCTGTAATCAACACACTAAGAGAAAACGCGATAGAAAATTCATGCATTTCCATCGGAGATTCCGCAGTTCATTGTCCCAACTTCCATTAGCCCATTACGAAATTAATGGAGAAAGAGTTGAATACTTTACTATTTACTTTTCAGCTCAACTAATAGTCTAGATTTTTAGAGATTAGAGAAATAATAATATCTTGGCTATTTGGAATCGTAGAATATTCTGAATTAAAAATGTAAAAAAATGTTTCGTAACCTAAATGTCTCCTAAGTAAAAAAAAAAAATACTGCGACTTTTGCATACTTGCGATATGCGGGAATAACTCCTGTTTATTCAAACCAAGGGTCGGAGTTGCTGTAGCAATATGACAAGGACTAGATTTTTTAGCATGAAGAGCGACAACGCTTTTTGTGGAAAATAGTGTCATGACAATACCCTGATTGCACCATAATGAAACAATTCTAGATACTGTTGTATATTTGAACAAGATATGACCGAAAGACACTGCTGGTTTTTTTTAAATCTTAGCTTAGACATTTTAACTCGATCGCAGCAGATGATTCGAAATTATTTTCATTCACAGCCACTATAAACAAAATCTTCGCAAAATCTTCGAACCACAGAACCACATGGTCCTGGTTTCATCGGCTGGGAGCACACTATAAAAACCAGAAATGCATATTTTATATTGTGCGAGTCGTAGGTTTACTCTATGTACCACTACTCACTTGGATACGACGCAGCATCTAGAGCTAGGATCAAGTTGATTACAACAAAAACTGCGAACAAAATCCTCATGGTGACTTAGACACAAACTTTCTGTAAGCGTTTCAGATTGTAAGCACCTTTTATACTGAGATCCGACCGGGATTTTGATATTTTAAATGAAAACAATTTATTCCACCGTTACAAATTATGAAATGGCGGATGAAATTAGCCTATGGCTAACCGACAGTGACGGTTTGATATTAAAAAACATTGGAAAATATTATTTTTTGTTTTCGAAGTGGTTAAAGCATAGACATATAAAGAATGGACCCGCAATGATAATCCATGAACCCGTACGTGAATGAAGCATTTTTACTACATATGCAACTTACTCTCTGCAAAAAAGCTTTCCCCTCAATGCCGCACACTATACCCTTCTGCGCTGTTGACTCTCTATGTAAACAAACATTTCCATACATTTCTATTGTTGCGAACATGGTCGATTTTCGGGTTAGTTGGAATAGCAGGGAAAATAAAATATGTGTCACATGGGGCAGAAATTTCAAAATTAATCAAATTTTCTGAATGAAATTTGATGTTATTTTGTAAGGAGGGGTCGAAAATGTTGCTTGCACACATTTAACAACCATTTCTTTCCACATATCGAAAGCTTTCTTTCCTAAATCCGGTAAAAAGAGGTACATTGATTCAAATTGAATTTGTACTTACATCACACATTCTAGGGCGAAATCCTATGTGTAATTGGTGCAAAACACTTATTACTTTCGCACTGTTTACTAACCAATCTAAACATTTATACTTTTAATTAATGAAAACACAAAAATAAAACATGTGTCAAACCGCCCGATCGCCATTTTTATTGATTGCTTTTGTTCATAGGCGGGGAAAGCTTGATAGTGTGTAGGGGCATTAAGTTTGATCAATTATATGAATTGACGTCATTTAGGTGAAGAAAATTGAGTTCTTTAGTTGCAAAATGAGACTCAAGCGATTTTTTACGAAACTGAGTTAAACACCATTTCTTATAGGAAATCTTCTCAGGAATCGATTTGTGCACTTTATTTTATCCCAAACCCAGTCTAAATGCCTTAAAAAGTGATTTGCAAAACAGCCTTATTTCCAAAACGCGACCTGAACAGAGATTTTTTCTTTCAAAATGGCGTCTAATATTTTGAACAGTTTGGTTCCAAAAAGCGACTCAAACCTTAGCAATGTCGGAAACGGTTCTTGTTATTTTTTCCAAAAACCGACCTAATGTTCTAACTTTAAGAAAAGGCTAAACTTCTGTGCGTCACATATTTTTAAATGGTTATTTTTATTATTAATCTTGTTTTAAATTAAGCGGGCTTTTTCTAGAATGATAAGAAATATTTCAAAGTTGGCCATACTGATTGCGACTGCACATGTTTGTTCTTAGAAATCGTGCGCCGACACATTAAATGTGTGCGTTGACTGAAGTATGGTCATTTTGCTTCTATTTTTTAGAAAATATAGATTCGGAGGATGAAACTGATGAATCCAACAAGTGTTTTTATCGTCGTGTAGATTATAATAATCTTACAGAGAACGATATTTGGGATGCGGAAGTAATTATTGACGAAAAAAAAAAAATGTTTAACACAATATTTTTGCTGCTCATTTTTCCATGTTTTTAAACTTATTTTTGTATAATTGTTTTTTTAAGTTATGTTCTAAGGTAGGCACCTACTTTCTGTAAAACAAAAATTACAGGCAAAAATAAAAAATTAAAAAAAATATAATTGTTTTTGTTTTGTTCCAAAACCCGACTCCAACATGAAGTTTCGTTCCAAAACCACACCTGAAGGCGATTTTGTTCCAAAACGCGACCTGATGAACTGTAAATGCGAATTCATTAATATTTAACATAATCCATAGTTTATGAAAATTTGTAATATTGTGTAGTTTTTTATTTTCAATTTATTAAAAAAAAAATTGGTTTGATATATTGACCAGGAAAGAAAATATAGTTTTTTGCTGTTTCTGAAAAGTTTTCAAAAACCTTTCAGTCTCATTTTGCAACTAAAGAACTCAATTGTCCGAACGATGAAAACCGGTGTGATTTAAAGTAGCACAAGTAAACTTTGTAATTGACTTGGGCTACTATTTACGAATGCTGCGTGCAGTTTATGATGCTAAATGATCTATACGCATCGTGTATACATATTTCACGTGTAGATGTTTTATGTTACGTTGGTAGGCAAACCGATTGATTGAAATTAAATTAGCAAGTGTTTTGGTCGCGAAAATGTTATTTCAGTTTGATTTCAAATATATCTTTTTTAAGGAATTTAAGGGAATTTTAGATTTGATGGCTGTGTTTGTCTGCAAATTAAATTTTCTAAATGGTATTTCTTACACTATAGATTACTTTTTTATGTTAATAGAAAATACGTTGAATAAGGTGGCTAATCAAGAAACAATATTATTGCTCTTGCATTATTTGCATCAGCACACAACTGAATATTCATGCAAAAAACATTTTCCTCTCTAGCAAGAACGACAAGAAGTAATTCAAGTTTGACTAGAATGCACATCCGATCACAATATATATAATTTGAAATGGAAATATGGCACTAACGTGACCTTCATGTAAATCTGAATGTTTTTAGTATTTTATTCAAATACTCAAAAGGCTTTTAGAGCAAAAGTAGCTGAAATCGACCAATTTTGGGTTAGAGTGGTTTGGGATATAACGGGCCAAGACCTATTGCTGTGACGCAAACATTTCGGTTTTTAAGGGAGTAAGGGGTTTTTTGGCCATAGGTTGGTAAAAACTGCCTTTACGGCGTTTTAGATGATTGAAAGTCATCGGGGAGTATAATGGTGGAATTTTAAGGACGAAAAAATTTTTGATAGGGAGAATTTTCCCAGCATTTTTTTTTTGGTCTTGCTTGAATTCGGGACCTTTTAGAGCAATTCAGGCGAAATTTCTATCCAAGTCTGGGAAAAAGCGGCCTAGTTTCGAACATACGGCAAAATGCACAGCCGGAGAAGCAAACTGTCGAACCAAAAAGGATCTGAACCTTTTCCTACTTAGCATTTTTAGTGCTACTTTCAGTTTTTCCGGAAGGTTTGGTTGGTGGAAATCATTTTGCCGTATCTTAAAAACTTTTTCCTAAACTTGTATGGAAATTTCGCCCAAAACTACTCAGAAAGGTTCCCGAATTCATGCTAGACAAAAAAAATTTTTGGTGAAATTGGACGTTTTTGCCCAATGTTCCCTATCAACAAATTTTTTCGTCCTTAAAATATTATTATTATACTCTCCGACCAGTTTCAATCACCGAAAGCGCCGTAAAGGCAGTTTTTGCCAAACTATGGCCAAAAAACCCTTTACCCCCTATAAAACCGAAATGTTTGCATCACAGCAATAGGTCTTGGCCCGTTATGTCCCAAACCACTCTAACCCAAAATTGGCCGATTTCGGCTACTTTTGACCTACAAACTTTTTGAATATTTGAATAAAATACTCGCAAGTACGAAAATACTCGATACTTGATATGCTTTCAAATTGCACTACCTTAAAGCAGATTTTATTTTAACATACTTGAAAGCATGACAAAACTCAACTTCTTATAATATCTGATCATACACTTTGATCAGACTTAATGGTTTTAGCAACACTATCAGCCATTCATGCATGATAAATGCTAGATAAATGCATGATAAATTATGCATGATAAATGCTAGATAAATGCTAATACTACGCACTCTTTTAATGCAAATCGAAACTCATTGATTCGATATTGACGTGAATTACATTACATCAATAGTAATAAATTTGTATTTGCACCAAAAAAGTTGCCCTTTAATTTTACAATATTTCACGCCGCCCTCGTCATACAAACACATTGCGACCTCTCGCTCACACAACTATACCAGAGGTCGAAAATTGCTTCATTTCTCTCGGCCCATTTCGTATCCATTCCTCTCATATCTATGGGTTAAAGAAACATTCTAATGATTTTTTTTAATATTTTGATTTGCATGGTAACTACAGGTTTATTCATAAATGATTCAGTGTATTTTTGAAGTTTCTAATATCCTACAACATTTCATTCTTATCTACTACTTTTTGTGATTGATATGCTACATTAAATAAAGAACTGAACTGTGGACGGTGACGGACGCACGCTTCTTATAGCTTTCTTTGTGTCTACTAGTACTCAAAGTTATACTACAGACTCTATTCATTCAACTAGGATTACTAAGGTTTTTTTTTCTTATTATATCTCTTTGAAATAGGGAAACATAATATAAAAATAAAGCTTTTGAAATTTTAGAGTTCATTTATTATCTACAAATTAACACAAATTTTACTTAGGGTCACTATTTTTTAAGAGGCCCCTTACATTAATTACTGCCTGGATTGATTCTGGCATACTTTCTCTTCGCTGTTTTTCTATATATCTCCAATGTTTTGCTTGAGGATGTCTAAAGTAGGATTAGGTGAGGAATATACTGGGGATTTTAAAAGACTCTACACGCTCTCTATAAGATTAAGGTCAGAAGCAGCGTTGCCACTTTGGTCCATTGGGACCACTTTTGGTCCCTTTTACACAAAGTTTTTAATTTTGGTCCTTTGGTCCCTTTCTTGGGAAAACCATCAGGTTTTGGTCCCGTTCGCATCTATCAGCAATTTACTTTGCATTTCTTACCAAATCTACAAATAAAATCCCAAATCTCTGCTTTCATCGATAATATTGAACTGTTTTTCATTTGAAATCAAAAAGAAGGGCTACATGCGCAGCGTGCGCTTCTTCAAAGCAAAAACTCGATTCTATGTTTCACTTTAATTCGTTAGTATGCATGTCAGTCTACTACTAAAGCATAAAAAAATATAAAACATGATTAATTTTCAGTGCACATATCTAACTTTCTGTTCCGTTCTATGCAGTTTATTGAATTAATTACAGAAAAGTGATATTTTCTTGCAGAAATGTTTGCCTAAAAAGATTTACATCATTTGATTCACTTCAGAAATACACATTCAGAAATACAAAAAATATTTATGCATATATGTATCTAGTTCCTGAATCAACATAGTAAAAAGTTTTATATTTTCGGTATTTTGATATGATATAATGACATATAATAATTGCATATAATGAGTAACTAACTCACTATTTAGGGTATAATGTGCTTGAAAAGTTAGTAAATTTTCTAATCAAATGAGCGTATGAACTAAAAATATGGCAATCGAAGACAATTTTGAAATTTTATTTAAATTTGGGTTTTAGTATTTATGTAAAAAAACAAAATTTTAGTTCTCAGAGTATCTAAAATTCCGTTACTTTCTTTGGAATTTAATTGAATTGCGTTTATATTTTCTTGAAGAATTGTTTTAGTTTCAAAAAGTGCATTTTGATTTGTTTATGCCGCATAGAAATATTTCGGACGGATGGCTGATTGTACATATAAGACTGCTCCTTTCTCGTAAAAGAGCTTTGAAACAAAAAGAAATTTATCTACAAAGATGCACACACATGGGTATCTACTTTATGTATAATATAATCGAAAAATGTTATATTTTCAGCATTTTGAAACGAAATTGGTTGGTCCCGTTTGGTCCTTTTTTTCCAAAATGTTGGTCCCCAAATATTTTTTTTCGTGGCAACACTGGTCAGAAGGTAAAAGGTACCTGGCCAAAGGTAAAACTGCAATATTACAGAGAGATTACATTTTTTTATCCATATTTTTTATTGCACATATTAGCTGTACCATTGTACTTGGAGCTAAAATATAGAATTATAATTTCTGGTAACTGATCATAATAATGGATGCAGTCCTTCAAGAATTCATTTTCTTTGGCCATCATGCATAGAAAAAAGGCGAGGAGTTATGTTTTCAATACCTGAGCCAACTTCCGGCACAACGACCACCTAAGCGAACATCATTAAATTTTTTTTTTATTTTTCAATTTAAATAATATTTTTCTTGGATCATGTTCCAAGCACACTTGTTATGTAGTCAGTCCTAATTTGACATTCAAGCCATTAGCTCAAACAGAATAAATTGCGTTTTAATTATTTGATACCGACTGATACCAACACTGATGAGATGAAACAGGATTTTGAAGCCTTTTGTTTTGATGTGAATCCCATCATAAATATATTTAACAAATTCAAACAACCACAGCTATTTTCCAGAGTAGAAATGAAGCCCGAAGTAAGCCTAAAAGGGGCGAAATCCAAAAAAATTATAGTTTGCTATATCTTATGCACCACAGGATCACTCTTTAAGACCCGATCAAACGTAAAGGTCCCGTGCAGTGCGTGACTTGCCAGAAAAATGGGAACGCTAACAGCTATTTTTCACTCTCTAGTGTGTGTATGTGTATGTGTGTGTGCGTGTTATCTGTGGTGATTTTCACGCTACCAAATCTTGTGACAAGAGTAAATAAGATTTTGTAATTGAAAAATGTAGCAATTGTCGTAGCCACCATTCTGCTAACTGCAAAGGTTGTCCGTATTTCTATCTTTAAAAGTAAATATGAGTCCACTTCAAAGCCGTGCTTAATAGGATATGCATTTTACAACCAATAGAGCAGTCTCTATGCCAGGGGCTTATGTATCCTCATCAATAGTAAATCCTGGCATTGGATATTCCGACGCAATCACTATACGAACACGGCTCTGCTGAAACCACTGCTCAAAGCAGCTATAACCACGAACTTTCTTCTATTTTGTCAAGGCTTTCAGACAATATGAATCGATTCATGACGACAATGAGTAACATGATGCAAGAATTCTTAAAAACCAAAACATGTTATTCCAATTTATTATCACCAGCAAATGAATTCATTCAAGATTGCCCATTGCAATGCGAATGACATAAAGTATAAAGCAGAAATATTCTGCTCTTTACTACATTGGTGAATTCAAAATTTCATCTCAAAAATTCGACATACGGCTTCATCTTGTGCGAGACCAAACACCCAGATGGCAAGACTATAGGTGGGTCTCCAATACTCATTAACAACATCTGCTTCATTATCTTTTGGAAGAACTTAGTGAAGATTATTTTTTATTTTTATTTATTTATTCAAAAAAGTTCGTCTAATACATACTAGTAAAATAACATAAGGATGAAAAACAGACAAACAATCCCTATTATACTATTTTCAACTTCTATTTACAATTCCTGTACTACTATTTTTAGCCAAGCTCTTTTTCAAAGATCGTAGACATATGTTAAAGTCAAATTTATTGCAATGTTGACGTGTCTCACTCTGTGACCTTTGATATTGAGACCAAATAAACCTAAAAGTTGTACAGAGAAAATGTTTGCCATGAGGAGCTTAGCAGCAAAGATGGTTTTGAAATTTTCTCGTCTGTTATTATGGTAAGTGTATACATGGCCAGCAACCTAAGTCGATTAATGTAAGAAGGCAAGCGAAGAGGATCTAACCAAGAAAATTCACACAAATAAAACCGTAGAAAGTTTTTCTGAATGGACTCGATACGGTCCACATACCTCTGCTGATAAGGCGCCCAAACTATTATAAACGTATGTTCGAGTATCGGTCTTACTAAAGCACAAAAAAGAATCTTACGATAGATGTATGTCATGAAACTCTTTGGATCGCCTCCTCACAAAACCCAAGGTAGATGAAGCTTGTAATAAGATGGCGTTAATATGATCGTCAAAAGTGAAAGCATTATTTAAAAGTACTCCTCAAACGAGTACTTTGTCAGAATACCTTAAGGGAATACTATTCAAAGGGTATTCAAAGCTCAACGGACTAATTTTACGCGTGTACGAAACAACGGGTACACTTGTCAATATTAATTACTAATTTGTTAGTGTCACACTAAGTTGTAAGGTTATTTAGGTCAGTTTGAAGTCATAAGCAGTCGCGAGTATTAGATGCCTTTTTAAAAATTTTACCGCCATCTGCAAAGTTGACGAATGTTTCAGGAAAGATGGGAGGTCATTTATGTATAAAAGAAATAGTAGAGGTCCTAAGTGACTTCCTTGAGGAACACCAGATATAATATCAATTTCTGATGCAAGGGCGTCACGGAAGGATACGCATTAGGTACGGCATTCCAAATTAGATGCTATCCAGGAAAGCTAAAAGAGGACAATTTACACAATAATATGGACTGATCCAGCTTGTCGAAAGCCATCGTGAAGTCAGTGTAAATACAGTCTACCTGAAGTCCTGCCTTGATTGATGGAATAACAGTATTGAAAAACTCAAGCAGGTTGGTAGTCATAGATTTGCCTTTCAAGAAACCATGTTGGAAAGGAGATAATATAGATTTGCTATAAATACCGCAACAGTACTGTTTATCGCTTCGAATAGTTTAGCAATACATGGAAGTTTTGCGATGGGACGATAGTAGCCTACAACATTTCTATTGCCTTTTTTATGAATAGGTGTGACGATTGCATATTTCCAACCACTTGGAAAAATACCGAGCGACAGAGAAAGATTAAATAGGTAGACAAGAATAGAAGACAGGGAGGAAATAAAACATTTTAAGATAGCATTAGGAGTGCCATCAGGGCATGGTTTCAAACGATTGTCCAGCTTCGTAGAAAACGCCAAAATGTTACCATATACAAATCTTTCATTCCTAAAGAAGATGTTGGGATCATCGTCGAGTTGTCATTTTAGTTATTAGTGTCAGTAGAAGGTACCGTATTGTATGTGATACGGAAATGATTTGCAAAAATATGCTACATGCAGGATATAGCTCTTGCTTCTCCAAAACAAGGAGCGGAGTGTATGTAGTAATATGACAACAACTACAGTTTCAGTAAAAAGAACAATAATTTTTTTTATGGATAATAGGTTTCCTGATTACACCATAATAAAACAGTTTGTCTATTTCAACAAGATATCAAAAAAATACCCTACTGTTTTTTTTTAAATCATAAGTTTTCACATTTTTTCTCGCACGCAGCAATTGTCTCGAAATTATTTTCATTTCCTCTGCAGCCACCATAAAAAAACAGTTCGCATTGGGACTTATTTGCATTAAAGTAAAAGCTTGGCACCATAAGACCACATGGTCCTACATCCTTCGGCAGGGAGCAGACTATAAGAAACAGAAACGAACATTTTATATTGTGCGAGTCGTAGGTTTACGTTTTGTATCACTACTCACTTGGATCCAACGCATCTAGAGCTAGGATCAAGTTGATTGCAACAAAAACTGCAAACAAAACCTTCATAATGACCTAGACACAAACTTTCTGCAACCGGTTCAGATTGTAAGCATCTTTTATACTGATTTTCGACCGGGATTCTGATATTTTTAATGGAAATAACTGATTTCACCGTTAAACATTATGGAATGGTGGTTAAAATTAGTGTATGACTAACCGACAGTCACGGTTTGATATTGAAACACATGAAAACATATTAGTCTTTCCTGAGCAATTAAATTAAATTCAAATTCATTCACTTATAATTTACAGTTATTTACATTGCTGGGAGTTCATTTAGATTGATTCTACAGCTATGAAATTAAGTTTTAATAAATATGTTTTGTTTTGTATGGCAACTAAAGGTTTATTCATATAAGATTCAGTGCATTTTTGAAATTACCAATATACTATTCTTATCGAATACATTTTAGTGATCGATTATAAAGGAGAAGGGTAACAACGTTTCTAGGGATACTATGTTATTCCACCTTCAGGAATTCAAACCTCGGAGAGAACAAATCTTTCACGATAAATACTCTTTCGATAAATACTCTTATTTGCAGCGAATCTCATTTGTTCTCAATACAACGTACAAAACCCTTGCGCATCAGAACCGCTAGAAACACTAATGTTCGAAGAACAATAGAGAATTTGTGCAGTATTTTTCTACCACTACTTTTTTTTCCTACTTTCCTAATACACCCTAAGTAATAATAGAATCTAAACTTATTTTAATTTTGGTGACTTCACCAAAAGTTACAGCGATAGAAAGGGTTGTCATCCGAAAAATGTGCAGATCTTAGAAAATTTAAACATTGTTTACTTATTATCATTGCAAATGTTTGCGATGAAAATACTTAATGCAAGCATTTATTGGAACGAAAATAACAAAAAATCCTAGTGCTGGCAGCCCTTTGCTAGCACCGAAGCAAAAAACATGTCGCATCTGCCTTACGTTGAAATCAATCTTCTCTGCGAATTTCGTATTGATCCGATGACTGCATTGGAAGTTATAGGGATGTGAAGAAATTTAGGGTTACAATTCGCAAAAGTTTTCAAATTTTCTAGATATTAATGTTTGTTGTTTATTTTCACTATAAGATCACTACGATTTGAAAATTCTATGCTAAAATCGCTTACTAAAGGTATGCTGAAAAAATACAAAAACAACCATAGCTGGCAACCCTATCATTGTTTTTCCAACTAAGTTTCTACTGAATATTGCCTACAACAAGTTTAATTTACCATTTGAATTTCGTTATGATTTCATGACTGTACTGGAAGCTACAGGGCAAAGAGCTTTATTTTCCTCAGCGAATGTTTAAAATTTAAGACATCAAAATTACCATAACTGGCAGCTCCGACCGAATTTTTCAACCAAATTTCTATAAAATGTGTAAAAACAGTATGCTACTGTGCGAACTTCGTCAATATCGGGTGACTGAATCAGAATTTATATGACTAAAAGCAGTTATTTTTTTGCCCGTATGAATTCCCCGTACTTCAACATCACTTCTATCAGACGTGGTCCTATACTTAAGACCAATACATTCTGTAAATTTCAACTAATTCTGATTATCGGATCGTGAGCTTCTGTGAACAGAAGTTTTTGATGCTAAAAATATAGGTAAATTGGGAAAGAGTTACCAAGCGTGCCCGTCGTAAAATTTCAAATTTTTTACTTTGGCTATGTAGACAAAGCATAAGATTTATATATGAGTGGCTTTTTTTCGAAGAAGCAACATGTTTTCAGGAGAGTCGATGATTTGAAGGTTTTCACTTTCAGCGCCTGCCCTAGCTACAGGGTTGCCAACATGCTCATTAAAAGCTACACAAATTTACAACTAAATAATACCACTATGTTTTGAAAGTTTCATAATGATTGAATTGCTCTGTCAAAAGTTATCGCAATTTAAAAATTTTCAAATTTTCCCGTTCTCTTTTTAGGCACCTAGCGCACACATGGGGTTAAAAAATTCCAAAACATCCGATTCACATTTAAAACACGTGCGGAATTCATTCCGCTACCTTAATTTTTGCACAAATTATTTGTGGACGGAATAATAGGTATATTAAAAATATCACTAAAATGACCGCCGGCGCCAAAAATATCACTAAAATGACCGCCGGCGTTCCCGAGAAATAGTCACTGAATTTTTTTTGATATATATATATATATATATATATATATATATATATATATATATATATATATATATATATATATATATATATATATATATATATATATATATATATATATATATATATATATATATATATATATATATATATATATATATATATATATATATATATATATATATATATATATATATGGAAATATGAATTTGTGGCCAAATCGATTTTAATACTAATGTTCTTCGAGCATTAGTAAAATACAGTTGAATCGATTTCGACAATGTTCGATCCCACTACGCCAAACAACTCCTTATTTAACATTGAAAATAATAAACAAAATCTGCTTTGTAAAATCAATCTTTCCACAAAGAAAACAAACATTATGAAACGACATTTCTTTGATTTTGATGAACTATGTACCTTTCCAGTAAGGTCAGTTAATTGTTCTAAGGGAAACTGCGTTGCAACTTTTGATGATGGACCATGGCATGAGTTAAGGAATCATTATTTTTATATATATGGACATAACCAGGCAGGTAAAACCAATTCCATATATATATATATATATATATATATATATATATATATATATATATATATATATATATATATATATATATGGACCATATACTCGTATATATATGGACATAACCAGGCAGGTAAAACCAATTGCCCTTCGGAGCGAACAGTTCCCAATTCGGCCCATCTTCTGTGCCTAACCATCCCGATTTATCTGCGATGCATAATATGGCATCTTCTTCGGAAACAAATTCATCGTAGCTGGCGACTTCAATGCGAAACACACGTTTTGGGTGACTCGAACAGCACTTTTTGAAACACTACAAACCTGCGGCTTGATGTATACCTCAACCAGCCAGCCAACATATTGGCCGCGCGATAGTAACAAATTTCGAACCGCATAGACTTTGCATAAACTCTTTTAAAATTCTACATATAAATAAATAAAAATATATAAAATAAAATATCTCTTTTAAAATAAAAAAAAACTCCGCAAAGTCACAAACAGTTTTTGATCTGTTGTCAGATTACTCTCCTGTCATCATTACTCTGGGCATAAAACTCCATTTCGCATGCTGTTTACATATATTCGAGAATTAAAACCAACTGGATTGCAATCAGACGATAGCTAACTCAATATTCCTAAGAGGATTACTCAAATCAACAGAAAATGTAAATTTTGTAGTTATTTTTTCCAATGCTGAAGGCATTCGACACTGAAACACCTAAAATTAAATTTCATTCCTCATCTCGGAAAACAATCTACTCTTCATCAATGAAAATCCTAGTGCACGAATAAAAACTGGCATGAAGAAATTGGCAGCTGCACAGATCATCCCAAACTAAAATACGACTCAACAAAGTTTCCAGTGAGCTCCTGCTCATACTTGCGAACCACAACGAGTTAGAGTTTCACTCATTCTTGGAGAAATTCACTCCCACTAAAAAATTCCGACTATTAAATTAAATGAAAAAAGTATAAATATCAAAAGAGTAAAAGAACCTACCGTCCATAAAGCCGCCCTAAGAACTGCCAACGGTAACGCAGCGAAAGCCACCGCCTTCGCAGTTCGCCTAAAACGGGCTTTCGACTTGCGACTTTCCATTTGATATTAATGCTCAGGACTTACAACTGATCAAAACTTCGGCTAAAGAGGCGCAAAATGTTACTATCGACGGAATCTGCTCAAAAATTTTCTGCGATTTGACCTTATCAACAATGCTATGCTCAAACAGTTGCCACCAACCTTATTGTCTTGGCTTTAAAATCTCTTTAACGTTATCTTTCGAATCGGATATTTTCCTGGACCATGGAATACGAGGGTGGGGTGAAAGGTTTCCGGCCTGACCAAGAGATGGCGCCACTAGGTCTACTTTTGGAGCGGCGTCCTACAGTACCATTCCTTTCAAGCTTGTATGCACAGTTTCAGCCCAATCGCTACGTTAGTTTGTGTTTGAGAGCACAGTGCGCGAGACGCTTTCGTTGATTTCGCGAAAATGGAAAAATTGGAAAAACGTGCTGCCATCAAAAACTTCTATTTGAAAGGTTTTACACCAAAACAAATAAAATAAGAGATGGATTCAACACTAAGAGACTCCTACCCATCATATTCAACAATTAAGCAGTGGGTTTCTGAATTTAAAATGGGTCGTGTGAGCACCTCTGATGAACCTCGCTCAGGACGGCCCGTTGAGGTCACAACTTCAGAAATGATTGAGAAAATCCATCAAATATTGTTGGCAGGGGCGGATTTGGCCATTTCGTCGCCCTAGGCCTCAGAAATATTTGCCGCCCTTTTCGTGAATTATATTATATGTAACAATGCATGATTTTTTTCGATTCCCTAGAATACTTCGCTGTTTTTCGTTGCGCCCGACCTCACAAAAAAGGAATATCAGAGCAAAACCGGCACCGGTTCGTTCGTAAAAATTCCCTATTATTGCGCCCTTGCCACACAATTAATTATTAAAATACAAAAACCGGTGAAGAACCTAAAAGTACCTAAAAAAAAAAGAATCCAAAAATACCAATTTTTAACAGTCCAAAATCGTATTACACCTCTGGATCGCATATAATTCCAACGTCTTCGCTAAACATTTTATAAGTTTGTTTACTATTCCGTTCAAAGTTTGCTTTCGCACTTGACTGGAGATCAACTATGAACTCGACTATTGTAAATTAATGTTCGATATGTTATTAGTTAAAAATGAACCCGAAATATTTTGACCCATGTTCTAGATTTCATTTTATAGAAATTTGTTTACAGAAATTAATTTCAGCAATGAAGTACAATTTAAAAACACGTCAAAAATATAGAGATTCGCATGCAGTTGATATACCCTCTACCATAAAAATAAATAAAAAATTCTCTGAAAAATCAATGCACGCAAATATTTACCTCTGATAAGCTTTTCCTAAATTGAAGAGGTATTATGTGGGTTCTTTTTAGAATCTTTTTAGGTCTTTTTAAGCTTTTTTTTGGGTATTTTCAGATACTTTCTAGGTACTTATTAGGTATCTAAAGGAGTTTCTTTGGTCCTTTACCGTGATCGTATTTCGATATTTATTATAAGTTAAACTTTTTAATGTCCGAAAAAAAATATTAGAGGTGAATTTTCGCGTGCATTGATTTTCTAGAGAATTCGGTTGACTTGAGGTGTTAGGCTCATTCGACTCAGATATATGTACATATACGACAGGAAAAAAAACTGCCGCCCAAAAAGAAAATCGAAAATTTGCCGCCCCCAAAATATGCCGCTCTAGGCCCGGGCCTACTGGGCCTAGTGGTAAATCCGCCCCTGATTGTTGGAAGACTGCAGGTTGAAAGTGCATGAGATAGCTGAGACCTGTGGGATGTTAACTGAACGTGTGCGAAATATATTACACAAACATTTGAGTATGGAAAAGCTGTGTGCAAGGTGGATGCCGCGTTTGCTAACGCTCGACCAAAAACTGATTCGAAAAAACATTTCTACCGCCAATTTGTCGCTGTATAGGCGTAATCCAAACGAATTTTTGCGTCGATTCGTAACTGCTGTTGAGACTTGGGTCCACCACTACACTCCTCAAAATAAAGAACAGTCAAAACAGTGGGTTGGAAAAGGGGAACCAACTCCAAAGAAGGCAAAAACGGAAGCGAACGTAGCGATTGGACTGAAACTGTGCATACAAGCTTGAAAGGAATGGTACTGTAGGACACCGCTGCAAAAGTGTAGGGGCTGCTTTTCCTACATATAAAGAAAGACACGAGATGGTTCACGATACAAAGGAGAACACAAAGGAGTTCACACTCAAAAACAGGCTTTATTCAAATCTAATGAAAATCCACACACATAAAACTACGTCTATAATTGCGCATCAAACAATACCTAATTCTATCTCTCGTCACCTCATCTTCTGAAGCCGCCGTAATCAACCGTCGGTGGTCGCTAGACCAAAGCCGCTGTAACCACCTGCTGGAAGCCGCTACACTACTCCCCCTTCAATGACCTGCGGAGCAGGGAGTGAATTGTTTACGCTGACATTTGCTAGGTCCATACACTCGTATGTCAGATGTTGATTGTTGGCTGTCATTGGATTCGCAAAATGCTGGTTTAAGTCTCTCCGTTGTTATATTCGCTTCCCTGTCTTCTAGTTGAATTGTGAAGAGACGGTCGTTGATTCTGTTCAATACGCGATACGGTCCGCGGTACGGCGCTTCCAAGGGCTTTTTCGTCGCGTCAACTCTGAGAAAGACGTGTGTGCATGATTGGAGTTCTTTATGCACGAAAACTCTTCCTTTTCCATGATGTGCTGTTGGCTTCGGCTGCAGACGTTGCATTTGCTCCCTGAATTTTTCAACAAATATGCGCGGATTTGCTGAATCGAGATCGGTAGATATAAATTCTCCCGGTATACGCAGTGTTGTCCCAAACATCAACTCCGCTGACGAGCATCCTAAATCTTCTTTCACAGCCGTGCGGAGGCCAAGCAAGACGGTATCGAGGACTTCAGTCCACTTCTCTTTTCCTTGGCATGTAATCGCTGTCTTTAAACTTCTATGCCAACGCTCCAGGATCCCATTTGTTTGTGGATGATATGCGCTGGTCCTTGCTCTTCTACATCCCATTAGCTTTGTCAATGCATCAAAGATCTGCGATTCAAATTGACTGCCTTGGTCTGTAGTGATGACTTCTGGGCATCCGAAACGACATATCCATTTTCTGTAAAATGCTGCGCTCACGGTGTCTGCATCAATGCACTGAAGAGGGATGGCTTCGGGCCATCTCGAGAATCGATCCATCATTGTTAGTAAGTAGCGATAGCCGTTCGATGGAGAAAGAGGTCCAACTATATCCAGGTGTACATGACGAAATCGATTGCTGGGTATTGAAATATGGATTCTTTCGTGTTTTGTGTGCCGGTTGATTTTACTTGCTTGGCATGGTAGGCATGACCGCGTCCACTCCATGATTTGCTTTTTTGCGAACGGCCATACGAATTTTCGCCGAATTGCTTCGCTTGTGCCTCGTCCACTGGGGTGCGAGTTGTTATGGATCATGTCAAAAATTTGTTTTCGGAAGGGCTGCGGTACGTATGGGCGAGGGTTTCCTTGTGAAAAATCGCAATATACGGTTGTGGTTGAATCGTCTATTCGCACGAGTCGTAAGTCTAAAGCCGTTTTCGACTTTAGTAGGTTTTTCAGCTCTACATCTGTTTGCTGGGCCTCTGCCAACTCTTTGCTGCTGATGATGCCTGGAATGACGATAGTTTCTATCCGCGACAGTGAATCCGCAACAATATTTGCTTCACCTGATAGATGTTGGATATCCGTACTAAACTGCGATATGAAGTCTAGGTGACGAGCTTGTCTTGGCGAGGCTCTGTCTGATTTTTGGGTGAAGCAGTATATTAGGGGCTTATGGTCTGTCCGGATGATAAAATGACGCCCTTCCAGGAGATGTCTGAAATGTTTTATTGACAAATATATTGCCAAAAGTTCGCGATCGTACGTGCTGTATCGACATTCTGCGGGTCGCATCTTTTGTGAATGAAATCCTATTGGTTGCCATTGGTTGTTGACTGGTTGCTCTACCACTGCGCCTATGCCCGTGTCTGATGCATCTGTAGTTAGCCGAATAGGTGCTCCTTCTTTGGGATGAGCCAGAAATGTTCCGTCTAATAGGCTGCGCTTGCAGTCTTCAAATGCAGCCATAGCCTCCGTGGTCCATATTACCGGGCGTCTGTCATTTTTCTTTGATTCACCTAGTAGTTGGTGCAATGGTGCTTGCAAATTTGCTGCTTGCGGGATAAATCGACGGTAAAAATTTATGATGCCTAGGAAACGCCTTAGGTCGTATATAGTTTGTGGTCGCTGCATTGCTTGAATCGCTTGAACTTTTTCAGGCAGTGGTGTTATGCCCATTGAGCTTATTTTGTGCCCGAGGTAATGCACGCATTCTTTTCCTAGTTGACACTTTGACGGGTTGATTGTCAAACCATGCTGCCTCAGCCGTTCGAAAACTGCTCGTACATGCTCTTGATGCTGCCGTTCATTTCCAGAAAATATAAGAATGTCGTCTATATAGCATTTTGCAAACTCTAGCCCTTGCAACACCTGGTTCATGAACCGCTGGAAGGTTTGGCTGGCATTTCGCAGACCGAACGTCATTCTGGGGAATTCAAACAGTCCAAACGGTGTTATTATGGCTGTTTTTTCGATGTCACGCTTGGCCACTGGAATTTGATGATACGCTCTTACGAGATCCAGCGTGGTGAAAATTTTTGCCCCATACACGCACAGTGTGTCATGGATATGTGGCACTGGTGACCGATCTGGAATTGTGGATGCGTTTAGTCGACGGTAATCTCCACATGGCCGCCATTCACCTGTGGTCTTTTTTGGAGCCATGTGTAGTGGACTTGCATACTGGCTGCTAGAAGGTCTGCAAATTCCTTGTTTGAGCATCTTTTCAAACTCATGTTTCGCGATTCGTAACTTTTCGGGAGGCAAACGACGTGGGGGTTCAGCAACGGGAGGTCCTTTTGTGATGATGTGGTGTTCCGTTGTGTGTTTTACTGGAGCTGGGTATATATTTTCTCGCGTGATTTCTGGATATTCTGCTAGTAATTTTCTAAAGACGTTTTCTTTAGCAATATCCAGGATGTTGGCAGTGGTTGGACGCAACTTGCCACGTACATTGGCGTTAGTCATCCTGTCAATGAGCTGACGTTTCTGTAAATCCACCAGAATTCCATGGTAGGTCAGGAAATCGGCTCCAATGATTGGCTTATACACGTCCGCCACGTGGAAATTCCAAGCGAGTCGGCGTCCAAGTCCCAAGTCGACTTGGAATTCTTTTACGCCATAGGTCACTATGGGCGAAGCATTTGCAGCAAATAGTCGTGTGGTTGATGGCTTTAGGACTCCGGAGGATACTTTTCGTGGCATCACCGACACCTCAGCCCCCGTGTCAATCAAGTATCGTATTTTGGAGGCAATGTCAGTGATGTACAGGCGGTTTGTGAGATGAAAGCCGTCGCTTACCGCCGCAAGCGACCGCCGACCTCGTTTCCCTGTTGTTGGTTTGACTTAAACGCACAAGAGCCTTCGCATTTTCGTGCGGCCGTTCCGAATCTTCGATGGTAGTAACATGTTACTTGCCTGCCTCTGTTTTGGCCCGTAGGTACCCTTCGCTTCTCATGCTGACACGTGCATTTAGAACAAGCCTCAATTGCCACTTCGTCATCGGATGAAGTATCGTTGGCTGGAGGTTTGAGGTTATGCTCATTGATTGCATTGACATAATCTTGACGGACGGCTGCTATGCGATCGGCTTGCTCGGCAAGTTTGTTAAGATCCTTCGTTTCGCTCAACATAATTGTTTCCTGGATTCGCGTTGGTAGTTGCCGTATGAATAAGTGGCGTAGCATCTCATCGGAGCATGCGTTATTTGCCAGATATCTCATTTTTTCCAGCATGAGTGACGGCTTTTGTTCTTGTAGATCGCCATTTAATAATTTGCCCAAGGACGCCTCTGGCGTTTCTCCGAAAAGCGATATTATTCGGTTTTTCAGTGTCGCATATTTTTCGTGCTCTGGGGGATCTCTCATGATGGCCCCAATGTAGGGCAGGATGGATGGCTCCAAGCTCGCAATGACATGTCGAAAACGAGTAACATCGCTCGTAATGCTTGAGTAGCCGAAAATCGCTTCGATTTGGTCAAACCACAGCTGTGGGCTTTCCCTGCAAAACGGAGGGAGCTTGACTGCGCTGACGGCTGTTATGATTTCGGTCTTTTGCTCAAGCTGCTGCTCTTGATTAGCATAACTTTGTTGCGGGTTCCCTGCGGCGTCACTTGGTTGCGCCATTATGTAGAAAAATTAACTCGCGTCGCTTTCTGTTTCGAGGGGTCACCAATATGTAGGGGCTGCTTTTCCTACATATAAAGAAAGACACGAGATGGTTCACGATACAAAGGAGAACACAAAGGAGTTCACACTCAAAAACAGGCTTTATTCAAATCTAATGAAAATCCACACACATAAAACTACGTCTATAATTGCGCATCAAACAATACCTAATTCTATCTCTCGTCACCTCATCTTCTGAAGCCGCCGTAATCAACCGTCGGTGGTCGCTAGACCAAAGCCGCTGTAACCACCTGCTGGAAGCCGCTACAAAAGTAGACCTAGTGGCGCCATCTCTTGGTCATGCCGGAAACTTTTCACCCCACCCTCGTATAGCCGTGATCATAATGATTCCTTAGCTCTAGTAAAGACTCTTCAAAACCGAAGTCATACGGATCTAAAATTCTTCTGTCCAGCAGCTCCAAAATTTTAGAGAAAGTTCTTCAATTTAAGTTTCGGACATCACAGCACCATTCAGCAAGTCCATCGAATCGTTTCAGATATTAAAATAGCATCCGAAAAATAAGAAATACTGCTCAGCGGTGCTTTTAGATGTAAATCAAGCCTTCGACAAAGTCTGGAATCAAGGATTGATCTTCAAAATCAAATCAATGCCCCCGAAAAGTTTCCATAAACCAGTCTCACATTCCAAGTTAGGATACAAAAACTACTCCACCGCTCAATATCGTGTGTGCGCTGTTTTGGAACCTGTACTGACATGTAACCCACATCTTACTTGTTGAAGAAACATGGCTAGCGAAATGGTCGACGAAGAACTGGGTTCGTTTCAAGCTAGTAAAGTGATTCACCCATTCTCCACTTTTCTCTGTGAGCGGTCAGCTATGAATCTTGACTACATAGGGTGCTTAGATTTCGTTTGTGTGCAGATGGTTTGAACTAGCTAGTGATTGTTCTGATTTGGGGTATTTCTCGTGTGCCTGGGAATCTGAGAATATCCAATGTACTGTCAGTGTGGCGGTCTATATTGACGAAGAGCATTTAAGCTTTTCCGCGTATGCATTTTTCCACTGTTTCCATCCTAAAGTTTTTATGTATGTCTACGTTTCTAATGTACTACGGAATTCGGAAAATTTTCGGTAGCGCGAGATTTTAGCAGGTCTGTAGATTTTGTGTGTTACTCTTTCATGTTTGTCCGAATACAAGTACAGTACAATAATACAGGTTTCAGGATTTGGTTATGCATTAGTAATCTGTTGGTTTTGTTTAGTCTTTGAGATTTGATCAGAGGAAAAAGAGCTTGAAGGAGTCTATTACAGTTCAAGCTAATCGATCTTCGAAAGTGAGTCCGAAGCAATTGGCCGTCCGTTGCCATTCAAGCTGTAGTTCGTTCACTGTCAGTTTTCGTGGTGCCTGTCTCACACAAAATTTTCTGCCTCTGAGAAAAGATCCAATAATCTGCTTAAGGGGGGAGATACATGTAACTGCTAAAACAAAAACGATTTTTTTTTATTGCATCAAAGTGTTCGAAATACTCTTAAAATATACCAAAACAAGTTTTGAAGCGATATTCGTATTAGTTCTCGAGTTATAGCCAGTTATAGACAGCGCGGCGTTCCCCAGGTCGGTGGAGCTTTAGAACTTTAAACGCGTTTTTCTCACAGTAGTACTTTTTCAATTTCCGTACAAGATATCTCAAAAAATATTGAACCTATTCGGGTCAAATTTATATCACATGTACAAAAGAGTATTATCTCATCGTTGAACCTAAATTTTCTTGTAATTTCGGAAAAATAATTAGTTTACCAATGTTTAAAACGTGATTTTTTTGAAAAAAAATCGATTTTTTTTTTTAATCTAATATTAATGTAAAAATTTGATTTTTTTTTCTAAATTTTATTGGTTCACCTATGAATTATAGATCTCATTAGCATATTTTTTTTTCTCTGAACGTTGCAAGTTTCTCGGAAAAAGCGTTAAGTTGTACGAGGCTGTTTTTGATGTGTTTTTTTCATTTGCTCGCATCGCCTCCATTTTGTGTTAAAAAGTTATTAAAAAAATATTTTCATTTACTATAAGATATGTACTTTGAGGATTTAATATCAAAAATTTTCTGAATAAACAATATATATATTTTAAGTCAATCTGAAATTAGCAATTTCTTTTCCATTTTACATGTATTTCCCCCCTTAAGAGAGAGGGGTATTCGAAACTCTTGCATTTTGAAAATGAGTCCTGCTTTGTCCTTCGCTATGCTGAACATAACTAGTCCGGTTGATTTTGTATGGTTAAGGCCTGTTCGGATGTATTGGACCACCCTTCATAGCTGGATTTCTGTGGAGTGAAGTGACGTGAAACCAAAATGCTCTTCTGGGAGAATGATGTTCTCGGAGACTTTTTCACTCAAGCGAGAAAAGAGAACGTGTTTGGCCAGTTTAGCTTTATTCTAGGGTCATCTGTACTTCTAGGAGTTGGTTCCTTCTCCGTATAAGTAAATTTATCGACGTAGGGAGTTCGTAAGGATTATGTTCATCTTTTTTTCGGAATTATGATCGTATCGATCTCTTATGTCTGTTTTATGACATTGGTGAGGAAGTCAATTGATTCCTCTAAGTCGCTAGCCGTTTCGGGTGTTTTTAGAATGTGTTTGTACTAGCGAAATGGAGAATCATAATAAACGCAACCAAACGCATCCACGTTACTTTCAAATCGCTAAAACTAACTTGTTCTCAAGCATATCCCAACAATGTACCAAAGAATCAAAGTAACGAAGTAATCTATCTCCGAATGAACCTAGACGGCAGGCTCACCTGGAAACGGCACATTGAAGCTAAACATTAGCCCTGGGGCTCAAATTCTTCAACTTAAAATGGATGTTAAATATGCATGTCAAAGCTTCCTCTCGACTCTAAAGTGCACAATTACAAGTCTGTTCTCCCTATGGCTTATATCATCGACCCAACGAATCAGCGGCCGCATCATACCCAGCAAGTACAAGCGAGAATAATGTAAAGTCACGGCCGAAATCGGGGGCCATAAAACATCGGCTATACCCAGGAACAGTCCACGGCACTCAAAATTTTTTACAAAGCCGCCATTCGAGCCTTTGTTTCGATACTATTTCGTTGAATGTTTGGTTTGAATTTTACACCCCGCATACAGGTAAGACAGTGCAAATGTCTTTGCTGCCAGCTGATTTCAGCCGGAACTCTGCTTAACAGCAGCGTACAGCGTATACGCTCTATTATTTTTCGCTAAGATCAATCTTAGGATGCTTTCTGTTTCTGAATAGATTTAGTTGCTGTAAAATAGCATTGTATGGAGAGAAAAAAAGTCAAGTACAAGCTATTTTATTGAAGAATGCCTAGTTTTTGTTAGGGTAATAAGACAATGGTCATATATTGGTAAAACAGAAAAAAATAACGTTCTAAATCGATATCATGTATTAAGAGAGAGTGTAGTTGTGGTGTGGTTGTTGTGTATTATTCAGCATTAAATTGATAGTGGAAGAACTTTCTTCCAAAATGCATTTTATTATTGAAGAGATGGTGATGGAGACTCTGAAACAATACATGTAAAAAGATGGCTCCGCATATCATGTTTTTATAGATAGATTTACTTGTAACCAAAATAATTTCATGAAAATTTATGGGAAACTGAATGCCAAGAAAATCTGGACATATTCATAGGAGATATTTTACAATTTATATACTTTGTTTCCGCGTGTAGTCCGTAATGAAGTTTTTCCATTTTGAAAACTAATACTCACTTTTAGTACGACAGGTTAAGATAATTTAATTTTCAATTGCAAGAACTCCATAAAAGCTACAACGACGTTCATTGTCATTGATAGCAATGCAACGAAAATTAGTTAACGAACAATTATAATTTTTATGCTGAAATAATCGATGGTTTCGCGGTAAACAAAACTATAAAGTGAAAGAATGGATATAAAAAGTGTTATTACTTTGTATATGCTTTTTGGTATTAGTTTTTGGGCTGTTTCTTAATTTTAAAGAAATTTTTGGCATAAATCTCGTTTATTTGTAGTACACATTTTTTCTTCACACCTATATCGTTCAATTCCATTCTTCCTCTATCTTGGTGACAATGCTCTAACACTTTTCGTGGTTCTTATTGGAACAGGTTTTTTCTCGAAGCTAAGGTGCTAAGCTATTGATGGGTTTCGGATTTATTGTCGACCAGTCTGGGGCGAATATAGTGTCAAGCTTAAAAATATATAGAGAAATTAACAAATATGGAACAGGAACGGGACATTTTATAGTATCAGAAAATAAAGCCAGGAAACTGCCATGCCCCATTGTGAAGATTTAATTAACCCTTCGTCGAAGTGACTTAAAAAAATTAAATCACTTATTGCATGCCAGAAATAAAGCAAATAAAAATATAGTAGAGCTTAGTTCATATAATCTGCACTCGATCGCCAATTAAAGCACTCGAGCCACAGTTCCATACGTTAGCCATCGTTGCGCAATCTACTCGGCTACAAGAGCTACGTAAGCATGAGAGGCCCTAATAAACGTTTTGAAAATTCCATTGTAAAACTTTTCTTATTTGAGCTGGAATGAAAGAGCACCTTCTAGTTACCACGACTTTGAATTTGGACAAAGAATTTAGCACTTTACTGTTCCCATTTCAACTCACCCCTTAGACTAGATTTTTGGAAATTACCATAATTCGTGCTTATGTTATATTAAACAATAATATTTTGGTTATTTGGAATCGCAGAATATTCTCATCTAAAAATGTAAAACGTGTTTCGAAACCTAAATGTTTCCTAGGTAAAAAACATACTCAGACTTTTGCATATTTGCTACATACAGGATATAACTCCTCCTTGTCCAAACCAAGGATCAGAGGTGCTGTAGTAATATGACAACAACTAGAATTTCACCATCAAGAATAACAATGCTTTTTATTCAAAAATAGGTGGCCTGACAAGATTCTGATTACACCATAGTAAACAGTTCTAGATATATTTGCCTATTTCAACAGGATATCTAAAAAAGTAACTTTCGTTTTTTAGAAATTTAGCTCGCACATTTTAGCTCGCAGTCAGCAAGTGATATGAATCTATTTTGATTTCCTCCACAGCCACCATAAATAAATATTTCGCACTGGTTCGTATTTGCATTAAAATAAAATTGTGGCATATAAGCAAAACATCGTCCTTTATCCTTCGGCAGGGAGCAGACTATAAGAGACAGAAATGTACATTTTATATTGTGCGAGTCGATGTTTACGCTTTGTATTACTACTCACTTGGATCCAACGCATCTAGAGCAAGGATCAAGTTGATTACAACAAAAACTGCAAACAAAACCTTCATAATGACCTAGACACAAACTTTCTGTGACCGGTTCAGATTGTTAGCCTCTTTTATACTGATTTTCGATCGGGATTCTGATATTTGTAATGGAAACAATTGATTTCACCGTTAAATATTATGGAATGGTGGTTAAAATTAGTGTATGACTAACCGACAGTCACGGTTTGATATTGAAACACATGGAAACATATTAGTCTTTTTCGAATAATTAAATTAAATTCAAATTTATTCACTTATAATTTACACTTATTTACATTGCTGGAAGTTAATTTCGATTGCTTCTTTAGCTTTGAAATTAAATTTAGACTTATACCTGAGATTAAATGAACTTAAAGTGATGAAACAGGAAAAGGAAAAATAGACGAAAACCTTGTATTTAGTTGCTTTAATTTTACATACATCTAGGCTTAGCTCAGCTTATTTCCAACTTTAATCTACTTTAAGCAAGCACTAAAAAGTATCTAATTAAGCTTTACGTTGTATTATGATGCTCTACAATTGACTGTATAAGGGTTAGTGGTGTTCAAAAAGTAATGAACGACTTAAAAGTAATGGTTACTCAAAGTAATGAAAAGTAATCATTACCGGAAAACGAAAGTAACCATTACTTTTTTCACAATAGTTCCTTCGTCGTTCTAAGGCCAAACGACACAGAAAATGTATTTCGTTGCCGAGTCAACGGGCAGCAATGATATCCAAGCTTGGGGTGATGTAGAGACCGGTCTCTACTCTCTACGTGTACAAAGTAATGGTTACTTTTCGTTCCATTGAGGAATTAAGTGAGTAACGATTTGCTGACCATATCGTTACTTGTGAATTCGTGATCGATTCACAAAGTAAGGAATGAAATGAGTAAAGCATAGTACTGAGTTCGAGTTCACGTGAAATTTTGACATGTCTCCATTATCTGGTCATTCTTTCGAGCGAAAATTTTGGCAATGGAGAAAAGCAGAGACACTGCTCATTTCTGACGGATAAAATGTCAAGAATTTCACTTTTTGATCGATTTTCTTATTGGAAAGACATTTGCACTGCTCCATTTTCAAATTGAAACACCAAATGTCACTTTTTAGCTCGAAAGAATGAACTGCACAAACTAAATTGGCGTGAAATGATTGGAGACATGTTTCAGTGCCATCTACGTTTTCAACGCGAAAGCAACTTCAAAGCAACTTTTCATGCTAAGAACTTAGTACAACTCTTGCTTATTTTCAAGCTAAATTTTCGCCGAAGCAGATTTCACGTGAAATTTTGGATGAAAATTTCACGTGAAATCGAACTCAGTACTATGCTTAACGAGATAAGGCTGGTACTGAGTTCGAGTTCACGTGAAATTTTGACATTTCCCCATGATCTGACCATTCTTTCGAGCGAAAATTTTGACAACAGAGAAAAGCAGAGACACTGCTCATTCTTGACGGATAAAATGTCAAGAATTTCACTTTTCGATCGATTTTCTTATTGGAAAGACATTTGCACTGCTCCATTTTCAAATTGAAACACCAAATGTCACTTTTTAGCTCGAAAGAATGAACTGCACAAACTAAATTGGCGTGAAATGATTGACAACATGTTTCAGTGCCATCTATATTTTCGAAGCGAAAGCAACTTCAAAGCAACTTTTCATGCTAAGAACACAGTACCAAACTTGCTTATTTTCAAGCTAAATTTTCGCCGAAACAGATTTCACGTGAAATTTTGTATGAAAATTTCACGTGAAATCGAACTCAGTACTATGCTTAACGAGTAACGATAATGAATTCTGACCATTTCATTACTTTTGAATTCGTGATAGATTCACAAAGTAAGGAATGAAATGAGTAACGATTTCGATTGCTGGATGTTTGATGGCTTTTGAATTCGTTATCACGAGTATTTCGCACTTGCAAGTGTTTTCGTATCGAGTATTTTCGTATCGAGTATTTTCGTATCGTGTATCTTTGTATCGAGTATTTTCGTACTGTCAAGTATTTTCGTACTTGGAAGTATTTTATTCATATATTCAAAAAGTTGTTAGGGTTGAAGTAGCTGAAATCGGACAAAATCGGCCATTTTTGGGTTAGAGTGGTTTGGGACATAACGGGCCAAGACCTATTGCTGTGATACAAAAATTTCAATTTTGTAGGGGAGTAAGGGTTTTTTTGGCTAAAGTTTGGCAAAAACTACCTTTACGGCGCTTTCGATGATTGAAAGTGGTCGGGGAGTACAATAGTAATATTTTAAGGGTGAAAAAAATTTTGATAGGGAAAATTGAGCAAAAACGTTGATGTTTTCCAAATTTTTTTTTGTCTAGCATGAATTCGGGGACCTCTCTTAGTTGTTTCGGGCGAAATTTTCATGCAAGTCTAGGAAAAAGCTGCCACGTTTCGAAGATACGGCAAAAGTAGCTGAAATCGGACAAAATCGGCCAATTTCGGGTTAGAGTGGTTTGGGACATTACGGGCCAAGACCTATTAGTAGGGGAGCACGGGATGCTAAATTTGCAGTTACTAAAGCGTCATGGGGACCTATTGGATTGTGAAGATTAGGTTCTAAAATGAAAAAAAGTTTATGTCAAGTTTTCCATTTTAGTGGGGGGGGGAGAGCGTGTAAAAATTTTCAAAAACGTAAAAAAACCAGGCACATGGAAATACTCGAGCGCGTCAGACATTCATAGTGTATACGCGCTTTGTCTTTCTGATAACCGATAGATATTAATCTGACGATTAACTAAAGGGGGGGTGGCCGTAAAAAGGGGTAAAAAAACAAAAAAAAAAGTTGTTCGAGCGTGTCAGATATTCAGATGGAATGTTAAGTGAACCCAAAAAATTGTCCTATTTAAATGACTGACGATTTGGACGTGACCGAAAGTTATGACTGATTTTTTTAAATGTATAAAAATAATGTGACCATGAAATACTCGAGCGCGTTAGATTTTTATATAGAGGGTTCAACTTGATGTTTTATTTGTCCTAAATGATAATCTGACAATTATATGGAGGGATATTGTTAATCTGACAATTTAAAAACAAAATTTTTTTTCGTTTCTTCTTTTTATTGCTGGATGAAATAAAAACAATATGTACATATATATATATATATATATATATATATATATATATATATATATATATATATATATATATATATATATATATAGAAAATTCAATCATTTATTGATATGAAAGTAGAAAAAAAAAATATATAAAACAAGTATTTTAATCTTCATCCTCACTGGATTCGTCTTCGAAGTTGATTTCCAATTGTTCAACTTCCTCGTCATATGAAACTTATTGCATTAAATTCACTTAATTATTTTAAAACACAACAAACAAACCAAAGCGTCGTACATCAACAAAAACTAACAAGTCATTGTGATCGGCTAAGATGTCATCATGCAGCAGACGGTAGTGTGAGGACAGTGCGAGGATTGAGAGATAGAGAAAGAGTGAGAAGGAAGATTGGCGCGGAGTGGGGAATACACAGTTCTCAGCATATATACGCTTCATCATTTATTGGCGGTTTTAGCTACATCGCCTCATGAAAACCGTCAGATTATATGTTTTTCGTAATCCTGATAGGATTTCCTTCAAAATAAAAAAAAAAATTCAATCGCGCTCGAGTTTTTCGAGGTGAGGTTTTTTTTTACAACTTTGTGACTTGCCCATTTCCTTATGCCACGCTCAAATTGTCAGATTATTGAAATATACTCTTTTCTGGATGTGCTTAACTTACCTTATCTTAATCTGATGCGCTCGAGTTTTTCTGAGGATCAATTTTTTTTTACTAATCTGACGGGGTGCCCTCAACGCACCCCACTATATTAAGGGTTCATATATGGTAGGGTACATTACAGGGGTGCAAGGCTTCTCCCCATATGATTTTCTGACGTGCTCGAGTAACGCGCGAAATCCCCGCTTGGGCTCCCCTACTATATTGCTGTGATAAAAAAATTTCGGTTTTGTAGGGGAGTAAGGGTTTTTTGGCCATAGTTTAGCAAAAAATGACTTCGATGATTGAAAGTGATCGGGGAGTACAAGAGTAATATTTTAAGGGCGAAAAAAAATTTTGGTAGGGGAAATTGGGTAAAAACGTCCTTTTTTTCCAAAAAAAAAAAGGTTTTTTTTGTCTAGGGCAAATTCGGGGACCTTTCTGAGTTGTTTTGGGTGAAATTTTCATACAAGTCTGGTAAAAAGCGGCCTAGTTTCGAAGATACGGCAAAATAAAATCCGCCGGAAAACCGTCCGGAAAAATTGAAAGTACCACTTAAAGCGCTAAAGATTAAAAGGTTGAGATCCTTTTTGGTTCGCCAGTTGGCTTCTCCGGCTGTGCTGAGGCTCTCCTCGTGACTGCAGATCGCCACGAGGGTATCTCCAACCATACCGGGGTTGTAAAATTTACGAGACCGCGGGAGGTAAGATGCCCCTGGACTCATGCCCAGCCTTGCCGAGGAGGTTGGCCCCCTAGTGGGTGCATGTTTAATAAGCGAAACATTCTTTTTTTAACATTTCTTAATAAAATTTCCGACAAACTTCATCCTTCAGTGAGGCGAAGTGGAGAATCGACTGTTTAAGATTAGTCAGGAAAAGTTTGGTATCGATGAAAATTCATAGAGATAACAACAGGGTTAGTTGGTCCCATCTTAGCAAATTTTTCGACATTGGTAATTTGAACGAAAATTCCGAAAGATTTAGTGCCACTCCAATTTTATCAAAGCAACGTACTTAAACCCGCGTTTCAAAAAGTATGAGTTCAGCGATGAATCAGCTTTGATTGTAGTGAAAGGAAAGGATGAAACGAAGGAAGGAGCTGAACAAACTAACATGTAAGCTTCAGTTGATGTCATTCAAACTTCAAGTAATGATCTTGGGACTGAAAAATCTACAGCCAGTTCAATCCCAAACACAACAACTAGACCTGATGAGGAGATTGGATTGTGGTCTGTATTCGAAATAATAGTTGCATGGTCCAGATCAACTCCAACATCCGGGAGACCCTCATTTAAATATGACAATTCAGTGAAGAGCCCAACAATCGGAGGAATCAAAATCCTCTTACATAGTGGAAAACAAGGCCACAAATTTATCCAAGATTAGGAAAGCTCGCGAAAAAATATTTACCAGCAACTTCTGTGTGAGTGAATATTTCCAAAAACAGGCCAGATAATATCGGACAGGCGGAGTAGACGAAGACCAAAAAATTTGCGGATGATGGTTTATTTTAAATTCAAATAAAAAATATTTAAATTTTCATTAAGCTTGGTATAAAATTCCTTTTCTATTGGTATTTGTCAAGAGCGATTTTTTTATATTCTTAAAAATAAAATTGTTCTCTTACTAATGAATCTTTTTTAAATCTTTTAAGAATGACATGCTCATAAGAGTACATATTTTCCGTTGTTGTCGTAAGGATACACATTTTTCTGAGTTGTCCTCGCAGATAGTAGTAATAGTAATGAGTAACGATATAAAAGTAATGATTACTACGATTGAAAGTAATGATTCGTTATCATTATTCAAAAGTAACGAAATTCCCCATCACTAAGGGTGTTGTGTCAATTGCTACACTTTTCAATAAATTGTAATCTTTGATTTTCGTTAAGGTTTTTTATTTCATCCCCCTCCGGTTTCATTATGAAGCTTGCACGTGGAATGGAAAAAATGGCTTGTTACAGATAATTTTGGGCCAGTCGTTTTGATCATTCTGCAGTTTGTTTATGTGAGAATTTGCAAATATGCCCCACATTGGTGCTTCGTAAAGCATCACTGGCTACAGTACTTGTTTTACAAAAGTCATTTTGAATTTTTAGTGACAGTTAGGATTTGGGCATGATCGTTCGTTGCGACCTTCAGGCAAGCGTTGTCTGTGAGAGCCTTTTATGTGAGTTTCTTGTCAAGAATTAGACTCGAGTAAACAATTTCGTCAACCCATTCGATAATTTGCGCCTAACATTGTCGACAGCCTTTCCAACGTCTAATGTAATCAACCCAACAAACCCTTTGGCAGCAGACGACCTTTCGATATCGTTAGTAACAAGGAATAGCTGGTAGTTTGTTGAACAACCCTCTCGAAAACCGAACTGGAATTGGAGAAGGACATTTTCACACTCCAAAAAATACATGAACGTTTCAGGATATCTCTCTCGAATATTTTACCAAGCGAACATAATAAGGTGGTGCGTCTTTAGCTTTCAGATAAAGCAAAATTTTAAGCGTTGGTAGCGGGACAACCGTTGCTTGTTTCCAGAGAGCTGAAAAGTGCATCTTCACACAGGCATTAAATATAAAACAAAAACCACTGCTTTTTTTGAAAAACTTCTTGAGGCACTTGTTGGGTAAGCAATCCGGCCCTGGGGGTTTTTCGTTTTTAGTTTGCCACGAAAAGGAACGAATTACGCTTGGCTTGCAATATACATTAGCATGGAGTGACTTTCTTTCGAATACCTAATCGTTTGCTGCTGTGTTAGCTGTGATCTGGTCCTAAATCACCAGAACTGTCTTATTCCAGATTCTTTAGCATATTGTTCTACCGGCTGCTGAGCAGCATGAGGATACTTTTTTGGATCGCAAAATATTCTCATCTAAAAATTTTTAACTTGTTTCGAAACCTAAACGTTCCCTAGGTAAAAACAAATACCCAGACTTTTGCATACCTGCTACATACAGGATATAACTCCTGCTTCTCCAAACCAAGGATCAGAGGTACTGTACTAATATGGCAAAAACTAGATTTCCAGCACCAAGAATAACAATGATTTTTGTGGAAAATAGGTGTCATGACAATATCCTAAGTACATCATAGTAAACATTTCTAGATATATATTATGATATATTTCAACAAGATATCAAAAAAAGACACTACTGTTTTTTTAGCTCTTAACTCCGACACTTTTTCTCGCACTCAGCAAGTGTCACGAACCTATTTGCATTTCCTTCGCAGCCACCATAAGAAAACTCTTCGCATTGGTTCGTGTTTGCATTGTAATAAAAGTTTGGGAAATCAGCAAAACATGGTCCTCCATCCTGCGGCAGGAAGCAGACTATAAGAAACAGAAATGCACATTTTATATTGTGCGAGTCGTAGGTTTACACGTTGTATCACTACTCACTTGGATCCAACGCATCTAGAGCAAGGATCAAGTTGATTACAACAAAAAATGCAAGCAAAACCTTCATAATGACCTAGACACAAACTTTCTGTGACCGGTTCCGATTGTAAGCATCTTTTATACTGATTTTCGACCGGGATTCTGATATGTTTAATGGAAACAATTGATTCCACCGTTAAACATTAAGGAATGGTTGTTAAAATTAGTGTATGACTAACCCACAGTCACGGTTTGATATTGAAACACAAATGAAACATATTAGTCTTTCCTGAGTAATTACATTCAAATTTATTCACTTATAATTTACACGTATTTACATTCCTGGAAGTTAATTTAGATTGCTTTTATAACTATGAAATTAAATTTAGACTTATACCTGAGATTAAATGAACTTAAAGTTATGAATCAGGAACCAGGAAAGGGAAAAATAGACAACCTTGCATTTAGTTGCTTTAATTTTACTTATATCTAGGCTTAGCTTAGCTTATTTCTAACTTTAATCTACTTTAAGCAAGCACTAAAAGTATCTAATTAAGCTTTACGCTGTATTATGATGCTCTACAATTGACTGTATAAGGGCGTTGTGTCAATCGCTACACTTTTCAATAAACTTTAATCTTTGTTTTTCGTTAAGGTATTTTACTTCCTTGACTCCAGCTTCATTATGAAGCTCGCGCATGGAATAGAAAAAATGACTTGTTACAGATCATCTTGAGCCACTCGTTTTGATCATTCTGTAGTTTCTTTATGTCAGAGTTTGCACATACAGGGTCTGTCCTGAAAGTAGTAGGACTGAGTCGATTACAAAATATTTATTTAGAGAAATGATACATGTGATTAAAATTCTTCAGAGTAGGACCCTTCTGCATTCACACATCGCTGCCAGCGGGATTTCCAGCTCTCATACGCTTCCTGGAAAGCGGTAGCCGGAATGCTGTTGAGTTCCCTCGTTACGGCCTGTTGTAACGCTTCCACCGAGCCGTGACGATGTCCTTTCAGAGTGGTTTTGAGACGGGGGAAGAGGAAAAAGTCTGGTGGGACAACGTCGGGACTGTAGGGTGGCTGAGGCAGGGTTACGATCTTGTGTTGGGCCAGGAACGCTGCCACGCGGAAGGCTGTGTGGCTCGGAGCATTGTCGTGACGGAGCCGCCAAGAATTGGCGATGTCTGGACGGACGCGAACGATGCGTTTCCTCAGCCGTTGAAGGACCTCCACGTAAAAAACTGCATTAACAGTTTGTCCTTGTGGCACAAATTTTCTGTGGATCACTCCTTTTGAATCAAAAAAGCAAATGAGCATGCTTTTCTGCTTCGACTTGCTCATGCGAGCCTTTTTGTGGCGTGGAGATGCAGGTGTGTGCCATTCTGTACTTTGACGTTTGGTCTCAGGATAATACTCAAATGTCCACGTCTCGTCCCCCGTAACCACATTGTTTAGGAAGTCTGGATTTTCACTCACTTCATCGAGAAGGTCCTGGCAGATCCGTTTGCGAACTTCCTTTTGCTCGTCTGTTAGCACTCGCGGCACCAATTTAGCGCAGATCTTTCTCATTTGCAATTTTTCACTTACAATTTTGTACACTTGGGTTTTGGCAATGCCAAGTTGATCCCCAATCATGCGAACACTTAATCTGCGGTCACTGTCCAACAAACACTTCACTCTTGCTACATTTTCATCAGTTTTGGAGCTCGAAGGTCGTCCTGAACGTGCGTCGTCTTCAACTTCCTCTGTCCCCTCCCGAAACAGCTTGTGCCACTCAAAAACACTCGATCTACTCATAGCGTTATTACTGTAAGCCGTCTTGATCATATCATGAGTCTCTTTTCCAGTTTTACCGAGCTTAACACAAAATTTGATGGCGTAGCGCTGTTCAAAAGACAAGCCATCACGCAGCGTGACGAGGGGACTTGCAGAGGTTACGAAAACGAGCGATCTACACTTTGCTATGGCTAGGAGCTGACTGCCGTTGGCTTTCAGCCTTTCCGTAGACCCCACTCCACCAATACCAGGCGGAGAAACCGACTATAGTCTGTCCTTCTGCCCGGGAAAAAATCAGTCCTACTACTTTAAGGACAGACCCTGTATGCCTCACACTGGTGCTCTGTAAAGCATCATTGGCTGCAGTACTTGTTTTACAAGTCGTTTTTTAGTGACAGCTCGGATTTGCGGTTTAACAAAGGATAACAGGCATGCGCGCTTTTTGCGTTGTCTGAAAGAGCCTTTTATGTGAGTTTATTGTCAAGAATTAGACTCTAGTGAGAAATTTCACCAACCCATTCAATGGTTTGTGCCAAACATTGTCGACAGCCTTTCCAATTTCTAAGGTGATCAACCCTGCAGATCATTTGGCAGCAAATGACCTCTCCATATCGTGAGTACCTCGGGATAGCTGGTGGTTTGTTTAATAACCCTCTCGAAACCCGAACCGGAATTGAGTTAGGACATTTTCACACTTCAAAAATACTTGATACGTTTCAGGATAAAAGGTCTTTAGTCTTTAGCAAGGTTCTTACTAAGCTTTGGTAGCGGAAAACCCGATGCTTGTTTCCAGACGACATCTTCAAACTGGCATTAAATATAAAACCTTAAATATAAAACAAAGTAGAACCACTGCTTTTCTGGAAAGTTTTAGCTTGAATTATTCCATATTGTTCCACTGGGTGTTATAATAATATGTTTTATTGTTTTCGTTATAGCTGTAGAAGGTTTTGTTGGCCAGAATAACAGCAGCGAGCGAAAGTTTAACGGAGGCCAATAAATCTGTTTGTGACAATATTACTCGTGAAGAAGCAGAAAAGGAAAGCGAAGAAGTCGCAGAATATAACGACAAAGCGATTTCTATCACCACCCAAATAAAACAACGAATTACAAAAATCCAAATGCGGCAAGAATGTAATAATGGAGAACTTAAATATGCCGTCGCACAGCATAATACGTGTTCGACTAAACTGCCGAAGTTGGGTCTCAATACATTTTCGGGTGAAATACTAGATCGGTTATCCTTTTGGTCGTTATTTCGAACAGCAGGTCACGAACAAAATTATTTGACTCCAACTGAAAAATTCAATTACTTGCAAGCACACCTGGTAGGCAAAGCATCAAAATCCATCAGAAGCTTAACTACATGGGAATCAAATTATGAAGAAGCGGTCGCTATAGTAAAGGACGAATTTGGCGACAATGAAAAGGTAGTAGATAGCATAATACAGAGATTGATGGCCCTACCACATATAGCTTCATGCTCAGACATTTTCGGCTTGCGTAAGCTATACAATCGCATATCGACAACCATGCGGTCTTTAATGTCCTTAGGCATACCTCCAACAAGATACAAAGTTATGCTTAAATCTACTATATTAAAGTGCATGCCGACCGAACTAACCATTAATTTCTGCCGAACGTATGATGAAGGAGAAGAGAGTTCAAATGATTTTGAGGAGCAAGACGATATCAAGTCTATTGTAACTGGTACACCTGTCTCATGTTATGGTGATCATCAATTGAAATGTTTATTAAAATTTCTGAAACGTGAAGTAGTTTCTCTAGAGAGGACGTGTTTTACTTTTGTTTCGTCAGTACACATTCTACGTCGGAATATTCTGCGTCGCATTCCGTCGATCAACGAAAAGAAATGCTTAAGAAAGAATGGAGATGGTTTCGTTGCACCAGACGAGGACATACATCAAAAGGCTGTCCCACCAATAATGTTCCTGATAACGGAATGGTCAACTGTAATGCTAAATTTTCAAGTGCATCATAATATTCTTGAAAACGTTCCCTACTATTTTGATTTCGTGCATCTAAAGAGCGTCTTACATCTACATCTGTTTTAAACGTGCTAAACCTGTCCAAAAACTCTTCTTGTAAATCATTCCATACAAGCAGATAATGCCATTCTCTTAACCGCCAATACCAATCAGCTGCTTTACCTTTCAAAAGAAGATGAAAGTCTGTTGTCAATGTTACTGCCCCGGTCTCATAATCCGTCATCAAAGCTAAAATTCTAAATAAAAATTGCTTAGCATCTAATCCAGATGAAGATCCGTCAAAGCTAATGCCCCATTTTGATAACGGCAACCTCGATACAGATCTAAAAGACGTCTCTGAATGTTGACTGTACGCAACCCTTGGATGTCCATTGCCTCACTTTTAATTGTAGCCCCATTATTAATGCGAGTGAGTTGTGGTAGCTGTCTTCTAACATGAGTCTCCGGTGTTGACCGTGTGAGCGCAGATTGGGCCGTTTTCGCCTTTGCCGGGGACAAACTCAACCTATCTAATTGTCGGTGGAATGGGTAGAATCCCGGCTACTGGATCGACTGCGCATTTTTATCTTTTTATTTTCGATACAATATTAATGCCAAATCAAAATCTTATTAACTTCAGTTCAAATCCAAATTGTAAAATATGCACTATACAATTGCATGAATGTATACTTGAAATTAACCTGAACTATTTATTTTAGAAAATGAACCATGAACAAATTTGAAAGAAAAAGAAAAAAATGAATCAATCTCACAAGAAAAATAATGGTCCTTACAATTCCTCTTCAAAACAGGAATTCGGAGACGGAAGGGAAACGGGACTTGGGAATCTAGGAAGTAAAAGAATCTTTGTGATTGCTCAGAAACAGCCAACCGATCATTCATCTAGAGTCTTGATCAAAACAGTTTATTAATTAAACGACACCTTGCAGGTGGACAAAGATTAAAGTCAGATCAATCGCTAACACTGCCACAGATTACCACAAGCCTACGAAAATTCAGCCTATTAATATTTATGAATCATCCATTATACCTGAAAGAGATAATCCGCCAACTAAACCTTGAAGCAACTCTCCCAATCACACATCATATTGTTTAAAGAATGTAGAGACAAGCTGCGTATCACACGAGGAAACAAATACAGTAGAACGAGACGGTCGCCAATGCTGCATACAGGATATAACTCCTGTTTCTCCAAACCAAGGATCAGAGGTACTGTAGTAATATGGCAAAAAACTAGAGTTCCAGCACCAAGAATAACAACGATTTTTGTGGAAAATAGGTGTCATGACAATATCCTAAGTACATCATAGTAAACATTTCTAGATATATTTGTCTATTTCAACAAGCTATCAAAAAAAGACACTACTGTTTTTTTTTAGCTCTTAACTCCGACACTTTTTCTCGCACTCAGCAAGTGTCACGAACCTATTTGCATTTCCTTCGCAGCCACCATAAGAAAACTCTTCGCATTGGTTCGTGTTTGCATTGTAATAAAAGTTTGGGAAATCAGCAAAACATGGTCCTCCATCCTGCGGCAGGAAGCAGACTATAAGAAACAGAAATGCACATTTTATATTGTGCGAGTCGTAGGTTTACACGTTGTATCACTACTCACTTGGATCCAACGCATCTAGAGCAAGGATCAAGTTGATTACAACAAAAAATGCAAGCAAAACCTTCATAATGACCTAGACACAAACTTTCTGTGACCGGTTCCGATTGTAAGCATCTTTTATACTGATTTTCGACCGGGATTCTGATATGTTTAATGGAAACAATTGATTCCACCGTTAAACATTAAGGAATGGTTGTTAAAATTAGTGTATGACTAACCCACAGTCACGGTTTGATATTGAAACACAAATGAAACATATTAGTCTTTCCTGAGTTCATTCAAATTTGTTCACTTATAATTTACATTTATTTACATTCCTAGAAATTAATTTAGATTGCTTCTATAACTATGAAATTAAATTTAGACTTATACCTGAGATTAAATGAACTTAAAGTGATGAATCAGGAACCAGGAAAAGGAAAAATAGACAACAACCTTGCATTTAGTTGCTTTAATTTTACTTACATCTAGGCTTAGCTTAACTTATTTCTAACTTTAATCTAGAAAAATAATGATCCTTACAATTCCTCCTCAAAACAGGAATTCGGAGACAGAAGGGAAAATATATAAAAAAAATCAAACATAAAATGATGAAATGGGACTTGGGAATCTAGGAAGTAAAAAAATATTTGTGATTGCTCAGAAACAGCCAACCGATCATTCACCTAGAGTCTTGATCAAAACAGTTTATTAATTAAACGACACCTTGCAGGTGGACAAAGATTAAAGTCAGATCAATCGCTAATCCTGCCACAGATTACCACAAGCCTACGAAAATTCAGCCTATTAATATTTATGAATCATCCATTATACCTGAAGGAGATAGTCCGCCAACTAAACCTTGAAGCAACTCTCGCAATCACAAATCATATTGTTTAAAGAATGTAGAGACAAGCTGTGTATCACACGAAGAAACAAATACAGTAGCAGGAGACGGTCGCCAATGCTGCATTGACGACCGCTCGACAAGATGAATATTGTCTTATATATAATAAATCTAACTGCCAACTAAGAAGAGAAGAAAAAACAAATTGCTGAGGCAACACAATGTTTCGGTTGAACATTTGCCAACCCAGCCGAAAAGCATAACTGACAAAAGGGAGCTAGCTAACAGCCAAAAGGCAAACACTATCTGAGCATCATTAGTTACATCCGACAAAGCTCTGCCGAGCAGTCTTCAATCCGGCCTATTTATTTTTCTTAAAACACTTCCGTTTATTTTTCCCTTCGTGCCTTTCCCCAGCTAACTAGCTCAATCGGGCGTGGGTTTGTGGGCAGAAAAGTCTTCGTGCTACGGCACGCTTACAACACATTATTTATACATTTATAATATGCACAGAGAGATAGGAGATTGAGAAGAGAATGTAGGAATCATTATTTTATTGTTAATTACTCGTCTGACTGCATTATTTGCGTTGCGACTTCATACAATACTAGTAGTAAACCACAATTATGCTCATCGAAATTAACGATAATATACGCACACTAACTAAAAAAATATTAAATTCGGAAAAAAGTAGACTTCAATCAGTGAATTTGGGTGGGTAAGTTTCCAACCCAAACCCGGCCGGGATTGATTCACACCAATCATTACAAAACCAATAATTCGGATAGAATTAAAAATAATGAATAATCATAAGAACAATGTACATACTCAAGTAATTCCAATATATCTTAAATCTAACACATTTAATAATACAAAAGCCAGCACCGTAGAATTATACACAAAGTAAAAAATTGCATCAAATTTAGTTTAAGCTAATAATTAAAAGATTTTCTCTCGAGCATAATTTTTACTCGAATGCGTATAAAGCGAATTGGATAGATATGTTAAAATAACCGATTTCGTACAGCAAATTCTTTAACACTTGGATTACTAATACGATTTGATTTTTTTCTTCTTCTTTTAATAGCAGTCACACTTAAATTTACTTTTCGCAATGTCAGGGTTCACTTTGCGTAATTCCCTTATACAATAACTGCATCCAAACTCATTTAATAGAATAATTATTAGCACTTTTTCCAACGACTTTATTTTTCCTTCAACCGTCGTTCTTACTCCAACCCAAAAACAAGATACCTCTGATCTCTTCGCTATCCCAAGACTGACTCCCCTTTTCTTTGTTCAAACCAAATCTTTTTCAAAAACCCGCAATATCGGTTTTCAAGCCGATCCCTTTATCTTCAACGCTAACCAAAGTTCGCCGTATTGCATGCTGTCAACGTGGTGACTTTTGCACGGTTCCCCACACGGTTCCCCACAAAAAAAAAAGTCGAAAGGGGTCAAACCGCAGCTCCAAGGCGGACAATTGACATCGCCAAGGCGGCTGATAACACGATTTGGGAATTTGATGCGTAAAAGATCGATTGTGGCATGGGCTGTGTGGCATGGAGCGCCATCCTGCATGAACCAGAGGTCGTGCAAATCCATGTCTTCAATTTCAGTAAAAAAAAAAGTCGCATAACATGACTCTGTAACATTCACCGTTGACCGAAACGTTGTTCCCAGCCTCATTTTCGAAGAAAAATGGTCCAATGATGTCACCACTCCACAATCCGCACCAAACTGTCACTCTCTGTGGATCCTCGACAATAACGTGCGGGTTTTCCGAGGCACAGATGCGGCAATTTTGTTTGTTAACGTAGCCGCCGAGATGCAAATGCGCCTCGTCAGAAAAGATTATCTTTCGCCCAAAATTGTTGTCCAATTCAAGCTGCTCTAAAGCCCAAATCGCGAAGCGATAACGAAGCGGATGGTCGTGCGCCTTCAATTGCTGAGTCAAGTCGACTTTGTAAGCGAATAATCCGAGATTTTTGTGTAGAATTCTCCTCAGGCTAGTGCGTGAAATGTTGAGTTGTTGAGATCGACGGCGAGGTGATGTTCGTGGAGTGAGTCTCATACTTTCGGCTACAGCAATCACATTCTGTTTTGTGCGCACCATACGACGACGGAGGCCATGATTGTTGTCCACTAGCATGCCAGTCTCACGAACTTTTTGCACAAACTTGCGTACAGCAGGCGCGGTGGGTGCTTCATTTCGGCCGAAACTAATTTTCAAAAAACGCACTGTTTGGGCTACACAGCACTCACTTTGGAAATAAGTTTTCAATATTTCCCAACGTTGTTCTAGTGTAAAGCGACTCATTTCGTTCCGCGGAGGTATGATACTGACTTTCTGTCAAAATTTCGAGGGGAAAACAGCTTTCAGTGCCAAAATAACCTATGATTTAAAAAGAAACCACTAGATGGCCCACCCTGTAGAAATCGAGACAATTCTCGACGATCGCGCGCAACCAGATGGCAAACAGATGTGTGAGCCGATTGAGCTGTTCAGTAAAGAACACCATCTCGAAGCCGATGGTCTAGGAACGATGGATGAAGAGCATATTCTAACTAAGGACGAGGTAGTTTCTGCAATCAATATATATAAATCCTTTGTTGTTTCTGTTCTATTTTTTCGATACGCCCCTTTCTTACTTATAGACTAGTTAGTAGCAATACGAATATCGAAAATCTGCGACTCGAAGATTTCAAAACAGCAGCAGAACAAAATAAAGAGATAAACATCCCTAGCTCTACAAAGCAACCTGCTCTCGTCGACTACGAGCAAAGTTAGCCAATCTATCTACTTGTGAGAGAATACACGAAAAGTCGTCGTAATTACGTGCTGGCATTATGCGAATTGAATGGAATCGTCCCTTATGCTAATTGAATGGAATCGTCCCATATATTTTGTGATGCCAGCCTGTCTTCAACACTCGATCCAATAAAGTTTATTGAATTTTAAAGTGTGGCTTTTAACTTAAGTCTTTTACACGGAGCTATTTTAGACAATAGTGATTGCAACGCTGCCACCTATCCTATCAATTCTATTTTTTCTGAAAATATAGGAGTAGGGATGTAAAATTTTATCTTTTTCCGTCAGCCGTGTCAGGAGAATGTCTATTTTCTGGTTGACAGCTAGATCAGATGCTTCGTCTTTTTTATTTACTTTGAGCTAATGCTTTGAACATTCCATAGACAAAAATTTAAACATTTAGTCATATAAAAGCTTACAAGCTACCTTAACTAGGACATTCAATTGGCCTTGCTTAGATTTACATGGTGTCGGGCGTGCAAGGTTCGGAAAATCGCCTACACTAAATTTTGGACCTACACGCTTATTGAAATTTTATCTTGATTTTTTGTCCCGACAGATTCGTTTTGATTTCAATGTAATACTTCCGTTTACTACATTGATCGTTATTACTAAGAGCCACAACGCAATTCGAGCACTTGATTTTAGGTACCTCTTCATCGGTAAGCGTGTACTCCAACAGATCATGGTTGCCACTGCAGATCATGCATTTCATTGGCAGGTGACAATGGGAGATTCCATGTCCAAACATTTGATACCTCCTACATTGTGTGGGGCCATTTATTTTGCTAGAAAAGTTATTCCATATTATTAGAGGGTGCATGATTGGTTTTACTTCTCTGCATGCACTTAGCTTTTTTCCCTTCTCCAAATAGAGGAGTTAGTAAAGATAATAGCGTTCGTGGGACTGTGACTTGAACTTTTTCACGTCCAAGCAACGTAGCTTACAATTGCGCTGAAGCAATTTGTAACAAATTCGGGCTGCAAGTCATGCAGACCTGATAAAACGATTTTCACTGGTCGGAGGTCTGCACTTTGGTGAATGAAATAGTTTAATTTTTTCGCGGTAATATGTTTCCGAACTATTTAAAAATCATCAATTTATTTGAGGAACAGTCTCTTGCCTATTGACATCAATTTGAAGTAAAAAATTACAATTTTGAGATTTTCCATCATAGCGATCGATGATAGGATCTCTCTGTAAATCGACGAATGTAATTGAAGGCGCTCACACCTTTCTGGGTTCTTGGATGGTAATTAGCGATGGACCGGTATCGTCATCGGCAAGTCAATTAGCAACTGGAAATGGTTCATTGATACCGTCTTTTTTGTATGGCGAATTTTAAATTGGTTCCATAAGAGTTTTGCCGGGGAATCTTCCCGGCACGGTTTTTTGGCTTCTGGGCTATTGGCAGCCTGAGCCACACTTTCACTTAACTTGACATAAAATATACAGTATTTACCAATAAAAGTAGTAAAATTGAAAAATGAAACGGTTTTTCGGCGACTACAAGTTCTCTTACGCGCTACACTAGTGTTCGCTTTATTCTAATGGATTTTTAAAAGATATCATTTATTCACCATCTGTAGTAAATAAGCTGTTTAATTTTTTATTCTGGTTTTTTATGGTAACTACGGGTTCATTTTTGTATTCCTCCTTCCTTCCATTCTCTCCATCACTCTATCAGCGTGCATAGTCCATGTACACCATCTTTACCCTCCAGTAAGTTTTTCATAGTGCTTCTCAGACAACTAGTTTGTTGGTATAAGGAACAGCACAATTCTTATCAATATGATAGACTCACTTTTATTAACTTATTATTGTCTTCATTGACTTGTGCCCAGAGAAAAGTATAGAAAAAACTCTGGTGTTATTCGTCATTGTGCGTTGTTAATTTTTATGTGCAATTTTTTATGTGCGTTCATATACGATTCAGAGTATTTTTGAAGTTTCCAATACTCTACTCGTATTTACTACATTTTTATAATCGACATACTGCATTAATAAAGGAGGAAAGTAACAACGCTACCTGCGATACTATATCATCCCACATTTAGGAATTCAAACCTCGCAAAGAACAAATCTTTCAAAATAATGATAAATGTTCTTATTTGAAGCGAATCTCATCCGTTTACAGCACAACACACAAAAACAATTGAATTGATTTTGACAATGTTCAATCCCACTACGCCAAATAACTTCTTATATAACATTGAAAATATAAACAAAATCTGCTTTGTAAATTCGACCTTTACGCAATAGAAAACGAACTTTACGAAACAAAATTTCTTTGGCTATAACGAATTACGTACCTTTGAAGTAAAGTCAATTAGTTGTTCTAGGGGAAACTCCGTTGCAACTGTTGATGATGCACCTTGCCATGCAGGCCCTACATAACCAGGTAGGTAAAACCGATTGCCCTTCGGAGCAAACAGTTCCCAATTCGGTCCTCCTTCGTTGCCTAACCATCCCGATTCATCTGTAATGCATAATATTGCATCAGCCATATGTCTAAAGCTGCTAATTCAATTTGATCCATGAATTAGTTACCAAATCATTGAAAAACCAACTTTATACCTTCGAGACGAACTTTTGCTTTCACCACTTTGTACGGAGAGTCAAGTTTTTTGGAATCACTTCGGCGAGAGTAGAATGCCACACTTGTTTGACATATACTTCTGATTGGAAACTGTTTTTCAAGCCTAGCTAATTTATAAAGTCTACACAAAACCGACATATTTTCATTATTGCGTTGAAATAGCCTCTCACCGAAAGCAAAATGTTTTCAATACCCGTATGACACGACCTGTCGTCGTGACATTTCAAATTTTCTTTCGGAAGGTACACACACACGCAGCCAGTCACACGTGCCGAGATTCGAGCAAATTTGGCACCATGAATTTTTTTGGGATATTTTCTAGCTTGCAATAGATGGCAGTGATTTTGGTTCTAAATTTCATGACACAAAGTAGGTCTGTTCGCGTACTGCAGCAGCAACAGATTTTTGCAGCTGGCTTCTTGTGGCAAAATTTGGCTTGCAGCTAGAGTACAGTATTTTAACGTATTATAATAGATTCAGGTACGCGAACAGACCTATCTAGAATAATTAGGATGAAGCAGTCAGCAATATATTCACAACGGGGATTGGATGGGTAGCAAGGACGTTTGTGTGGAGTATTCCCTCAAACCCCGTTATTAAAAAAAAGAATTATTAGTACCCCGGAATATATTCACATTAACATTCATATTAACGCCAACAGAGCAGTAATATTTCCACATTTTATTGCCCAAATCTACAATGACCTGCTTTCTTCACTTCTAAACCGCTGCTCGATAGCTACGTAACGGATATTACAAAATAAAAAAATTAAAACTATCACATTTGGCGTGGACTTGGTCTTCTTCAACTTTCATCGTCATCGTCGTCATGGCTATAGGAGATCTGTCTATAATACGGATCATCGGCCGCACTTACCTACAATACAACAAAACGAAACTTTCAAACAAGTCTAATATCAAGAGATAAAATCAGTAATTTACCTTAACAATTCCTATCCACGTTGCGTATAAGCCCATTGCGAAAAATGCACCCAATGCAGCAAGAATTTGTGTCTTTCGTTTAGATGTACTGAATTCCTCCTCTGACGAAGCCATTGTCATATTAGTTTTCGAGGTTTGTTGTGTCTTCGCCTCCTTGCTCGAATATCCTTCGTCAGCAAAGTACTTTTTCGTAATACGTTCGATAAACTTTATTAAATTCGGACATTCTTGCAAATGAACTTGCAGTGGATGATTGGTTAAGGATATGTTATGTAAAATCGACAGATATGCGTAGACTAGTATATCGAAACTGCTGTGATGTTGTCCGAAAAACCATTTGCTTTTGTCTAGTTTGGATGACAGGAGATTTACGCATCGTTTGGCGTTAATAACGATCTGGAAAACAGGATAAATTAAAGTGAATTAAGAGGAATTTTTGTCAGCAGATACTATCTCATTATTAGGGTTATAAACGCCTAGCTGGAAATATGCGAAATTTAAAACACGCCACCAATTAGTTTCGTATAATTTGAATACATCAATACCAAAATTATTTCCATTTATTTTGTCTGATATTAACAGCTATGATAACAACTTACCGATTCGGTACAGTGAAATTCAATTTTCTCATGCACAGAAAACCCTCCGAACACTTCCATCACATCATTTGCATGCTTCATATACTTTCCGGGATAGAAGAAATTAAAGGGGAATGGTGTTCGATTTGCATACAGTTTCCTGGTTTCATCGATATTGTCCGGCTGGCCGAACATAAAATACTGGAAGTATGGATGTAGATCGTTGAACACAAGACATTCGTAGGCTTCTGCTAAGCTGGTAAGATTTGGTGGCAGTTGATCGTTTACTGAGTATCCCTATAATAGAAACAAATCAGTTTCAGGTCATTCGCCTCCCGTCCAGGTTATGTCTTTTACCAGTTCTTGGAGGTAGTTGATAATTTGATTGTACCCGACAATTTTCCTATTAAGTACTTGAATATACGGTAGGTGTCCCTTACCCGAGCGAAATGGATTTCCTTTAGTTTGTATGGTGATTGGTGCATTGGTGAATTTCACAGCACACTGGAAAAATAACCAGTATGTTGACCGGCATTGTTATATTGTATAATAAATACTTACAAGCGCTCGTAAACAGTCAAAGTCGATTGAAGGAAGACCCCATTCACCTTGATATACGTACAAAGTTGCACTCCCAGCCATTATCCAGTCAGCAAACTTCAACAAAATTTCTTGCTGGACACGTTCTGCTGTACTTGTAATTATTTTGACAGCGGGAGCTAGTCTTGACTGATAAAGAAATCAGCTGATTGAAATCAACATTTCACAAGAACAGTGCAAAAAATTTAAGCCTCTTTTCAAGAGAATAAGCGGGTTGGGAATTTTTCTCTTTATAGAGCGAAGTGGGGACATGCATTTTTCTGATTTTCCGATTTTCCCGATTTTCCCCTCTTGCTTTTGACAGCTGTCATTGGTGTTGTGAATTTTTCTGGAATTTTTGTAGTTTCGCGTAGACGACAAACTAAATTGTAGATTTTTCAAATGCGATACGATTTAACTTTAATTTGCCAAAAAATATAGTTTCCTGACGATGAATATTTCAATAGAACGTAGGAAACCAGAATCCAATATTCCACCGCCTAAAGGATGGCAACACAGAGAAGATGGTCAAAGGAAAGGAAGCGTTGCTCCGGGAAAAGTTGATATTTACTATTATGGGTAAGACAATTATATTAAAAAAACATTTACGTTTTAATGAAAATTAATCGAACTAAAGTATTACGAAGGCTGGAATATAGCTTGTGCGATAAAAAAGTGAAATACAAATGCACTCTTCTGAAGTAAATCCGGTTAATTTCCAGATTAGTCATAATTTAATGCTTTTAATACAATCAAGCTAGAACAGTTCCTTGCTGTGGATAATGTTTGATGTAGCAAAATATTTACAATAAATGAATCTATAAACTGGACATAAAAAATAAAACTTCAAAATAATCGTTTCCCTTAAATGCAAAATCATCAATTAATCATTTCCTTTAAATGCAAAAACATCAAGAGATTTATATGATCATTTCATCAAACGCGAATTTTGAAATTTCTGGTTCTGTACTTTTAATTTCAATTCAACTGCATAATCAACAATTTCTACTAAGATTGGGACCGGTAGTGTCTTTCAGTACGAGAAATAAGACCAGTTCTAAATTAATTTTTATGAAATAATTTTGAAATGATGATTATTGGCCGGGTTTACAACACAAACGTACTAACATATCAATCGAAAAAAAATTCAAAGCTAAAGTACTACCTATAAAGATATCAATTAGAAAAACTTATTATGAGGACTTCTCAAGGAACTTCAAAAGTAACCTTCATTAGTGTTCAGTTTCCAGTTTTTTTGCCGATGTAACATATAATCGACGCCAAGGCAAGAGTGACATTAATCATGCAATTTCGTGTGTTAGTACAATTTTGGAGTTGTAATTGATGCATCGAATCAAAAACAGTTTGCAGAATCGAGCTACAAAGAATTGCTTTAAGCATTTATTGATAAATAGTTATTAAGGTTCGGCAGAAAATATCTCCAGATATTGGCGACTAATTAATCAGTTCTTACCCAAACAAAAAAACATTAAATGCTCAACTTCCATAGAGGCATTGTTGATAAATGTAACCTTTCTCATTCAAATCCTGCTACCAGGAAGAGATAGCACAACCCTTAAATTATTTTTCCGCTTCAATCGGAACAATAATTACCGCACAACTGTTGTTGTATTGAACAACAAAACGATATTGTTTCCAGATTTGATGATCATCAGAAAGGATGGTCTTCTTGAGCTCAATATCTACCGAGAACACCCAGAGAACAACACAGTCCACGTCGGACTATTGGTATTTCCTGAAAATTGCGCTCTAAACCTTAATGATTGATCATTAAAGTTAAAATATAAAAATAATTCATAATCTTATCCAAAAGAAGCAAGATCAGCTAACGACGCTGTTCATACAAAAATACCAAAAACAGCTATAAGGGTTACAATTATTTGTTCATCAATTTCCAAGTAGGTTAGACAAGTTGACCGTTTTAATTCAAACGCAATACCAACTAGTAGGACTAATAAATTTGGCTCTAAGCTAAACCTTGCTAAGGACAAAAAAGAGATGAGCGGCATTTACCGGATTACTTCCCTAGAGTGCGATAAAATATAACTAAACATGAGCAGAAGTCGACCTCGACAACGAAAATAAACACTACTTTAGTGCAACAAACAGCAGTAAAACATTTTCTGAAGAAGGAGCACAACATAATGTGAGTTATGTAAAGTAAAAGTAAAATAAAGTTTTGAACAAGGTATAGCTCTTACGAAAACTAGATGCATACCAGAGCCTAAACATATGGAAAACTGTAATGAACAGACAACTAAAAACATAGAATTCCAGTGATCAAATTTATTAATGCGTATTTTAAAATCGCATTATGTGTTCATAACTACAAGAAAAATTTAACACCCTTTCTATTAGCTAATTTTATTATCGCTGGTGATTTCGAAATAGATTTCTGAATTCCAGTAGAGTCCATGGATTTTAATTCTTTTCTTACCTTTAGGAGCAAGCTCTTTACATTTTTTGCCTGGTAATTGTTGTTATACACCTACCTTGTTAAGTTTGCTCAGAAAGTTTCTATCGGCCTTAACCGGGGTATGTTAGAAGGATTTTCTTCTTTTGAAATGAAAACAATTTTTCGCCGCTGTAATTCCTTGAGCACATCATTTGCGTGGTATGCGGACGCTAGATCTAGCCAAAACACAACTTTATCATTTTTATGGTATTTTTGAATAAACTTACTCAAAAGTGGTACACTTTCTGGCATAATTTTCTTTATTCCCTACTAAGCCGAAATTGAAAAATACCGCTTCCCTTATTCCTGTCTCATTTATTGCGAGCCAGACTACACCTTACCTAGAAATTTTAATTTCTATTTAAATCGCACACTGTCTTTTGCACGACGATCCTGACACTCGAAATAATATGTCTGTTGCCACTCATTACCTTCTATTGTAAAATACGATTCGTCGTCCATCACACATTTGTATGTAGATTTAGCAGCAAAATAACTCTGAGAAAGTAATTTGAATCTCTTCTTCATTAATAGCTTTTGTGTTTCTGTTTCACGTACGCTGATCTTTTTGCCTTACGTTGTGTATCCATTTTTTCCAAATACTTTTTGATAGGTTTTCCTGCCACATTAAACTTTCTTCTTAGTTCTCTGTACGATTTTGCACTCCGTCTCACAACTGCTGCTTTCAATTGCGCTCTCACTTTGCTATTACTTAAGGCACATTTCTTTCTCGAAACTGGTTTCCTCTCTGCGCTCTCATGAATCTCTAATAAATTTATTTTATTATAGATAAAAGATTTCTTAAAACCCAATGCTTTAAAGTAGTGAAAAATATCACTTTTCATAGCGTTTGGATTTTATTCGCGATATTATTTTATTAGCCTGTGGCGATCTACTTGTGACAAATCCATTTTGCAAACTGACTGGCAACACATACGAAAGTAATTGTCTAAGCTTAAGAGAGGGTAAACTAAGGTTCTTTTTATGTTTGTCTTAAAGAGATAGCAATTACCTGACATTTGTCCAGATTTCAAGTCGCAAACGTTAATTGAAATTAAATACTTTGTTTAGTTAAAAAGTAAGCGTCTAAAAACTACCCGCGCTACCTTTCCGCAGTGAAAATTGATAATGGATACTAACAAATAATCCGCATGGTATTGCCATTTAAACTTTATTCGATATTCATCATTTAAACTCGATATTCATTATTTTACCCGAATTAATTTTATAACAAAGCAGAAAGTCAAACTAGAAAGTAATCTGCATTCTTGTAGCTTAATGACGAATGCTTCTTAATTTTTAACTTCCTTAAAATTGAAATTACTCTTAATATAAATATTGGTTCTTCCAAAAATCTTATAAAAAGCACATTCATCGTCGTAAAGTCAAATTTCATCGAAGATAATTATATCAACTTCAATAAACCTCTTTACACCCAATTTACACCCAACTATTCCTTGCGTGTTACAAAATAAAAATAAAGACCTAAACATGTAAGACATTTCGACAAATTTCATAGCTTTAGGACGATAAATTCTCAAAAACTAATAAAATATGCTGCTTGAGCTTGTTTTTTCATGTACTGAATGATCATCATTTTATTACATGAACAGATTGGATGATGGAAGGCATTTTTGATCCAGCTTTAAAAATTGTTATTTCACTAAGATCTGTGGGAAAAGTAAAAGGATGATACTTAGCCTAACAAGCATTACAATTTAACATAAAAGAATTCCCAACCAATTCGTGCTATGATTCACTTTAATGTACTGGTTTTCTATCGACATATTAAAGATTATCCGTTTTTAATATACTGCTGGTTTTGCTAGTTCATAATTCCAGCCACATATGATCAGTTGTGATAACACATCGGACATTGAGTTGCCCTGGCTGTGAGTAAGTATCTAAGTAGAGTAAGTGTAGAAGAGTAGAGTAAGTCAGCAGTCTATACTCACACATTTATTGCAAGTGAAGTGTCTACCAACTTCAACCGCCAGACCCGCATCGTAGTTACACGACTTTACTTTTAGATTTGTATAGAACTTAGAGCAACTTGTCCGATTCTAGTATCGAATAAACAGCAAAAAAAAAATCATTTCGCATAAATAACATATTTTAAACCTAACTGTAGAGCAATTAGAGCTCTACAATTGAACTCTGAAATAGACTAATACTCAAGTGCTTCATATCGAAAAGCTAAACAGCTACCTAATCTTTTGAAAAGATCGTTATTTTATTAAATTATTTCTTCATACTAATCTTTATTCTTAACTGGTGCGGCAGCTACAATTCTTAACTGTTCAGAAGATCCACAGTATTTTACCCTCTCAGTGTGGTTCTTAATACGATGGAGCTAAAAATCGCAAACTCAGCTAATCATCATTCTTTAGATAAATCCATATGTTTCTCTATGATGTCCTTATAAGCAACAACTTTTTATGGTGATAAATAATAAGACGGCATCATAATGAAAAAAAAACACATTTTATTGTGAAACATGGATCAATTTTTAGTTGTTTAAGAGCACAAGTGAACTCATTTCAAACATTTAGAACGCACGGTCTTGGCTTCTCAAAGATAGCCTAGACCTTTTCATTCCTATACAATACTTTATTCAGAATACCGTTTGCCTGGCCACATCAGAAGAAATCCATCTCTCTTTGTGAGCATCAACTACCCACTTCCGAAAAATGTGCAGATGCAGCATACGGCAACTATGCCTGAGCGTCGAGAAACTTCTCTGGTCAAGTACGATCACTAGGTTGAAACCATCTTCATCCGTGGTGGAGTTCTTCCTGGGATTCATGTACCTGATAATCCAGTGTTTCACATCGATGGCCGGACTCAGCTTACCGAACATGCCAGCGATGTGACGTGCGCTCTTGCAAGTTCCGGGAATCCAACAACTGCCATGATAAAGTTTGGCAAGATCGGGGTCCAAAATGGTAAATTTGACCCGACTGCACGTACCCAGTTTCGGAACGGTATGTGTGATCGAAGTTGTAATTGAAGTTGTAATCACTGACCATCGGTCAGTTTGCCATCCTTGTTAGACACACCTATCACAATGATGGGAGAAGAAGACGCAGCTTCTGCGTCCGCTTTCCTCTCTGCTTTCGCAGATGGTGTGTTTGTTCCCGAATGCTCAAGCCTCTGCGAGATCTTTTTCGCTGATTTTGGCACTTTTCGGCGCCTTGTTGTCAGATACGCAGTCTGCGGCTTTCGCTTCAACCTTGCGTTTCTTCCGCGCTCAACCGCTGACAGAATTGGTATTGCCCGTGTAGCTGGTCCGTCCTTACCTTTCATCGTCATCGCTGATTCCTGATTTGCATCCCTGGTTCATAATACCCAGTCGGTGTAGCTTTGCATCGTCATCCGTTCAGTAAATTTCTGCTTCGAATTGACAGCCTTCAACCTTCCTTTCGCTACTCCACCTAGACTCACAAGTTTGAATGCCTGACATCCAGTTTCCAGGGAAACACTTGCAGTTATTACTGCATTGGTAACCCTGTCCTCTTTCATCGGCAATTTGACCCTTTTGCACAGATTCTTATATTGCTTGCGGCTGAGAGCCTCCATTAGTTTAAATGGATCAAAGGAACGAGCAATTTTACTTTCCGTACTTGTTGTGGGCGTCTCGTTTACACTAGCTAGAGTTGCATCCTTCAGTGTATCGCTTCTCATCGTTTGTGAGAATTCGGGAGGAAGCATTTTTTCCCCTGATACGGCCATAGTCGGACTATACTCGCCTTTTCGGAGCCTGTGATAAGAGGGAATGCTATCAGCAGGTTCGAAAACTTGCTGGCCATGAAATCTTCTACAATGGTAATCTGTGAGGGTCCTCCATTGCAGCCATACATGAGCAGAATCCGAGCCCTTGCCGTACTGAGCACGCCTAGCATGGGTGGATTGCCAGACTCAGTCTGGCTGCCACCTGCAGAGGTACATTTCATTGATTTCGTCCTCATGGTATTGCAGACACTCTTGGTATGACATCTTACGATGCACAGGCCACTTCCACCGCGACAAGATGGAACCCGATCGGTGGGGGGCACCGCCGCCAGAAAATTAGAATACACTGGATCTCACTGAATTGCCCACAAAACCGGTGTCGAGCGCCGACATCACTTTAGTAAAACATAGCGCACAATTCAGCGCATGGTCTTCCTGACTCTCCCCGACGAAAATTAATTTTTATTGAAATTTTACTGAAAAGTATTGCAATTCAAGCGCTTCGCTGCTCTCCGATCAGGCATCTAATATTTAGGCGCGTTCAAGCAAAGAAAGAATGAATCCAGAGAATCTTTCATATCATCTTCTACGTTGTAAGTCGCCCTATTTGGTTTTATTTCTGTAATTCGTGGAGCAGAGTTAAATAGATATTCTTCTTTGTCAATTCTTATTCCCAATAAAATGTGCAATTGGAATAAGATAAAGAACATTCGATACTTGTTTCAATGGTGTCATAATGTGATGCGATTATCTACTAAACAAGTAAACCAGTCTATACCGAATCGTCTAACCAGTCGTACAATCTATAATTTTGCACATGTCAAGTTTTTGCCTTTTAGTGCTTTCAATCAAATAAAGTGCATAAGTAATCGTATAACCGAATACTTTGAATGACTAGATTAGTCGACAAGCAATCTCAAAATTACTTGTAATGCAAATATCATGCTTACTTTATCAAGCTTCATTATTTGCTACATGTAGAGAATTATTAAAATTAGCAAAACAATCATATAAATGTTTCATTTAAAATATTGCTTTTATTTATCACAGTATTAACATCCATACTTAATTATTAATAGTCCCGGTTTTGCTGGTAAAAAACCAGTCGATAACAAATCACAACTAGTTCGTCATTTGAACGATTCGTTAGATGTAACACCGATCGATATTTCAAGCAACAAGATTCTATCAAATACTCAACCAATATCATTGAATCGTAATGCATCCTCCAATCTGTATAAACGCAAACTATCAACAATTGGATCGACTAGCCTCTATAGTCCTGGCGGCACCACATCAACACTTCGTCATCATCTCGAATTCAGGTAGCCTCTTGGGTAGAAACAAAAATCCTTTTGCAAGCTGTCGTATTTTGCATCCGTAGTAGATCACTTTTTGATTTGTTGTGGATTTAATTTTTGAATAGATATTTGTCTACATGTTTTAGTCTTGTCATCATGTTATTCATGTTTTGTAGAAAAATCTGTTGGGGAAATTGACGAAGGAGAATCTAAATTAATTTCCATAATCTTAATGTCGAATTTATCAAACTTGCATGAAATATTTCTTATTTGTTTTTGACTAATGGTGGAGATAGGAACTAAAGTCCTTATTTTTTATTTTTAGTCGTGGGCTCAGAACGGACATTTCACTAGTACCTCCAATTCGTCAGACCGCTTCGATTTTCAAGCAACCCGTTACAGTTCACAAGACACAGGAGAGCAAAGTCAAGCACGACTTGAAGCACGGCACCCAAGAAAAACCGCGACAACTTTTCTGGGAGAAGCGCTTAGAAGGACTGCGCTCCTGTGATGTTAGCGGAATGGAATTCGGGCCGATAGACTTACCAAAGGGAATTAAGCCAGTTGGACCGAACGTCAACGAGCATACCTTACTACAGTCCGTAGCTACGGCACTACATGTATCCAACCAGCCAGTGACCGGCCAGATGACCGCAAAGCAGATTTTATGCGCGAACACTGGAGTATTTTTAAACCCTGATCAACCTTTGATGCATTCAGTGAATGTTACTGAGGACGATATTCGGCGTCAAGAGGATCGAGTGACTTTCGCCAGACGTAAACTTCAAGAAGCTCTCAAACCATAAATGTTCGGGATGTCGTTAATTTGATGTGTTTGTGCTTAGTGTGTAAGTAATTATAAGGAAACATTAAGTAAATTATCTTCGAAATAACTTTGAAAATTGTTTGTTTTAAAACGGAACAAATTCACATTTAAAATGGAAAATTCAATAGTAAGTAAAAATATAAGTGATTCTAACAAAGAAACATGTTCACATTTGAACTTTGCTCCCGCCAACATGAATAAACGGTCGGAGTGTGTTCTAAAAACATACGTTCTTTTTCTCCTCCATAAGATCGTAATCATAACTTCCCCTTCGCAGTTGTGACAGATGTTTTGTCTGGTTGATTTGACATTTCAATGTTTTTGTCGGGATTTGTAGGTGACGGATTTGTTTTTTACGGGTTAATCGTTTGGTTGATAATAAAATGAGTGATTCCATGAAAGAATTTGATAAGAAAGATTTTCGCACTGACAAATGTAAAATTGATTTTTTGCTTGTTACCATGTATTTCCGATAAACTTCGAATAATTGTAGATGTCAGAGATTTGGTCCAGGAATGTGTCGGTGGAACTGAACTTCAACAACGTAAAGCTAAAATTCATTCATATTTTGATCAGACTTCGTCAGCACTAAAGAAACATGTTTATGCTAATTATATGCAGTTTATCGAAACTGCAAAGGAAATATCCCGTAAGTACGAACCAATAGTTTTCACTGGACACTTATACATATCGTTAAAATACATCAGGGGCGGAGCAGGTTCGCCGTATGACTCAGAATTTAACTCTTGGCGAGTTCTTTAATATATTATTGTACTTATAACAGTAATCTATACTGACTTTGCATTTTGCGTGAAGGGTGTAGCAGCAAGAATATACTTCAAAATCTTATTTATATTTTGGTATATTTATTACTTGGGAGAACTTGACATGAAAAAAGACCCTGGGCCGGACACATGAAACGGACGACGAATAAAGTTACGTTCTGGATTTCGTTCATATCATACTGTGCGTTATGGTACTTCTATACTATAGGATATAAACGTGGATACCAATATTTTTTCTATGAGGTTTAGTTGCCGGGTTATGGGCTTCTGAAGAATTAACAAAAATGAAGAAAGGTTGTTTTGGAAGCCGATTTAGAAATTAAAAAAAAATTACGAAATTAGGTTTGATTATATTTTTTTTTCAAAATAGGGCATCAAATAGATGCTGTATCCAAAATTTTTAGCAAATGATTTGACCGTATCGATCATAATGTTTTGAAACATAAGCTGCAAAAATTTGTATATTTTGGAAAACTTGCCAAATTGGTTGGATTATTTACCTTAATCGAACACAACATGAAAATTCCAAAGCTTCTCTACAAAAAAATTATTGTCTCTGAGTTACCTCAAGGCAACCTCCTTGGTTCACACCTGTTTAATATTTTACTTTCGATCTCTCGGAGGTGAAGTGATTTTCGATCTCTTGGACGATCTGAAAATACAATATTCACAACAATCACAATATTCAATCGAAATTTGATTCAAAATTTCTTCGTCCACGTGATTTTGAAAGCCTTCCATCCTATAGTTACAGGTTAAACCTTTAAAATTTGACAACAATTTCTTCAAAGAGAACGTCATTGTGCTTATGTTTCATTTTTGATGTGATTAGGGGCTTGATTAACGTTTGTATTTGCAATAAGATAACGGTCAATAAATCTGTAAGACGGACTAGGCACACACGTCTACTTAATGAGCACCAGCATCACACTGTTTATGGTGGCAGAGAGCCGATAAATAGATGTTGTAAAATATTCAATAAATTTTCTAACTACTATATCCAGGTTCAAAAAGTGCTTTAATTGTAGCGCTAAATTCCTAAAGAAAACCTTATTACCTTTCCTTGGAATCTCCGCCTCAAATCGACATTTATGCTATTTTATTTTTATGTTATTTTATTTTTAGTTTAGGTTCAGAAAAATGTAAATTTTTATTTTTTTTATGCATACAACTTGTTTGGTTCGAAATAAATAAATAAATTTTCATAGCTACAGACCGCAATCCATCCAAGTTTGTTCTTTTTCCTTGGGAAATTTATATAATCCACAATATTTTGAAAGTCCGCCATCTTAAATTAATGATACACTGCTGGTGTTGATATTGGGGCATCAATAACTTTTGAAGTGTGATATACTGCGCCTACGTGGTATTGTGGTGGCATCGGCTGTGAAATCGTGTGTAGATATAAATGCACAATAGAATCAAATGTGAAATTGTTGCAACTATTGGCGAGTTAGGTGTAGTTACAATTCCAAGCTAGGGTATTAGCTTTGTAAAAGAAACGGCTAAATGAATTAGATCTCCTGGCTCACTGCCGTAGTAAAATATTTCGACTAAAAGCTTTATTGATGTTGCTAAAAAAATGTAGAAATCGACATGTGTGGACAACCGTAATTATAAAGTTAATTTAAACTTTTTATCCGAGGCAAACAAAATATTGTTTCGGCGGAGTGCTCAAAAAGGAAATTCAAAAACACCTTTCACGTCAGCCGAAAAACGTTCAAGTCAATAGTTGGTAAGTTGGGAAATTATAGCATAGTTGGAAAGTTGGGCACGAAAAGACACCAATTTTTGGCCTTAATCTTTTACGCGCTGGGGTCATCAGCCGAATACCGAACCGTTGCAAGTATCTTTGGTATTGAATGGTCAAATAATTTTGGAGGTTTGTCGTCTGGCCGCATATTTCTACAAGAACATATGAGCTTTTTGCGGCAGCCACTCAAATCTTCCAAATGGCTATTCATATGTCACCGAAAAACGCAGTTTTGTTGAAAATGAAGCAGTTAAGTGACATTTGTTAATGGTCTGTATTGGAAAGTTTGATAACTACTCTCCCCACCGCTCTGCCGAGCTGATATTAGCCTGGAACTGGCTGATACATTGGTGGTATGGCCAAAACCAAATTCAAAAGTGCTTTATTCGAAACTATAAATTCCTAAACTATACCTTTTTTCCTTCCCTTAAAAGCTTCACGTTAAATGTACAAACTACGAAAAGTATGGTGCTTAACAACTTGTCTGATGTTAGTTTATAGAAAAACATATTTATAATATTTGTTATTTTGTTGTTATATACTTTGTTTGGTTTGAAAATAAATAAAACAGCAAAAAGCATGTGGAGCACAAATATCAAAATGGTGACAAGCCGCTAATTTCAGCCTATTATTAAATTTACAAATCAAAAAAAATTATTCCCAATTGCTTTTATAACAGCTTGTATCCAGTTTGGCTTACTACCTACCAACTTAGATGTATCCTCCGTTGTTATACTGTACGATTCGCTTCTAAATGCTTGTTTTCCTGGGACATAATGGTGGATCTAATAATGGTGGATCTAATAAATTTCCTAAGTAATCAATCAGGGGTGGGGAGGCGTTTGCGACTGTTCTTGGGTCCTATAAAGAAACTACTCTTTGATGAGTTTCGAAGAACGTTTAGGATCGTTTTCTTGCTGAAACATAAAAAAAATGTTTTGTCAAGACCTAGTTTTGCTTTCAGATCCCAAATGGTATTTCTGTGCTTTTTCCCATTTTGTTTGAAAAATGAAGTTCTTTATGTAAAAATAATTACTACATTACTCTTTGATTCTATTTTATTTACGATTTCTAGCAACCAGTCAAAACAGATCTAAATATATTACTCAGACTATCACAAAATGTCGAATACAAGATGTACTGTACGTAAGCTTGTTTGAATAAATTTCTGGATTTAAATTGAACAAAAAAAGTTCGTTATTTTGTAAAACAGTTTAAAATATGGCAAAAAAAGTGCTGGCAACACTCGCATAAAAAGTAATAACTTCCATTTTCAAAATTTATACATTATTCAAGCAGCAAAAGTTTTTTGAAGTAATTTACAATAAGTGTGCGCAAACTTGTTTGGCTCAAATTGTTCATATAAAAATATTTTTTTACTAAATGCTTTTACCGAGCATATTTTCCACTTAATATTGAATAATGCTGAGCAAATAGTTTTTAAAGTTATGATTTGTGCATTATCTCTGTTTATTCTTCGTCCTGGTGTTCGATTGTAGTTTACAAAGCAGTTTACACAAACAATAATATACAGTGCACAAAATCCGTATTCATACACTTCTAAAGCAATACAAAAACGAGCTAATATGAGGCTTAAATATTTAGTAGAGTACTCTTTCTATTTAACAGTGCTTTATAGTGGACATGGCATCGTGAGTGGCATGATGAGATTCTTTTTCCTATTCATCATTTAAAGGATTGGAAGTTTTAGCTTTAAATTAATAAAATTGAAGTGCTCGCGGGGGATTTTTTTGGGGTACAAATATTAAGAACAATTTATTGGATTAAAACCCCCCGAAAAAATTAATGACCAGATTGAAACATTAAATAAGTAATATACAAAAAATAAGTAATATACAAAATTAAATGTTATACCTAATCTAGTTTTCTTGAAGATGAATGGCACTAACTTAATGGCATATAGATGTTGGTTTCTGGATCCTAGTTAGAACACAATATCCATCCAACTTTTCCGAATAGGATATAGCTCCGGCTCGATTTCCTATTACTAAGAACTGCAAATTGCCATTCACACTTGTAAATAGAATAATACAACTTCAATCACAGCTTTTCGTTTGGCTCGCTGTTACGTATAGCACGAGCCATAGCCGCTTTCCTATAGTTACCGTTGCGCGTCACATACTGCGTTCTTTTTGTTTTTGTGCTTTTAAAATATTTTTATATTGTTTTTAATATCGTGCTATTAAATATAATCTGCGGGAGCAAGAAGACTGCCCAAAATGTATACCTACACACAATAAAAGTTATAAATATAACGCTGAAACTTTATGTAGTAACAGTTCCATTAAAGAAACTTCCGTAATTGACAACGTATGGAAAGCTTTATCAATATAATACATTTTACATTAAATATGAACCTTGTCTTGTAACACTTTTTTGAAGGATTCCAGCTGAAATGTTTCTAGTTTGGGGATTTTTGAGTCCGGCGTAGGGTTCTGAAATCGGGACTTGGCAACACCGCTTTGAAGCCAACATGAGACCATTGACGATCCAGATATTCAAATTTTTCAAAGATCTTTCAAAAGCAACAACAACTTTTCAAAGGGATTAAGATCTGGGATTTGGGGCGGAGTTTTATAGAAGATCCATAAATACCCGGTTGGGTATTTGTGGATCTTCTATACTTAGGGTTGTTATTCTGCTGAAAGATATAATGAACCTGGAAACCCAGTTTCCCTGCACTAATTTTTTAATGATTTTCTCAAAATATTAATGTATTTCGCAGAATCTGTTATTCCATTGAAGAAAAGCAAATCCCCGACTCTTGCGGTGCAAGGATATAACAAGTCTTCTTTCATCATTCGACAACTCAGATGAATTTCGACTCATTTTGAAATTATAATGAATTTTACCATTATTAATCTAAATATTAAGTACTTCACAGCACATTCGGCGTTTGCAAAATTATAAAAACAATAAAAGCAAAAGTTATTCGAGTTATTCCAGTCCGAATAAATGCTTCGTAAAAAAATGAAATTTGATTTTTATTTAAAAAATAAAAATTATTTAGAGGACTTTTTTCGTTACAAAAAAAAACGAATTGTTTATACATTTTACCATTCTCCATCTAACAGTTTTTGCGTTATTTAATTTTTTTTTCTGAAATTTCATGGAGTGTACAAATACGGATTTTGTGTACTGTATTCCATTAGATTTGGAATATTTAGAGTAACATTTAAAGTTGAACTACTATAAATGAAAAATGAAAAAAAAAATCATCTTGCAATCACGCATACGTAACTTGCAATTACGTCTTTTATTCAAATACGCAAAAAATTTCAAATAGAAAATGTTTGAAACCTTTTTAGATCTCGAATCCGAAATGTATCAGCTTTCGCATATATTGATGGACCAACGAAACATCCTTAGTAAGCTAAAAGAAGGGGCAATTGAAGGCAAAAAAGGTTTATCTGCCGATGAAAGTGACGATGAAGAAGCAGACGACACTCAGAGTCAAATAGCAATAAAAACTGTAAAAGAAGTAGTTCAGGGATACAACGGAAATTTGGAGAATAAGACGTTTTTAAATGAAGGTGCTCTCATCGAGCTTGATGCTAACGACTACAGACCGATACAGCGCGTGTTCTTTTATTTATTCAATGATGCTCTGATTGTGTCGAAAGTGAAGCATGACAAGTAAGACTGTTTACATTTGTGTTATCTGTGTATATTAAAATAACTATATATCTATTTTGTTGATAGGAAGCTTGAATTTTTGGCACAGTACGATCCGAAAAAGATTGCAGTTATAAACATAAAAGATCTGGACGGAGTAAAAAATGCAATCAATATAATAACTCCCGACGGCTCCAAAGTACTTCAGTGCGTAACAGCTGCGGCAAAAGTAAATCTTTGATTTCACTCTATGATCAATGACTAACCTGTCTATATTTCAGAACGAATGGATCGAAAAATTCGAAATGGCTTTTAAATTCAATCAACTGCAAAAGATAAAAAAGTCGTCAAAGTCGAAATCGAAAACTACCGATCGCCAAGTTTCTGAAGCCAAATCCATTACCAGTGAAGTTACTTTGACGCCATCCGAAGAGACTGCTTCCATAGCTGAAAATTGGGCCCCTGAGTGGCTGGCAACGGCCAACGAGGAAATCGAGGCATACATTGCGCAACGCCATTTCGCCGATGCTTTAAGTCTAATACAGAAGTCAGAAGAGTCCCTGGCTAAGGATTCTACTTTTTGGAACGCAGCCGAAATATCGAAAAAGATAAAAGCGCTGAAAAATGAACTAGGCGAAGTGCTTATCAACGAGCTATCAATATACCAAAATCGAAGCTTGCAAGCAACTCTGCAATCGACCCGCCGAGCTCTTAAACTGCTTAGTGAGATGGGAAAAGCGAGGCCAGCGTGTCAAACGTTTTTGAAGGTATGTTCTACTGGAATTAGGAATGCGCAGAGAGAAGCTAGACGGAGCAACCTAGATGTTTCTGAATTATTTTTCTGCGACCTTGTGGAGGTCACTATCGAATTTCGTCGGGCATTTGACTCAACGCCAGGCTGCAGTAGTTGTAAGTATTGAGTTTGCTGCAATGTTCTCTTAACACGTATCGATTTGAAATTCTGTATATTTAGGCTTAGTTGTTTGGTGTAACACTGAGCTGCGTTATTTTGGTGGCCAGCTTATCAAACACTACTTGGCGAAAGGTACACAACTTGGTGCGGTTGCAAAATATGTTCAAGGAGCTCGAGAACCTTGTTCACAAGTAATTTAATTTACACAATGCATAAGAGAAATCGCCTATTTTATATGCATTATTTTCAGTTAACTGAAATCGGATTAGATATCCTGTATCATCTGGAAGGTCTACTTCGTGGGACTCTGGAGCAAATTTTAGAAGACTCACGAGTACGAATGGTGGAGACAGTAGGCCGCACCGAAGATGCATGGCAGCCGTACAACTTGCAAAACAAAGCGAACTTAAAATCCCTACTTCATGATATGGAGGCTCTAGGTTTAGATATGAGTTCTCAAGTTACAGGCGATACATGGATCAATTTAACACAATCGACAGTGAATTTTTGTCGTCATTTTTTGTCCACTACTGAAAGCTGTGCATATTTGGCTAGGATTGAGGCATTGCAATCGAATGCAGAAGTTTTGTTGAGAGATTTGTTCCTGGCTCAGCATGCCGTTAACCCTATTCCTAGCATAACTGTTGATGTAAGTTTATGAATTTTTTAAAGTGTTTATTACTTTGTTAAAACATATATGTTGATTTTCGTGAACCTAACCCTAAATAGATATTTACCGTATTATTTATGACTCATATTTTTCCCAAAAAAATTTTTTTTTGCAGTTGAATTTTGTATCACGTAATAAAACGTATTTAGTCGAAGAACTTCTTCCTGTCGCGATAGCGAGATTCGAAACAATAAGCAAAAGAGATAGCTCCATGTTATCTGAAGTGAGACTGAAAATGCGTAGTCCACCGAAGCCCAAACCGCGCAGTATATATCAAACCGATGTGCTTTAAGGAAACAAAATGTAACTATTGTTATTTATTCTATACTAAATAAAAATATTAATTGTAAGTAATTCGAAACTTTCTTTGTGTCGTCTTTGTGTTTGTTTGGTGACTTTGAATCTATTCTGTAGACGATAACAGCTCTATTGATTGTTAGTAACTCTTGGTGAATGGTACGAATCGATTGTGTGCTTGAAATGTATCTATATTGTGTTGCTTTTATTACGCATTTAATACGATAAAATCTGTGATTTACATGTCGCATTTACTAATTTTATGAAATCATTCGTAAATGTATGCAATGGGTTTTTCTGTCATTGCATTTGTAAGAGAAAAACAAATTTTTTATGACGATAATGTGGGTTCGTCCAATAAATTATTATCAAAGTCATACACGCGTTTGTCATTAAACTAAATGCAAAAGACTAGTGGAATATCTATTTGTATATGGAGTGAGATCATATTTCCAAACAGTTGCGGTATTATCTGCGTCTGATTTAGAGTGGCGCTTCGTTGTATCTTTATGCGATACTCTTGCATCAATTTATTGTATATACAAATGTAATTGTTGAGAATTGATGCGAATTGATGCGAATTAAATTTATATTTAATTTGGTTTCAAAACCAGTCCTAGGGCAAAGCATTCTGAGAATAAGTTTACCAGCTTCATTCACTATCCATGGCCTCGTCTGATGTTGAAAATATTTCTCATTTGTACGCCACTAAACAGGTTGGTTATCAATAGCGTTTGCTACTACTATTAGCTTACAAATTAGAGATGGTAAAGCCGACTTTGGTGATTAAGCGTTGACAATTCCAAATTTGAATAAAAGATGAAACAAATAAAAATTTTTTGAATGCTATTCACACACTCTCAATGTTTCAAAAGTTTTCTTTTGACTATTATAAACAAGTTAGATTAAGCGCAGTAATGAAATGAACTTATGAAGTTTTGCATAAATTGGACTAGTTAACAGATTATTAGTAGGTTATTTTGCTCGACGGAAGAATAAATTCAATATAAAAACCATCACACCGGCACCCTGTAAAAGTCTAATTCAAATGTTTTAGGAGAACAGCCTCAGGAAAGTGGGAACCTCCCATGAAGTACTTTTTTGCACACGGTACATTATATTATGTGTTTCACTTGTTTTTAAAATGAGCTTTCAACATTCGCAGAAAGACAATAGACGATTGGTTAACAAGCAATTCAATATAACAAAGATAATTAAAAATGTAGCTAAGTTAATAAATTTTGAAAACATTGAAATTTTGAAAAAATTACGAAAAAGAGATGTGTTTAAGAGCTTGCAATACTCTTTGCGTGCCGATGAGCTTAGGAATCGTAGGTTTCATTCTGTCTAGTAACTGTTGTAGACTGACTGAACGCTAAGAAGATGTACCTAGCTAAAAGGAAGTATGAAAAAGAGTTTGTTGCTAGTAAATATATTCGTAGGACTAACTCCGAAATTACTAAAAAGTGTGTGCTGCAATAATGCAACAATTCACTCGAACTTTCTTCTGGCTTTTTCTGGCAAAATGCTTCGAACTGGCAAGTAGTCCTGGCAAGCCACTATTCATTAATATGACATTGCTTGTGTGGAAAAGAGTAAACCAGGGGTATGAGAGGAAGCGTCATTTTTGGGTTTTCTTCTTGATTTGCTAACTTTTACCGAAAATCTGTTCCTTTACTTCTCAGATTTTGAGGAATTTTCTCCCACCCCCTAAGTAAGTTTTTGCTCAATAAAATATTACCCAAAAAGTTTTGAAAAAAAAAACAACTCAGAAACCGATTAAAACAGCTATTTTAAGCATTTAGATGTTTTTCTGACTGGTGATGTGGCTTTTTCCTACGCTAGAATCAGTTTTGTGGGCTGAAATCATAATATTGCATCACAAGCTCCGGACGGCATTCTTCGTTCACTCTTTTTGCAAAAAAAAAAACAAACAGAAATACAAATTATATGAAATTACTTCATAAATATTTAATTAGCCTCTAGAGAAAAAGCATATATCGAAATTAAATTCGTCAGAGCCCAGCACGGTTGGCAAATCTTTCACTGTCTAATTTTTGTGCTATAAGATCAATTCCAGATAAACAAGTTTTCTTGTTTTCGCACGAGAGACACGGCTCGTTTCGGGGCTGGACGTCTTTGAGTCTGCCATTAGCAAGTGGTAAATCGATATCAAGTTCAAATGACGTTAACTTCGGATTTTGCATGGATTGCCTAACCAGCATATAATATTCGCCAAATGTAATTTTTTTTTCGGTTTGTGGATTGTTTTGATGGAAATTAGTATCTTTCTTTAGAATACAATGAGAATTCGAGGCTAAAAGTTGCACTAGGTACAAATCTAATACTAGATTTACTTAAACAACGAAACCCTACTTGACACAGCTTTGTAATTTTCAATATAATTAGCATAGTAGATACTTAAAAATTTATAACTGCAGACCCCGATAGCAGACATGCACACCATATTGACACAAGTCTAAGCTTCATAGTTTTCCTTATTCCAGTCACAGATATACCCCACAATTGCTGGTCTAAGTTCTATCTGCAACTGATGATCTTCGCAGGAAAGTAGTTGTAACACGGCCACACCATCCAACAGAAGTCAACTCTCCACTTGTACTCCGCCTGCGCAGAGGTATACAACTCTGGAAGTTCTAATTGAAGTTCGGAAAGGTTGGACTGGCTCTGAAAAGATACGAAACGTTCATCTCTACTAGATACCACCCCCAATCATTGTGTTCAAGTCTTCGACAAGCACAGCCAAGCACTTCATACAAGCGGTTCATTTCTTTTTTTCGCCGTTGGTACAACGTTTTTTGTTTTTAATTTGCAGACGTTCAGGACGGCAATCGAACTCAGCGATTCTGAACTCTATCATTATCTGAACTCGCCGAGCAGCTTGAGCTGCCTGATTTATAAAGAGATTTAGCTAGAACAGCAACCAAGCAAATTAGATGGTTTTACGTTTTATCGTCAATACTACCATCTTCGGAACTCCGAAGATGAAATCAACTGCTTCAGCCTGAGAGGAATCGCATAGATTTAAACCATCTCATTGAAACATCGAAACATTTTAAGCCACCCTACTGCCGCATATTCTCGTCCGTCGCGTATTCCCAAAATATAAAGCCGTTTTACATTGGGGGATAACTCTCGGTAAAAATACAAGTTGGGCTCGACGGAGCTGAGTACGGTGAGGGACGTGAGTGCCAGTCATATCCCAGATAAATCGTATAAGGATGTCAAGAGGGCTCTTACATCGTGGTTATCAGCCAACAAACAGACAACGAAACAAAAACAAGTCTTAGAGAGCCTCAGCGTAGGTGATCGACAATTTTCCCAACAGCTACGAAATATGAAGTAATTGGGAGGTTCCTCATTTGGGGAGGATCTTTTAACGATCCTCTGGTTGCAGTGGCTTCGGGAGCCAGCCTTGTCAAGCTAGCGGAGACGGCCGATAAAATCGCCGAAGTGGTTAACCAACCGGTCGCAGTTTCCGCATCGGAGTCAAAAATGACCAAGCTCACAAAATAAAAAGATGCCCTAACTAAGCTGTTAACCCTTTACCCACGAACTTGATCGAATTTGGGTCCCAAACAAGATTTCACTCCTAATTCCTTTGAGTTGCTGTCAATAGAAAATATACATGATTATCAATGTAAAATTAATGCTGTTTCTTTCAGGTAATAATCAAAAATAGCATAGGATATTTAGTGATGAATTGCTGATAATCTTTCATATATTTCAATTATTACCTGACAACCTTTCCTGTATCTGCAATAATTTTCAACGGTGTATTTCGGCAAATGAAGGTGCGCTTAAGTAAATTCTGAGCGTATCTAAATATCTACATGCATTCATTCATCCTCTAAATTTTCGAAATTGTAGTTGAATATTTGTTTTTAAATGCAAAAAGTATAGCTGCTATTTAGTTTTAATTTTATGACTTTTTATATTTAGGAGCTCAATGTGAAAAAATCCCAATCATTGACCGAAGCAACCTTTAATTTCTTCCGTAATTGATTAACAAGTATACCTCTGATTATTCTGAAACCTAGTATTAATCTAGAGTTTCTCTCTTAATTCTAGAAGGTATTTACCTATGTAATATTAATTCAGATTTGATATAAATTCTGTGTTTCTGTATTGCATGGTAATCTGTTTTCATCTCAGTTTAAATCTTTACTATAACCATCACTGATAAGCTAGATCAAAATTCGAATATTGCCAAGATCGCACATGGCCCATTATCATTTATCTATAAACGACTAAGAAGATAATATGCTGTCTGTTTAGTGTGAGTCCTTTCAAAGCAACTTTGATTCATTTGATTATATCTATTTGTGCAGTCAATTATCGGTTTAGTCCTTAATTGCATTGAAATTCGATCCCTTTCGGAACTGCCTATGACGGTGGATATGTTTAGAGTCAATGCTAACTGAACTGTGACATTCTCATTGGACTTTCCAATCCAATTCCCAATCAAGGGAATCGGATGGGATTAAAGTTCGAACACCGAAACACAGTGTTTGCGGAGATATCGTTCCCGGCACTGGACGCTGACACTGTCTGGTACATCGGAACCGATCTAACGACTCCCCAGGGACTCAATCGATGGTTCAGAGAACTGATCTGTCGTCGCGTATGAGTAGCAGACAAGATGCGATGATCAGCGTGTACCACATGGTACGGTTGTGATGCTGATCGTTCTAATCATAACAAAATTAATAACAAATTAGTGCAAAATACTATCATTTTACTCACTGGTGGTAAAATGTTACACTGTATGGCGAAGTGATACAATCACAATAGTTGTTGAAAATTAGAAGTAGCTGTGTAGAAGATAAACCTCGAATGTTTAAAAATTTGGGCGCCTTTAGATGTTACTCTCTGAGCCTGCAACTTTTTTTTACAAGAAAGCGGGTTAGATGTAAGTTTGGTGCCATCTGCTAGAGTATTGTCGCATCTACTCTTTAATTGACTATTATTTCGCAATTCTAATGACAAACTCAAGAGCTTTCGTGATGGAAATTATATCCAACTCTACTGAATGTATCAGCTCACTTACGACTGTACAAACTGATAAAATGAAAAATGAATGGAATCATCTGTTGGTGAGATGATTTAAAAACTTTCGACGATGTGAGAAATTGATCAGTTTACATGTATCATAGTGCATAGATGGACCGGATATTCCTATAAATATGGATTTTCTATCGAACGGATTCCAACAGCTCTACTCGGAATTGGATAACGATTTCATCATATGGGATGTCCCTGACTGCAATGTGGATACAGTGTGCAAAGGCGAAATCTACGAGCCTTTTAATTTGCAAACGGATAACAATGAAAACTTCGAGATAACGACGCTTTTAACGAGTGACTACGGCAAGAGCTTCGAACCATTTCAAAATGATTTCGATGGAAACAATATAGGATACTTTGACTACGACCATACATTATCCGAGCCCGATTGGGAACATACTTTTTTGGACAATTATATCGAAGTTCCTGGTGTGATCGAGTTACTTCCGGAACGAACACCACTGTGCAGTGATTCATGTGACATTTTTCTTAAGGAGAGCTCGGAAAACTTAAGCAAATTTCACCCCGAAAGAGAAGCGTACCAAAAAGTAACTACATCACATCAGATAAACGCTGAACCTGAAAAAACATTCCCATGTACCTATGACTCGTGCAAAAAAGTATACGCCAAGCCGGCACATTTAAAGGCACATATCCGCCGACATATGGGTGATAAGCCTTATGTGTGTACGTGGCCGAATTGTACCTGGAAATTCTCGAGATCAGACGAGTTAGCCAGGCATCGAAGATCGCATTCTGGCGTGAAACCATATAATTGTACGTATTGTTCGAAAAGTTTTTCGCGTTCTGATCATTTGGCTAAGCATCGGAAGGTCCACGAAAGAAAAATGGCATTATGTAAACAAAAAGGAATTGTTTTAACGAATCTGCCGTTGATACGACCTGGAAGGAAACCAAAGAATTCTTGTGATATTTAGTGAAATTTAGTTTTAATATTGAATGTGAAGTGTATTTAGCTCTAGGTTGATTATAAGTAATAAAAAGTTTTACAATTTTGAAAATGGGATATTTGTCATATTATTTTTTTCGCTAACGCACTAGCAACTAGTTGAAGAGAGTAGAATAAATCAAAATAAAACGCGTCACTCATACATGATATTTAAATTAATCAATTTTTTAGCATTTTTCTAAATTTCAGGGATTTAAATGACGTAATGGACTGAATTGTGTTGCTTTTAGATGAACTTTATCTCACTCTCCATTTATCTATTAATGTAGAATCACTACCTCTGGTCAACCACCATCCCTTTTAATCTGACGTAATTTTGCTACTGTTAGCACTTTGAATCTTTTCGTTGCAACAAAAAAATGGCTTCATTCTAACACAGTCAGGTGTTAGGGTAACTTGCAAGTCCCGATGCAATTAAGTTTATGAAATAGTCATTTGAAGTGAGCATTTGACTAACATCAATACGGTTTGTCCTAAACATTGCAAAAAAAATCGCAAGTCATTAGAAAAAAGACTTATTGGTCAACTGATTAAGCACTCAGATTAATGTTCGATCTGCAAGTCAGATCGGTCGTGTTTTGTTTTCTGCATATTTTATTTAATTTAGTTGGGATCGATAATCAGATGAACGGTTGTGTGGATTATTTGCATTACCGAAAATGATGAAAATGATAATGATAAAAACGTTTCCCCCAATCAATTGAACAGCTTGATGCAAGAGGAGATCTTCAGCACTATAGAAAACCAGCAGCTACTTTAATTCAAACAGTAGTATCAAAATCTTATCAACAAAATAACATGTTTTATTAATAAATCATTCTTTTCTTTTTAATTATATTTCTAAATGGGAAAACCCCAAAAAATACATATATATGTTCATTTAAATCGCATTTGCTTCTTATTTAACACGAACATCAACTCCAAATGCCTTCTTTCTTTGGTGATTTAATGTTTTTTTTCAGATATAAATCCTACAATAATATGCTTTAATCAAGATTTAGGATCTGATCCCAATATTCGGCTTTTTTGCCATAAAAAATACTTCTAAAAACATACATTGCATTTATTGAGGTGATCCCAAAAACATACTCCAAGCTGGTGAACAAGAATGTAAATATTGATCTGCGCGGTTATTGCTACAAAGAAAACTTTAATGTTAAATAGTATTATACATGCCAAAAATATGGCTATAATTCAAAATATTGCACCAAAATAATTGACGCGACAAATGCTCAGGCGAACATAAACATGCCGAGTGTCTGTCTGGCATAAAAATAAATGTGTGAACTTTGCCTTAAAGTCTCCGAGTTGCTTTAATCATAGATCTGGTAGCAATAGTTCCCTGAATATCAAAAAGCTGTTAAAATCATGGTTAGGAAAACAAATTAAAACAATGAATCTGCCTCTACTAAGAATTATATTGAATTATAGTGAATATTAGGAGTATGAAAAATAAACTCACGGAACTTGGTATGTAGATACGTAGGTTGATGTGGCCTGCCGACAGACGCACATAGGCACAAACGAAGCCCCTTATGATGCCACAATAATTTTCTCTCCTCTAGTCACTAAAGTCAAGAAACCATCTGCTTCCTTTGATAAATCGCACTATCTCCTTTAAATTGACCAGAGATAGTTTGGTGAAATTAGAAAGAAAGTGTGCAACAAGCACCATCACCCCGCTCTTCGCCAAGGTCTGATACTGGTACATGAGATGGAGGACGAATTCTTCCTCGTCCTCCGAGCCACAGCTCCGACAGAAGTCGAATCCTGCGCTCAACCGTTGCACATGCCGTCCCGTGAGGCAGTGGCTTGCAACAACGCCCACAGCACGCAGAACGCTTCGAGTTAAGCCTAATGCTTACGTTATCGCACAGGAAGATTCTTCGGCCCAGGGCTTCCTAGCGTTCTCGAGGCATTTATGCCTAATAGCGAACTTGACCGATGCCATCGGTATTCGTTTTGAGAAGAGCATGAGATGTCCGATGGCAAATTACCAAGCCTCGCAAGGACATCGGCCTGTGCAGCTAACGTTTTCCGGTAGCTTTAAGAGCAGTCTGCCACCACAAACAATAGAATTGTCTCAACCACTGTGGTACAAAGCCAAGCGACAGTACAAGGCCGCAAACTCCAATTCGCTCCGAAGACTCTTTTGCAGTAGTAAAGTTCGCTGAAAGCTTTCCGCTATCTTAAGTAGGACAACGCTAAGACATATTAGATTATAGGCTTAATATGCGAAACTTTTCTTGCTTTAGGGATAAACATAACAACTATTTTCCCGCCAGCAAGTGGGAATAAACGAGAAGCGCAGGCTAGCATTGCAAATCTCTCTGAGCCATATTAACAATACTTCTAGGGACTGCTGGATATCAGCCGCAAAAACGCCATCAGCGACCGGAGATTTAAACGGCTCAAATGATGTAACAGAGAGGCAACAAATGAAGTAACATTAAAATTCTATTTAACACAATCACCACTGAGCTAGTAGGGCGTGGAGTTATTCTAAGATTTGGGACAAATTACAGAGCACCTACGTAAAACATTGATGGTTATTTTGAGCATATCGATCTGATACAAATATTAATTTTCTGAAAAGAAGTGATATTTCCGCTTTTAATTATTTAGATATACAAGGAATTAAGTTTTTGGCTAATTAATGAACAACAGCCGACGAGAATAACAACTGAATCTTCTACTCTAATCGACCTTGTAGTATCATCTTTAGCGCTAGATAGATCTCAATCCAGTATCAAATCAGAATCTCTATCAGACTTAGATCATAAGATATAAATCATCTGTATAAAAAATATAAAAGTTTCCCAAAAATACCATGAGGTTGTTTGAAATGACACGTTCCCCCACATAGCCGTTACACAATTTTACCGATTGTGTTTTTTTTTTTGTTTTTGAGTACGTTTCTGTTTGTGTGTTATCTTTCCGAGTATTTTTTGTACGTTTTTGTTAGTTATTTTTCAAGGATTGCCCCTTCGAACACTAGAGGACGACCAGGGTTAAAAAATTGAAAAATAACTAACAAAAACGTACAAAAAATACACGAAAAGACAACACACTGAAGATAAACAAAGAAACTAACAATCAAAGAAACTAACACACAAAAAACAACCTCAAAAATAAACATAATCACAAAACCCAATTGCTAAAATTGTCTAATGCTTATGGGGGGCACGTGGTAAGTTTTATAAAAAAAAAAACAATCTTACTTTTCAAAAAACACGATCTAAAAATACTAAGGGCAACATTTAAAAAAAAAATTAAAGTAGAAAAAACAAGTTTGTATTATTCACAGTATAGACCAATTAAGCACCTTTTTGTTAAAATAATGAGTTACTAAAGAGAAATACCTAAATAAAAAAAAACAGAATGTCTATATCTAATGGTAACTGTAAAAAGTTATAGAACATCTTATAAACTGAAATGAATTCGAGCAGTGTTAGGGTAAACAATCGCGTCCCTATTCTCATAGCAGACAGTTTGAAACACCTTTTCTCATCATTTGCTACAAAAATAAATGAGGAAATTTACCTACAAAATGTATATCGCAATAGGAACAAACCAAATAAAAAATCGTTGTTTCTGAAGCCAACCACAGTAAAGTAGGTGCTTAAAATTATTAACAACTAAACAAATTTTACAGCAGGATGTGACAAAATCAAAGTAGATGACCTAAAAATTATAAGACATATTATTGTGCACCATCTCAGTGTGATAAAATGATAATTTGGAAAACGACACTTTCCATGTTGTACTGAAAATTACTACAATACCTAACTCCTATCAACGAATGTGGTGATAAGGATGACCCCGGCAACTGCAAGCCGATTTCACAAATAAGCGTATTTAATAAGCTCTACAAGCGAATCATAAATTATAGAGTATTAGAATTCATGAAAGTGTGCAGCTGCTTTAATATAGTTGCAATTCAATTTAATGATGAAATTGGAGAAGAAATATCAACAGCTAACGGTATTTATTTACGACCTCCCTCAAACAACGTTTCTTCTGATAGATGCCAAAAACTATTCGATCGATAGTTAATATATTATGCATTTTTCATTACATAAGTGAAACACATATGCATTTTTTTTATATATTTTTAACGAAAAACGAAATAACGTGATTACAAAAAATCAACTAACTAAAAATAAATCTTTTATTTTTTGAACAGTTCTCTCATCAAATTCAATTTTTCCTGGTGCCTCCTTTCTTTCGCAAACTCCGATTGTTGGTGCTGCTTTCTCATCGTTTCGATCAGCTTGGCCAGCAGGTCGTTTCTCCTGTCAGACAGCGCATTAGCTTTAGCCAAAGATGACGGCCGCAGACTGCTAAATTTTCTCTTTTTGCCTCCCTTTTTTGAAGATTGTGATTTCGCCGAAGTTGGCGCTCCTAATGGAATTGATGATGTTGCAGGCGTTGATAATGATGGCGCTGATAAAAATTCAGAATGTACAGCGTGTGTTGATGGCAATGTTGCGTGTGGAAATTCAGAATGTGCAGGATGTGCTGATAATTTCTCAACCTCTGCATAGTAAGCAACTGAATAGTCCATCACAGTTGAATTTGATGAATGTTCATTTTCAATAATTGGCTTAGCGCCAAATATGTCATCCATCTGTTCCAAGAAAGGAACAACACTAGGTGGAAAATCATTTGGACTTTTGTTGGCAATACATGCTTTGTAAGCTCTTAACAATGACTTAATTTTTGTCTCTAGCATCTCCGCGGTAGTTGGTTCTTCCTGAAAAGACAGTTCGTACATGTAGTAATTTTCAAATCTTCTATTACTAGACAGTAATGTAAAAGCTTGGTGGCATTGATGCGGCTACAAAATTATTTTGGGCCTAACATACTGCAACGCAATGAAATAGTGGTCATGGCCAAATGTAAACGAGGGAGAAATTGTTTCAATTTTTGAAGAAATGAAGTATATGACAACCAATATGCTCTTTAAATTAATATTTGCCAAAAAGTGGTTGAACTTGCGCTTATCGATAGGTAATGAAAAATTGTCGTACTTTTTAGGTACAACACATTTACAGAAGTTCATCGTCAGTACACTCAGTACACTTTGAACGATACTACATTTAAGGCCCAATAAAATGTTCCGAATATTGAAAGATGTTATTTATCAATGTTAAACAGGCAGCAATAAGTTATTCTTGCATCACCAGGACCTTACATTACTTAAGCAAACCAAATGCTCAGGAGAAATTAATAATCAAATGCTCATAAATAATTGCATGCAGAATGAAACAATTTAGAGGGCAGTCGGAAAGTAAATCGAAAAATAGAAAGACAACAGTCATTCATTTCTATGTCTAATCGCGCAAATATTACAATGCTTTCATAGTAGTCTATTGTGGAAGAGTATTTTTTTAGCGATTAAACTGAATTATATGTGTTTGCTACATAACTGAAATCATTCCGTTGTTCATGCTCAACTGCTCGTTTGAGTGAAAGTTACTACCTCGGCAGGAGTTGCCGAAGGCTCTGCCTTATAGTTCTTTCATGCAAAAGTCAATGAAACCATCTTTTCAAATAAACAGGAGGGATATATGATCAATGCGGTTGAAGATCTTAAGGCGTTAATAGGGATATTTGGAAACAGCAATGTTGTGAATTTAATCTCATTGCCAGCTAAGACTGAAATCTCAGTGCAAAATTAGCAGCAATCTCTAGCGTTCAATAATAATCTTAAATTGATCTATATTCTCACTGATACTAAAATAGCATTTGCCGATTGAAGATTCCTCTTTATATTGAAGCTACAAGCAGGAAACTATTACTCTGTAATATAGATGTTAAGGTTAAGATTACCTGGGTCTCAGGCCATAAAAAGATTCCTTTGATGGATGTAGTGGATGGATTGGTCAAAAAGGCCAGATTCAAACTCCTTAATTATCCCACTTTGTCAAGGATCTTAAGATAATATCAGATGTCTACAAAGATATCCCTATATAAAAAAATACCAGGTCCAATACCTTCGGGATCTGATATATATATATATATATATATATATATATATATATATATATATATATATATATATATATATATATATATATATATATATATATATATATATATATATATATATATATATATATATATGTATATATGTATATATGTACAGTATGGCTCAACACCTAAGCAACTTTTTCCATTGAAGGGATAAAGGTCCCGTATATTCTTTCCAAATTAATAAATCCAATTTAATTTGTTTTGTTTTTATTTCAATATATGTCTACTTTCTTGCAGTAACAAAAACTAATAAGTTATAATTATAATATAGCCAGTAATAAAAAAATAAAAAACAAAAACAATTCAATATATTACTGTTCGAAACCAAAGCAACATGTAGTATTTAGTATGATAGCCATTATTCCTTATGAATTCCGCACATCGTTTTGGCATTGATTCTATAAGATTTGTTAGAATTGTTGTTGGGATTGATTCCCACTTTGCTTTGCTGAGTTCCAACTCTACGCATCAAAATGCCGAAAAGATTCTCTATGGGATTCACCCATCGAAGTGGGATTTGCCATTCTGCATATTGATGCATAGGATTGGCTAAAATGTTTCTATACACAATACGATCCATTTTTGTAGATATATCAACAAATGGGCCAACCCCTCTTGCTGAAAAGCAGGTCCACACCATCAAATTTCCTCCTGCATACTTTATTGTTCCTTTACAATGACGTGGATTTAATCTCTTGTTTTTGGGTCTTCGGACGTGGCATATTCTATCTGAATTTATAATTAATTAAATTTAGACTCATCGCTAAATAAACCTGTGAATTCACTGGTCCCCATCGCTAAATAAACCTGAAGTCCACTTTAGATGAGCTTTTGCGAAATCACACCTAAATTTTATTAAAAGCATGAAAAATAATCAAAAAAGCTCAAACTTTTAAGGCACATCTTTTTTCAAATATTTTCTTGTAACAATAGGTTTCTTAGAGGGCATGAAACTTTTCAAACCATTTTTCAATGAGCGTTTTCAGACAGTGCTCAAACTAATGTTAAGGTTTAGCGCTTCTACTACTTGTTTAGAAGAAAGAAACGGATCTTCTTTAAACAAACGAACTATATGTTTATCTGTTTGATATTAAGTTTTTCGGGGACGTCCGCCAGAATTGACACTCTGCACTGTTTCGGTAGCTTTGTAATTTTTTATTAGTCGAGAAATTATTGATTTGTTAATGTTAAGTTTGTTGGCTATTGAAATTTGCGATTCCCCGTTATTAAAAAATTCAATTATTTTTAACTTGAAGGCTGCTTCGTAAAGTGAACGTGCTACTGTTAGACTTACAACTAAATGATACTAAATGCGCAGAAACAACTGAAATTAGATTTTGTTTGTGAAAGTAAATGACAGTAAAGTAACTTTCGCAAATATTGCTTACTTGTTTGTTTATTAAGTGTAAGGGAATGCGATAACAAACTAGTTGCTTAGGTTTTGATTGAATTATAATTTAATTATTGTTGTTACTGTTAGAAATTAGATGCATATGCAAATAAAAATAAAACAAATTATTTTGAATATATTGATCTCGAAGAATATATGGGACCTTGATAACTTCAATTGAAGAAGTTGCTTAGGTTTCGAACATTACTGTGTATATATATATATATATATATATATATATATATATATATATATACATATATATATATATATATATATATATATATATACATATATATATATATATATATATATATATATATATATATATATATATATATATATATATATATATATATATATATATATATATACTGCAGGCAAAAAGTTTAAGACCACATCGCAGAAATATTTTGTTGAAAATACGAAGCAGCTCCTTTCCATACTCATGTTTTTTGGCCTGGAAAAGGAGTTCTCCAATGATGAGTTCTACAATAATAGGTATGTTCCCGTACTTCAGCAAACTGCAGCAGTAACAGAATTTGGCAGCTGGTTTCTTTTTGCTGCAAAATTTGCCTTGCATTTGGCTTGCAGCAAAAGTACGAAAACGACTTGCTGCGAATCTATTTTAATATATTATAATAGATTCAAGTACGGGAACAGACCTAATGTTTATTTTATTAGGATATTAGGATTTTTTGCCATACACATACATTGCATTTATTGAGGTGGTCCCGAAAACATACTCCAGCTGGTAAACAAGTATGTAAATATTGATTTCCGCAGTTATTACTGCAAAGAAAACTTTAATGTTTGATAATATTATACATGCCAAAAAAATGGCCATGTTTCAAAATATTCCACCAAAATAAAATAATTGACGTGCCAAATGCTCAGGCGAAGACAAACATGTCGAGTATCTGTCTGGCCTTCGAGTTGATTTAATCGACATAGATCTGGTAGCAAGAGTGTCCTGAATATCAAAAAGCTGTCAAAATCATGGACAGGAAAACAAATTAAAACAATGAATCTGCCTCTACTAAGAATTTTTACGTGAATATTAGGAATGTACACTTAGGGAACTTGAGATAACAGCAAAATTCTTTGTGGAAGCAGATATAATTATTTTAGGTGAAACCTGGATTTATGATAATGAAACCACATTCTATAATCTATCAGGTTTTTCTACAGTGTTTAGCTGTAGGGATTCTGTTCTTGAAGGAACCGCAATCTACGTTAGGAATTATTTATATTCAAAAATACTTGTAAATGAAAAACTTGTAAAATCGTTGAGCTAGTAGGCTCAAGAAAATGGCAATTCGAGTTTCACAACTCCATCCCTCTCCGCTCGCTCGTCCCTTGATGATTCGATCATCGCTCATTCGTTCGACGTGGCCAGCCCATTGCAGTTTTTGTAATCGTATGAGGCTCGTCATGTATAGTATAAGCTCTACAGGCGAATCATAAATTATAGAGTATTAGAATTCATAAGATTCCTAGTTGAAAGTAACACCAGTGCAACTTTAATAAAAATAGTTGCAACATATGCATTCAATTTAATGATGAATTTGGAGAACAAATATCAACAGCTAACGATATTTATTTAAGACCTCCCTCCGATAACGTTTCATCCGATAGACGCCAAAAACTGTGACATCACCTTCAGAGCCAGCAAATAATTTCATAGTTATATAATTAATATATTATGCACTTTTCAGCACCTAAGATAAACACATTTGTATCTTTTTTTATCTTCAATGAAAAACGAAATAACGTGATTACAAAAAACTAACTAATTTTTTTTTATTTTTTGAACAGTTCTCTCATCAAATTCAATTTTTCCTGGTGCCTCCTTTCTTTCGCAAACTCCGATTGTTGGTGCTGCTTTCTCATCGTTTCGATCAGCTTGGCCAGCAGGTCGTTCCTCCTGCCAGACAGCGCATTAGTTTTAGCCAAAGATGACTGCCGCAGACTGCTAATTTTTCTCTTTTTGCCTCCCTTTTTTGAAGATGGTGGTTTCGGCGAAGTTGGCGCTCCTAATGGAATTGATGATGTGGCAGACGTTGATAGTGACGACGCGGGTAAAAATTCAGAATGTGCAGGGTGTGTTGATGGCAATGTTGCGGGTGGAAATTCATTATGTGCAGGATGTGCTGATAATTTCTCAACCTCTGCATAGTAAGCAACTGAATAGTCCATCACAGTTGAATTTGACGAATGTTCATTCTCAATAATTGGCTTAGCGCCAAATATGTCCTCCATCTGCTGCAAGAAAGGAACAACACTAGGTGGAAAGCCAGTTCGACTTTTGTTGGCAATACAAGCTTTGTAAGCTTTTAGCAAAGACTTAATTTTTGTCTCTAACATCTCCGCGGTAGTTGGTTCTTCCTGAAAAGACAGTTCGTACATGTAGTAATTTTCAAACCTTCTATTACTAGACAGTAATGTAAAAGCTTGGTGGCATTGATGCGGCTACAAAATTATTTTGGGCCTAACATACTGCAACGCAATGAAATAGTGGTCATGGCCAAATGTAAACAAGGGAGAAATTGTCTCAATTCTTGAAGACATGAAGTATATGACAACCAATATGCTCCTTAAGTTGTTAATATTTACCAAAAAGTGGTTTAACTTGCGTTTATCCATAGATAATGAAAAATTGTCTTCCTTTTTGGGTACAACACATTTACAGAAGTTCTTCATCATCATCAACGATACTACATTTAAGGCCCAATAAAATGTTCCGAATATTGAATGATGTTATTAATATTAAACAGGCAGCAATAAGTTATTCTTGCATCACCAGGACCGTACATTACTCAAGCAACCCAAGCGCTTAGGAGATATTAATAATCAAATCTTCATAAATAATTCAGAGGCCGATGCAGAATGAAACGATTTAGAGGGCAGTCGGAAAGTGAATGGAAAAATAGCAAGACAACAGTCATTCATTTCTAAGTCTAATCGCGCAAATATTGCAATTTCCCAAAGCCCATGCTTTCACAGTAGTAGTCTATTGTGGAAGAGTATTTCTTAGCGATTAAACTAAATTAGATGTGTTTGTTACATAACTGAAATCATTGCGTTGTTCATGCTCAACTGCTCGTTTGAGTGAATGTTATAAACCTCCGCCGGAATCGCTCAAGGATATAACCTCATTTTAGTTCTATATATAGTTCCCGGATAGCTCATTCGTGCTAAAGTAAATGAAACCATCTCTTTAAATAAACACGAATGATATATGATCAATGTGGTTGATGATCCTAAGGCGTTAATAGGGATGTTTGGAAAAAGCAATGTTGCGAATTTAATTTCATTGCCAGCCGCGACTGAAACCTCAGTGCGAAATTAACAGCAATCTCAAAGGAGATAAGAGTAGTGTTAACCCTTAAAGTGCATTGTGGGTGCCTGACACCCAACAACATTAAGTTAAAAAAAGCCATTTCTTCAACTTATTTTCTTTCAACAATTTTTTAGAGAAAAAAAAATTAATAAATGAATATAAAATTTACATAACTTTGAAGGAGATATTTTGAAGCACATCCCATAATTTTTTTGCAATAAAATATTCCATAGCGGCAGAGCAAATCAGCATAGAACACGTCAAGGTGTCGGACACCCAAGTGTGCACTTTACGTGATTCCTAAGAAGTATGCACTTTAAGGGTTAAATAACAATCTTAAGTTGATCGCTATTCTCACTGATAGTAAATTAGCATGTGCCAATTGAATATTCCTCTTTTTGTTGCAGCTATAATCAGAAAACTTTTACTCTGTAATAGAGATGTTAAGGTTAAGATTACCTGGGTTCCAGGCCATAAAAAGATTCCTCCGACGGATTTAGTGGATGTATTGGTCAAAAAGGCCACATTCAAACCTCTTAATTATCCCACTGAATCTGAGAAAAGTAGCTACGCTTATTGTAAAGGATCTCAAGATAAAATCAGATGTCTACAAAGATATACCTGTGTGAAGACTGATCTAGCCTTCAAAAAATACCAGAAAAGTAGTTACATTTATACATATTTATTAGAGTAACAATGTAAAATCAAATTGACTGTTTTTACATTTTGTGTGTATTTTCAAAAATATGGTTTTAACAACAACCGGCGAATATTCAAAAACCTTGTGGAACGTCTTCATGCATCTAAAGCTTCTTGCTTATTTGGAATTCTCTTCATTCCTCTATCCAAAATCAGTGATTGGTTGGCTTTATATTCACTGTCATTTCCGTCAGTGTACGTACTCACACAATTCTGAACGATGTCGTCATCGGTGTATTCTCCGGCGGGAGTCACGTCGTCGTCTATCTGTACGAAATCTTCAAAGGTTGGAGTTAACACATCACTAGTTTCATGAGACACAAGCTTGGCCCATTCGTCAGCGTTAGGTCCCACTTCAACTTCATCTTCAACTTCAACCTTTTTTCGTTTTATTTTCATTTGCTTGTTAGCTTTTTTTAACCAATCTTTAACCATTTGCTTAGTCATCCAAGCTTTCGTATTACTCGCATAATCAACGGGTAGATTTTTTGACACCTTTAAAACATCTAGGTCGCTTAGATTTCCCAAATGATGAGCAGAGGGAGTTTAAACATTGAGGAATAGTAAGACGTACTTTACTTTGTTCGCCTCCGTGGCATTTATTGCCTTTGAATATGAATATTTTATTTGGAAGACACTTGAAAAATAAAGCAGTTTCGTTGCAAATATCGTCAGGACCATATCTTTTTAAAAGACTTGGTAAATTTTCAGTCCATTGGTTACATACTCCCTGATCCACAGACTTACTTTCTCCGACTGCTTTTTTGAAAGATATATCATGACATTTTTTAAAACCTCCTAACCAACCATTACTGACTGAAAAATTCTGAATTCCCAATTTTACAGCAAAGTCTTTGGATTTTTGTTTCAACAGCAGTCCATCAATGGGGATACACTTATCGATGGTCTGTTTTATCCATTCTAACAGGCACTTTTCAACTTCAGGAAATTCAGGAAGTCGGCTTCTCTTAGTTTTTCCGTGTCCCTCAGAGCACTGAGACTCTATTAAATCTTTATTTCTTATAATTTTATAATAGGCAGATTCTGCTAAGCCAAACTTACTTTGTATTTCATTATGTGATTTCTCAGACTCACACGCATTCACAATTCTAAGTTTATCACAAAGACAACTCGTTGATTTTTCTTTTTGACATTATGAGTAAGTACCGAACCTTCGCAATGGATAATTATCAACTGAAGTCATAAATAGCAAATGTTAAATACGGTCAACTGTTGCTTATAGAGACACAGATAAGTAGCAATCTCACGAGTGAAAAACGACTGTCACTTATACAGGTTTTTGTTTCTCAGTTATATAGGTTTTAGAGGACTAAAATTACGGGATATATATATATATATATATATATATATATATATATATATATATATATATATATATATATATATGTATATACATATACATACATAAAAGTTAGTTACTAAGTCCTCATATTCGCACCTTAAGCATTAATTCGTACTAGTAATTAAGTAATGCTAATTAAATATTAAAATTGAAGATATACCCTCTCATTTACCAAAACTATCCACATAACCATTACAAAAAACTATCTGATAAAAAATAATTAAAAATTATTATAAAAAAAAAACATAATTGCAAACAAATTTTAATTTTCACACACAGCTAATTAGCACATCTCTCAATTTAGCCATAATTCTGTCCAAATAGCTCGATTTACTTTAATATTTTGTTGGGTGTCTCATTTAATTCTGATCACGGCAGCGAACCACGCTGGCATAACACCCTCGTATCTGTGTTTTGTTAATGTGGCCCATGCACGCTTATAATAATCGTGGCACAACAGCCCGACGTCGGGCCTTGGCCGCCTGGATAGTATTCCTCCAATGGTCTCGGTCACGTGACCGCGTCCTCCAGTCTTGGAGCCCCAGTAGTTGCCCGGCGTCCGCATACACTGAGCTCTCCCAACGAGCTCTTGGTCTTCCTCTAGGCCTCGCTCCGTCGACACGTCTTGCGTTCATGACACGTTTTGGCATGCGATCGTCGTTCATGCGTTGCACGTGCCCAGCCCACTGTAGTCGTTGCAATTTGACGATCTTGGAGACTTCCAGCTCATCGTACAGTTCGTACAACTCATTGTTGTACCGGATGCGCCATCCATCTCGGTCGCGAACAGCCCCGAAAATCCGCCGTAGAACTTTCCGTTCGAAGGTGTCGATCCTATTTTCGGAGGCTTGTGTCAAGGTCCATGTTTCGCAACCATAGCACAGCACAGGTCGTATGATAGTTTTGTAAACGCGGAGCTTAGTTTTCCTGTGCACATATTTCGATTTCATAATGGGGAGGACCGAGAAGAATGTCTTATTTGCTAGTTGTATCCGTCGCTTGATTTCGTCAGTTTCGTTGGCGTCACTCGATAGATTGCTACCAAGGTAAATGAAGTTGTCCACGAATTTGATGCAAAGGTCCCCTACGTTGATGGTCGTGTGCGCTGGCGTCCTTGTCCTAGATTGCATCATCACTTTCGTTTTGTCCTCGTTGATTCGTAGTCCAACTTCCTTTGCTGCGGTATCAAGTCTAAGCAGAAGTTCTTCTGCATCGGTCAGTTTTCGAGTCATGATGTTAATGTCATCCGCGTACGCTGCCAATTGTGTCGACTTAAAAAGTAACGTGCCGCTGGTGTTCAGATTCATTGCCCGAATAGCGAACTCAAGTGCCAGGTTGAAGAGCGTGGGCGCTATTCCATCACCCTGTTTCAGGCCACCCAGAGTTTCGAAAGGATCCGTCAATCTGTTCTGGATCCGGACTTGCGAGACGGAGTTGGTCATGGTCATCTTTACAAGTCTCACTAATTTGGCCGGTATACCAAATTGCAGCATGATACTATATAGAGCGCCTCGATTGATGCTGTCATATGCTTGTTTAAAGTCGACAAAGATTTGGTATACATCGACGTCGTATTCCCAGCACTTTTGCAAAATTAGCTTGACCGTGAAAAGCTGGTCGATTGTGGAGCGACCAGATCTGAAACCGCCTTGATACTCGCCAATGATTTCTTCCGCGAACGGTTTAATCCTATACTCCAGGATTTTTGACAGGATTTTGTAGGCCGTACAGACTAAGGAGATGCCTCTGTAATTCTCACACCGCAGTTTGTCTCCCTTTTTATGTATGGGACAGATGATGCTTCTGCGCCAATCGTCTGGGATCACCTCAGTCTCCCATATTCGCAGCAGTAGTTGATGTAGCGCACTTAATAAACCCGCCCCACCAGACTTGAGTAGCTCAGCTGGTATCTCGTCAGCGCCCGGCGCTTTGTTCCTTTTCAGTGAGCGCAAGGCGAGATCAACTTCTTCTACTGTAGGGGATTGTGTGGATGGGGTTTGACCAACGGTATCATCATGGAGCTCAGCTTCTGCTGCCAGGATGTTTGATGGCGGATTCAGAAGCTCTTCGAAGTAGGACGCCCATCGTTTGTTAATACTTTCGGTGTCGCTGATAATATTGTCATCTTTGTCCTTACAGAGGCTAGTCTTGGGTTGGTAGCCATTTTTGATCGTGCACGCTTGATGAGTTCAAAAAGTAACTTGAAATTTGATGGTTTTTTCGAATTTCTAGTGCTAGATTGGGTTTAGATCTGGACTTTTGAATGGTTAGTCCAAAATATTTGGCTTTTGCTCAGGCAACAATTGGAAAATAGGGTTGGAATTGTTGGAAAATAGGGTCGTTTGTAGTAAAATTTCAAAATCAGTTTAATTTAAATTAAAAACGTCATATGCTGGTGAAATCTGTTTTCTAGCCCAAAGATAACAAAACTATCAACAGATATATACATATAATATACAATAACAAATGAATTTTTCAGTTCTAGAACAAGTAACAGTAAATAAATCATTGTTTTTCAAAAACATGTTTACATACATACATTTTTTTACTTCTCTACATAAGAACCTTCAAAAACTTTAAACTTGCTGAAAAAATGTATCAAGTCATTTGAATGCTCATAAATTTTTTCATCGCTTAATAGTTATCTGGCGAACAAAACCGATGAGACTGTTTGAATACTGAGTTTGTTCCTTTTATCAGTTTTAATATACTGCATTTCAGGAAATTTCCTCTCCGCTGCTGCACTGCTATGTGGCAAGGATAAAAGTGTAAGCATGTAATGAGCTAAATTCTTAAAGCAACTTTGCTCTAAAACAATTTCTTTTCTACTCAATGAACTCCAAAAATTTACCACGTCATCACATTGATCATATTTAATATTCCTGCTAATTAGCAATCGCCATTCGTTGTATAGAGTTCCTAAATCACATTTTGTTTTAAACGGAAAAGCACGGAAAATACGAAGTATAGTAGGCAACTCACCACTCATTATTTTTTTGGAGTTAATATATTCTAACATATGAAGCTTCTCATCTTTGAAATCAAACGTTTTAAAATTTGATCATATAGCTCAATATAAAAATGTTTTCTGCTTCTTTTCACTTCATTGATGGCTTCTTCTAATTCTAAGTCTCTATTGCTGCTTTTCAATTTCTCTTCTGCTTCGGCATAGCCAAATTACTGAACGACTGTGTATCACTGTCTGTGCCGCCCATGACATGACGCCCGGTAGCGTTCTGTGTCCCCAGCGCTTAAACCTTCTTCAATAATTCTCGATACAATATGTAGTAGATTTAACAATTTGAGTAGTGAAGTAGCAAAAACGGCAAAGGCCGAAAAAATGTAGTAAATTTGGTACAAGTGTAGTAAGGTGACAACACTGATTTGGGGTCGTTATCGCGCATAAAAGTCCAGGTTACTGGCAAATTATCTTGCTGATTACTATAGGACCTACGCCATGCCACGACGTACAATATCCAACTTTTACATGTTCACCGCCGTGCTTTACAGTTTTGATTGTGTACTTATGGCTTAAGGCTTGGATTACAGGACACCATACATATTGTTTCCCATCAATTTTCAGCCTATAAAACTTGCTTTCATTGCACCATAGACTGTTTTGTCAGAACAAGATAGGTTTATTCAAAAGTTCCCTTGCAAATCTGAGTCTTCACTAACCTTTTAACAAGCGCTATACCTATATCATTTTTCTTGAGCACTTAAAAGTATTTGAAATGCTTGAACTGGAAATCTTTTTTTTAGAATTCCATTATAAGCTAACGCTTTTCCGGTGAATAACTTTTGCACTCTCCCATTGCAGAACAGTCTAACAAATTTTCGATGAAAGAAAATAGTGAAACTTTAACTGGCGATCATTACCTGTGCTAAGTATTTGCTGCATTGGTTCTGACTGATATTCCATTTAATTCTTGTATACTAAGTATAGGTTTGTCAGCAAAGTTTTTTCATTTTGTCAATTGAAAGAGTCTTTGCAGTGATGGTTTAGGCGGTATCACATATAACAGGATAGAATAAGATATCATTCTTTGTGCGTATGATAATTAGTTGCATACGACTATTGAACACTGCACTTGCTATATCCATATCTCGAAATCCTACCTGAACTAACTTTTTCCCTCCTTCCTTCCACTCTCTCCATCACTCTATCAGCAAGCATGCACAGTCCGTGTGCATCATTTTCCGCTAGGATAGGTGTTTCATAGTGCTTCTCAGACAACTAGTTTGTTGGTATAAGACACAGCACAATTGTTATCAATATGATACTCTCTTTTGACGTGATTGTAAATTTTTTATGTGCAATTTTAAGTTTTCTTTGAATTTCACGATGTTGCTTGAGTTTCTTACCGATTTCTATTACCCTAACTGTACCGAATTCATAGGAACTTGAAGCAATAATATATATGTGGATATTTTTTTTTTTTTTTAATTAAGTGGTTCACACTTCTATGAACCAGGGGTTGGCCTTGTCCTATCGGCACTGGCCATCGGGTTCGACTTTTTATTTTAATCACGTGGTTTTGATTCAATTTGAGCAGTATGATTTTTTAAACACATGGTTTTGATTAAATTTATTATTTTGTAACTTTTTTTTTTTTTAAAACACTCGGTTTTTAATTCGATTTATTATTTAGAGTTAGTTTTTATTTTCATTTTAGAAAATGGGACAAAAACACAAAACACAAAACACAAAGGCCTATCAAGAACAACGCGACGACGCGAGCACGCAGTTCAAGACACGCTGACTCATGTCTTGTCAATTCCAGAGAAAGACCGTCCTTCGGAGAAAATCCATCCCTGCAATTCTCCGGCTACAACCTTCCACTGCAAGAGACAACACACGAATGTATATGTGGATAAGCAAAACTGATTCGAACCCGATAGCTTATTCTCGTGGAAATAGCCAACCCAGTTCTTTGGAAAAGTGGATAACCAAGCAAAGGAAAAAGAATGCTAATTTCAAAAAAGAATGCTAATTTCATAAGACATAACACTGACACATGAAGGGTAAGATTGTTACTTTGATTTACACCAAAATATACAATATTAAACAGCACGAAATCACAAAACGTAATTCACATACATCGTCTATACGGCCACTTGCATATTATTCTCATGAAAATCACTCACCAGGGCTCCGAGGCATGTTAAGTCCACAAGCAAATTTTCATATGCAAATTTTTTTTTGCGCGGATGTTCGAACTCGGCCTTGCGCTTCGAATAACATTTGAGGAGTGTAAGGGTCTCGTTGTGGCTCCATAATCGTCGACTTCTGAAGATAAAAAGCAGAAATTGATATTCGCCATAAATACTAACTGTGTTTATTGTTATTATACCTTTTGGTCTGCTCCACCTCCATATTAATCGCGTATCAGTGTCGCGTACTGTCAAGCTAACAGCTGTCGGTTTCAGAATTGTCAAAAGCAGTTGCTCCAACCGCTACGAACACTTTCGTTTTCACTCGTGCCAGTTCTAAATTGCTGCCACAAACTGGGTTTACATATGCGAAACATTCTAATTCAAAATAATTTTTTCGACCGCGATACGTTAATGTGTGCAGCGAAGTATTAAAAAATACTGATTTATAAGCAAATTCCCAGTTTCGAATGGAATTCGCTAAGCATATCTAAATTGAATCAAATAAATTGAAAAAAAACAGATATAAAACGGGATGATGTAAAATAAAAGTGTCAACTTTGTATAGCATAAATTGAAAAGAATATGAGCGAAAATGCAAACATGTAAAAAAACAACAAACATAAGCATCGAACACTGTCATTGTGGCGAGTTAAATGCAAACAGGTTGAATGCAAAGAACGTTTTCCTATACGCTGGAATCGCGTTTTTAAGAATAATTGGGTATTTTGGAAAAAAAGAAAGTGGGAGTTGAGCAAATTGAAGGCCATGGAAACAATGACTAATTCGGTGTATCAAAAAAGTGATGCAAAATTATTTAGGCTAATTTATCCGCCCGAAATCCGAATAATAATGCAAATAAGATAATCTATCTGTCCGAAATCCGAATAGTAATGCAAAAAAGACATTTTACGATTTTCATGTCACCATCTTGATCCCAGACAAACATTTCCGAGCGCTTCTTCCGTTTATATCCAGTAGGTATGTTCCCGTGCTACGATTAATTGCAATGAAACGTACTAAAACAGAGTTTTTTAGTCCGTTTTAGTACGCTTCATTGCAATTAATTGCAATTAATCGTAGTACGGGAACAGACATAGTAGATGGTAAGAACTATTTTTATTTAAACAACATAACGTCAATATGCCAATAAAAACTATTCCCCGGGTAGTCCTTACGAATCTGAAAAGAAGATACGGCTAAGTTTGCTAATCTTAAAAACTAACTCGCGCGACATACGATAAGGTTTTTCCTGCACGGTTTTTCCAAGCTAAATATAACTCAAGCGATTGAGATATTTTATGGAAGATTTGTTGCGAAATAGGTTCAGGTTCAAATCGAATCAGTTTCAGAACCTAAAAGCAACCGTGACGATCCACGTTTCGACAATCACTGACTTCACAGCTTTGCAACCGAAAGAATGCAAACCTCATTGAGTTCAATGTAGGGCGACGTACGATTAGTTTTTTCCCGCACGATTTGTTGAAATTACCGACCGATAAAACTCCAATTGTATTTGACTACAGTTATGGGACATTGCTGTAGCAAAACTGGCATTACTATCGTGAACCAAACCTTCAGTGGTGAATCAAACCCTCGCGAAACTACATAGTATCCCATATCCGAAAAGATGCTCAAGGGATGAGCTGGCCAAACAATGACAAATTAACCACTCGACAATAGTTCTTTGTCGCCAGAAAAATGAATTATCAAACAGCCATTCAGCTGTTCCTTCTCCCGTGCGCCCGATACATACACAATGGAACATACGATATCGTATAAATTTCGATATCGGAATTCGAATCATAATAGACCCCTTGCTTTTTCTTGACATCGAGCGCGTCACTGAATACCCGACATACACTCCATCCCATTAGATGCTTGGCACCATTCGCACTATGTTTCTTGGTGCGCAGAGCAGTCTGCTGTCTGGTGGTCAACTTGTGCACACTTAAAGCAGCTACTGCTGCGGTCCGGACCCTTGCAGCTACGTCTTGTATGGTCGTAGCCCAAGCACCGGTTGCAGCGTGCCACCTCAGCCCACCTTCGCACTCGGACGCTTATCATTCCCACTCGGACCCGACCAGACTTGAGGGTTTTGGATACTGGTGCCTCGTCCAGCTTCACTACAGCTCTCCTTTGTTTGCAGTGATTTACCAAATGGAAGAGTTGCTTGGTGGCGTCTCAACTGAACCGAAGTCCAGAAGTGAGCCTGATAAGCAGGGAAGGGTGATGGCGAACCATCAACAGAGGCAAATCAGAAAAAAAGAGAAGTGCCCCGGGAGCAGGGTACCCCAGAAATGACCGTGAAGGCCTCTCGTCCGCATAAGCGGAGCACCCTTTAATCCAACCCCGACGGATTGCCGCTTTGCTAATACACATCTTGAGGAAGAGGTAGTTCCCGAAACAATTGTATCGGATAATGGTGTACAATTTCGTTCATCACTATTTCAGTCTCTACTGGACGAATTCGGTATCGGCCACACCTTTATCGCCGTGTATTCTCCCCAGGTGAACGCCTCTCAAAGGTTAAATCGGTCCATCCTTGCGGCGGTCAGAGCGTACGTGGATCTCGCGCAAAAAGATTGTGATGGCAAACTTTCAGGAATCATCTGCGCATTGCGTTCAGCACCTCACGCAACAATTGGAATCTGTCCATAAGCAGTCGTTTTCGGGCAACCTATGGTATCCCATAGCACAACTTATGCCCTCCTCCGTCAAATACATCTCTTGGAAGAGCCTGAAAACACACTGCCAACATCCGCCCACATGGCCATCCTACGCCAACATATCCGCGACCTCACCACCAAAGCCCAATCTCGAAATGCCAAGGCATATAATTTTCGTTCGTTATGCGCAACTCCCGGCAAAGTGACGCAGCGGCGCATTATAATGCAAAGCTGGACCCAAAGTTTTTACCTAGCAAGGTAATTAAAAAGATCGGAGGAGCCTAGTATCAGCTAGCCGATCAAAATGGACAATCAGTGGTCGTCTTTCACGTGAAAGGCATCACAAAGTCATCAGTCCACTAGGTTCACTCGTTCACGATCTGTTACCAAATTCTTATTTGCGCCTATTTTAGGTGTTACTTCTTAATATTTTGAAAGAATCCGAGGGGGTTCACTGAGTTCACCATATCTTCTTTAAGAAAAAAATCAATTAATCGTTTTGTTTCATCACAAAATTTCCTATTATTATTTTTCTCTATTATCTTGTTCACATCGTTCACGTCCTCTCATCAAGGAATTGGATACTAGAAGACACGATCACTCGTTCACTTCATTGTCCATTCATTTTCTACGCCCATCCTTCAGCTCTTTCCACGCACTTGCTTCTGTAAAAAGACCTGTGCTGTAGCATTTGCAAATTCGTATTTTTTCTCTCTCAAAATTTGCAGCCTACGATTTTCAATAAACACTGTATCGAAAGTACGGTCTCATGGGCACTTACTGTAACCTGAGATTAAAAACTTATCAAAGGCAAAGTGAAGATCAAAACAAAATACAGTCAGCAACGGCATTTTGTTATTGTATCTCACACCATGCCTTGATGAAAGCGCAGCTCGAGAGAGTCTCTTCGAAATCGTGGCCAGAGACGGAGGCCGAATTGGGCGGCGGTCGGAAAAAGGTCGAGGGAGAACGAGTCCGGACGGACGAGAAAAGAACCTTGGCCATGTAATTTCTTTTGATTTTGGTTAATTTGTTTTTCAGCCACCAAGATCAGAGGGCGGAGAGACCCCCCTAAAATCAGGAGCCTGAGGCTGTCTGCCTCATCCTCGAGCCTAACTAAATAGAGACAGTTTTTCCCCACTGTAGGTTTTCTTTCACGTTTTCAGCTTCCCCTTTTCACAGATAGCTAGCAACGTGCTTTGTAACGTCTCGGCTGGGTCGGGCTTACAGCCCATGCCTGAGAGCTGCATCTGGTCCTTTACGGACAAAAGCCCCTTTCCCTTTTTATTTGCGGCTAGTATTAATTCGTGACGGATGAATAATACATAGCGTCCCTATTGTTTTTTCTGGGAGCGAATCCACCCCATTTTTCAATGACCCACCACAGCCGCGTAGAGCTAGCAAAGCGGCAAACCAGCATCCGTCGGTGTTGGATTAAAGAGTGCTCCGCTTATGGGGACGAGGGGCCTTACGGCCATTTCTAAGGTACCCTGCTCCCGGGCACTTCTCATTTTTTTCTGATTTGCCTCTGTTGATGGTTCGCCATCACCCTTCCCTGCTTGTCAGGCCCCCTTCTGGACTTCGGTTCAGTTGCGGCGCCTCGAAGCATCTCTTCCATTTAGTAAATCGCTATATGTTCCCTTAAATCCCAACAAGCATTGCATGCATCGTTGTTAAAATCAACTTTAATCAAGTTAACCTGCTTAAGAAATCATCGTACTCCGACAGCTAGAAACGCTTTTAATTATTAAAACGATGAAATTAATTTTTATCCAAAAATTTACATTTCACATTTATTTCCTGGTAGGATCATTATACATATTTTTTTTTCATTAATTATCTCTTCCACATATACTTTTACTTTTAATGTTGAAATTGAACTTTTTCCAGCAATTTCGCACCTTCATCAAATACTCATCTACTTCGATTTATACCTAGAACACTATATAATACAGTTATAGCAGTTTTGCCCCAATTATTTGAATTTTTAGTACCTTTCATATATCAAGAGCATATTTTACAGGATATTATTATTTTTTCTACATAAGGGAGCGTTGTGTTTACATTTTATTTTCTCTCATTTTTCCTCTAATAATTTTGTTCATGCCTCTAGTTCTAAGTTGATTGAATTTACAAGGAATTACAAGTCGATTAAAAATATTGATACATATTTCATTAGCTGACGAAAATAGTACTATTTATATAATTTTTTTTCTCGAATTTAACATTTTGCAGTTGGTTTTTTTTAAGATTGTTTCTATATTTCAACCGTATTGATCAATTGGATGGTGGAAATTCGCTAAGAGGAAAAATATTTTTTAAGGTTTTTTTTTCTCAATCATGAAATAGAGTACGTGCCTTTAAAATTACAGTATGACTTAATCGAACGTGTTTGTTTCAAAACACTTGATCAAAAGTAATTAAAAATGTTATTATAACAAGTGCTTCAGTGTGCTTTTCTTTCAATTACTTCAAATCAATATTTATATTCAATTCAAGTACATGTACTGAATTTTCTATGTAGAATCGATCGTTTACTGTTTTACATTTTAAATAGTTATCACATTATGTGCACTATATACACAATTATTTAAAATATTTTTGAACTTCTAAAATAATATTGAACTTCATTTAAAATTTTCCATTACATTGAAGAGTTTTCTAGTGTTTTATTTAAACTTAATGAAACGATTTAGGCTTATATTTTATTCCTCTGTTTTGTAACTGGTTTTCGACGCGCCTTACAAAAGAATAATTGTTTTTTAAAATTATATTTATATACATATTTGCATTTTGAATCTTATTTGCGTGCTTTTTGCGTATAATGCGATTTAATTCTAAACTTCCAGTACTAGTTTAATGCATCGAAATAAAATAGGAAATTACCACTACATACAGTTGTGAATTAAATAAATTATTTCTATACTATATTATCGATTTATTCGAATCGCTATTGGATTTTCTGCATTTGAAGAATTCCATTAGAAGGAAATATACTCATATTAGATTTTCTAGTAATACTCGATTGAATTATGTTTCAACATAGCTAATTGTTGGTCCGATGAATTGTTATTCGTTCGAAGAATTTGTACTCTGCTGAGATTGCATTCAGAGTTTCGTTTGTATATGTGTATGGTAAATTTTGGTTTTAGTTGCATCATCGGTGTTGGTAGTTGAGAGAATGTTTTCATAAGTAAGAGCAAGATAGCTCAATCTCACAAGTAGCGATTGAGTTATTCGATATTCATTTAGGTATTTGTGAATAAAAATTTTGCATTCCTTAACAAAACATATAATTTAAAAAGTTGCTAAACTCACATAGCACCAATATGAAATTGTAATTTAAAAGAAGTGTAAATTCCTGACGAATATTGTATTTAATTGTGCGATCGAACATTCGAATTTATTTTTGGTAGAAAATTATCATAAACCCTGCTCTGTTAAAATAAATTTCGCTTATAAAGAAAGTAAATAGTTGAAGGAAAATGAGTCAACTGAAATATAAATTTTCGTTACATCAGAATTTTCTCATTTATTAGTGTGGTATTAAGCCAGTGAGTAGACATAGAATGCCGATACAATGTTAGACAGCAGACCTAAAACAATTCTAGCCCCTGCAACAAGCAGAAAAACATATTCAATTTCATTTATAGGAGAACTCGATGCACATTAAAAAAATATAAATCTTCCATTTTGATTTATTTCGTTTGCATTCTAAATTAATTTACAATCTGCTTAAATAAATCTCAGATTATTAGCCATATTAGCCACAAATGAAACCATATTTTCTTCATTTTATTTTTATATAATTCAGTTATTACTAAACGAAAACAGGAACTAATCGATAAACTTAAATACTTAAACTTAATTTGAGCAGTATTATTTCATTCAAATGATTTGTTTAGATCTTTGCTTTTAAAAATTATTTACTAGCTGTTTTATTAACTTAGTGGATGCTGCTGCTTTTGTGTTGAATTTTAATTAAATCCTTGTTTTGCGACAATAGCTGCACTTCATAATACATAAGCAGTTTATTGATTTTTCATACATAAAATTATTTGTGACAAATATAGATTTGTGCACAATGTTTGATTATTTTATGTTAGATTTCACTCGTCTTCAGCTTTTAATCTAATTGCATTAATGCATCACTTCGTAAACGGTTGCTTTCTTGTCTCCTGATCCTGTTACGATGTATTTATCGTCTGTTGATATGTCACAGCTAAGTACTGATGATGTTTCCTTTGACTGAAAGAAAGAGAAACGATAGGATGCGATATGTAAACAGTTCAACATTGGCATTGGCATTAGCAAAAATAAAATGAGATGTAATAAATGAACTTATTCATACGCAAAAACCGCACAAGACAACCAGGCATATGGAATTAACACTAAACCTAAACCAATACTTCATGTTTACCTATTCCTTTTACAATGGCTCATGTGACCCGTCTTAAAATTTGTATATTTTAACCATCAGTCGAATAGAAGGCATAATAAGTAGTATATAAATAAATATATGCACGTGCTACATTTATTTTGACAGTTCGAAGTCTGATATTAACCTCCTCGCAGTGGCTGCAGGCAGGACAAAAATCTTTCATTCGGGAAAGATTGGCTAATATTCAGGGTCCTTTCTAAGCAAGGTTGGCGAGAGACCGATAACCTCTCCCGTAAAAGCTTTCCGAAGTGGTCATCACGCATCACCTTGGAACTTGATTGAAACGACGACCACGCAAAAACGATTTATGACTTTCCTTATGGAACGTTATATCGCTTTACAGAGCTAGAACTGGTCCACAGCTGGCCGATGTTTTATCTGAGTAAAAAGCTAACATAACAGTATTACAAGCGATTAGATGGACAGGGAATCGTGCTTTACAATAGAAAGAATATGAATTATACTAAAACTGTCAACACTATGTGCTTGGGGCAGGCTTTCTAGTCAGCCAAAAAATGAGGTCTACCATCATCGGTTTTAGTGCTATTGATGAAAGGCTATGCGCGTTTCGCGAGCAAGGCCAATTTGCGAACATCAGAGCCACTAGTAATTAGAGACCACGTCTTGATCGACCGCCACCACTACTCAAGCTTGAGTGCAATCTTTCAAGTCATCATCAACGTGGCGCAACAGCCCGACGTCGGGCCTTGGCCGCCTGGATCGAGCTCCTCCAATTGTCTCGGTCACGTGACCGCGTCCTCCAATCTTGGAACCCCAATAGTTGTTCGGCGTCCGTATACACTGAGCTCTCCCAACGAGCTCTGGGTCTTCTTCTTGGCCTCGCTCCGTCGACTCGTCGTGCGTTCATGGCACGTTTTGGCATGCGGTCGTCATTCATGCGTTGCACGTGCCCCGCCTACTGTAACCGTTGTAATTTCACAATTTTGGAGACTTCCAGCTCATCGTAGAGTTCGTACAACTCATTGTTGTACCGGATGCGCCATCCATCTCGGTCGCGGATAGCCCCGAAAATCCGCCGTAGAACTTTCCGTTCGAAGGTGTCGATCATATTTTCGGAGGCTTGGGTCAGGGTCCATGTTTCGCAGCCATAACACAGCACAGGTCTTATGATAGTTTTATAAACACGGAGCTTAGTCTTTCTGTGCACATATTTCGATTTCATAATGGGGAGGACCGAGAAGAAGGTCTTATTTGCTAGTTGTATCCGTCGCTTGATTTCGTCAGTTTCGTTGGCGTCACTCGATAGGTTGCTACCCAGGTAAACGAAGTTGTCCACGAATTTGATGCAAAGGTCCCCTACGTTGATGGTCGTGTGCGCTGGCGTCCTTGTCCTAGATTGCATCATAGCTTTCTTTTTGTCCTCGTTGATTCGTAGTCCAACTTCATTTGCTGCGGTGTCAAGTCTAAGCAGAAGTTCTTACAGAGGCTAGTCCTGGGTTGGTAGCCATTTTTGATCATGTTTACTAGTCTGTACGCTTGTCTGGTATTCTTACTAACTAGGTTTACATGAATGCTCAGCAACTGCTCGTCAAAGTATTTCCGTTTCTTACGCCTAATTATTCTATTGGATATTCGCCGTAGCTCGTCATATTTTGCCTTTTTGGCTCTGGTTGCACGTTGGACCCATTGTCTATAGGCCTCGTTCTTTGCGTCAAGTGAGTTTCTGCATTCTTCGTCAAACCATTCATTTCGCGCTCGTCGGGTTTTGTATCACACAACGTTTTCTGCCACATTCTTGATTGTATTTTTGAGCTCTTCCCAGAACTCATGGACACCTACGTTACTGGAGTCGTGCAGCATTGGTGAGATTCTTTCTTCAAGCGCGGTCGTATACGCCTGAGCCGTATAATCGTTCAGCAAATTCTAAACCGCAAAGATTTTGGGAGGGCTGAATCTCGATTGGTGCACTGAGGAAATTCTGCACCGGTATCCTGTTTTCACCAGGAAATGATCGGAGTCACAGTTAGCTCCGCGGTACGACCGAACATCCATCACACTTGACGCCCATCTCTTGCCAATAAGGCCGTGGTCGATCTGGTTGACGGTATGTGCGTCTGGAGAATTCCAGGTCTGCTTGTGAATGCGACGATGGGGAAAGCAAGTTGAGCTTACAACAAGGTTCCTGTTGCAAGCGAAGTCAATTAGACGATGGCCGTTATCATTGCATTCTTCGTGAAGGCTGTGTCCTCCAGTGGTCCCCCGATGCCAGCTTTCGTTCCCTACTTTTGCATTGAAATCTCCCAGTAGCATTTTTACATCATTTGATGGAAGTGAGTCGAAGAGTTTCAAGGCAGGCATAGAACTCGTCTTTTACAGAGTCTTCTTGTACTTCGGTGGGAGCGTGCACATTGATGAGCCAGAGGTTGAAAAATCGCGCCTTGATGCGGATCGCACACAGCCTTTCGTTTACGGGTTTGAAGTCGGTAACGCGCGACTTAAGCTGCTTATTCACTATGAATGCTACTCCAAACTCCTTGCGGCCCGATGGTTTGCCGCTTGTAAAAATTGTGTGCGATTTCTTGTCGTTGATCTCGCAGCCTAACCAATTTGTTTCCTGGACTGCAGTAATGCTCAGTTTGTACTGTTCGACCTGATGAAGGAGGGCCTTTTCGGCCCCCGGTTTGTTCAGGGAGTTCCAGGTTCCGAAAGAATAATCCGTTGTGCGTTTGCGTGGTCGTCGTTGTTGATCCGTCCAATCCGAGGCTTTTGTTCCAGGTTTCTTGACAGAGGAAGTTTTTACAAGGATGAGTTGTCGGCACATCGCTCAACTATTTCCATGGGGGGCCTCGGTGATAGTTGCTTCAGGAGACTTGCCTCGTGCCAAAGTTCACACAACTATGTTGCAGGTCTGACAACGTGGCTAATCCTCCCTAATGACCTGAGACGCTTAGGTGTAATTCAGCCATCAGGCTGCAACTATGCAAGTTTTACTGAGGATAGAGTTGTTTGATCTTTCAAGTACCTTGATTTACTAGTAGCAGCCGATAAGAATATGGAGGAAACAAAACGTCGGCAGCTGCTCAAATCCAACAAAGCTTTCTACAGTCTGTCAAAGTTCTTCAAATTCCGAAATCTCACTAAAACCTCAAATCTAATGTTGTACAAGACTATGGCCCCCAGTACTCTCGTACATACGTATATCTGACGCTTGGATGCTCAGCAAAAGGCACTCTGTCCTCTTAGTCGCATTCAAGAGGAAAGTCTTGTGGATAATCGATGCACCTATATATGAAGAAAAGCTATTCCGGAGACGTTAAAACCATGAGTTGTACGCTATCTACCTAGAAGCAGATATAATCACAAAGGAAAAGCTCGGTATACTCCGGGAGGCTGGGCATCTAGCTCGGATGAGCGAAGAGGATGATGCTCGGAAATCACTTCGCGGCAAACGATAGCAGGTGAGATTATTTTTTGCGCTGGAGGAATGGGGATTATCAGGACGCTTGGTGCTTAGAGATGCCTAATTGTATGATATCGATCGGCCAGCGATCGAGATCGGTGGAAAAACTTGTTGAAGGAGGTCAGGAGGAGACCCCGGTTGTAGTCAAGATGATGGTTGATATTATTGTGAAATTTAAAGACAACACTGAACTAGCTAAGAGTGAGGATGCTTCGGAGAGAAGACGAAACAGAGACTTAGTAAGCTCTGTAAAAAAAAATCAACGCAGACCAACTTCTCGGCCAATGCAAACTCCAGCTTCTTACGGGATGCAGAGGATCTCATCATCCATCTTCGTTCATGGGTCGAAAGTCAAAGAAACAATTCGAGGCCTACCCTGAGTCAGCAGTAATTGTTAAAAAAGTTAGTGCCTCTACCGACCAACATTTTGCTCTTGTGCCATGCCTATTAGCACCAAAACCCTGGGGAAGAATGGTTCCGACTCTTCAAAGTAGTGAAAATAAACACATTCAAAAGAGGCAGAATTCCACAGAAAAAAGTTCAGGGAATTTATTGCAGCTGCTTACGTCGGGAAAAAGAGAAACCCCAGAATTCAAAGCTAGAAAGAATTCCTCTAATAAAACAATGCTGCTCCAAAACTGTACTGCTCAAGGTAGGGTCCATGCGATGATTCATATATACGCTATAAAATATCAAAAAGACAACGGTTCTTCTCAAAGGAGTACATCGTTCTTATGATAAGGTAGATGTCCTAGACGTGCTACGTAATTGCTAGGAGATCAGATCTCCCACGTGAGGCGATTTTCAAGCGCCCAGTCTTGCGAATCTAAAACTGTCACCAGGTGTAAATGCTAAGGTAGTCCTTAGCATCAAATATATTTTGCATCAGCTAATTCAGTGGGATTGCTTGCAGATAAAAAAACAACTCGCAGTGGTACAACTGCCTGTGTCAAATGCGATATAACTCACGCCAGCAAAGAATGTGACGCCCCAAAAGGCTCCGATGCAGTTTTCTGCGTAAACTGTAAAATAGCATGCCACTCAGTTTGCTACAGGGGCTGCCCAGAAGCTAAGAAGGAAAAATAGAGCAAACGTGAACTTATTGCAGCTGTGGTAAAAACACTGTTCTGCCTGGTGTATTATATGCCAGCTACTTTGCGGCATGAAGCAAGAAATCCACAGCAAAGAAATCTACAATTCATAGAAGGAAATATACTACTCCCATGGACTCGCTTCGCTTTAGAAAATGGCAAAAACTCATTGACAACAAAATTTACACCTTGTTTAACCAAATCAAGGATTTGGTCAATCAATCTGAAAACCGTGATGTTTTCATCTCCCTCGTGCTTCGTTTAGCTGAGAACGCGTCGTCTTTAATTCGCAGCCTTAAATAGAGGTACTTTAGTTATTTTCTGCATCGGTAATCGACTTTTTCCTCGTGTACTCGAACCTAGTAAGCTTCCTCCCACATATTGGCGCTTCCGAATGCAAAGTTCACGACGATGAATCCGACCATCAGCTGACCAAACCATGCATCCAGCGAAAAAAATGGCATCAATTGCTTGACCACTCATTTAGACCTTTTCATTTCCTACGGGAGGACTAATTGAATGCAATTTGTAACTGTTGTCGAAACTTAAATTCAAAATGTTCGTGTTGACAGTCCACGAAGACTTTGCTTCCTGGAAATTGACTAGACTCTTGATATACTTTATATTTTTTTCCGTCATTGATAATTTAGCTATACCAAAAAAATGGGAAAGAAAAGACTCGAAAGGATAATTCAAAAACTGTTAACCCACATCATTGATGAAAATCAAATTATACTCAGGATACAATTCGGCTTTAAAGCCAAGCACTCTACAATAAACGCAATGCAAAGCGCATTTGAAGATAGCATACAGAACAAAACAGTTCTGTGTGCCTGCCTGATAGATCTGGAGAAGGCCTGTGACTGCGTATGGATTGAGGGTCTCTCGTGTAAAATGATCAATTTTGGTTTTCCAACATGCATCATCAAAATTGTTGACAGTTTTCTTAGCGGTAAGAGGGCATTAATCATCTTTCATGGGGTTTTTTCGGAGTTTCCAGTTGGATCTGATATACTTTGGACTAATTTTGTTTTTGGATTAATTTTGTTAAATATTGTGACTTTTACCAGAAGGTCAAAATAGAGCTTCTAACCTCGTGTTTGTTTGAAATAAGCAACAAAGCTATCCGGTAGCTTCCAATAAAACATCTCAACCTCATTGTTCGATCTCTATATTCAAGACATAGGTTATAGTGTTCCCAATTGATTTCATGAATAGCTCATAGCCCCATGGGCTGCTAACTTATTTATACTGAAGTTAACATGTATCCTTTTTTAAGCTGAGATTGAATTCAATTATCCACGAATAACAGTTTCCAGTAGAATCAGCATTCACTTGATCAGGAACCGGCATTTCTATCGCCTCTTTTTTTCTCAACATACTATAATTTTTGATTCAGCAATGAAACTGAGTTATTAGCCATATCTCTACAACAAACATAAATCTGAAGGGTCAATTTCGAACCATTAACCAAACTGACACAGGTCATATGCCTATCATCGCCTTCAAGAAATCGTTTTAGGCAATTTATTTCAATCTTCTCTTCATATCACTCTCTTAAACGTATTCACGCCTCCAAAATAGCCTGTATGTTTTATAGAGCCTACATGCAGAGATGCCAAACTAGGGAATTTTCTTTACCACATTGACTTAATATGCTGAAAGTCCAGATTTGAAGATGATTGATTATACTCTTTAGAGTACAGAGATATTCAGATTTTGGCTTGCACCAAAATGATCGGGTTTAGAGATCCGTTAAGCTTATGCGTACGTACCCAGAACTTTATTTTTCATTCTTACTATTATTGAGAGACGAAATATATTTCTATCCACAATTTTATATTACTGATTGTAACATTATGATATAAGTGTAGTCAACGATAACATCTATCATTTATGTTTTAACATAGAATAGAGAATCAACTTACCTGGAATATACTAGCACCATATGGTGTTCTCCATGCATTCAATAAATTATCTTTACCCGTCGAAACAAACCATTTGCCGCACGATGCAAATTTCAACGATAATACACAACTTTCGTGCAAATGCAATTGATATTTGTCCGTTTTTGATGTGTGTAAAACTTCAACGTGTGAATTCTCCATGCCCACGGCTAACCATTCGCCTGTAATCCGAACACATATGGATTAATCTCAATTATTTATTTCAATTTACTTCATAATTCGCACCTGTTGGACAGTATCCTAGTGAAAAGATTTGTGAGCTAAAATCATGTTGCTGTAGCTGCCGTCCTTCCCTTAGGTCCCAAGAGCGTACAGTATTATCTAGACCACCTGTCCATAACCGACAGCCGTCCGGACTAATATCTATGCATGAAGCACCGTCCGTATGTCCTTGGAACTGTCGCACCAGTGTCTGATTATGGAGATCCCAAACGGCAATGTTTCCGTCACTGCAACATGAAAAGCACACTTTTGAGTCGGGGCTGATTGCAAGTGCGTAACAGGCAGGTGCGGCTGAAGTCAATTCAGCTTTGATTCGAGGCGTTGGGCTGGCCAGATCCCATATCGATAGATTCGATGCTTCCCCACCAACTATAAGCGTTCGGCCATCCGGTAGCAGTTTTACTGACCGAATGTAGTTATCACGTTGCTAAAAGAAAAATGTAGGTTACCCTTAGACTACTTCTGCTAAGTATTTTCTTTTCTACTCACTAAGCAATCTAGTTGATTCACAAAGTTTTTGTTTCCTGGCTGAGAAATATCCCACACTTTAACACATCCTTTTCCGCCGGTGTATACATACTTCGTTGGGTTTGATATCGTCACTGCACACACTACTTCGCCGTGTGCTAATGTGCTAAGTGGTCGAGCATGACGTGGAATGCCTGGTCCATGAAGTGCATCGTGAGGAAACGGGACCGGTTGAAGGGTGCCTTCACCATTCATATGAAAGGAATAAGCTCTAGAAATAGAACAAAATGTATCTCGTATGAATCAAATATTATGAATGTGTACTAACGGTTTTCCGCCTGATACACCGGACAGTGGAATACCATTTGTTCGCAAGTTAGCATGTGGGTCATAAGGCATTGGCGGTCGACCGTACGCGGGATCGGGCGGTGGCCTTTGGTAAGGATCCTGCGGTCTTTGATATGGTGAATTCGGATAACCAGCTGGTGGTGGTTGTGGTGCAACCGGTTTAGGGTTGCCAGGTACTGAGGCATTTGGTGTAGGCGTTCGCGCCTTAGCACCAGGTGTTCCGGGTTTCTCTAGCTAAAATGGTAAAATTCATTGTGTATATTTAATGTATATAAATAATGGAATACATACATCTTTTGTTTTAAGGCTTGGCGTTGATCGTGATGAACTTGAACCAGATCTCGAAGGTGGTCGCTCACTCGACGGTTTTGAACTACTTCCTCCAGGCTTCTCTGAACGATCACCGTTCAAGCCAATACTGTCGCGATCACGAGATTCGAGAGAAACATGATCACCATTAGGACGAGGTGATGGAGATTCCTAAAATTATATAATAATTACATCATACTTTTAAATTTAAAACGAATATAGTGAAAACTATGCATCAAAATAACAGGATATATCGATATTTTGTGTTGCACTCATGGGTTCAGAAGGATTTTTAAAAGAGAACGATGCAAAATTTTGTAGTTTGGAGCTCAAACTTGACAAGAAATGTTGTTTTGTGTTCTATTGCTTAATCAGATGAACTAGCAAAATGCGGACTTAATTCTGTTCGAAACTATACTATTTTATAGCCAATCACCACTTTAATTCTATTATTTACTCTCAACTCACCATTTCATTAGCAACATCTACGACTAAATCCTGATCGCTTTTCTCTCCATCACTTTCCTGTAATAAAACATCGAATAAAATCATATCAATCTTTTGATATTCATTGCCTTACAAAGTATTTGTCTTAAATTAGCTCTAGTTTCTATGGTACTGATTTTTTTTAAAGATATATTAGGCAACAATCAATGCTGGTGAAGTGAATTACGCAAAAAGAAATGGTGAGTTGAGTTTTTTTTTTTAGCTTTTTCGATATTTCACTAAGATATTTCTTACGCGTTCATGAAGTTTTTAGTAGTAGTAATAGTATACAGTACGCTCAATTACTTCTTGCAAACAGTGTGGTTAGTCCTAAAGCATAGAGTGCAAACACAGATTTAGAAATAGTATTAAGTTCGTATGAAAGTGTGGATAGTGCTAGATGATAGATAGCGTGACTTATTTGTTTAGAATGAACTAGAAGTTGTACTTACGTGTGTTATTTTTTCTTCTTTTCTTCGTTTGCTTTCACTTTCGATTTCAAGTGGTGATCTTGTACGGTATTTTTCTCGCTCTGCAGGTGATACAGAATTTCTCTGCAAGATAATAAGTTTGATGTTGTAAAAATTCTGCGAGCTGCTATAATTAATAAATATCTATTCAAAATCAAGGAAAGAATATAAAATCCACTGGAGCAAAAATTTGAATCTTCTACTATATGTTTACTGACAAACGTAGTATTTAGAATTTTTTTGTTATCCTACCAATCTCTCTTCTGCCGAAGGTCCTCCCAAAGGAGCTTTCAGATCTTCCCGATGTAGATCTTGTGGCGCTTTCAGTAATCCTTGTGGGCCATGTGGTAGGCCCATTGGGCCACCAAATGCGCTTAGTGGTCCTGCCAGTGCACCTAGTGTCGGTATTGGTTGTGGTGGAGCACCAGGTATTTGTTGTGCATGAATTTGTTGCTAAAAATAAATAAAATTGCTTTATTAATATCGATGTTTCTATAATTTTGGAGTCAATCTTTGCTATGTGTGATTATGTGGTGAATATTAATTTAACCAACAGATTAGCCAAATGTGTCAAAAAAAATTTGTGTAATACGTAGCAAGACAAACCAGGTAAAACGCAAGCAATAAAATTAAATTTAAAAATTAGTTGCCAATAGGCTGTGTAAAAAAAATCGTGGGTTCTTTAGAATGACATTGAGATATCAAATACAGAAGCATGACAAGAATTCATCAAATGCAAAAACATGACAAGAAATGAAAAAAAAACGGATTTAAGACCAGAAGGGCTTATAGTGGTTGGGTTGGCGAAAAAAATCCCGGATAACTTGTCTAGCGCTAGCTTTGGCTACAGATCGTAGCCTTGACAATTCTATGAAGTAATTATTAATTTTTTTTATTTAACGGTAATCTCAATATCAAAATGAGATAGCATAAAATTAGAAAATAAAATAAATGCTATGAACAAAAAAAAAAAAAAATATAATTCACAACTTAGAAGCTACGTTAAAATACCAAAAATGTATTTTTCAAATGAGTGAAAAGTCATGCACGCACAAACAAACTGGTGCTCATCATGGATTCTTAGCATTCCGGGTTTAGGAGAATGAAAGTAAACCGGAGTATGATCAAAGTGAGTAATAAAAAGCGAATTAGCTTTAATCGGGCGATCAGACACATATAAGAAATGATACACGCAAATGTTGGAGGAAAGTAAACCATTATATAATTTGTAAAGAAGACATTCATCAAGAAATACTATGCGGGTTGGATATATTGTCAGACGATCATCAAAAGGACGATAACGGACAATAACTTTGTATAGAAGGCAACGAATAAACTTAAGCTGAACGGACTCAACAGCATTAGACAAGTACACGAAGCGAAGAGACTACACTTGATGATCTTGCTGATCAGATGCAAAGCTTTGGCAGCGCAGCACGAGGCCGGCTACCTTCGATGCTTTAGAGGCGATAAAAGAAATATGCAGATCGAATTTCAATTTGAGATTAAAAATAATGCCAAGCTCATTCTGTTGATCTATAAGCTTCAAAAGACTACTAAACCGAAATTAGTCAGAAGTAATGGGATCAGGCTTGTTGGTAAAAAGACATCAACAAACATTTGGAAACATTAAGAGCTAAGAAATTCGCTGATCATTAGTCTTTTAAAACTAAAAGATCACATTGTAAATAAAACTACAATCATTATGTGAAGCGACAGCACGAAAAATTTTAATGTCATCAGCATATAAAAGAGAATCATACTTGAAGTTACAAGGAAGGTCATTGATAAACAAGGGAAAATTGAGGAGCTAAACTTTGAGAACGCTAGAAGTACGATAAAAAGGGGAAAAAGAACATTCAGGAAAGCTAGATGAACGATAAAAAGGGGAAGAAGAAAATTCATTAAAGCTAGAAGTACGATAAAAAGCGGAAGAAGAACATTCAGGAAAACCAGAAGATAAGGGTACAGGAAACACCGAAATGACATACTTTTTCCAAAAAGTCAGTGTAGATCACATCAGCTTGTAAAACGTTGTCTAAAGTTGGTGAATTCGACTAAATTAGTTATCGTAGAACGTCTTTGAATGTTGCTCTTTAGAAAACAAGTAACTAAAAGAACTGTAAATTCTATTATGATCGATTCGCTCAAACAACATAACTAAACAAGAAACGAGGGATAGATGACGGTAGTTGACCAGATTACCAAAGTGCCCCGACCTCAAAATTGGACAAACTTTGATAACATCTTTGTTGGAAGGAAAAACACCTACAGATGAACTCAAATAAAATAAGCTAGACAGGAGAACACATAAAAAAGATGCAGGAGACTTGACAAATACATTTTGCATACTATAAGGGATATTGCTCGCAGAGGGATCCAACAAGGATGATGATTTCTACTTCAAAAGGTTTTTTGAACGTGTGTCGGAAAGCCTTCATAAGGTTTTCTCCGAACGATGCAGGGTTATGTGAGATTCTTACTCACTGAAAAATCACCCTCTGAACCCGAGAGTCCGAGCTGGGATCGTTCTATTAGGAGGAGTCTATAAGGTATTCTTCTTCTATTTTTAGCCACAATACCGTCTCTGCATACCAAGCGTAATTTGAATGAAGTATCGCATCTCTAATTGTATCCGACGTAGCAAGGGCGATTGCAGAGAAGAACGCTTCTCGTTGTCTTCTAAAGCGAAGCACTTGAAGAAAGTGTGCAAAGGATCATACATTTTTTTGAGTGCAATATTTGCAGTATTCTGTTCTGAATTTCTCGATTCTATGAAGGTATTTCTTAAAGTAGTCATGACTTGATAGAAATTGGCTTAGGTAGACATTTATTTCAACATGGACACGATTAAGCCAATCCTATATGGAGCTAGGAAAAGCTCCATATAGGTACGGAAGATGGATATGGGTATGGACCTGCTTCTGTATTTTCATTGGTGGAAGAAAATCACACAAAAAAACTGCTGTTAATAAGCTCAACTCGTTTCAAAGGATGGCCTGCTTGCTGGTTACAGGAGCAATAAGCTAAAGCTCTTCTAAACCTAGAGCCGCTACACCTCAAAACTCAGGAGGAAGCAGCGAAACAGGCTATTAGTCAACAACAGGCCTACAGGCACAAATCAAGAGACCTAGAAAGCTACGCTAGATTCGCAGAGGACATCAGGCCCATAATGGATATGTTGAACTTCAGCATGACCAAAGCAGCTGTCGGAAAAAGTTTCAAGGTCACAATTCTATCAAGGAACAAATGGGAGAATGGCCCATCTCCCTCGTACAAAGGGGTGCAAATATGGTATACGGATGGTTCAAAGATGGATTGTGGAGTAGGAGCTCGGGTCGTAGGACCCTAGTGCAAAATTAATTTTCCTCTCCCAAAGAAGGCCACTTTCTATCAAGCAGAATTTTTTAGCCATACTTACTTAGAGCCACACATATAATAAAGATAACGAGCACTAAGAAGGTTATAATTAAGATCCTATCGGATGATCGCGATCACATAAATTCAACTATGATTTTAGAGGTGAAGGTCTCAATGAAACAGAGCACAGAACAGCCTCGAGTTGATATGGATCGCCGGCCATGAGGGGCACTAAAGAAACGAGGAAACTGATACGAACGGCAAAGAAGGAGCAAGAATACACTTCACAGGTCTTACTCCGTACTGGGGCTTTACTCCGTCTGGGGCTCACTCCGTACTCTGGACAAGGAAATCAAAGCATGGAGACATGAAAAGATCAAAAGCTACTGGTTTAATCTTCAGGATTTGAAACACTCACAAAAAATACCTTAAAAAATAAAAAATACCTGGCGTCGATTACAAAAGAGGAAAAGAAGCAGTCACTGTCTGCAAAAGTGGCATAAGAGCTTTATGTGGAGCATTTACAGGTAGCCTTCCTTGAAAATAGTGCCTCCACAGAATAGGTAAGGAGCGAGACGACTGCTGCAGATACTGTGGTGAAGCGGCAGAATGTGTAGAACATCTTCTCACACACTGTCTAGCACTAGGGAGAGGAGTTTTGGTTCTGCTCTTCCCTCCACCAGAGACAAACAATATTCCGACAAAGAAAATACCCAGGTTCATAAAAAGCCTGGGTATCCTAAAAGCCATGGTGCAGAGCAGGCACAATAGACCCAGGAGGCCGCAATGCTAAGCCAACCGCCATGGGTATGACAGTTGGCATCCTTCTTTTCGTCAGCATGACAATGTCAGTTACCGTAGTCGCCAGCTGGAAACTATGGTTTTTCCATCCAGCCATGGACCTTTCTTCTTCAAATTTCGCTGAAGTAAAAGCCTTTCGAACAATCAGCATCATTAAAAAGAAGATCGGGCTGGCCTGATCATATGCGACTTCGGTGCGCTCTACTGCACCGATTACTTTACCCTTATTTTTGAGGGGCCATTTTAATAGGCCTTGCATGAGTTTTCCCGCCGTATCAAGAACACAAAGAGATATGTATCTAGATGGTGTGTTAAGGTGGCACTTTCCCTTCGGGATTAAAGCCAGTCGGGCCACTTGTGTGATGAAAAGACATCCGCCAACAAACACACATTATACATTCGTAGTAGCGTTGACGGTTGATTCTCCACCACAACTTGATTGCTTTTGCGACCAGGGGTCTTTCGATTCTTCATTTTACAAAGTTCTTCGAGAGTGAAAAAAGGAAATATCTTCCTGATGAACTATAAGAGCGTTCTGCATATTTGGGTGATGCAATCGGATTAGTCATCAAAATGGTAGGTGGTGAAAAGGATGAAGCGAAAAGCCTAGCAAACAAATCACAAATATCTTGAGAAATAGAGGCAGTAGATTCCTTCAGCGAAAAAGAGTCAGGAACTTGGTTAGTTTTGCTTTGAGGAAACGAGCATACGACCAGAAAGGCTTTGAGTTGCTGGAAGAAAGACACGCTTCAATATGGACGTTTCGCTTCTTCAACTGTTTTTTAGTCGCTACTCGTAAAGATCGATAAAGCTTCATCAGATGAACTGTGCTTTAGAAACTGCCAGAGTAAACTAAGGACGATAAGCATCACAAAAAGGACGAGTCTTAGAAATATAATTAGATAGAAGGGAGTTCAGGAGAGAGTAAAGAAAAGAAAAAAAGAAGAACCAGTTAGTAGAGATGAGTTCAACAGTCATTTGTTGATTATCAGCTTTAAGAAAATATATAAATCAACTCAGCTCTGCTCTTTATATGTGGGTTGCCCAATAAACATGAGAGGGGAGAAATAGAAGGGTGATAAAGATCGGGATCAACATAAGAGAACTTTGATAAGGGGTATACTATACACTGAAAAAAATCCACATGGCGCCCAGAGCTGTGTAACATAGCGCATTATTTATGGCCCCATACACTATGTACATAGTATTCTGAGCTATGCAATATGGCTCCCAGCGCCATAATGTCAGAATCTACATAGCGCGTGGTCCTATGTTGCATGGCGTAGCATTTATGGTCCCACACGCTATGTACATAGTACCCTGAGCTATGCAGTATGGCTCCCAGCGCCATAATTACATGCCGCAGAAATTATAGCCCCACACGCTATATTATATAGTATCATGAGCCATGCAATATGGTTCAGTTGTCATACCGGTTCCGATGAATCGAGGTGAGTGCTTTGTTTTGAAGTCGAGCTGTAATAAAATAATTCTTTTCAATTTGCAATCTAACCCAAGGACATCCGGGAGGTTAGTTAAAGAATTAACTTAAGCAAGAATCTAGCTGACAATTTATTTCTTTCATAATGTAAGATAATTCCAATTATAACTAGCAGCCATACTGCGTGAGGGGACGTATAAATGTCAGCAAGCTACGTAATATAGTCCTTCACAAAGGGTAATGATACGTTGTGTCTTAAGGGAAATCAAATGCACCAGCTCCAGCGTAAAAGTTTATGCAGGCTTGGTTAAAAAACGTTTCTTTGGACCTTAGGGAAAAAGAAAATAAAAAATTTTGCGGGAAGCGATTCACTTAAAAAACACATAGCACCAAACGTCATATTTTATAGACTTCTGCCGCCATGTACATAGTCGATTTCGGGATTGTGATAAAATATAGCGCCACACGTCATAGTACATGGCGAAAAAAACATAGGAGCAGACGCTATGCTTATCGCCCTCGATGCTATGGTTATAGGCCTCGACGCTATGGTTATAGGCCTCGACGCTATGGTTATAGGCCTCGACGCTATGCTTATAGCCCTCGACGCTATGCTTATAGCCCTCCACGCCATGTAATATAGTCCTCCACACCATGTACATGGCGTGGAGGACTATATTGCATGGCGTGAAGGACTATAGTACATGGCGTGGAGGGCTATAAATATAGCGTCTGCTCCTATATATATTTCGCCATGTACTATGGCGTGTCGCGCTATATTTTATCACAATCCCGAAATCGATTATGTACATGGCGCCAGAAGTCTATAAACTGTGGCGTCTGGTGCGATGTGTTTTTTCAGTGTAGCAAGGGAAGTTAGAAAAAATAAGGTCTAATATCCGATTGTTATCATTGGGAACAAAAGGAACAAAAGGGAAGAAAGGATGAAAGGTTCATCGAGAATGCATTTGAAGACAAAATTGTTAAGGACGAGAGGTCCTACTGAACAGATGAGAAGTTAACACACTTGTTCTAAATATAGTACAATAGGAAAATTAGCATAATAAGACAAAATAAAGTTAGACAGATCACTACGTGGAAATGGATGTACTACAAAGCACATACACAGACAAAAGTAATAAACAAGCCCTATGTCCCAGAAAAATATGAGAAATACTCAATAGGATGAGACACTACGAAGCTATGACATACTGATTTACGTATGACCAATTAATCCACCAATGTGTGCTTTATTCGATAAATGTAGATTAGATAAATGTAGATCAAATTACGTTCACATTTGAATACGTTATGCAAGGGATGAATTCATCGCTAAAAAAATTGGCAGAGAGCCAGGTTTCTGTCAAGCAGACAAAACCGTTGGAAGCTGTTATACAAGAAAGTCGGATTTGAACTAGTTAGGTTTTCGGACAATGAACATTTTGAGAAAAGAGGCGAAAACTATGATTATTAGATAGACAAGATGTATTTAAGTGGAAAGGACTTTTGCGAAAGTTTCCACGATTATGGAGGTTCGATTCTTTAACAATAACCATTGCAGGTCAGAAATCATGGCGCTTGATCACGTTTAGTTCAGTCGCAGACGTCAGTAAGAAAGAGCACACAATACGATTTCGTGCAAGTGACATTGGCAGGTCATCTAAACTGCCAAGATATATAACAGTTGGGCTGAAAAGTCCGTAGGCTAACATATAGAGAGCATTACTTGGATTAAATCTATATGATTTATTGTTAGTACCAACCTTCAAAAGATATGTGTATAAATTTCTCAGCTGTCAAGTAGTTTGTTCATGACATATAGAATTTTGAATGAAGCAGCTTTTATTATTTTCAAATAGATGGATAAAAAAGATTTTCGTGTGTTAGTAAAGCATTGCTTTTTATTGAAAAAAAAAAATACTGTTGAAGCCAAGGCTTGGCTTCATAAACATTATTCGGACTCTGCACCAGGAAAATCAACCGTTGAGAAGTGGTTTGCTAGGTTTAAAAGAGGTGAAATGAGCGTCGAAGATGATGGACGCAGCGGACGACCGAAAGAGGCTGTTACCGACGAAAACATCAAGAAGGTCCACAAAATAATTTTCAATGACCGTAAAGGAAAGTTGATTGAGTTAGCTGAGACTCTAAAGATATCAAAGGAACATGTTACACATATAATACATGAATATTTGGATATGCGAAAGCTGTGCTCACAATCGATCAAAAACAGCAACGTTGTGATGATTCAGAGCAGTGTCTAGCAATATTTAGCCGTAACGTGACGAATTTTTTCGTCAATATATTACAATGGATGAAACCTAAATTCATAACTACACTCCAGAGTCCAATCGACAGTCAGCCGAGTGGACTGGACGTGAAGAACCAAAACCAAAGCGTGGAAAGATGCAACAGTCGGCTGGCAAGGTAATGGCATCAGTATTCTGGGATGCGCGTGGTATTATATTCATCGATTACCTCAAAAGGAGCCAGACTATCAACAGTGAGTATTACATAGCATTATTGGAGCGTTTAAAAGATGAAATCACGAAAAACGGCCTCATTTGAAAAAGACAAAAGTGTTGTTCATCAAGACAATGCGCCGTGTCACACATCAATAAAAACAATGGCAAAGTTGTATGAATTGGGCTTCGAATTGCTTCCCCATCCACCGTATTCTCCAGATCTGGCCCCCAGTGACTTTTTCCCGTTTGCAGATCTCAAAAGAATGCTCGATGGAAAAAAATTCAGCACTGATGAAAAGGTAATCGCCCAAACTGAGTCCTATTTTGCGGCTAAGAAGAAATAATACTATAAAAATGGTATCAAAACATTGTATGATTGCTATAATCGTTGTATTGCTCTCGAAGGCCACTTTATTGAATAAAAAAATTGAATTTTACCAAAAAAAATGTGTTTTACTATGTTAGCCTACGGACTTTTCAGCCAAACTGTTACCTACATATTCTTCTTCTCGGACATACGAACAGCATTACGAAAAAAGAAACTTTGAAAAAGTGATGAGACCACTCTAAGGCCATTAAAATTGGCATTATCAGCACTAATAAGTTGTAGGTCCGGTCCATGGCATTCATGAAGTTTAATAAGCTGCTGAGGCAGCTGTTGTTGTTCTTGTTGCAGAAGCTGTTGTTGCTGATGTTCATTAAGCTGTCATTGTGCCTCGTGTTGTTTTTCGAGAATAACGGTAGGACTAACTTATGAAATAAAAAAGGAACAGAACGACAATTTTCAAGCGGCAATTAAAATTGTCAATCTGTAAATCATCCAAAACCATGATACCTCTATTGTGTCAATGGTATGTCCATTCATCAAAGTTGACTAATTTATCGTAAATACGACTGAATCGCCTACGCTCAAAAATTATCTTGCATTATTACCAACAAAAATTAAATACTCAGTGTTAAATGCAATAAACACATTTCGATTAATTTGATTCGAGTTTTCATTTTCCGATTCATATTTGTTTTTTCTCCGGAGAAGGGAGACAAACGACAGCATGATGAACAAACACTCTTCGATTGCTTTATTACAAAGTTTAATTTCCATAAATATTATCATCGTTGCCCTATCATTACGATACGCATAATTAAATCGGTGCTATTCTCAACGTGCTCGTGAAAATCATACATCAGCTGCAATACAATACTATACTAAGTGCATACGGCGTTAACAAACAATATGAATCTGCACATTTTCCATATTATCGTGTTTTCCGGTAGCTGTGAAATTATTTTAAATGCCTCATTGGTCCTGAATTGATTTGTTGCTGCATGTTGTTGTACGGTTGTATGTCATTTGCCATCATAAACATCATCAGCTTTTATGATTACCGGAAATTCGCAGGAATTTTGATACATTCCGTCGACAATATGACCACCGAAGGGGATGGATGACAATGAGCACATTACAATCTGATATCCTTTAGTATGTATCCAATCCGTCATTTTCAAAGACAACTCAACACTAGTTCATTATAAATGACTACAAATGTGTGCTTCATATTTTTGTTTTCGGATATTGTACAAATGCATCCCCCAAAAAGTCTAATGCAATTATCTTGTTGCATTTTCGAATATCAGTGCTGCTGTGTTTGTTTTGAATGCACAATCACTGCTACTTGCAGTGTTCGGTTATAGTTTGTGTAAAACAATTTCGAAATGGTTCTGCAATAAACAAAACTAATATTGTGATTGTTGGAACTAGACATTGTCAGTTTCAATTCACCTGTAACCGCTTAACTACATGATACCTAGAAATAGGACGAAATTAGTAGTGTATTATGCTGTGCGGTGTGGGGATAAATGTTTGCATTTATCCTCTGATCGTCAGCTGTAATGTGAATTATAATGTGGTTAGCATGTTTGAATTGTTGGAAATTGAATAATACCGACTGTTGGATTGGTTTTATTGGCATGATTGACTTTTGGTTTTGGGAACTTTTTGAAAAGAGAAAATTTTTGTGTATATTTTTCATTTGAGTTACATGGTGCTGTTCTAAGCCTATCATTTCTCTAAGAAGCAGTACAAATAAACTTCTAGTATGTAATAGCCAAGGAAATAACGGTATTTTAGTAGTCCTTTGCCATCGCTTTCGCTTTTTACACACATTTATATTCACCGCACATATCTCTAGAAATCTATACGATAGCCGTTAGCTTGACTATCTAAACATTGAACAAGCAAATTCGTTCTGCAGTTTCCTCAATTTTATTTCTCAGGGAAACTCCTACCATTAGACGACCAACGCACAGGGAAAAATCAACACAGGTTACTTGGAACAAGCTAGCAAATGAAGGATTTACCAGTCGGACATGATTATTGCATTGACTGATGATCTGAAAGACGCTATGATTGGCATGACTACAAACAACTTAGATCCCAGTCACAGAAACGGTCAGAATGTAAGCTAGCTACTGAAAACATGAATGCGCACATGGAGAAACGGCCAAAAAGTTGTTCGTGAACTGGACCAATGCAACGCGCAATCGCGCCAACGACTGTTTTTTTACACATTTTGTTTGGATCCATCTGCCCTGACAACCTCTGAGATAGCATCAACTGTTGAATACAGTTCCCGGAAAGCATGCTGCCTGTCAAAAAGATCGCCAGCCGATCTGACTGCTGACAGCAGCCGCGGCTTGGGTAAACCTTCAACAACTTCCCCGCAGTGTTCAACATGCACAGTGGATGGCATGGTGATGGGTTGCCCAGTGTTACCTTTACCCTTTCTTGTGATGGGCAGACCCGAGGGCTCAACATGAATTATACAGATCCAATAATAAATGCGGCGGCTGACTCTCCGACACAACTTTAATCGCTTCGACTGGCACATCATCACGCCCTGAAGCCTTCCGGGTTTTAATCTTCGACACTGCACTTTTCAGCTCCTCGTCCGTAAAGAGAAGACATTACTCGCATTCGTGAATGTACTAGGCCGCGTGCAGCCGAGTATGCGGGCAATTGATTTACAGCCGTCTGCCCACGGGTTTGAGTTGACCTTCTCACAAAGAGACTGCCATTTGGCACGTTTGCTCCTCGTGATGGCACTGGTCAGCTTCTTTCTGTGCAATGTGAGCAGCAGATAGTTCGGCCACTCGTGGGCTATTTTTGGATCGCTGCATCCTGCGCCTCTACGCTAAAGCGAAGCTTCGCAGTTTGGCAATTAGTACACATGTTTCCTCCTACGAAAGAGTTTCTGTTTAGGTATTCAAACCTCACAGGCTCTGCGATTCCGCCTCATGGTAGTGATGCGCGATTACGAGATATTAAAATCGATTGTTTCGATTGTTCAAATATCTCGAAACATCTCGATTATTTAAGTTGGACTCGATTGTTGCAATCGAGATAATCGAGACAATCGCGCGATTCGAGATAATCGAGACAATCGAGCGATTCGAGATAATCGAGACAATCGAGCGATTCGAGATAATCGGCCGATTCGTGATAATCGAGACAATCGAGCGATTCGAGATAATCGGCCGATTCGAGATAATCGAGCGATTCGAGACAATCGAGGCAATCGAGACAATCGAGACAATCGAACATCTCGCAATCGATCATTCGGTCGGTCAAGTCATCGACAATCGGTTGACGGCAATTGAGTGAGTCATAAAGCACGTTTCGTTGAAAGTGGTCGGGGAGTACAATAGTGATATTTTAAGGATGAAAAAAATTTTTATGGGGAAAATTGGGTAAAAACGTCGAAATTTTCCAAATTTTTATTTTGCGTAGCTTGAATTCGGGGACATTTCTGAGCTGTTTCGGGCGAAATGTCCATACAAATCTGGGGAAAAAGTGGCCTAGTTTCGAAGATACGGAATAATGCACAGCCGGAGAAGCCAATCATCGAACCAAAAAGGATCTCAACCTTTTCTTATTTAGCACTTTTAGTGCTACTTTCAGTTTTTCCGGTCGGTTTTCCGGCGGATTTCATTTTGCCATATCTTCGAAACTAGGCCACTTTTTCACAGACTTGTATGGACATTTCGCCCGAAACAGCTCAGAAATGTCCCCGAATTCAAGCTACGCAAAAAAAAAAAAATTTGGAAAATTTCGACGTTTTTGCCCAATTTTCCCCATAAAAATTTTTTTCATCCTTAAAATATCACTATTGTACTCCCCGACCACTTTCAATCATTGAAAGCGCAGTAAAGGCAGTTTTTGCCAAACTATGGCCAAAAAACCCCTTACTCCCCTACAAAACCGAAATCTTTGTATCACAGCAATAGGTCTTGGCCCGTTATGTCCGAAACCACTCTAACCCAAAATTGGCCGATTTCAGGTACTTTTGCCCTAAAAACTTTTTGAATATTTGAATAAAATACTCGCAAGTACGAAAATACTGGATAAATGATATGCTTTCAAACTGCACTATCTAAAAGCAGATTTTATTTTAACGTACTTAACAGCATGACAAAACTCAACTTCATATAATATTTGATCATACACTTTGATCAGACTTAATAGTTTTAGCAAAACTACCAGCCATTTATACATGATAAATGCTAGCCATACAAATTTCCATGCATATCTGATCATTACATTCCATATGTATGCACACGTAAAAAAATCTACTAAATAGTATATCCAATCCATTCAAATCTATTCTTCACAAGCGGTTCTACAAGCGTACTGTGTATACTGGTGTGCTTAAACACTAACATGCCCACCGCCACCAAAGAGTTAAAGATATCTTAATTTTAACTTAAGATAAACCTATCCTTTTATACATCAATATTTCCCAAAAAATTGCAGTTTGATCAAATAATAACACTTAATATTTTTGCTGAAATATTTGAACATTTTTTTATTGGCTGCGCCAACGAAACGTGCTTTATGGCTCACTCAATTGCCGTCAACCGATTGTCGATGACTTGACCGACCGAATGATCGATTGCGAGATGTTCGATTGTCTCGATTGTCTCGAATCGCTCGATTATCTCGAATCGGCCGATTATCTCGAATCGCTCGATTGTCTCGATTATCTCGAATCGTTCGATTATCTCGAATCGCTCGATTGTCTCGATTATCTCGAATCGCTCGATTGTCTCGATTATTTCGAATCGCTCGATTGTCTCGATTATCCCGATTGTCTCGATTATCTCGATTGTCTCGATTATTCTCTCGGTTGTTTTGGCGCGTCGATTGCGATTCTCTCGATTGCGATTCTCTCGATTGCGATTATCTCGATTGTTTTGTGGCGCCGATTGCGATTATCTCGATTGTTAAAATATCTCGCAATCGCCCATCACTACCTCATGGTGCTATCAGCATTGGCCTTTACTGCTGCTCGGGTCACTGCGGTCGTAGTTGTTTGCAATCGAAATAAGTGATGTGACTATCTCGCTCTGTTAAGCTTAGCGACATTCCAGTTTAGCGACATTTCAGCTTAGCGACATTTCAGCCTAGCCACTTACCGAGAGAGAGAGAGAGAGAGGAGCCGTCTTTGCGTGCTCTTAACGATTTGAAAGGTAATGTAAATGTGATCACTCGCAGTGTAATCTTCCATCACCCTCCAATCGTTGACGAGTGCCGCCATGCCATGGTGACATCTGGAATAGATTCGACAAATTCAGACCTTCGGAATATTAGTGTCGAACTCGCATTCAGCATCAACAAAGCCAAACTCGACGCAATCTCTGCCCGTTGACGATCCAAATCATCGGATACCCCGTAACATCTATAGGGCTCACTGAAAAATACGATTTGAGAATAGCAGAATAGCTGCTTCAGTAGATCATCCGCTGCTCTGCAGCCCAGGAGGTTTGCTTGAAGGTCTCTTATGTCTTTTCCTGCTTTTGACGAACGCGTCTGTAAAATTCCCAACACGAATAGGATCCTATTAGGTGCTCAGCGGCATTCACGACTTTTTTATCGATGCATAGGCTTGTGCAGAGCAGTCTGCTTCCCGGTGCTAACCTATTCACACTTCCAGTAGCTGGTACTCTGGTCTGGGAGTTACGTCTTGTGTGGTTGTAGCTCAGGAACCAGTAGCAGCGTGCCACCTCAACTTACCTTCGCACTCAGGCGCTTATCAGTCCCATCTGGAACCGACCAGACTTCAGGGTTTTTTATGCTGGTGCCTAATTCAGCTACACCACGGCTCTTCTTTGTTTCACCTTGTGCTAAGGAGGAAGAGCGTCCGTTTCACTTCGCTGGCTCCTTCCTCTCCAGGCTCGCGTTTGATGGTGGATGTCATCTCTTCGCTGACTGTGAGGCAATCGAGGCTCGATCTTGTCTTAAGGAATCACAAGTTTCACGTCTCTCTGGCCATCTACAGCGGCCTGGATCGAGTGGTTCAATTTACCGTGGTAATTGTAGCGCGCAATTTCCAGAAGGATCTCTCCTTCTGTCGTCTTTCTAATAAGCCGTACTAAGGTTCGCGTTTCATTCGGGGATACACTTTGAAGGATTGCCCCCTGAACTTCCGCATAGGTCTTCTATGCAGCTGATTTTACCATGACAGTGTCCAGTTTTAACCCCCGCAGTCCCCGTCTGTTTTGTCCCTTTTTCGCTTTGCCCCCGATTTCTTTTTTCCCCCTGTAGGCGCTTTTTTTCGGAATCTTTTGTGCTTCAGCCAGAGCTATTGCTGGTTTGGCGACGTTCCCTTCCTTCCTCTTGTGTTTCTGTATAGTATCATTAGCGTGACGTACCAACCGTTCAAAAATTAAAAAAACTTCTGGATGTCCCTTTAAATAAATGCTCTTGCACTGGTGTCAGCTAGCAAGAGTAAAGTCCGTTACAACAAAATCTCAAAGTCATTGTTTATACTCGGATTCTGACCAGAGAGCGCAGACGCTGGCAGCCAGTGCTCATAAGACGATTCAGTATTACGTTTTCTATAACCTTGTATGCAGTGGAAGCCATCTACTACATTGTTTTTCAAAAGTACATCCGACATCTCTTCTCATCCCTTGCTAATCCATTTAAAACCAAATTCCCATAAACAACCACAAATCACAAACCACAAACAAACATAAAAAATTTTAAAAATTGATTTACTTTTCTCACTTGTGTACTATTAAAGCAATAAATTAAATCAAACACTCTCATTACACAACACATCAGCGTTCCATTTTATTCATTATTCCGATAATTAGTCTGGCATTCGATTAACAGTTTTAATGCATCAACCCGACAACGGTCACTTGCCTGGACACAAAAAGCCGAGAGAGAGAGTAGATCAAATTATCATACCACAAACTAATTAAAAGACCAACCAATTTCCATGTAAAGGTGATAATCATTGCCAGAAATGCATCATTTAGATTGCACTCTATTTAAAACAGCAACACAATAACGCAACAGCCTCCAATTAAGCCAATATCCTTGCCTATTGACAGGCTGCTGTGAACGTTGAAATAAACTCCGGACACTGTTTATATTACTCCCATCCCAGTCTCATCCGATTTTTCATCTGCCAGTTACCACAGACAACGATACCACTGACTGAATGCACTTTGTATAAAATTTGTTTTATTTCATGTGGTTTTACGTTCTGACGTCACGCATTCGTTTGAAGCATGAATGCAAAAGGGGTAGTCAGCAATTCACCTCAAACATAACCGTTGATTTGTATTATGCCGCGGAGTAAATAACAGATTTATCTACATAATGAAATCAATAAGCACTTTACGAATAAAATCGTTGCAATCGACCACATAATTAAAAGGACAACACGGCGTCACCGCATGCAGCTTTGTAGCACGGCTGGCCGCACTATCAACCACACTACCACCCAAAACGGGGCAACCCGAATCCCCATGATCATCCTTTTCGGAAAGAGCGCAATTTTAATGCACGATATCGTTCATTAACGGCATTTATACAACTGCAAATTTTTAGTTTCGGAGAAATTTTCATCAACGTGGAAATTCATTTAACACATGTGGTTCGATAAAATTTTCAATGTTTTCCCAATTGGAATGATTGTACGTTTCGAGTGATTGAGGAAGATAGAAATCGAGATCAAACAGATATTTCCCGTAGATTAATCGAAGCGGTCGATTATGTTTTTGGTATACATTCTCAGAAACTTATTATTAAAATTGAAATGTCCTATAACACCTCTATCATGCAAATCAGGATGCTGTAATATGTAATTTGCTTAGTCTATAGCTGCGTCATTGGATGGATAGTAGTGAAATTAAGAGTTCATGGAAGAAAATCAATTTCATTTATTAGTAGTTTTGGTTGATATTTTCGACTTGTATTTTAGTTGTTCCTGTGTCGAAATACAGAACAGTAGGATAATTTTATAGCGCTAGACTTTATCTTATAGTTTTTTTGTGCATTTTTTTCTTATGAGTACTAAAGATTCCTATAAAATTGTTAGTAATATTTTGCGCCCAGCGTGGGTAAACGATTTGTATGATATAAATCCGCAATTTAATTTATTTATAAGCATATAATATACAGCCATGGCCAAAAGTATTAGGCACCCCTTCAAAATACATGTAATTTGAAACGTGTGTTAAAATTGATAATTTCTTTTCATATTTGATAATTTCTTTTAATATTTCTTTTAAATTGTCCAAACAATAATAACAACAATAAACGATCTTCTTTGAAGAGCCATAAAACATCTGGCGTGCGAATTCCAGGAAATGGGGTATTTGAGAAATTGTTGATAACATTTTGTCAGTCTTCATTTGTTACTTATAGGGTGATGTTGCTTGTTTTTGTCATTTATTTGCAAACTAGTCACTCTGTGCAATACAATATGCCTAAAACGAGTGAACATGGTATTGACAAACGCTGTAGAAGAATTCAGTTTCTACATGAACAGGGTAAATCTCAAGTTGAGATTGCCAAGCTAGTGAAATGTTCTCGGTGCGCAGTGCAATCTGTTATCATGCGGTTTGCGTAGACCAGTTTTCACGAAAATAAGGGCAGAACACGCGTAACTTCAAAACGCCAGAACAGAAAACTTGTCCGCGATTCTTTGAAGGAGCGTAAAAAAACATCTTCTGCGCTTGCTGCTAACCTGTCGGAAAACTTGGGGAGAGTAATAAGTGCTCGATCGATAAGAAGGCGTCTCACAGAAGCAGGCTTGAAAGGTTGTAAAGCTAGAAAGAAGCCGTGGCTTTCAGCAGTCAACAAAAAAAATCGCTTGAAATGGGCTCTTCGGTACCAGCATTTCACAGAAGAGAATTGGGCAAATGTTCTGTGGTCCGATGAATCTAGTTTCCAGCTAAGCTTAATTATAACCTTTTTCAAAGAACAATAACCGTAATTTTTTACGAAGGCCTTGATTTCAGAAAATTTTTCCAAAAAATTGAAACAGGTTTTTTGTATTTTCTAACAGGTATTTGGAACACCTGGTGTGACCTTTGTTAGGCGATTGCGTGGTGCCTACAGTTAAACATGGAGGAGGCAGTATCATAGTTTGGGGTGGCATGGCTGCTGATGGAGTCGGCGAGATGTTCGTTTGTGAAGACCGTTTGAACAGTGAAAAGTACATAAATGTGCTGGAAACTGTACTAATGACTTCGTTAACGCGCATTTTTGGTGACACCAATCTACGTGGAGTCAAATTCCAACAAGATAATGCTCCTTGTCACAAATCGGTGACTACGATGCGCTGGTTTAGAGAAAACAATATTGAATTATTAAATAATTTTTCCGCATAAATTGGCCAGCTCAGTCCCCAGAACTGAACTCTATCGAACACCTCTGGGGTATTCTGAAGCGTAACATACAGAAATACACCATCACATCAAAAGTGGCGTTAAAAACAGCTTTGGAACACGAATGGAACTCCATAAGTACCGTTGACTGTACAAAGCTCGTTAGGTGTATGCTCAAGAGGATTGCTGCTGTAATAAGAGCAAAGGGTGGACCCACAAGATATTAAAGTATTTAGTTTAATTTCATCGATACATAATAATTTCAAAAAAAAAACTTTGTTGTTTTATTTCAACAAAAAAATATTCAGTTATTTACAGGGTGCCTAATACTTTTGGCCAAGGTTGTATTTAATGTCTCTGAAGAATATTTTGAAAACTATTGAAATCAAATTCAGAGATTCTACTCTTAATGGTAGCATATCCAATGATTGTTGGCCAATGAATAATCATTGAGGATGGCAACAACTGTCAATCAACTTTCAATTCACTTAATAAAATACCTTGTATTTAGTGTATTCATCTTTAAAAAAAATTATTTTTAGAGCTCAAGCAATGCAATCAGCAAAATATTAAGTGCGAGTTTTGGGCAACACGTGCATTTTGATTATCTTAGAAACAAACCAGCAACATTTCGCAAAATTATCACCAAAACAAAACAAAAACCAAAATTTTGAAAATCAAATCATTGAACATCACTTACAATCAATCAACAATAACTCAACAGAAAAAAAGAAAAAAATAAACAGAAAATAATCTAAAATCATCATTCCACTATTTATGTTTGCATTAGTGTGTGCGTGTTTATTCTGATGCAGTATATTATTTGTCATATTCAAATCACAATCTTGTTTTTTAACAAGCATTTATTATAGCATTTATAGCTTTTTTATTATCCTATTTGTGATTGTTGACTTACTATAAGTTGCTGGATTCCTTGTTGCTGATGTTGCTGCAACATTTTTAATTTTTTTTTGGATAAACAAGAAAGAAAAAGAAAGAAGGTAGTTTACATCATATTGATTTTGTTATAAATCGTAGGCAATTGAAGAACGCACGAAAAAGAACGAAAAATATTAAGAAGATTACTAGGTAGATTTATGACTAAACTTTAATCAGAACCACTGATTCAAGAACAAATAAACTTATTTTCTTATACTTGATTAGAGCTTATTGATTGAACATGGTTGGAAACATAGAAAAATTATAATATCTACCAGTTACATCTTGAGAACAGATAACAAATACAAGAGAACTGATAGGAAATCCCAAATAATATGTTCATTATCACTTACCCCGATTATTGCGTTTAGTTCCTGCATTGTGACTTGTTTTGCTCGTTCGACAGCTTGTAAAACTTGCTGTTGATGTTCGGCCGCCAGGAATGGCAGTAGCTGGCTGATTAGGGCATTTAAGCGTTTTGCTATTTCCGTCTGTCAAAGAGATAAAATTACATTTATTAAATTATATAAAATATATAAACAATAAAAAAGTTTGGCGGATGTAATTTAAAGTTTTCACCACAATATTTCATATCTGCCGACCAAATAATTTGAATATTTCTGAAGTGTAATGAGTGAATGAGAGTGGTTTGAGGCAAAGACACCTGGCACCTCTTAGCACTTTTGAGCTTATACCACCATCCTAGTAAAGTTTCCCGCATCAATCAATAAGTCCAGGATCCATGGTAGGGATAAGCAGTGCTGCCATTTATATTTTTGGAATAATGCTAGATTCAATTTTATTTAATGCTAAATAATGCTAAATCATGTAAAATAATAATGCTAAATAAACATATATTTATATAATTGCCGTGTTTCATTTTTACTAATTAGTACTTCCAAGTACTTGGGAGTAGATCGCAAATGGAACGCCATACTCGTTCATACGAGCAGATTCTAACCTGTCAAATTGTATGCAGTTTTCAAATTTAAAACAATTGAAAAAAAGGGAGAAAAAAACGAGAATAAGCTACCAAAATACCTATTTTAACTTTTTACAAATTATGATTGTTATTTCTAATTTCCTTACTGCGAAAACATTCAACATAGCCATGAAAAAATCAAAGCCAGCTATTGACAACTAAATAGCCACTTCACGGCAAAAAATGGCGTAACTACCCATGAACTACCTATATTTTTCAAAATATCATTTGGAATTTCACAATCAAAACAGCAACAATTATTTATTTTAATTGAAGAAAAAGTATATGTGTAGGTTGAGAAAAATTTTTCTCCCTCGTCTTCCGTGCGATTGCTTGCATTTCAAGCCATAACAAATCAATTGATTCACATTATGCAGGAAATAAAATATGTAACTAGAATGCATATATAGTTTGGTAAACTTGAATTTAGGGCTCCTGGGAGCCCTAAATTCAAGTTTTAATGGGACTACATCACTAATTTTTAGCACCATCACGATTTAATGGAACGAGAAACCTGAATTTACCATATTTAATGTAATCCAAAATTGCCTTAATATTTGAATATCTAACTTTGCATTTGGGGTTTTCTGGGAATCGTAGACAAAGAATAGGAGATCGACTATTTATCCTTTGTTCTCTTGAACGCACAAAGGTGTAGTACTAGTTCTAATGTACTTTTGGTCTGCAGCGAAATCATTGGGAGCAGGTGGGTTTGCAGCAGGGATTGATCGGTCGACATTCGACAACGGTTTCGTTCGCTGGGGGTAAGCTTACAGTTAGCATTTTCAAAATACTCTAGCCTAAAGCGCATATTTGTTGAAATGAGGCAGGATTACATCATGATTTCAAATGTTAGGTCTGTTCGCGTACCCTTTGCATTGCCATAAAGTCGTTTTTGTGCGATATTTGACTGAACACTGAAATCTTTTATGAAAGAGCATGAGTTTTTAGTTGAATCTGAGCTAGTGCTAGATCCCGAAAAGTGTCATCATTAATGTGGTGCGAATACATATTTTCAAAATGCGCCGCAAGGAAAATATTTTTTGCGCAATGTTATTATGAAAGTTGAATATTTTTGTGGAGATACTTTATTGCTGCTTAACATGACTTTATATTCACTATCATTATTTCAAAATCCGGCAAATGTTACTTCTGGTTGTCACTTCTAAAGAAATGTTATGAGAGTGTCTTTGTACTTTTCATGAATTTTCCCCACCACATGATTCAGGAAGTTTCAGTCCATGAACGCGACTGAAAGCAGACTGTGATGATGATGGGCAAGATTGGAAATATAAGACTGCCAGATTATTCCGAAGTCTAAATTTAAATGCTAAAAGTAATGCTAGATGCTAACTCCGAATTTTTAATGCTGTTTTGGAAAAAATAATGCCAGATCTAGCATTCAAAATGCTAAAATGGCAGCACTGGGGATAAGAGACTATCCTCTACATCCATGCGTACTTAACACATTTGTACTTGCTGCATACGTTAGGTATTCTCAAAGGAAACGCTCCACCCTGTCAGCCTTTTCTAAGTAGAATGGGCAAACATCATCCTAAGCAACGCGTATGCGTACGTAAATATTTCCTCCTATATGATTGTGTCCAGCCAGTCTGCCTCTCATGGTTCTACAATTTTTTCTTCCCCTGTTAAGGCAAAATTCTGCAAACCCATGGTTAGGTTCTGATAGTAAGATCTTCGTGTTGCCATCAGATCAGAAGAAAGCCATCTCTCTTTACCCTACTACCGAATAATGGAAAATGTAGATAAGGGCGGCACACCTTAACCAGGTTCTGGACACTGTTGTGAAGGCGTTGAGCCTTGTTTTGCAATAGCATCAAAATTTTCGTTTCTTTCAAGACCGAGGTCCCGGTATTCAGACTAAGTTCACCTTATTGAACCTAGATACAGATTTCAATCGTGATCGGCATTTTTGGGCTGCCTCTGAATTTTTCAGAAGTCTATATACCACATTCAGATCTTTACCGACTACTTGTGTGGCCACGTCATCAGTATAAGCTTGTTCGTAAAGCCGTTTTGGTTGCTGTTCGTTTAACATTTATAGCCGCGGCAATAAGACACCATCAATTATCGCCTCCGTTCTCAAGAAGCAGTCGGCTTGAGCTTCCGACAGCAATCATTTCTGTGTCAGCATGGCATGTATCCATTAGTGATGGACAAAACCAACACAGTGCTCCTAGTACACTGTTGTTGCATCCGACTAAACTCTGCCGAGCCGTCGTCAGTGCAGCATGTATTTAGTTAGGGATTTTTCCTTTGTTTGCCCGGCGTGCCTTAGCCCAGCCGACTAGCTCAGCCTGTCGTGGGTTGGCGGGCGGAAAAATCCCTACGTGCTACGGCACGCAGACAACACAACACTTAAAACATTTCATTAATCACTAGGACAACGACAACCACACAGAAGAGGGAAACGAAGAGGATCCTTCAGAATTATTTTTTAATATCTCATTCAAAATACATTATGTATGGTATAACCCAAAATGAACTCAAAAGAAAAAATATAAAACCAAAGAATGCAATCTAACCATAAATTCAATAATCAACTTCAAATAAATCCAAACATAAAACCCACAGTGAATCAAACAAATCAAGTAAATCAATTAATTAATAAATCAGGTGGGGTTTCTTCACACCCAACCCCGGCTGGAGTGGAGTTCACACCAATCTTGACAAACCATTCAAAATAATAGTCATGCGAAAAGAAATCTTATAAACTAAAATTATCTCTAGGCATATCCAAATTCAATCCAAAACCAAAAGCAAACCCAAAAGAAAATCTAATTCAATTATTGATTTGAAACCAATTATTGAAGCAACTCAAACAAGACAAATTAAAGGCAGCAAGCATTGATTCATTAACTTTAAGTAATATCGTTAAATATAAGTAATATCGTTGTTCGCAATGTCCTTAGGCTCTCAACTCATTCATTATAACTGCATTAGTTTTATTAAAACTAAATCAACTTACATAGTGCATGCGATTTCTTTTAAATTAGGGTTTTCATCAAAACAACGGAATAATTATCAAATTAGTAACCACTTATCTGGTCACGCAATGTCTGAGCAATTGGATGATCCCGAGGATCCAGAAGTTTCTTTAGAAGCTGACGTTCAATTAATTTTTTCCCATCGTTTCGTTTTTCTGAGTTTTTTTTCGCCCAAATGCAGCACTAGTCATCGATCGCCTTTGTTCCTTCGTCCATCTTCAGCTATTAATCAATTTTCATTTCAACAATTTTCCTCCTCCTCTTCGGCAATCTCCACTTTCGTAGTTTTAATCGGTTGAAACACAAACTTTTATTTTGGAAACGCTTTGCACTTTTCTACAACTGTCTGTTCGATATTCAATAATCTTCAAACACCAAAATTAATATCCACTTTTTCTTTGCAAAGCACACAACTTTCTTTTCTTTTGTCTGTTATCACCAAAAAAAATGTTTTCGAATTCTTTTCACTTTATTCTTAAAGCAATCTCCACTTTCGTCGTTTTATTCGGTTGTCACACAAACTTTTATTTTGGACTTAATTTTCCGCAGCCAAAATTCGCTCAATTTTCTACTTTTACTTTCAACACTCAAGTTTCCTCGAACTTCTTCTTTTCAACTCTCTGCTTCGAATCCCCCAAAGACCCCTTTTCCTTTGTTCAAACATTTTTTCACAGTACCGCTAGAGCGGTTTCTTTCCAATTTTCCATTTCAATATCTTTCTATACAATTAGGGCATCACCCATCCCACTCTTGTACAGTTCCGAACAATAACTTCAGCTGATGGGACATTTAGTAGGACTTTCACCAAACATTGGGATATTAAATATCCCGTCTGTCAGTCTGTCGTTCTGATCTGTCACACTGTGCTACCACATTAAATACACTACACCGTTCAGTTGACCTAAATCATTAGTGATAGTATGTAAACTGTGCACGACACGCTTATATTCGAATGATAACAAAGCAAAAAAGCACTGTAGAGCATAATTGTTTTGTTTGTTTAGTTGTTGTGTCCAAAGTGTTCACATTGATCCTTCCTAAGATTCCAAGGAACATTGCGGCGATAGGTGTAGAGTTGGAGCTTTTTTTTCTTGAATATCATTTTCCATTCCAGAGAACAGCACGCTATTACAAAACCTTGCTGAACCAAAATTCCAAACCAACGAAAGGAGAAGCAAATGGCTTTTCCGTCTCTGACCCTGACGCCTTCCTCTTCGAATGTGAAGAGTGAGAATTTTGTAGAGGATGAAACCGGACAACAAGATGCCTCAATGACGCCAGACACAGAGACAATAGGCGTAACTAAGACGGACACACTTGATACTCAATTTGACACAGAAAATCTAGACTTGACAATATAGCCTACTTCCCTCTCCCATCACAGAAAGCAAATACTGTGACAAAATCGTCAAAATTCACACAATTTAAAAAATACTCCAAGGCAGCGTCACAGCACACACTCGAATCAATAGAGAACTGGAGGGTTCTTCAAGGCCCATCATTTTCTGACCAATGCTACATCAGTTACTATTTAAAATTCATTCAGCTCGCAATTACCGACCGTTTCACAATCCCAGGAATACCAACTCGGCAAACTTCGAACGGGAGGTGACTAATGACTTAGGCCCTCCTCCGAGGATTGGCAGTGTGGCTGACTTAGAGGCTGCGGTTAACACACTCACGGATAAACTCGTGGAAGCTTTTGCACGGTCCTGTCCCCAGGTCCGTCCGAGGCGCAAACTCAAGCCACCCTGGTGGAACAGGGACCTGGGTTGTCGCTGAGGACAAGTGCGTGAACTAGCCAAAGCAGCTGACTGCAGTGAATGCTGGGACGAATAGAAGGACGTCCTTAAGCTCAATAAATCAGAAATTAGGAAAGCCAAATGGAGCTCCTGGAAAGAGCTGTGCGGTAGAATCGAGACCACATTGGAAACGGTGAGACTTAGGAATCTGCTGGCTAAACGCCCTGCCACGCCTAGCCTGGTTTGTCAGCCGGACGGGGAGTGAACAAGCAGCGGCTCGGAAACGCTGAGAGTCCTCGTAGATACTCACTTCCCAGGCTGTCTGGATGAACCCACTCCCTTCACTTGTCAGCAGACGTCTGATCTGCATGACTTCGAAGGCATCGGCGAGGTTGTCACCACGCCGAAGCTTGCCTGTGCAATTGACACTTTTGAGCCCTTCAAGTCCCCAGGTCCGGATGAGGTCCTACCGGCCATGCTCCATAAGTCAAGTATGCTCACCGTTCCCTGGCTCATGCAAATTTACAAAGGTTGCCTAGCACTAAGCCACGTGCCTGCAGCATGGAGGAACGCTAAGGTTGTATTTATACCCAAGGCAGGTAAAATCAACCATGCTTACCCGAAGGACTACAAGCCAATTAGCCTGACTTCCTTCCTCCTTAAAGTTTTTGAAAGATTACTGGATCTCTATATCAAACAAAGAATTGGATCTCAAGCTCTATCGGGCGCCCATAGCGCGTACATAAAAGGGAAATCCGTTGAAACGGCTCTCCATAGGGTAGTTCTCGAAATAGAAAAAGCACTCCGCTACAAAGAATACACCTTGGAAGCTTTTCTAGATATTGAAGGCGCCTTCAATAATGTGCACACAACAGCCATTATGAAGAGCCTCCACGCAACCAATACCCACCCCTCTATTTGTAGCTGGATAAGCAATATGCTTAAGCAAAGACTCATAACAGCTGAGTGGGCGGGGTCACAGATCACTAGGAGGGTCCATAGAGGCGCACCGCAAGCAGGAGTTCTATCTCCTCTCTTATGGAACCTGGTTGTAAATACAATTTTGGATAGGCTGGAACGCAAAGGACTCACGGGTGTGCCCTATGCCGATGGCATTGCGATTTTAGTCTCGGGCAGGTTTCCGCACACAGTCGGCTAGCTCATCGAGTATGCTCTATGTATAAAACTATGTATAAAAATAACTATAAAGTGTGTTTTCTTTTTAAATGTAAAATAAATATTTTTTTGGAAAAGGCTAGTTTATATTTGAATGCTCCTTGTAACAGCCTCTGAAATAACCAGATTTCGAAAACGAACAGATAAAAATTACAGACTTGGCACAATATCGCTCGGAGAAAAATCTTTAAAATTCCATGGTACGTTCGGAATGTAGCCAGGTATAAAGCCCTGACAGTAGATACAGTCGTGAAACTCACGCAACAAGTCGTATAAGCTCTTTAACAAAATTGAGAAACATTCTAATCATGCTATGTATATTCTGAGATTCTCGAGCTCTGCAACAGGCAAAAGTTAGCGGTTAAAGTATAGCAGGGTGCAAGAGCGCTTTTCCATAGAAATTGAGTCAGAGTGAAACTGCAGTCGCTTCATACAACTAACGTTTCTCGACGCCAGCGAACACTTATACACAATTATTATGATATGAAGTTTCTACCAACGTCAATTGTCAGACGTAACGGGTCATACTGGGAGAACTTTTTTGCAATAGGTAAGTATCACTTATTAAATTAACTAACGTTTGGAGTAAGCAAAAGTCCAGTAGTCTCAAAACCAAATATATATTCTTAATAGGCTTCAACGAAACAATACTTTTGCCTCTCATCCTTTTTTCTTTATTCTTCAAAATAAACCTATCTTATCAGCCATAGTCTCTAGCTAATTAGAAACACATTTTCTTCCTCACGTTGCAACTCAAACATTACCCAAAATCAACCAGCAAAACGTTAATTATAATCGTCTAAGCCTTTCACCCTATGTATAATTAACCGTTAACTTGCAACATTGCTTGCCGTCGTCTATTCATTCGTCGAACAACCCCCTTCAAGTAATGAATAAAGAAACGCAAATGAAAATAAGCACCTAAATGAGTCCACACAATACTCACTTCAAACCATACAAATCTTCTCATAATCTTTCTTACGTTCTCGACTCGTTTCTGTCCATCCTGAATTAATAACACGAACAAATGACGGAAAATCCCACTGAGAGCAACGAAAAATTGAACAAAAGAAACCAAATACATACAAAACAGCTTGGGCAGCCTGAAATACCGAAAGTATGCTTACAATTCATGACTAACCTATTAATTTTCCGACGTTCTTTTAGCATTTTTTCCACACTTTGGTGCTTCCGTTTACTGCTGCCGCTGTCGTATAAATTATGTCCTTTTCTCACTGTTTACAGCCACCCACACAGGCCCTTCTATTTCCTTTCTACGACTTTGACGATACTGTTTTACTTTTTGGCTTTGTCATTCCACTGCAATTTGGTCCGTTCTTCTTGCTGTATTTGTCTAAGTCCTTTCATTCTTGTTACTTTCATTTTTACGGGGTTTCTTTCTTCTCTCTCTCTCTCTCTCTTGAAACCTAAACGAGATTCTTTATCGTCGCTCCTAATTAAATAATAAAAATTCAAAAGCTCGTTACGACAGGCCAGAAATAATAAGCACCCCAGTACACGTTCTGGTAATTAGTCCTCCAAATAAACGAAAAAAAGAAAGTTGAACTGTTTGATGGAACAAGGTAAGTTGGTGGACCATTAGAGGAGGGCGGGGGGTTTTGGTGAAAAAAAAATACTGAGTTTAAGTTTCTTTGTTTCCTTGGGGCGTGTGGAGGTGTAGATGTATAGCTTTAGCACGAAACAAATGGGAAAAAAACGGAGTGTTGCAAAAGATTTAGAGTGTAATGGTTTTGAGCAAATTTTCGATGGAAATCATAGGAACTGGAGATTTGGAGTTATTTTATCAATATGGCAATTTCAATTTAGTTTGGGGTTTTCAATCTTGAAGTTTTAAAGAGCAGAAGCAGTCATTTTTTGGATTTACTATGCAATTTCGGAAGAAACTGTCAAAAAATTAATCAGCCTGTCCTAGCAACGATTCAACAAGATTTTCAAACATCGAAAGCTGTTTGCATTTACCGTTATTAGTAAAGTAAATTTATGCGTAAAAATAGACAAGAGCAGCGGTACGAATCGATATGTTTTCTCCTTTCCTTAAGGGGTTAGTCCACTGTTAAACTGCTCCAAATGAACTTTTTTTTTAAACAGCTACCAAAAAAAAACTATTCAAGATATCGATTTGAAATTTTACATGCATCTTTATTGAAGTTAAGAGTTAACATTTTCATTGGAAAATATTATTAGAAAACAAAATGGCGGCCACCCCAATGGATCGCCGCAGCACCGCCGAAAAAAAAAAAGTGAATTGCGCCTCGTAAATTCGTGGACAAAATAAGCATCTGTGAACAAATTATCAAAAATATTTCATTAGTTTTTAGTATAAAGGACTGCACGGGCCTAAATTTAGAGCCCTAAAGCGATTAAAAAAAATGTGGTATACTTTTGAATCAAAAAAATTAATAAAAAAAATTTTTTTAATCAAAAAAATGTTTCCCAGATCGTCAAAAAATTTTTGTTTGTGCTAAATTTAGGCCCGTGCAGTCCTTTATACTCAAAACTAATGGAATCTTTTTGGTAATTTGTTCACAGACGCTTATTTTGTCCAGGAATTTACGAGGCGCAATTTGCTTTTTTTTTTTCGGTGGTGCTGCGGCGATCCATTGGGGCGGCCGCCATTTTGTTTTCTAATAATTTTTTCTAATGAAAATGTTAACTCTTAGCTTCAATAAAGATGTGTGTAAAATTTCAAATCGATATCTTGAATAGTTTTTTGTTCGTAGCTGTTTAAAAAAAAAGTTCATTTTGAACAGTTTAACAGTGGACTAACCCCTTAAGTCGATTTATTCAAAATGAACGTGGTTCTACCAAATAATTAAATCACTAAGAAAAAAAAAACAGTCTTCTGACATTTCACTGAACGCCATTATCCAAGTCTCGTAGAGTGCATGCTTTCAGTCATAGCAAACATGCCGTTAAAATCCCTTCCTACGAAATTAACCGAGTTGAAATAAAAAGAGCCAACACTTTGTTAATTTCTCGACAACTTTCTCGAGGGCGGCAGCAATGAAACTCACTCATTCAATGTTTAGATTTATCCTTAGTAGCAGCGCGGCAAAACAACTGACTCTCTCTTTAACGTCTTAATGAAAAAATGGAAATCACAAGAAGGCAACAAAACCAGGCTCCCAACGAAGAGGATATGAGCTCTAGCAAAGCAGAAACAGCGAGTACTTACATAACGTTTTTTGGGGGGGCAAAAGTTGGGTAGAAGCGGGGCTCGGTGTCGGTTTTTTGTTATAAAGTATATTTCAATTCTGCTCGTTGAATTGTGGAATTGAATAAATGCTGGGGGTTGGAGGTAGCTGTGTCACATTTTACATTCACACTGACCCCATACGTTTGTTACGGGAGAAAGTTTTTGAGACATTTACGTAATTTGATTTTCCTTTTTGCACTCTTCAATTTTCCTGTCGTCCCAGCTCTTGTTAATACATTTTACCATGAGTTTTTTTTTTATGGGAGCGGTAAAAGCGATGGTAATATGCTCTCGTTTCTAAACCGACTTATTTAAGAAAGGGAAAGAACTGAGCCGTATATGGGGAAAGCAAAGTGACAGGGGAGTGGTGTTTCATAATTGGAAAGATTTGGTGATGTAGAGTGTATAATTTGTTTTCATTGCGATGCTAATCAGGAAAGGGAGGTTTAAGCAGCGATAAATTGAAGAATGGAAAAATTTTATCTTGTTTTGTTATGTTTACCAATTCAGGCATGTATTTGGGGAATTTTCGTTTTGGGAAAGAATGTTGAAGTGATTTTCATTCCAGATATCAGTGGATAAACGTTTATGAGTTATTCGTTCATCATTTCAAGCGAATCAGTTCGCAAACAGATTTTCAACTTCTACTATTTTTATTGTTATAAACATAACGAGGGACAAATCTGGGACAAATCTGGCCGCTGGGATGTTCCTCTTGCACCTAATGAATGATTTAGGTATTGAAATAAGCCCTAGTTTATTTAATTATGCCAAGAGAGCCGCCAACGACAGGATAGAATGATAGAACCGTCGAAATCTTTTCAGCTCAAAAGAAGCCTGAAATGCTCGCCGTGACCTTCTAATGCACCAAAATGATATGCACGAGGAGGCTAATAGGCTGTTGTATGGACCTGGAATCGCTGATTTACGAATAGGTTATAATAAAAACTAATAATCAATGATATTTATCTACCGCAAACTTTAAACGCGTTTTTCTCAAAGTAGTACTTTTTCAACTTCTGTACAAAATATCTCAAAAAATATTGAACCGATCCGGCTCAAATTTATACCACATCTACAAAAGAGTATTATCTACTCGTTGAACTTACATGATTTGTAATTTCGGAAAAATAATTTGTATAATAATGTTTAAGGGGGTAGTACCGGTTATAATTTGAAAAAAAAACACATTTTAGTTTTTTGCAGTTTTCAATTTATTACACCTTCAGAAATCACATCTCAAAATTTTATTAAGATACTCCCAAAATTAAAGAAGTTACGGTAGTTTACGGCAGACTGCTGTTTTTAATTACAGCGAAAAAAAAGGCGAAGAGCGCATAAGTCAGGCAGTAAAAGCGGCAAAGGAAGCGCGTTTGGCCAAAAAAACTGCCCAACTGCAAGAGCAACTGTCTTATGTGGACTCTAGAATACTTATGCAGTCCAGGGATTGCAGACTGAACAATTGTAGGTGATAAAAAATATATTTTTTAAATAATATTCAAAAAATTAATAGAAAAAAACTTTAAACGCGTTTCTCTCGAAATGACGTTTTTTCAAACTGCGGACAATTATTCTCCGAATTGGCCGAACCGATTTAAGTCAAATTTGGTGCACTACTTTATTCAACTAACAATATAGACCAAAAGTTAGCCCAAAAAAATTTGGCAAGCAAAAAACACGATTTTTCGAAAAATATTTTCAAGCAACTGCCATTTTTTTTTTGATCATTTTTTTTTTAAATATTGTGTTAGACTACCACGTAAGAAACATTCCTCTTTAGAATGCGGTTTGGTTTTTTTGTTTCAGATTCTTCGTTCCTTAGATTATCTGTCCGCAGTATGATGAGGCATTTTTCGAGACATCAACTTTGGCACCCTCTATAAATAAGTAGAAAAATGAAAAAAAAAAATATTTTTTTTGTTATCTTCAAAATGTTTATTTTATCCATGAAAATTTTAAAATTTATACATAATAAAGGAGGTGACAAAATATATTGAAAATTAGGCTGTTTTTTTTAGCATTCTAACCGGTACTACCCCCTTAAACGTGATTTTTTTTGAAAAATAACCGATTTTTTTGTTTAATCTAAATAAAATGTAAAAATTTAATTTTTTTTAATAAATTTTATTGGTGCACCTATGAGCTATACATCTCATTAGCATTTAAATTTTTTCTGAACGTTGCAAGTTCCCCGGAAAAGGCATTAAGTTGTACAAGGCAGTTTTTGATGTGTTTTTTTTTTCATTCGCTCGCATCGCCGCCATTTTGTGTTGAAAAATTATTAAAAAAAATATTTTCATTTACTATGAGACATGTACTTTAAGGATTTAATATCAAAAATTTTCTGAATAAACAAGATCTTTTTTTTAAATCAATCTGAAATTTGCAATTTTTTTTCAATTTTACACGTAATTTTAATATAAAATTTAAATATTAAACAAATTCGGATTAACAACTCAACTTTGTCCGATTATTTTCACTAAACTTTATTCGCTGTAAGCTTATACATAAACTGCTATCCGTAAACTTATGCGAGACATCGAGCGTCAACATCAAAACTAAGTCGAAAAAGAGTATCCTGTATTGCCAACATCAAAGTCACAAGGATCTATGAAACCGGTGCTGATACAGAAGACACAAAAGAAAATATCAACAACGCACAGCACGGAAGACTATAAATGACAGTAATGGACAAAAACTTGACAATATAGAACAAAAGAAGACTACTGTCCCAATAATAATTAAAGAACTACAAAAGTGGACTTTAAAGACTTAAAACTAAATTATGAGGCAGGCTGGCGTGTTTATGTTGGCGTTTAGGTGAATTAGCCACACCACTAGATCACCATAAACTAACAAAATTTCTAACTGGGGAGAAGGTACAATTCCATACGTATTTTCTCCTAGAAGAGAAAAACTTAAACGCGGTGATTCGAAATATCCCTGACCTATCACCACAAGAGATTAAGAAGGACCTACAGGAGGTCTACTGGAGATCTTTTTCCTAAAATTGAAGAATGGGACTCCAAAGCTGGTAAAAGTTCTTTTCTTGAGGAGCCATACGAAGAACTACAATATCCGTGCAGTATTCCAGATAATCTTCAAGATTGAGAATCAGCGACCATGTGATGGGCAGGCACAATGCCACAATTGATAACAGTTTGGCCATTCCGCCACTAATTGCCATGTCCAGGCAAAATTCGTTGCGAAGGCCAACACTATTAGTCGAACTGCTCTAAGCTACGCAAAGAAAATTCAAAATGTGCGAACTGTGACGGTGGCCATCTGGCCAGATACGGGGTTGTCCAAAAAACTCTACGAACATAAAAAAGACGTTTGAGAAGCGACGATAGCGAACGTGCAGTCTATACTCCACATTTCCCAAATATTCCAGCCCACAGTCCAAACTCATAAATAAAATACAACCGAGAGTGGCACAGACCCAGGAAAATGTTCCAAAACAGACAATTATTTCAAATCCAAACCCTAAAAAAATGGTTCTCGTTTGGAATGGAAATTCCATCATCGTGGAGCTAATGCTATTCCTATATGATTATAGGGTTGATATCATGCTCATTCAGAAAACATCCAGTGTTGTGTACACTAAATTGACGATGACATTTCGACACTTGTCGAAATGTCACATATACACACATAGCAACTAGAGCGCCCTAATTGAACGCGGTGGTAAATCCCCGGAACTAGATTAAATTATTTTTGATTCGCGCAGATTTTTGAAAAACAATAACTGTACTATTATTGTTATAAAAGCTCAGAATGGTTATCAATAAAGGACATTCTTTGCTGGTAAGCCAAAGACCAAGCGGCGACCAGATTTGGAAAAGAATAGTTTTATTTTTCTTCTTTCCAAATAAAACCAAGACTCCCTTGACTAGCGTAGCGGCGACAGGCTCGCCAAAGCCAAGTCACAGCAGAGTCAATTATAGAGGAAAAGAAGACTGTACTATTTTTGCATAGCGGCGACAAAGCAAAAGCAAATAGTAGTCTAATTTTGTTTTCTGGCTCCAAGAGCTAAATTGTAGCCAGTTACCAGCGTCCAGTGTCCACGACATTAGCGACACATTACACCAGGAAACCATTTTTATCGTAAGGATAGATTGACAGGTAGAGGCACTGCAACTCTGGTTGTCCTTCAATGCAAATACCTATCCAACAACTGCTGGGAGCAATCGTCATCAAGCTGCGCACTGATTCTCTTAGGTTCTTAGCAAGTATACACTCCCTAAGAATAGCAACTGGGGCACGAATCTAAATAAGATTTTTGGAGACAGATGTCTTGTTTTTCTTGCAGTGGACCTAAAACCTTATCACTGTAGATGAAAGAAGCAATCAAGCTGGAATAGAGCTACAGACGTTCGTCGTGGAAAGCTGTCTGAGTCGGCATCTCCCCTACTAATCGGCACACGTTTGCAGAGCGCATAGTCATGCCCTAAACGTTGTAAGTTCACAAAATATCCATTATAATTTGCGACTGACTGTGTATATAAATTCTCGTCCGACCAAAAGCGGATACTTTTGTCGTAGAATATGTATATAATGACGAACCTCTTTGAAACAAGAAGAAAACGAGAAGGAGGAATCGAATTTGGAGAAGAGGACATGGACAACCCATATGACAACACAGCTAAAGTCGAAGCCTTTGCACAGATGCTGGAACTGCAATTACAAGACCACCGTTCTTTGATGAAACTGATAGCGAAGATTAGCAGATCTCTGAGTCTGTATATCAAATTCTTTAGACAACACCAACAGAAGACTCTTGAACGAAACGAGCTAACATTGAAGAAATGAAAAACTTAATAAATGGTTTTAACAAGCGTAAATCACCTGAACTGGATACAATTTGTCACGAGTCGTTACATCACCTACCAGACGCTGATGGCCATAACTGACATCATAAGCGCCATCTTTTACGCTTTTTCCTAGAGTTCTGCAATACGGCTACAATAATAGATATTTTCTAAACCAGGTAAATACTTCCATTCCGCTTAAATTTGGAGATCTATCAGTCTCCTTTGTTCCGTGGGAAAAATCACTGGTCGTCTTCTTTTCCATCGGATTACTTACATAGTTATGAAAAAATCAACCATTCCGGATGATCCAATTCGGCTGCAAGCTACTCCGTTTGAAAGAACTTTAGTTCGCAAGATTGGTGCAACACATATATAAAGAGTTCAACCAAAGATAGAGTTATAACAACGCGCCCTGACGAAAAATACTAAAGCCTCGACAGCTAACGGCATAGTACGGAGCATCTAGACTAAGCAACAAGACAAAGGTAAGGTGAAGGTTACGTTGGGCTGAAGACATCGCCCACCTATCATAGGAGAACCAAAGTGCGGAAGGGACTAGCTCCAGAGACATAAAGCGTTTAGTAGCTAGCATTCATTCTAAAGATAAGCGTTCTCAGAAGCTTTCTAGGGTCTCATTACCTTTTGGCCGTATATTACATATTTTAAAACGTTATATCATTCACTACAATTAATAAAAAAATAATTCCACGAAAACTATCGTACGGGTCTAGGGGTTGAAGCTGGTAGAGAATACGAGTGTGGAGTGATTAGTTCCATGATTCATTTTACCCCCGATTTAAAACTAAGTGTACTCAAAGCTTGGCGGATTCGAACCAGCGACCTCACACACAAGAAGCCAGTGCTCTACCCACTAGGCTACTCAAGCTACAATTAATAGATTATTTTATTTCTAATATCCGTTCATTATAGTGGCGTCCAACGTGAGGCGACCACCAAAGGAGCCAAGGGAGGCAATACAGCAAATGAAACACATAGACAAGCAATTAGAACACAACAATAACTAGTAAGCTATTGGCAGATATAGCAGTCATCTGGTGGCAAGGTTGAAATTGCTCCACAAACCTCTTCATTTGGGATAATCGATCATTACTCTCGAAGCTTCCAAGGGATGCACACAATGAAAGCCAACAAATAGACTTGAATGTTGGATTTTTAAAAGCACGCAGCATATCGCCAGCACGCAGCATATCGCCAGCACGGCAGCCCGGAAGTACACATTCTGCAAAACTTTTGGACACATGAAGCATGAACTTTTCGAAAACATTAAGCAACTATTCAGCGAGAGAATAAGCAACCAATTAACGTGGACCAACCGTAGAACAGATCCTGCTGCAGATGCGGCCAATCAGAAGTCCTACGAAGCAACTACTGAAAATGCCGAAACTTCTATCAACGGTATCAAAGAGCGTGTCAACTTAGACAACTTAGACACCGCAGCAGGAGTTTGCATTGGCAGCCACGTGCTTTACCACCAACTGCATCAGTAAGGATGTAACTTTCAGAATTATAGCGGGAGCATATTGTTGGCGGATGGCACATTTAAAGACTAAGATTTTTAATTAATTGGCAGAAATGTCACCGTGAAGAAAAGTACATCTTTCATACAATTTATAGTGGTCCCGGAAGCAACAAACAACCGAACTTTTTTAGTCGTCAATCGCGTTTGTTCACAAACAATTTTTTTCAGATTCCTTGAAATATTTATTTATTTACAATCACTAAACAAGGTTCATCAATTAATAAAAATAAGATGAAATAATAATTAAATGAAATGTTAACCAAATTATATTAAATTAATCAAATTAATAATAATTAATAAAAATACAAACAAACAAACAAAAAACACTTTTTGTAATAAAAATACAAAAAGAAAACACAAATTTAAAGCTATAAAAAGTATGAATATAAATATACAATACAGGTATATTTGTGTGATGGGCGAAAGGGGATGACTATGATGTGAGAGCTTTGATAATGTTATTTTGAAAGCAATAGACTGCTGAAATTATAAGGGTTGAAAAGATCTCTCAGAGCGAAAAGTAAAAACTGCTCAAATCTTTGGCTGTGAATTTCGAAAGCCGGGTTCCACATAGTACACGCATATTCAAGAAGAGGACGCACGAGTGAAGGATTTAGTAACCCAGAGATTCTTAAACTCTTTGGCTCGTCGCTTAATGAAACCAAGTTTTTTACTTGCTCGGGAAAGCACTCTATCGTAATGTAGATTGAAGCGGAGCTTTTCATCCAAGATAAATTTCAAGATGATTTGGAAGAAAAGCCACGACGCACTGATCTACTATACTAGTCTATTTTAGTATTTGATAGCGCTGACCCAACCAGTTTTATCAAAAGGACATTAAAAAGTCAAAATTAACTGACAACCATAGATAGTTCTCAAATGCGTTACTTTGAAGCACCTATACTAATAAACCAGTTAGCCGATACCCCTAAAAACGGTGAACGGAGCAATCTCAAACAGTGAAGACCAGATCTTCTTCCGACATCACTTCCATTGAATTTGAATTGCTTGCTATTCAAGATGACAAAGGACCCGGGGTGCTTGCTATTTCTGGCTATACACCACCCGCCTCTCGATCCTCTTTAGGTTCCCTATTCAAAAGCTTGACCAGTTGAAGGAAAATACAAAATATGATACAAGACGACACACCATGGACCTCAAAGTTTTGCATCAATTATCGGCGTCTTAAAGCAGCTATCATATCCCGCCACTACCCATTTCCGCGGATGACACGGAGAGCTGATGGATCACAATATATGACGAATGTTAACTTTTATGATGGATACTAGTAGATCAGCTTCCAAAAACAATTCGAGAATTTAGAGTGTTCAATTCCAACTACCTTCCAAAGGCTGGTGAAGCAAGCACGAGAAAAGTTAAAGCATGCACACACAGCAGCATACCTGGACGACTTATTAATTTTATAAAAAAAACTTCAAAAATCACATGGAATACCAACGAGGTCTTTAAATCACCAGGATTCTTCCAACTACGGATCAATCAAAAAAGTTGTTGTTGTTGTCCCAGAATAATCAAAGAATATTGGTATATTATAAAAGAATATTGGTATATCATATATAAGAATATTGGTAACGAGCTCATTTCTGAAGATTTGGGATGGATGCTCAGGGATACCGTTTTATGACAAAGGAGGAGGTGGGAACTTTTCGGAGTACACTTTTCCACCTACCCTGGAGTCTGGTAGATAAGTTTGTGTGCATGTTTTTTCTATGCGCCTCTTAAACATAGAAAAACAAACTCACAAACATGCCAAGTCGTAATCAAAATCGGATAATATCAACATGCCGATGAGAATGAGGGTGCTGTTAGCAACAAATGTTTAGATCAATATATCTCAAAAACGGTTATGGTTACAGGAAAAAAGTATGTAATCTTTTTTGTTGGAAATTTGCTAAGCTACAAATTCGTCATACATTGTTTTTCTGAAGACGTAACCGTTACTGAGATATTTAGGAAAGGTCACTTTTAGTGACCATTGACCCCGTATAAAAACCGACGCAGCACTCGGATCGATGGGGACTTTTGACATTTTGTTCAACACGCCAGTACAAAGGTTCACACCAGCTTTCCCCTAATTTTTCCGAAGTTTCGCCTTTTTTATGTCGGATTTCACTGGGCTATTTATTTGATTCTAGCTTTAATTATTTTATATACTTATATTCATATATTCTTATTTAGTTCTTGCTATTTTATTTTTTTTCATTGTATCCAATCTGTAATTGGGCAGTTTTGCCTGTTGTATTGAATACGCACCAAATAAATAAATAAATAAACACACTTATTGTGAGGTAAAATATCAAATCCATTTTCATATTTTGCACAACAGTCTTTATCGAAATCAAAAACATTCATCATTCAAAAATACATACCTGTTTGTGCATTTCAACATTAAGGCCATATGACATCTCGTAATACTGAAAATAAATAAAATAAAATTAATTAACATCAAATTTCTTAACTTAATCTAATAAGCTTCAAAAACATTCATTCTACTTAACGAGAATATCACGTACTTTCATTTAAGAGCGCTCGGATAACTCAATTAGTTAATAAAATAACAATCTCTCCAACCTCGACGTTCTAAAGTTCAAAATAAGCCTTTCATTTCTATATGAAAATACCCAAGCATCAGCAAATACCCTTTCCTCCTATCATACCTAGAGCCACATACATCTACACTTACTTTACACATCTAGACAAACAGAATTCGATAAAACGAAAAGCAAACGTATGTGGAAAATCTCGCAAATGACCTTTCTCAACTTCGCAGTGATCATAGACATAGCTTAGCTCTGCCCACTGGGTGGGTGTATGGTGATGTGCACAATCTACCGAGCCATAGCACATACTCTAGCTCAGTCTTAATCTCGGCAAAATGAGAAGAGGATTTCAAAGCAAACAAAACCAAACCCCGAGGCTTTACTTCAGTCATCCGATACCCCCAGCCTGTCTAAATAAACTACAGTCGCTGCATGTTTAAATTTCATATGCATCATTTCTGGCTTCGTTGACTAATTTCTTGCTACGGTCGAACATTCTAAACAGGAACATCTGCCTGCCCGTACACAGCCTGGCAAGACACGTTTGTCGAAGTGGCTTCACCATAAAACGCAGAACGAAACAGAGATGTGAAGTACCACTTCATATCTCTGTGCGCTATGGAATTCATATCACTTCTCTAGTCGAATTGCATGAGCTCCACAGGACAAGCGATTTATACAAGATTTAAGGGAAACTTTACAGAGAGCTGACGATAAAATTTGGGCCCAGGGCCTTAAAAGCAAATCAAAAGCAACCTCAGCAAAAGTCCATAAACGACAGGCAACACAAAGACTGGTTGTTGGTGTTTTTGCAACGGACGCTCTTGTACTCGTCCGGTGTTCACTCTGCATCCTCATCTACCCGCCTACCGGTCTTCCGCTGAAAGACTGACTACTCTGTGGACTTCCGCTTCAGTAAAACAGCCTACAAATAATGAAACCTTCAAAAACTGGAGCGACGCTGCAGAGAAGACCCTCTTCCAAATATTCGATTCTCGACATTTTCGTATTTAGCTTCATCGTTATTCCTGCACAGCCATTCGAGTCCACTTCAAACTGCTCGACAACAAACAGAGACAGGAATCATGGTACGAGGCTATCTAATCAGTAAAACGTTCAGGGATACGCTTTTCCATGCTCCACTTATCGAAATCTTTCGAAACAGATTTACACACAACTATTCTCACAACCAGTACCGTTTGCCGCATCTTTAATTTCCATATAGCAGTTCTTCTGAAAGAGAGAGAGAACTGGAGCTAAAGTACAGCTCGATGCAAAGTCAAAAGTGCAGACAAAACAGACGACGCAGAGAAAACCGAAAAACCCGAATAACTAGCATCTAGGGATGTTTCATCAGAAGCTTCTCTGTTACTTCCTACGCCCACTATCCCATTTTAGGCCCATACCGCAGCTCGGCGCATTCGAATTTGCGTATCATGTGCATATAAGGATGCACGAATTTGAGAGAGCAATCACACTTTCAGGTGAATTTCGATGGCATTCTGTTCATATGTTCCCTTTAACGATGGGGTTGGTTGTGGGAACATCATACTTGCTTTTGCTCCCATTGCATACTTCGTGTAGTTGCTAAATAGTGGCACTTTCGAAATTTCGTGTGGAAGTACAAGATTTGCAATGATAGAGCTCTAAGTAATTGCTGTAGAGAGGAGAACTGATGAAGGGTTGGCAGCATGGAAACATTGGTCGAAGAATTTCATTAGAGGAAATATGTGAGTTTTGAGTGCGAGATATTGGTATTTGAGAATATTTAACGAATTCTTACTTCATAAAACCAATAATCGATTTATTTTCAAGTTGGTTCGTTGGTAAAATGAAAAAAATGTTTTTGTGATATGCGACGTGAAACTTTTTTTTTTATTGCGAATAGTATGAAAGCGTGAATGAGATGAAAAAATGAAAGACAAATTTATTTACTGGAGCATTCAAAACGTGCGAGAAGGTGATGATGCGGAGGCTGCTTCTGCGAAGGATTCTGCCATATACAATTTGTACGCTCCTTATACAACCGGTCGTCAGCTTAATAAGGAGATTAACATTTAGTATTTGAAAACATGTACGCACCGTATCTATTCGGACTGATTAAAGTCTGGTCATAGCCTTCCTGTGATGACTGCGGTAAATAATTTTTTCTAACCGAAGATTTGGCTAATATGATTGGACTCGAAAAATCCCGAAGCCAACTTGTGAGAGCAGAATTGCTGCGGAGTTAAGCAGTCGCTAGCAATCACTAGTATATTCGAGTGTCAGATGACAAAGTTCCGTCTAATTTCATGAGTAAGCCATGATAGAGGGGGCAAATCTTTACAATTTTTCATATTTATTGAGTCAGAATTTAAAAAGAAAAGGACTTCCTCAATTGATTCAAACCTAAAGACTCTAGGACTATTAAACAATTGAGCTCCCCAGTAGATTAGCAAATAATTCAAAGAACCAATCAAAGCCCAAATTTCATGGCGGAACTAAACAAAAAAATCGGACTTGAAGAACTGCAGTAATGAGGGAACATAGCTCCGCACAAAAAACAAAGGGTAGAAAATCAAGGACCAAGAATCCTAGACCAAACCCCATGTGGAATGAGGCGAAGGGAAGATAGGAAGCTGGCAGAGGCTCCCTCTACCTCTGAACGCGGGCATTCAAACGAAATTGCAAAGAAGCTCTCCGGAAGCATGGAAGCGCTCGACATAACTTCGGAGGCGCTATCGAAGGAGGCTCGATAACTAAAGAGCGTGATCAGTGCGGTCAGAAAATGAATGAGATTTCTCATGGAAAGCGGTATGCCTTAAGAAGAGGCCAGGAAAAATACACTTCTAACAATAGTAGTAAAAGTCAATAGGAAAAGACTCAGACTGAAAAACGATACTCCAAAACAAGGGGCATGGGTGAGGTACAAAAACATATGAAACATCCTTAACCCAGCAAAAGGACTTTTTACAGCCGTCTAGATGGATGACATACAGAAGGCACTTGAGAAAAGAGTGCCCCTTCATTCGTTCATTGCAGGGATATAAGAACGGTTGAATATATAAGACCGTCGGACGACCTAGACCCAATGCCTCTAGTGTGGGCTCCTGGAGATACAATATAGATTCCGAATAAATCGCCTCAACGATCATCATATGCGTATCCGAAACAATTGACCTCTTTGCTTGGAACTTTGTATAAACCTCCTGCTTCATGGATGCTGTTTCTATCATTCTCCGAATGGAAGTGATGGTACCACCGCTTAAAGTGTTTTTTCCGGTTGACTGCCGAACGAGTTGCTACATATGTCCGAGTAAAGACTCGGCTATAAGTCCACCTTTGTTATTATGACGAAAGCTTACGCGGGACAATCTCGACCATCAACACATATCTTAATTCTGGTTTACCGGCAGCACTGGTATTATTAATCTAGTATTCATTAAAGTATAAAGGTATTATTCATTAAAGAGTTCATCAGGACTCCCGCCAGGACTTTTCATTCCAGACGATCGAAAGAAGAAGAGCTTGAACCGACATCTGAAAATTTATTATCACAACGCACGCGGTCTGACGACCAAGGACAATGATATAAAACTTTCCTCTGTAATCGTGAATGGTGTTTTAATTGGTGTTCACAATTATGTGAATGGAACGCACTGCAGTAACTTCATTCTTGTTGCTTGTTTCTCCATCTACATCCCATATAGTTACCACGTACTAGTCTTTACGGAACTCTCGCCCTACTTCAATGGCTGGCTCCCTTCTGCTTCCGTACTTTTACATGGTGGCCTTTATATCCTGTCGTTGGATTGAGATGACAGTTTTTTGAGTACTTAGTTTTCAACCACTTGCTACTTTCTTTTTTTTGTTTTTTTGTTCACTTTCCCCATTCAACAATACGTTACCCAATCCTAACAACAGGATCTTCGATCTTGCCTTGACTGATCTTCTTCCTTTTTTTCTTTTACTTGAGTGATTTTTTAGTAATTCTTCGCTGTATTCTTCCTTTTTTACTAATACTCTGGAAATTGAATTATTAATGACGTCTCTTGACGCAAGCTTCGCTGCTGGTGGCTTCGGTGCTGATAGTATTCCGAATTTTTTTGCTAAATCACTTTCAGTTTCATTTCCATCACTTTGGAAAATCGTCAGCATATTTCCCACCCATAAACCTAGTGATATTTACTATATCTGTAATTACCGTCCAATACCCCGTTCGCCCTATTTGATTAAGCCTAAGTCGTTTACAATAAATAGAGTGTATATTTTCGTCCAGCCTTCGCTAGCCAGTGAACAGGATGGATTCATTTAATGTAAGTCAACGGCAAAAAAAAAACTGATTGTCGATTACCAACACCGTTGCTTCTTGCAGACTTTGTCAAAACTTTCGATTCGGCGAACCATGATATTCCTCTGCCAAAGTAAGCTGGATTTGCTTTCTTCGATGTCCTTTTTCCTTGTTTCTCTTCCTACCTTTGTGACCGCTTTTGCGTTGTTACTGTTAAGTCTTTCTCTTCCACACCCTTTATTCTCGAGGAATTCCACAAGGATCAATCCTGGTCCCTTTATTGTTCCGTTTGTTAATTAACGATTTTTCCTCTCTCTTCAACTGACCCTGCCTGCTGCACGCTGATGATCTTAAAATCTTCAGATTGGTTGAACCAACTAGTGTTCGTTTCATATTGTGAAACGATTTGGGTCTTTTAGTTAACTGGTTCACTGCGAATCCCCTTCCTTTGAATACTGCGAAGTGTCATCAAATGTTCTTCACCTATAAAACATAACCTCTTCGTTCCCTTACTTTGTTTTTGGCTCCCGTTCTCAATGCTGTTGATAGTTTCAAGGACCTTGGCATGATTTTTGACTTGGAAGTTCGAAAAGCTTATATTGAACATCATTGCCAGGGCCTCTCGATTTTTTGGCTACGTCATTAGATCCTCTAAATCTTTTGTTAACCTTTCCGCCTCTTTATATCTGTTTGTCTCCTCCGTCTGTAATGTTCTAGACTACTATTGCAAAATTGGGGGTCCCTATTATAGGTACTTCATCGATGTGGTTGCAGTTATTGTGATTACAGTATGCACCTCTTCATACTACAAACTCTTTCGCAAAGTGTTCATCGACGAGTGCCACCATTATTAAATCTGTTAACGGCTGTATATTAGTTGACCTTTCTGTTAGAAAATCGGCCGGTCCTAATAGAATCTTGTTCTCTTTGCGCCCCACTTTTGCGGTTGCTTTGTCATTGGTCCTCTTTCCCGAACGTTACCCGTGTTCAAATGTGTTTTGAAAAATAACGTTTTTTCATATACTTTGAAGATGACCTTATTTACTCCATTGTACAAGTTTCTTTTCACGGTTCATTTGGCTTTTGATTCTTTTTGCTATTTTTATTTTATTATCTGAATTTATCCATCCAATGCCAAAATAAGGACCTCAATGTCAAGGTATGGAGACCGTTATTCACGGAAAATGAAGACAAAACAAGCCTCAGTCTCCAGAATAACAGAAGGAGGCGGTAATGTTAGCCTCCGTTTTAGAAAAATTAAGTTGACCTTTATAAAGGCAGGTGATAGGTACCAGAGCCGACTGGAGTCACCGTCGTCCGTCAGGTCACTAGTATGAGCACCAGGTCCCAGCGGTTGTTAACAAACTGAAAACTTAAATTGAAGTATCTACAGGCGAACTTGCAACATACCTAAGCTGCCCTGGCGGAAATAAGTTGCAGGTTTGCCTCTGGCATTTATAGGGCTAATACAACAGGTCTGGGTAAATAAACACAGATCGATTTGAGCAGCAGGGGAAGAAAATTAATTACCACAAACATCAACTTTTTTCTAATCTCAGACTATGAAAGCAGGTATATCGTGGCACAGGTCGCTATTGAAGGAAGTATTATAGTAGATACTATATTTGCCTTAGCCGACTTCCGCGAGTGTGAGGACCAAGACCCAAATAATACCAACAAGGGACTGGTAGATCATTGCAAAAGAGAGCACAAAATTCTAATACATATTTGGCTTTGAAGACAATATGCATTATATATCAATATGCAGAAGCACCGTCAACACTAGAGATGAGTCACTCTAAGAATTGATCCAAGCCAGAAATTTAGATGTAACTTATAAGAACAAAACAACATCGTTCCTGACAATTGACAGCCAAGAGGTGTTAGACCTAAAGCTAGTTTCAAACACTGCTGTGCACCTAGTGAAGAAGTGGAATGTCCTAATAGGGGCTTCGTCCCCTCTTTATAAAAATATAACCTTTGAACTAGGAAAATATAGCATAAAAGAGTCAGATACAACTAACCAAACAGCACGAACTGTGGAGGCTATCGAAATGGCCTTATAGCGGGACCTCACGACCTGCATCCAAATTCTACTACAAATATGGAATTATAGGGTCGGTGGGCACGGTCACGAGAATAATTCTCGAATAAAGTTCAACGAGGTCCAAAACACATCGAACTAGGAATTTTATCAAAAGAAACTTAGAATACAACAAAGAGCTAAGGAAATCGAGATGAAATACTTGGAATGCCTTCTGTGAGAGTCTCAACAGCATAGAAGAGACTGAAAAGATACAGAAAGCTCTGCCTAAAGCCAACCAAAGAGCATAAAGGACTACTTTGAACTCCAGGTTGAGGGATGACGATTTACTTCCGAGACACACAGGAAGTGTTGCTCATAACACACTTCGCAGGGTGCATTGTCACTCGCTTCCGATTAAACGAATCAACTCATATGAAAAGTTTGAATGGACTATAAACTCTTTCAAAACCTTGAAATCATTAGGTTATATTAGCCGCATATAGTTTGTTATTGGTACATGGTACAAATAAAAGAAGGCTTTGAATCGAAATAGTGCGTTTGGACGGAAAATCGTTCTTTGTAGCTAGTTAATTAGTTGGTCACAGTTTAAGTGAAAACTCATAGTGAATTAATCAATTGGTGTTCTTCGTGAGCCTGTTTTAGATCAAAACAAAGGTAGGATTATTTTTTTTTTGTATTAAAACTGCTGTTAGTTTGAACGAAATCACACTTTTTTACTCTTATGAAAGTGCAGATCTCAATAAATATTATTGTAAAATACATTAAAGTCACACAAAATAAAACCTGGCTGAAATATAGTTGTTGGGCAGAAATGGAAGTCAACGATTTTTTTACGAAGGAGTGCAATTCTTTCAAAATCATCGAACGATATATTTGTTGAGTTGTCGTTATTAGCTCAATCTGACGGCTTAAGACTGGTAATAATATTTTAATACAAGCATGATAGTTTCTCACACGTTCATTTGTCTAGGTTATTCAAGTTTATTTCATTATTTGGAGAGAGAAAAGTCATTAAATCTACAGATTAAATGGGATAATTTCATTGTGGGTTTTTTGAATATCTTAATAGACGAAAGCATAACTCTAAAGTCTGCAAGCGATCTGTTAGGAATTTTAGAGAATGATCAGACTGAAAAAAGTAAGTGAATTGTTTATAAATGTACTTATAATATATGTTTTAAGAAATGTCATCCTAGCCACATTATTAAGTAGTATTGTCAATCTTTTGTTTGCAGATGAAAAAAATTTGATAGCGTTCAAATTATTACACTGCTGACAGCCTATAAGAAGAAAGTTCAAATTAAATCAAGGAAAATATAGGAGGTTTGCAACTCTTCCAATTCAGGATTCGTTGGATAGTAGTTTATTGGTTGTGAATACCCAAGGAGACATTAAAGTGAAGTATGAAAAACTTGAAGAAAAATGCAACGATGTGAATTTATGTATCCAACCAATTATTGTAGTGGAGGGCAACAACACTTTTGTGTTGTATGTGATGACGTTTTTAAAAAAAAAGTCCCTCTTTTTTGGCTGCTTGAGATGCTATGTTTAAGCTAATTTTTGTACTTTTTGTACTCTACTTTAAGCTATAATATGTGGGATTTTATTCAAAGATATTTTTATGAGATTGATATAAATAATTCTAAGTCTTCATCTAAGATACATTCTTTAATAAGCTAAATTTCTGCTTCAACAAAATCAAATAAGAAATGATTGCTTGCTTTACTTGTAACTTTAGATTTAACTATTTGAATGACTATATGTTTCACTTAAAATGATACCAGAAATTTCAATCTATCTCCAAATACCCTTGTATGCAAACTGCTTGTCCTCGGACTTTTTCTGACATATGTGCTTTAAAAAAACATTTGAGATTTTCTCAACAGCATTCAATAAAAACTAATTCCCCCTGAAATGTCAAAATCAATCTTAAAAATATATTTAAGAAATTTTCAAAATTCTCATTTTCAACATAATTAGTTTTACAAAGAACTATATATATTTTTATAATAAAGAAATATCAATAAAACATTTACAACAAATACTGTTTTTTATTAAATTTCGAGCTTCGTTTGGAAAAGAGAGTGAGAGAAAATAAATTACTAAATATAATACTTTTGAATACTAGGTATTGTTAAATTCATTGCTTTTGCGGTTAGAGACGTGTAATCTTTTTAACAATCCGAGGGGTGATTTTCATCTTTCTTATACTGAACTTTGGTTTACTGGTTTTTATTAGTCTGATGATGAATTAAGCAATAATGTAGTACATAGGATCAATTACAGTACTGTAAAGACCAATGATAAAATTAACAACTGTGTAATCAACCAAAAATTAATTTGATTGCATTTTTCAAGCACTTTCATTACACTTTTCTCTGTGTGTAGGGGTGGAAGTAAAAGTTCAAATGAAAACTACGCTCTATCGAATAATTACTGAGGCCATGTTCATAAGAATACTTTCGAGTAGATCGTCTTGAACAATGAGGCAGGGATTATTTAACGCTTTTCACACTTCCATGTAGCCCCGGCGGTCTTTTGTTCATTAGTGCACCTCGTGTATAAAATGCTTTTAGTTAAGGTAAGTAACACATGAAAACTTTTACATTTTGCATACTTCAAATAGTACTTGTCGACAATATAGCAGCTGAATTCAAAACATTAATTTATATAAAGACAGCAATATTATATTAAGTCAAAGTCAAATAAAGTCAAATCAGCGCCCAACGTGGGCATCGCGAATCGAAATTTCCAACTTTTAAAGATTTACAGACCATACATGGCAGCACCGTTCTAAACTTATCACCAGTACTATAAATACATAGATTCAGAAAATTACTCATATGTGTCATCCTAAAATATACACAAGCCATGTGAATAATTGTTCAAAACTCACAGGAAATATGTCGAGATGGTAATGGAGCTGCTGACTTTCAACTAACGCAAACTGCATAAACTATACCCCAACGACCGCAATATTCCCTTCCACATTCCATCCTAGCTCGCGTTACTTATTCGAAACCTTTCCTTTCACTTCCTTAACCACATGGCGCAATGATAAACTCTCTCTCTCTCTCTCTTTCACCATATGTACCCCAATATGTACGCTACACATGTTCTCATACATCGTTTGAATCCCATTCTTTTGTAGGGAGGCAAACTAACGAACTAGCGAATCCTGGGCGCACAAACCCACCTAGGTGCAGGACGATGACTATCGTCATCAGGATAAGAATGAGAAATTTAGCAAGGCATTGAGTCTGGCATTAAAACTATCCGCAAACCAATTCTAACCTATTTGTTAGTTGTGGCTTGACTTGAGTTGAGTCGCTGAAGGATTTTTGAAATAGAGATTCTTAGCAGGCGACAAGTAACCAAGCAAGCAAGCAAGCAGGCAGACAAGCAATGCCACGTCACGACGACAGTGGAATAAGAGTTTCGTCGACAGTTTCCCTTCTGCCGTTGACGTTGTGTTGATGTTGTTGCTTCTATGACTGCTGATGGTGTCGACTCTCAAGTGGAGGAATATAGTTGTTATGTGTGTCCTCGACATAGCAGATATTTTGTCGAAATGTTTTAACTGCACAAATTCAGTTTTCAGCACTCGACGAGTTGGCAAGCAAAATTGGATATACGGATTAAGGCAAATATTTGTTGAAGACCAAGGTCGAAAAGGAATTATTTAATGGCAGTTGCGGTGAGAAGCGGTCGAAATGTTTGAACTGTTTTTGGGATGTTATATTATTTTAATAGGATTTCCAGGTTAGGTGTATGTCGCTATTAAATGAATCGTACGTGTGTCATTTTTATGCATATTCGACTGAATAACATGGAATTGATGTTATTCCTGGAATAATATTTAGAATAGGTTGATTTGAATGTAGGAGGAAAATGTTAGTGGTGATATTTTGATTAAAAGCCAATTGATGAAAATTGTGTTTTAATGATGTCTCAAGATGAAAATTTATGTTCTTTAAATTCACATTTTGAAAGTTACTTTAAACCTAACAGGCGTCCTTGAAAAAAGGTTTCAAGTTAAGCAATCACAGCTTGTTCAAATTTAGTGTAGGAGAATCGTGCTATCGAGTAACTTAGTTGTAAGAACATATAAGCATAGGGTACTCCATAGAGTAAGCAGTTTTTGAATCTAAGGGCATTTTTTGTTGAAGTTTTTGTTGAAATCCTTGTTCTCATCATTTGTAGTATTTATTGTCACTTTGATTTGCTTATGAGTAGTTATTTCTTTGGATAATAACTTTGTTGTTATGGAGTTGGTCAGGAACGAGCGATGGTTTTTTATTGTCAAACCATTTGATCAAAATCATGACAGTGAAACGGAATAAAAAAACTACTCGCAATAAAGCACCTACTTCGTCAATAGTTCAGCTGTTGGTAAGGAAATTCGAAATAAATTGTTTTGTTGCAAATGTGAAATTACCAGGGTGAAATTCCACTCAAACCAAAGTTGCTGCCGTGCAACAAAGCGTCACGGAAAGAAAAACATTAGGGATTCCGCAAAGTATATTGCGAAGAATTCAACAGGTATTAGAACATTAAACTTGTGGATAAACCAAAATGAAAACAAATTTGTGGGTGGATTGATCACTGAAAAAACACATGGCGCCAGACGCCATAATTTATAGACTTCTGGCGCCATGTACATAGTTGATTTAGGGATAGTGATAATATATAGCGCCACACGCCATAATACATGGCGAAAAGTACATAGGAGCAGACGCTATGCTTATAGCCCTCCACGCCATACACTATAGTCCTCCACGCCATGTACTATAGTCCTCCACGCCATGTATATGGCTTTGAGGACTATATTACATGGCATGGAGGACTATAGTATATGGCGTGGAGGACTATAGTACATGGCGTCGAGGACTATGGTACATGGTGTGGAGGACTATAGTACATGGCGTGAAGGGCTATATGCATAGCGTCTGCTCCTATGTACTATGGCGTGTGGCGCTATATTTTATCACAAATCGACTGAAATCGACTATGTACATGGCGCCAGAAATCTATAAACTATGGCGTCTGGCGCTATGTGTTTTTTCAGTGCACCAAATATAAATTCCACCAAATATAAATTCCACCAAACATAAATTCGATAAATTCGAGTCAACATACTCACTATTGAATGTTCCTGCTCCAGTGTGAAAATTCACCGGTCGAAGTATCGAAAATATCGCAGCCAGTGCTTCAGTTCAAAATGTGTCAACAATTATGTAGACACAAGCTCTATTGTCACTTGCTGACATTTATACGTTCCCTCACACAGCATGGCTACGAGTTATAATTGGAGTGCCATGAGCCATATTACATGGCTCATGGCACTATGTAATATAGCGTGTGGGGCCTTAATTTCTGTGCCATGTAATTATGGCGCTGGGAGCCAGACTGCATAACTCAGGGCACTATGTACATAGCGTGTGGGACCATAAATGCTGCGCCATGTTACATAGGACCACGCGCTATGTAGATTCTGACATTATGGCGCTGGGAGCCATATTGCATAGCTCAGAGTACTATGCACATAGCGTATGGCGCCATAAATAATGCGCTATGTTACATGGCTCTGGGCGCCATGTGGATTTTTTTCAGTGATGAGAAACTAAAAGCGGACGGAAATTTCGCGAAAAAATTATTTGCAACGATAAGGCCCATTTTCATTTTAGTGCTGTCGTTAATAAAAAAAAAACTGCAAGACCTTTATCATACGTGAGCCCATGCGTTAAAACCGTAATTTTTTTTAGAAGTTGGGAGTCAAATTGAAGGGACCGGCTACGTAGATTTATACTTCCACTTCCCTCCCGCCTTCTTGCAAACCGGTTCAAACGCATCGACTGATGTGTAAAAAGAGCAGCCAAGCGACAAGAAGCGAAGTTATGGCGAATCAGTCAGCTCCGCCAACTGTTAGCAACCTCACTGACAAATCAACTTGATTTATTGGATATATGACGGATGAGTCAGCTCCAGTAGTTTCTAGCAAACATTTTTACCTTTCTTTCGCGTGATTCCTTAAGGGGGTATTCTGGTCTAGAAATTTGATCAAATCGATTTTTTTTGTTTGCATATTTTGAAAGTTTGGACCTTTGAGAATAAGCCCTTAAAGGGATTTTGGGAAATTCGAATTATTTTTGGAGTTACAGCTATTTTTGTGACACGCCAACTAAACCAACAAACGCGATCAACAACGAATTAACCGCTCCGAGCTACGAGCTTCTCAAGCATCTAAAGAAGTGCGAACTGCTCGTATGGCTGAAAGAACTCCCGAAAATCTCGCTTTTAAAGTTGAAGAAGGAACATTACATGAGACGGGGATCTCTGATTAAAAAAATCTAAGTTTAACATACCATTAAACGACTCAAACTGCTCGAAACGAGGCACCAAGTTTTAAACGCGTTTTTCTCGAAAATACTTTTTTGGATACGGTTGACATGATATCTCAAGTTGGAGTGGACCGATTTACGTGAAATTTTGCACAAACCCTTTTAACACTATTAGTTTTGGTCTGATGTAGGGATTTTTGATTTTTTTTCTACTATTTATAAAGAATTCCCAAAGTTGAAAAAATGAGGCAAAAAAACGACTTTTTTACATGGACGCCATTTTGTGAAAAAAAAAGTTTTTTTTTTCAAATCGCCTACGTCAGACGAGTTTTACATTCTTCTTTTTACAGAATTCACTCAAAATTTGTGTATCAGACCACCAGGAAGGTTGGAATCATGTCAGCCATGAGACAAGTTTTTTTTGAGCCTTCACTTTGCCGGCCTGTATCTACATGATTTTTTTTTTTTTTTTTATTTTGGAATACATTTTTGTACTTTCAAAATGTTAATAAAAAACTGATAAAAAATAGATACCTAAAATTTTAAGGTTTTTTTTTATTGCGTCCGTAAAATCACCTCAAAATCGAGCCTCTAGACCAGAATACTACCTTAAAGTGGACAACTCGTCTTATAGGAGAACATAGGCTCGCTCGAAGCTTTGCAGATTCTGCTCAGGAACAACAAAGGTCGGTTGACTAAAAGAATCAGAACAGACCGATTTTCAGGAAACTCAAACTAATAGCGACCGCTTGAGGGTTAGCTCCACCTTTCGACGAGATGGCTAAAAAGTGACTCATCTAAGCTGTAATCGAGTAAAAGAGACGGAACAATTTTGGCAGGAAACTGCAGAAATTCAGCTCGTGTCCACTCTCGGCGTTAAATGACCTGGGGTGATATAAAAGAGCCAGGGTGGTAGTATCAATGCTCGGTCGACTGCTACAAGCAAGCGATCTTCGAAATGGTGGAGTTTTAGCTAGGCATCACATTGAAGGTGGTGTCGAGGCTATCTGCTTTCGATCCAGGAGAGCTTTAAGAGATCCTGCTACTTAGCCCCGATCTTCCTACGCAGGGTTGCTAAAATCGGAGAACCTGTTGAAAATCTACGGAAAGCTCTTTTCATTCTCAATAAGTGCAGCGACATACGATTGGGTTTTTCACGGACGGTAAACCATTTCCGGTTTTTCCCGTCACCGTAATTGCACGACACAGATAATTTTTTTCTGAGCAGTATGCGGTCGCAAGTCATTAATGTACAATTAATTTAAGCTGCGCCATGCAGCGACTACTCGGATGAATCGAATTTTAATAAACCGTTCCGGGAAAACCTAATCGTGTGTCGCACTACATTGAATTCAATGATTTTTGCATTCTTTCGGTCGCAAAACCGTCGAGCCAGCCGTTGCCTAACCGGGGATAGCCACGGTTGCTATCAGGCTCTGAAACTGATTCGGTTTTAACCTGAACGTATTTTCCTGCTAGCTTAATCGCCTGAGTTCCACAAAACCGTGCGAGAAAAACCTAATCGTATATCGCTGCACTAAAGAGTTAGCATGAATTATTAAATTCGGGGAGGAAAATTTGGCCTTACACACAGGAGTGATCGGGTTGGATTGAAGTATCCTGAGAGCATTAGGTATAACCCAAAGCAGGAAGCTCAAATAGCCAAGAAGTCTCTTCAGTCGCTTGTTCAGGTGTTTATCTGCGGAAGAATGAGATGGAAAATCGATTTCTGTTGATGAAGTTCGTGTTGAGACTAATTCTGAGTCATTCTTGCAGTTATAGCTTCCAAGAAGGGCCTGGACTCAATCCTGATTGGTAGTTGTGAAGGTACTTCAAATTAATCTTAACCAATTCAAAGCAACAACATCTGCCCTGATCATTCTTTTGTCAAAGATAGAGAACAAACTAATTTTGATTTCAGAAGCACAGGTTGTAAACAAGCAAGTTTCCGCACTACACACTGATGCACCCGATGGGTTTATAGCACCCGACAGGCTTATAGCATCTGATGGGCTTATAGCACCCGATGGCTTGTATTCTTACCAAAAAATTCAATAATTCTTTTGTTCTTCTCAATTATTGTGACAAGGATAACATACCTATTGCAGTGGAAATCGATCGGAAGTCTTGTTGTTATATTTTCTCTTACATGTTACATCCATTCATGATAGAAACTGTACTTGTGATATAGTTAAGGATGTAGTCACGGCAACCAAGAAAATTTGTGTGCCTCTTATTTAAGAACCGACTTTGAGGTTCATGAGAGGGTTAGGGGCAGCTCCAACACAAATTGTCAGGGTGAGGCACTTTTTCACTTCATCTTGGGCCTACTTCTCCATTGCAAATGCTAGCAATGAACTGAACTTTCTCACGTCTATTCAGAGGGAGGTTTTTGGCGTTATCTTAGTCAGACACATTCTAAGAGTATTCTTTTTCTGATCACAAGCATATATCCTTGAAAATGGACGACCGTAGCTCAACTGGACAGGTAGCCTTTAAAAATAGGGAAAATGAAATTCCGGTCCCTGATCAGATCGTCCTTAGAGATTTCTCCATCGATTCCTACCAGAATTTGGATCAAGTGGTCAACACTCTTACTAGTGCTTTCAACTCGGCAATTAGGGTAGAATGCAACCCGCACAATGCGAAAGAGAACCCAAAGCGCTCACGGTGGAATCTGCAAGCCAATGCCGTGCGCAGAGAGTGTAGAACAAACAATTACATCGCAAAGGATCTAATGACCAGTCACGGTATAAGACGAAGCTGAAGAGTTTTAAGTACGTCGTGCATAAGACGAAGAGGGCTTCATATTGGCCCTTCTCTGGGGACATAGTGGTTGTCAATCAGTCAAATTGCTTACGTATGGTCTTAAAATTTGCACCGAAGATTATGTGGTGGATTCAGACTCCTGATTGCATCTGGACTAACTCGAGCACCGATACTCTAGCTGTCCTAATGGGGTTAAATTTGTCGGTACGTCTGTTGAGACGCCTTCAGTTAGCAAATTGATAAATTTGTATCTTAAGGAGTATATGCTTGTTGCATTCCGGGAACAACATTGAGCAATTGTGGAGACCTAAAGCAATTGTGGAGGAACTTGCGATGCAGAATGTTGACATGTAACCAAAAACCTTTATCAGCTCCTTAGAAACAAACTGGTGACCTTTTCCCTAAGGAATGCTCACTTGCGACGATGAGTCAACTCTGGTACATCTCAAGGTGAAGTTTCTTCTTTCTTTTTGTGGAACATTACGTAAAATAATCTTCTGAGGAAGCTTAACCGTGCCGGCTGTAATTGGTTGTTTATGCGGACGGCATAGCCATAGCAGGGGCAAGAAAGTATTTACCTATGCTTTTGGAGAGGTGAAATCTCTCTTTTCTCGTTGGAGCCAAGAATGCGGCTTTCTCATTTAACTGAGTTAAAGGATCAAACATTTGAAAATTGGTTACTGGTTCAAAACTAATATGAAACACAAATAAAGTTTTCGGCGTGCCTTGCTTCTGCATAAGAGTCCTAAGAGCAAGTCGGGCTTTTAAGTCTCGCACTGTGGCGTTGGTTTCTACAGCTGTAATTAAGCGGATACTACTGCGTGGGGTAGCTTTTCAGTGGCGAGCTGCTCTTAAAGCTGGCTACCACCGCTTCCTAGAAAAAGCGCGAAGGTTTATCGCACGTTTGGTTACAAATACTTTCCGCATCATTCCTACTAAGGTATTTTTCGTGATGCTTCATCGGTTGACAAGTAATTTGCTAATCTTGCTGCTGTGAGATTGCACTATATTGCGGCGTGGATTAGAATATAGTTCGAACAGGCTTTAACTTTATCTGAGAGAGTTTTCACGTCAGCACACGTTAGCTACATAGTGCCGCACACTGTACTGAATTTACAGTTTACGTTTCACATTCCTGGTAGTGATGCATGGAACGATGGTTTGACTTTCGAAAATGGGCACATTCATGTGCATACCGATGATTTGAGACGAACCAATAAAGTCGGCAGCGGTATATACTAGGATAAACTGTCTCTTCATGTCCTCGGCCATTGTTATGTCCGCGCAATCGACTGGCTTTTTGTAATCAAATATTCGAAGTTAATGTATGTATTCTGATGGATCGTCAATCGGCTGTGAACTCCCTTGATTGATCCAGAACTGTCGTCGGTTTCCGTGCATCTCTTAGAAAGACGTCGAGACATTTGGCAGTGCAATTAATTTGGGTACATAGGCATAAAGGCACACAGGGTAACTGTGTAGCTAGCAATCTGTTAATTATTGGTACATTGCTGCCAGAGGTCATATGTCCGTTTTCTATAGAAACACTTATAGTAACGGTTAAACTATTATCGGAATTGTGGTTCAGAGGATGAAGAAGAATCTGTCATCTATCTTATGTGTCTGTGTACGGCTCTGACGAGGAGGCAAATGTCCTCACTCGGGACACCCTTCTTTTCAACACCGACTAAACTATTCTTTATTGACTTACAAGGTATGGAGAAGAAAGGAAGCAAATGGTTTGCTGAATACTGAGTACTCCTCCTGACTACGCGAAGATTTAATACAAAAAGAGGAAAATTCTCACACCTTTCGGGCGAATTACAACGTAAAGACTAAATATTCGTGAATCACCTTTGTACATTTTTTTTATATACCTAACATTATTGAGAAGCTGAATAACATAATTCTGCGGGAAATTTATTTGTTCGCGTATTGACTAGCTTTCGTATATCCATTTACACTAAATATGATGATCCTAATTACTTTCAATAGCTCAATATAAATATATAAAACAAATAAAAATTAAACGTCATCATATAAGTATATATACTATTAACTTACAAAACTAATTCAATACGATTAATAAAATGCTTATCTTTAAATTCAATTCCTACAATTTTCATTTACTTCTGCTTATAATTCATGAACACAATGAAATCATCAATTGAATACCTATTTATCACAATTTTCATCCCCCTAATTTTCAAACACCTAATCAAGAAAACTTCCAAAGATTTCAAATCAAATCCCTTTTAAATTTCCAACCAGCAAATGAATAAACGAGCGACCTATCTCGAACTTCTCAAAAATCTATCCATTATTTAAATTTTCATCGGTGTAAACGATACACTTTGTTTACACCTCCTTCACCTACCCCAAGGTTTCTTCAAAACCGACAGACTCATTGAAAATCAAATCACGAACGGTAGCCCTAATTAATAAAACGGTGTAATAATAATCGAGAATGGCCTCAGTCAGAGAGCAAAACAAAAACGAAAAGTTACCAATCTACTAAAAACTCATTTACATGTTCGTCCTTTCGCTCACTTGAGAACCACTTTTTCAAATCCCATTCTATGAATTTTCTTGGTTTCATATCAAGAGGGCAAGAATCAAATCATGTCTCTTCGGAAACACAAACGTAATAAAATGTTCTAATTCCCTTGAAAATTCTTTACTCTTATCCAAGCCGCATATAAATAATGGCATTTCAAAAGCGACATTGCTACCCTAAATACAGTGGCATATCACAATAATCCAACGTTCGGGTGGTAATAGTGGGGCGACTTTCCAACTACGCTTTCCGTTCCCGCCTGTTGCAGCACTTAAACTCAATTTCCATTCGTTATGTTAAAAAGCAGCGAAGAGTGAGGCAGCAGTGCAGTGACGACAACAATAATATCAACCCTCGATTTGTAGCCGGAAACATTCATTCCCATCCGTCGGTCGTCCTTAAAAAAGGCATTCAACCTCGGATTGTATAAGTAATTTCCAGATTAATAATTAAGAGAGAGAGAACTTTGTCAGTCGTTTGAATCCCGCTTATCCTGTCCCATCAGTCGAGGGTTGCTTTCAAATTATCTCGCATCTATGATTCGACCCCACATCCTAGCCTGGCATCGTCGTCGCCTCGAGCGTAAAGCCTTCACAGCTGCTAACTCAAGACGACATCGGCCTCAACGTTAAGCATCCAGACTTGAGTTTATTGCACGCACCCCCACAATATCGCGCGACCGTTTCTCTCTTCATTTTCTGCTTCCTTTCATTTATCCGCTGGAAAAACGAGCACATAATATTAATTACATTGTCATATTGTATTTTAGCACCCTCAATTCGTCGCGTTGCCTTCCAGCTCAGTCCATCCGCAATCACCCTGGGTCCTTAAACAACTGTTTCCCTAAATTTTATGGCCAAGAAAATATCGAGAGCTGCCTGCCAGCAGTCGAATGCTCACCCCCAATAAAAAGTAAAGGATAATACAGTATTTGAATTTCAGTTGCTTTATGAAAACCAGTCACACCGATTTAGTTATGAGAGACGACGAACGCTCGTGGAGAGAAGATGGTGGAGCGCGCGGTGAAATTGAGAGTAGGAGTGCCAAACCAGCAAGGATGGCATGAAACGTCGACAAAACCAAACATTCAAGCAGCCAAACCAAAAACCATCCTCATCACGAAACCATGTTGTCACTTTGTTCTTGGCAAGGAGCATCAGTAAACCGTCCAGGACGCGAACGTCGAATGGGGATGAAGAGCCGGGGGTAGGACAGCCGCATAGCATGCGAGACCTTAACTTGAAACTCATCTTTTAACAACCACCGACCGTAAATATATTCCCGGAGGGTTTGTTCAGCATAGACACTTTTCCACTGCACGCTGCTGCTCTGCTCTCCACCCGCTGTTGGGACTTATCGTCTACGTTCAGACCGTTGCTTTCCTCCCCCCACGATAGCTGTATTCGAATTCCGAGCTTATTCAGGCTTTGATTCTCTATGGTGTGTAAATGTTGACAAAGTGAAATGCCAAGTGAAGAATAAAGTCAGGCAGGCCAGGCGTAGGGTCGGGCAGTGGATGGGAAGGACAAAAAGCCAGCTTTTGCACGCCCGGTGTGAATAGACTGTATCTCGGCGGCAAGCTAACGTGCATACCATCTCCCCCGCTTCGAACAAAAAGGATCCTCGAAACGCGCACACGAAGAAACCACAAGAGCATAAAAGGTTCATGAATGCTGTGGGGACTTGAGTCTTTCCAAGGGTGGTTGGAGCAGATGAGGGGTAACTGATAGGAATGGCATCCACTTATTTCCAAAGCAAGCAGCTTCGCTGTACATATGACGTGTTGTGTAGAAATATGTTAGAATGCTAGAACGAGTACTGTGAATGCGGAGCGATGTGGCGTTGAGGGTGACGGCCAATATTCAACGTTCTTTGCAATTTGATTTATGTATTTGCTTGCGGTGTGTAGGTTTCATGATGGTTTCATGTTTAACCTCAATGTCTACTGCTGCTGCTGACTGAGCTTACATGAATTGTTATTGGGGGGTGGGTGGTTTAGATTATTAGCTGGTTCATTGAATGTATCACATATTTTATGGTTCTTATCGGGAAGATTATTTCAAATTTGTATGAATGGATATATTTATGGCACTGGGGACTAATCGACACTGGTGATGAGGTAATTAAGTTCACGTGTGGATTATTTAACAGGTTTTTTCTATGAGTAACGTACCTGATCAAAACGTGGCAATGAAATTATCAATCGATTTGAGGTGACCAAAACAATACTAACGGCATAACAAATAAGTATATTTACTTTTCCTGATTACATTAAAGTGTTCATTGCGATAGTATGGTCTAATTATCTAGCGACAGCAAATCGATTTAAATATTTATATGTGGCTACCTTTCGATAGATGTTTACTTTGTAGACACCTTCTGTTACGAAGTCAGAAAACGAGCAGTTTTTATTGCTGTGAAATTAAGGAAATCCATAATATAGGAGACGGTGCGATGCAAGCAAAGCAGAATATATCGAAGCCTTTTCCAATGTGGAAACAGTGGATCTGTGGTCGCAAAAATACTTGATACCATCCTCAGGCACGATATCATAATAATTTCCTTTAAAATTCGTAAGGATACGATGAAGTTCTCGAAGACTATAATGAAATTAGTTTTTAGCGCACTATACCGTATCAGGTTAAATTTCGAAAATTCGGTAGTGAAGTAGGTGTTCCCTTTCAAGATATTTTGTTACATAGATAATTCAAGACTCTATTTTATTGTTCAAACGTTGCCACGGGCTTTTGAATTTTTGGAAACATTTTAACACCTATAATCTTAAGAAAATAATCTTAGTTTTACTTGTAAAAATCTGGGAGGGTATAAATTGATAACAAAAGCAAATATACTAAAGATACAAAGATTCCAATACATATGAATACAAAATGGAAGCATCTATTGTTGCAATATTTACGAAATTGTCTGGTGCTGGCATAGGCTGCTTCATTGTGTTAAACCCACCCTTTGAATTTCGTTTCGATTGAATGGCTGCGCTGTAAGTTATAGGAGTGAATATAATTTTAGGGTTACCACCGTCCAAACTTTTAAAATGTTTGAGACGTAAATATTTGCTGTTAATTGCCATTGCAGGATCATTCCCATTTGGAAATTTTGTGACAACATCGCTCGATAAATATATGTCAATAGATTACGCAATTCATCATAGCTGGCAACCCTTTCATTATTTTTCACCGAAATTCCTACAAAATTAGAAATGCAGCAAGATCCACGTATCACATGTATTTCGTTTTGATTTCGTTACTGCATCGGAAGTTACAGGGAAAAAAACCTTTATTTCCCTGAGCAAATTTACAATATCTAGGAGACAAAAATTGCCATAGCTGGCGACTCTATACTAATATGTCAGCCAAATTTCTATGAAATTTATCTTAGAGTAAGGTTCACCTACTGCGTGAGTTTTGTTAAAATCTGGTGGCTAAATCTGAAGCTATAGGCCAAAAACCAGTTTTTTTTTCTCAGCGATTGCCCGTGTTTCAAAATCACTTCGTTCATACCTGGTCCTAATAATACCAACATGTCATGTAAATTTCATATTGATCGCATTATTCGATCGTCAGTTCTCATGAACAGAAGTTTTGAGTGCTGAAAATATAGGTAATTTGATCCCGGGTTGTCGTTCTTGTTTACCACGGAATTTTGAAAATTGTTATTTGACTTTGTGGACAAAAGTCAAAATTTATCAATAATTTGAGTTTATTTGCAAAAATCAAAAAATTTTCAAGAGGGTCGATGATTTGAAGGATTTTTTTTCAGGAGCCTGCTACAAAGTTGCCCGCACAGTCTTGAAAGTCCATGTGTGTTAAATTCTAGTCTACATCAATACGCTCTGAAAACTTCACGATGATCCATTGTTTTTCTTAGAAATTATGACAAATCGAAATTTGAAAAAAAATCCTTACCTACTTTTAGGCACTCAGCGCCTACACAATGCTCAAAATTTCCAATTCTTTATCATAAGCAAACTAAAAACATAATAAGTTTTCATTTCTAGTACTTTTTTTTAACAAAAATTTAAAAATTTTTTTATTTAAAATTCACTAAAATGCCCGCCGCCGCCAAAAGGTTTAAGATATCTGAATTCTAGCAAATCATGGACCTACCTGTTATATACATCTATGTTCAGCTCAATCGGATCGGCCACTCCAGAGATTATCTCCCTTAATCATTTTGCTGATATATATATATATATATATATATATATATATATATATATATATATATATATATATATATATATATATATATATATATATATATATATATATATATATATATATATATATATATATATATATATATATATATATATATATATATATATATATATATATATATATATATATACAGAAATATATAAATATATAAATAAATATGAATTTTCGGCGAAGCGAGTTTAATACTAATTTTCTCCGAAACTTAGTAAAAATGGAAAAAGCATACAAAATCGTTGACAAGGCTTCTGTAAAAAAATTTATGTCGGGCATCAATTGAAAAATTCAAAATTTTCACTCTAACATAAGTGACACTAACGTTTGCAAATGTAGTTTCTGTATACTTTCAGAAAATAAGCTATAATAAGAAATTAACCCCATTTTCCTTAACTTTTATGTGCTTTAGTTAAAGGTTCAAATTTTACTGGGACAGTCTTTAGGTGGTAGAAGCACGGAAATATATGTACCTGTGTGAACAAGATAGTATTGTTTAGACAAATTATTGTGAATCAGTAGACGACGGCTAGGTGTTAAGTCACTTTTCTCCACCTTTTGGAGGAAAAGACGACTTAGCATTTTTGCTCCGTCGAAGCAACCTGTGAGGAATGCTTTTTTTGTGGCATTTGTGTGAGCCAAATCGCGATGATAGAAGCTGACTTGACCGTGCCTGTAGATGGCTTGGAGTTAGCTATGTGAGGGCCGCTACCTGTGTTTTAAGTTGGGCCATCACCGACTGCGTTTCGGAAAAGGCAGCTTAGTGTTGTTGAGGATGGTTGGAACAATGGAACAATGTAAAATAGACTGTGTTGGCTCCAGAAGGTCCCAACCAACTGAAAAATCGTTCAACTACTTCATCCCGTGTAAAGTTACGTCCCGTAAAGGGCTCAATTTCGCGAAGCTCAGCGAAAAGAGCACGTAGTTGTGCTTTGTCCGAGAGGTTTTAATCCCCGACAAAGTGAACTGGCTCTCTAACTTGTCAAACAAGAAGGATGGCACATCTGCCCCGGATTACGGTGGTTTTACTGCCGTCGCGACCATCAAAGCTTCCTCCCATTTGCCGAACAACAATGTAATAAACGCGAAACGCGTCCGACGAGGAATACGCAACGGAATGCGGCAGAGGAGATGAAGTGGCTGAAATAGCAAAACTTGACAGTGGTCTATGTGACAGTAAGTCACCAATTTGAAATTCTTTCCTTTCAATAAAAGCAAAGATCAGAAAATCTGAAAATTTGAACTTACCGGTCGACACCTATAATATAAGACTCTTACCGTGCTCTCTATTCGGGATCAGCAATTTTAGGTTGATGCCAAGTCTAATTTTTTTATTACAAATTCAATTCATGTCCTTCTTAATCTTTTTCATTTTGGCAACTCTTTTTTCAGCCTACTTGTTTTTGGAAATTTCGATGTGTTTTGATGTTAAACCAACAGTACTCGAGAAAGGAGTACTCCAGACTCCTTTCTCGAGTACTGTTGGTTTTCAAACTTTTCCTTTTTTGGACTATTACTTTTTACGGTTACTCGTTTTTTGGTATACTCCTCTTTCACTCTCTTCTCTGACTATTCATTTTTTCGATTCTTGTATAGCTTACTTCCTTTTTGGACAACTTCTTTTGCCATTGCTGCTTTTTTTGGATGAATAGTTATTTTGCAGCACTTTTTTCGGATTATTTTGAACTGCTTTGTTTTTAGAATGCTCTTCCATTAGACTTCTTCTATTTTAAGCTACTCCATTTACCAATTGTTCCGTTTTTGAAATTAGTTGGGAGTAGCTGGTTCAACAATGGGAAGAGCACAAAAAAATCTTTAGTTTAAGTTGCTTATGTGCAACCTTGTTCTAGTTGTATTTGAAGCTAGTGAGTATCGGTCTTTGCATGGATCTTGCTGTGCGTATTAATTTGATTCAAATTATCGACGAAATAGGTCTTGTCAGCTACTCTCTGAAAACACAAATAGTTTCCATCTCGGTTAGTCGCCCATTCTCATCAATTCCCTCATGTGCAGGCAGCATATTCAAATACATGTATTTCATGACCAGGTTCAGTTAAACCAATGAAATATTTTCGATTTCATGAAAATCTCGATAACTTTTCGGGCAAAAATTCCAAATATTTTAATTTGTTTGCTTGAATCGCAGAGATATGTAAATTTACTTGCACTCTTAACACCTCTGTGAATCAGTGCAGCACACTGTTGAGTGTCATCATCATGTTCACACTTTATAAGGCCCGTGAAGCCGCAAAAGTGTTTGCACGTTTTTTTTGCGTGTTGGTGTTAATTGTCCGGTAATTATTCAACATGAAATGTTGATGCATTGAACAGAGAGTATGGATTGCATAATGAGCGAACGGTATTTATCAATTTTGAAAGAGAAGTTGCATTGGTTAATTTTTCACAGATTTTTTTCAAATTTTTTACTAATCTGATTATTTTCAGCATTGTATGATGGTAATAAATAAAAATTATAAAAGTTTTAATTTGGTTTTAAATTTTTATTTCAGATGAAAATGATTCTCTAGTTTTTTTTTATTGCAAAAATATACATTGCAAACATGAATATAGTTACACCCTTTACAGAGTCCTTTAATTAATTAATTCCGAGCACTTCTTCCATTGTTCATGTGAACTTTTGAAAAAAAAAACCGTACTTAGATACCTTCCTGTCCGCAATAGCAGTTTCATTCCCTGGTACTCTTATCAGGAAATGTGATTTCGCAATTTAGTAGCTGCCGAATTTTGTCACCAGTTATTATCCTTGCATGGGATTTCTGAATGCTTCACGCGAAAAACTGGAGAAGAGAGAAATGTATGCGATAAACGCATGTATGCTCTAGTTGAAATTGGATAAACCAAGAGAATTTGCTTTCGAATTATTGGTCCCTGCACGTCTATGCACTTGGATATACAACGCAAAGGATACGCCAATGATAGTAAGTGGAAAAGTTAACAGAAAGTAGAAATACCAAACGGCTTTTATTGCTAGGGATGGAAATGCAGTTCACATTCTTGTGTTTGTAGTAGTTTTGGAATTTGCACTTATAGGCATTTTCATAAATGAAGTCCTGAATACGTTTCTCGTTCAAGATGGGTAACAACAGAGAAATCTTGTTTGCAGAGTGCATAGAACGAAGTGATATGATGCGTATAGTTTTTATTTGAAAGGTTGGATGTATGTGAAATAGGTGGATCTGCAAGCATGTAAATGTGCAAATAGCTGCCGAAAATGCGAAAGTACCGTCTCTGAAGTGTTAGCTTCAATGCGCATTACACAATTAAAAAGCCATGTGTGCTACTTTTGTCGGTTACGGAGCTGACTCGAGACGGCGGTGTCAGTTGCAAGCAGTGAGGTAGTAGAAATGGAGTGGACATGCCCATAAGATTTACATTGAAGGGGATGGTAGTAATTTTTTGTCCGCTAAACGCTAAATCTGGTCAAATCCAAGTGTTTCTCCTCCAATTTGACAATCAGAGCGAAATGGCGGAAAGGCAGCTTTAACATGCGCGAGAGGATCGAAGGGGCTAATGGTGGAAAGTTATACCGTCCGTGTCCACTCCGTTTCTACTATCTCACTGGTTGCAAGTCGCTCGTCTGTGGAGATGATTGGTGCTACTAAACTTTTATTGTCAATCATCTGTGCAGACGGTTGACTTTTTAAACAAAGTTTGTTCCGGGCCGGTGAAAATTTTTGGTGCTGTGTTCCTGCAGTAAGCTCGTGTTCGGAATTGTTTTGGGGCAACTATAAATACACAGACAAACTGGTGCGAGTGCTTTGCTTGGATTGGCAGATAAGGCAATTTATTCGATTTAAAACTATCGAGATTTATCAAATCTCGGCCTAATTGTAAACTGACTGGGAGTTCTAATTATGAACTTCGGTGGAGTAGTTGTTTCTTTTGCCACAAAATTTAATTACACAAGGCTTCCATTATATTATCATATTAAGTGGTACTAATGGAGAAAGATGAGCTAAAGACAACTGCCCAATTGAATAATTTGAATGTGATATTTTTCTTGGATTTTCGACTCAAATCAATTAAAATTCCCTCAAATCCTCGCCGTATCATATGTGCTTAAAGTTACAGCTACCTGATCGAAAATGATCGATCGTTATCCGGAAAGCCCGCCTACTCTAGCGAGGTTGAAATCTAGTCCAGGTGCCTTTGGATATGAACTAGCTCACAGAAGACGGATAGTGGTTGCAAGTTCCGAGTTCCATTTGAAGACCTCGAGCCGCTTTTGCTTCATCAGACGCAATTCGGTAAGACTACGTGGGCCAACCCGTCCGTTTGAATGCGTGACTTTTTTCTCAGCTTTAAAATAAATTGTTTTTAACTTTTATTTTTATGAAAATCCGAATGGCCGAAGAAAACTGCCGTGCTTCCGTTGGTGGCGGCGATTATTCTCATCGCAGTTATTTGTTGCAACCGTCCCACTACCGCTCATACTTAGCTCCTACATTGTCAGTATTACGTTTTGTGACCTACGTAAATGAGTTGTGAATAGAAGCTAATGGACAGTCTTTTTCGAAGGAGGCCATCTTTTTTATACCGGCATATGCCGAGTGATTTTGTTTACAACGTAGGTTAGGTTAGGTTAGTGAAGAGTGCTGCCGGGAACGCGGCCAGCATTAGGCCACGATTTTTTGCAACGTAACAATTAAATTAAATAATTTTGGTTTTTTTTCTTAATCTGCATTTTGTTTTTAAATTTATTTGATGTGAGTGTTGAATAGCTTAATACATTTTTTTAACTAATTTGTTTTTATTATTGAGGTTATCTGGTTGGATTAGGCTAAGTCGATTTATGTTAAATGTTGATCTATTTTTTACACCATTTAATAATAGTATAGTTAATAATTTGTTTATTGAATCTTTTATTTTTGTTCATTTTCTGAAGAATGATGAAGTGCTAACACAATTTAACAAAATCGTCATAATCCTATTATCAAAGGGGCAATACGTCCTTTCTCTTAGGTTTCCCTTCTTAAACGTGTGTGTCGTCTGTATTTAAGGGTTGTTTTTAGGTACGTGCCGTAGTATGCAAACCAGGACCCTCTCGAAATCCTACGCCGGGCTGAGTTAGTCGGCGAAAAAACCAGCGCCTTATCTAAATAAAATTATTACACTGACGATGACTCGGTCGAGTCAAGTTCTGCAAAAAGTGGTGAGCTGGTAGATAACCGAGTGATCACCGCACATAGCTAAAGCCGGAATTACATGCTCGCCGAGTAATGCCAAATGAAGACAAGGTGAGTGTGTAAACGGTCTCCTTGTCTAGTCTCGGCTGTGTTTTTCATGGCAAGCACGCGTGTGTAAATGGTTTGCTCGTCGGCTCTTGTTTGTTTTACGAAGGGATAATGATCCTTTTACTGCTGTGCCTGAGTGTTTATGACCGTCTCGTCCGAGTTCGAAGCCGCTGGAAGCGAAGTCGGTTTTATGCATCAAGTCAAAGGGATTCGAGAGGGTAGCATGTGCTCATTTAAATTTTCGAATTTTTCGCCGGGACTTCAAACATGTGTTTGCGTGTCCCAGATTGAAATAACTCAACGCACACCAGGCAGTTGCAATAGCCACAGCCCGTACCTCAGTCATCGTTCACTGAACTGAACAAAACAGCTCACAACTGTCGAAAGATGCAAAGTGCAATATCCTAAGTAAACAATTCACCCTATGAAAGGTGCATGGTGTATGGTCCGTGTTGTACGGTACAATATCCTAAGTAAACAATACACCCTATGTCTTGTTGAGTCTCGTCCAATGTCTTGTTGAGTCTTGTTTACTCTTGTACCCGAGACGCTCGTTCCAATGTATAAATCGGGCATAAGAGCAGTGAGCTGGTAAATGGTTGTGTGACCACATCGTTGAGCTATGAGTGAGGTGAGATAGTAAATAATCGTGTGATTGATGGTAGAGATGAAGTGTATATACTGGAACAGGTATAACCGCCATTACTTAGAACGAAATTCAAAAATACTAGGTACGAGTATTTTTGTGAACTATACATGTAATCAAGAATTTACCGAGTAAATTTCCTCCATTTAATTCATTTCAATCAAACAGTGACGTAGTAGTATCCTAATATTCATATGCACTCGTATTTCATACTTACAAGTGCTTTCATACTCGTATTTCATACTCGTATTTCATACTTTCATACTCACGAGTATCTCGTACTGGCAAGTATTTTCGTGTCGAGTATTGTAAGTATTTTCGTACTTGCGAGTATTTTCGTACTTGCAAGTATTTTATTCAAATATTCAATAAGTTTTTAGGGCAAAAGTAGCTGAAATCGGACAAAATCGGCCAATTTTGGGTTAGAGTGATTTGGGACATAACGGGCCAAGACTTATTGCTGCGATACCAAAATTTCGGTTTTGTGGGGGAGTAAGGGGTTTTTTGGCCATAGTTTGTATTTTAAGGGCGAAACAAATTTTTGATAGTGGCAATTGGGCAAAAACGACAATTTTTCCAAAATTATTTTTTTTTGGTGTAGCATAAATTCTGGGTTTTTTCTGAGTTGTTTCGGGCGAAATTTCCTTACAAGTCTGGGAAAAAGCGGCCTAGTTTCAAAGATACGGCAAGATAAAATCCGCCGGAAAACCGTCCGGAAAAACTGAAAGTAGCACTAAAAGTGGTAAGAAGGAAAAGGTTGAGATCCTTTTTGGTTCGCCAGTTGGCTTCTCCGACTGTGCTGAGGCCCTCCTCGTGACTACAGGTCGCCACGAAAGTGTCTCCAACCCTACCGGGGTTGTAAAATTTACGAGATCGCGGGAGTTAAGGTGCCCCTGGACTCATTTCCAGCCTCACCGAAGAAGTTGGCCCCCTAGTGGGTGCTTGTTTAATAGGCAAACATTTTTTTATATCATTTCTTAATAAAATTTTCGACAAACTTCATGCTTCAGTGAGGCCAAGTGGAAAACCGACTGTTTTAGATTAGCCAGGAAAAGTTTGGTATCAGAGATCGATCGATAAAAAGTCATATATATGGCAGCAGGATTAGTTGGTCATATCTTAGTAAATTTATTGACTTTGGTCATTTGAACGACTACAGGAGGTGTTGTGTGCATATAATAAAATGAAAATCAAATTAAATTGATTGAATTTGATTGTTTTCCATTAGATGGCCCCTAGATTGTAGAAAGACTTGCCGAATAAATGGCCGACCGTTGAAAAGTTACGGACAAGCTGCACGGACTAATGACTCGGTATCCTTTGAAGGTCATCTTGCGCCATCACCATTCTAGCTTGGGAACTTTGTGTCTGAAGGGTGGGGGAGGGCATATCATACCGTTTCATTACATCACTGCGAATTGTATGTACTTGTGTGTATGTATGTATATACTTCAAAAAAATACTCGCTAGTATTTTTGGAACAGGTATTTGGAACAGGTATTTTTTTGTACTTGTACTAGTTATACCTAGTATGTGAAAATCCTAGTACGACCCAACTGTAATTGATGGTGATTGATGATGGTGGATCATTGACTGAGGATTAGTGGAACTTAGATCCCACAAGGCGATAAAAACGACGGGCGTTTACTGGCTAGACTTTCCCAGCAAGAAAGCAGACATTAATCAGGAACCATTTTACCGGCGCAGATGACGTCACGAATTTGAAATACAAATGCAGGTGGAAAACGCTACTGAGAACCCGATTTCGGTGGCCGACTCTAAGCTCAAAGGTTTAGTGTTTTGAGCTTGTTGAGACGAAAACTGAACGTTTAATTGTCAAGTGTTGAAGAAAGAACACGTTGATTAGGAAAAAATATTAAGAGTGAGGCGAAAAACGGCAACACCAATTCGAACCTTGGTTGATGAACGAAGCAGAGTTACCCATTTGTCGTGTTGTGTCATGACTCGATTGGTTGCTCCAAGTTTGGTTACTTGTTGTGCTAGTAGGAAGAAAGCGGTCTAAGATTGGTTCTATAGAAATATTCTAAATAATATTTCAGTAATATATGAATTGTTGCTTTGTTTGCATGTGTTATTTAATGTTGCTTTGTTTGCATGTGTTATTTTATATAGTTACGACTTTGAACGGACGAATTGTTAGTTAAATTTAGAAAATTAACAAATTAAAATTAGCTCATAGTAGTAAAAGAAGACAAATAAGACATTAAAGACCTCGATAAAATGCGATATAGATGACATAAAAGCTACACTAGATTAGAAAATACTTTGGTAGAAATATACATATGTTTTTTGGACAAATAATGGTTGATATTCTCCTCCTTTTCTTTTTTGTTAGTTTTCAGAGTTGAAATGTGACAAGTTCGGACGTTACTGTCTTGGGTGTGATTTAAGCCGTTCTCCAGCTCTTAGGTCCCTTATTAGTGTGCGAGAGAGTCGCACTCACTGTCCGTCTTCGGCGGGCTAGTTTGGCATCAAAGGAGCTTCGTAGCAATTGTATTGCAAATCTGATGCAATTTTTAAATCTGATGCAATTGAAAATACGGATAGAAGCATGAAGTAGATTTCTACAAGTGTACGACAAAAGAGTAATGTGCACGTTCTACCGACGAAAGGAAGCCACAATGCCGTGAGTTGTTTCAAAACAGACCTGCAGTTGCATGAGTCTACTTTAGTCGAAAGCTCTAAAATGGTGAATCTCGAACTATAGATTTGTGGAAGATGAAATAATGGACATTGTTTTTGTCTGTTTCAGCATTTAGCTGAAGAGCAGCACTTTGAAGTTGAATAAGCGTGGTACCATCTATTGGAAGTTGACAAATTTAAGCTTCATTTGTATGCCCTTTGAACGGAGGTATCAGTTTTAGGTTAATAAACGAGCTAAATCCATGCTGATGTGTTTGACTATGTTGGCTTAAGGAATGGAGGTATTTTCAGAGAAATCTTTTAAGATAGAATAAATATCAGCAAATGTTGCAGCTAAGATATTCATTTTTGTCGACATTTTTAGTGGAGTTAGATTATTTATTCTGGATAGTCTGTTTCAATTTTGCGTTCGATGGCTGTTAAAATGTTGTACCTGATTTGAAATGGTCAAATTATCATTTGTGAAAGACGTTCGTTGCTCTAGTTTCATAGTTCGTCCCACAATTCATGGTGCCAAACATTATCAGCAGTAAGAAGTAGGCAATTTGTAGTTAAAGTAGTAGAAGGGATAGATTATTTTGAAATTTCGATATCTGCAGGTATGACATTGAACTATGTCTAATTTTTAAAAAGCGAAGATTTACTTCCTTTTTCTTCGAATTGAAAACCAGATAACATAAAGATTTAAGATATTAAACTGGTAAATGCATTCTGTGTTTATCAATCATAGTTTTCCTAATTTATTCATTCATATTTTACTGACTTCTACTGTCAGAAGCACACGACTCGGTTTCCTCAATTTTAAATTTTATTCCCTATTCCATTCTATTCACAGGCTCATACTACATCTATAGATCGATGGCCATGTAAACATCCATCCTTACCCATTCTTCCGTTTTCCATGATACAGCAAACAAACTGATTTCAATTCCATCTAATCCAATACAATATGATGCTGTCCATCAATTCCCTGGACATGATAAACAGATTCAATAAACTTTCATTGAGGAAAAATACGAAGCCCTGGGAAAATGTACACAATACATCCAGTTCTAAAATAAACATGTGAAGTGTGCACAGAGTGGCATTTCCGTTTGCATTATGTTCCTTACTTCGTCTACATACATCCCACATCCTAACACATCCACTTCTCCTTCTTCGCCTGGTAGATCAAAATAGTTCGGCTGTATCACATGAAAAGCTCGGTGACTACAAAATCTGCTGCTCCACGGGATTTTCCTAGTCGAGTCAAGTTAAGTTTTTGTTGTCAAGCTAGAATTTCTATTCGGTATTCACCGAACGTAACGTGACCGTAAGCCCAATGCTGTACGATAGATGCAAGGAAACCAACACATATTTCCGTGCTGAAAACTTGTAAATTTCTCAGGATCAGGAAATCTCATGTATGTTCATAGTTTGGTTGTTGCTGCTGCCATATCCAGGACCGCATTGTGCTCATGGTGGAAAGGAAAATATACGGTCATGCTGGCTAAATATCTCCATAAAATATTGAGCAACATATGTAGCGCTGAAGCGAATAGGAATTGAACAGAACTTGAAGGTCTTTTGACAGTAACGGGTGAATGGGTGGCATATCCATTGGCGGTATCATGAAGCTATTGGCGAGATTGTTACGCTGTCTAGCATATATGCATATGTGGTGGGATGCGATATTGGCTTTGGGTAGGTAAAATCAATTTTAAAATGTTGTTAGTGTACATGGTGAATTTAAAAATGTTTGCGATTTGATTTTTTTTTTTACATAGAAAATATATTTGTCTACAAATGTGATGTGTCAGGTTATATGCATATGAATATGATAAGTTGCATGAAATTATTAAATATTAAACTTATCGATCAGATAATGTAAAAAAAACGGGGATCGTATCAAAATCCCGAATCACAAAATCCCAAATCTACAAAGTCCCGTATGTTTCAAAATTCCCGTATTCTAAAATCCCGAATTATTTTATTTATTCATTCACCAAAACAAGGTACAAAATCACATATTAAAAAAAAGGACATCAAATTAAAATCAAAAAATGGAAAAGTAAAGTAAAGGAATAAGTAAAAACAAACAAGTTAAATAAGTAAAAAGCAAACAAATTAAAAAAAGAGTAACAAATATATTAATAAATAGCAATCAATAAATAAACATTGACATCAAAGCTATAGCTTAAGGTTAAGGGTACGGATGGCATGGAGAAGAGAGGACTTGAAGGATGATTTGGAAATCGTAGGAGAATTTAAATTGCTTATTCTGTTGAATACTCTGCAGCATCTATTTACTGGCTCATTAGCTCCATATGTGGTCGAATGAGAATATTCTTTTAGGAAACGATTCGACCTGGTATTCCTCACAGGGATATTTATCAAAATTTTATTATTCAGGAATTCTACATTAATAGCGCCTCTAATGACGTCGAATGTGAAGCAGGCCGATATCACCATTCTTCTGGAGGCTAGTGTCGATAGGTTTAAATGATCCAGTCGAAACTCATAAGGGGGTAGGCTATTAAAATCATAAGGGTTGTATAGCTCTCGCAAGGCGAAAAGTAAAAATTGCTTTTGTATTGACTCGAGTCTGTCACTGTGGGTTTCAAAAGCAGGATTCCAGCTAATGCAAGCGTATTCGAGAATAGGACGTACGAGTGAAGTGTATAAAGATCTTGTGACCCACAGAGTACGAAATTCTTTGGCTCGTCTTTTGATGAAGCCAAGTTGTTTGTTTGCACGAGAAAGTATTTTATCGTAGTGTAGAGTGAAGCGGAGTTTTTCATCTAAGATAAAACCGAGGTCAACAATGTTATCAACTCGAGTTAGCACATTATTACCGAGGAAGTACATATTGTGTGTGACCGTGCATTTTCTGGAAAAACTAATAACCTGGCATTTATTAATGTTGAGAGAGAGCTTGTTTACATTGCACCAATGATCAAGGGAATCAAGTTTGGATTGGAGAAAGAGGGCATCTGATTTGGATTCAATGGTCAGATAAAGTTTGAGGTCGTCTGCATAGAGTAAATGAGGTATGTCTGCTAGGACGTCAGATAGGTCGGAAATAAATATATTGAAGAGAAGTGGACCAAGATGGCTACCTTGGGGTACACCAGAGGTAGCACTAACGTTTTTCGATAAAAATCCTTGAAATTTTACACATTGTGTTCGGTCGCAAAGGTAGGAAGTCAGCCAGCAGAGTAGAGACCCGGTAATACCGAATTTCTGTAGCTTAAGAATTAAGGTAGAATGGTCAACTCTGTCAAATGCCTTACTGAAGTCTGTGTAGACTGCGTCAATTTGGTAACCTCTTTCCATTTTGCAGAGGACGTCCGAGATTAGGATTGTCAAATTCGTGGTAGTTGAGCGACCTTTTCTAAAGCCATGTTGTTGCTCGTTCAGACGGGAATCAACTAGGGGAGACAATTTGTCGTATACTATCTTTTCGAAAAGTTTCGGAATCGAAGACAAAATGGCAATGCCCCTATAATTTTCAATACAGCGTCGATCACCATTTTTGAATATGGGTGTGACATAAGAAAGCTTCCAACTGGATGGAAAAACTCCTGACGAAAGTGATCTATTAAAAAAAATATGCAAAGGAGTTATAAGCTGCTCTACACATTTGCATAAAAAGATCGGAGGAAGAAGATCGGGCCCAGGACCTTTGTTGCAGTTGAGTTCCAAAATAGTTTTACGAATTTCATCGCGGGAGATTTCTAAATGGTTGACAAAAGCCGTTGGAGTTGAATCGAAGGAAGAAAGGTGTGATTTTGTTAGGTCTGGTGCACTAAAAACGTTTTGGAAACTATCTGCGAATAGGTCACATATTTCTTTAGGGGAAGAAGACGTTGTATTATTCAGAAACATTGACTATGGATAGCCAGTAGTTTTTCGCTTCACATTAACAAAATTGAAGAATTTTTTCGGGTATTTTCGCCGGTTGACCTAATGTAAGTATCATAAGCCTCACGAGACTTTGCTGAAAATTGCTTAGTGACTTGATTATACTCTTCCTGAATAGCAGAACTAACGTCAGTATTTTCTCTAATCCGCTTATATAGTTTGTTTCTACGATTTCGCAAATGCCTAAGGTCTCTATCAAGCCATGGCTCAGACAATTTATTTCACACATACAAAATCCTGTACTTAAAAATCCCGAAACTCAAAATCTCGTGGAACGGAATCCCGTATGAAACCCATTCATATAATGAAACAACAAAAACATAATGATTTAAGTTTTTATTTAGGAATAAATTTTGATTTAGGAATAAATTTCGACAAATAATCGATTTTTTCAGTTTCAGACGTTTTGCTAATAATTTTTTTTATTTTTTGGTACCTTGCCAAATTTTTCTTCTTCATGATTACTGATTCCACTTTATTAGTTTTTCTTACCGTCGTTTTAGCTACAATAAAAAAAGAGCTGAATAAAAAACCCGTAGGTTTGCAGTAATTTTGGACAAACAACTTCTCTGCAAGAATCATGTGGAAGCGAAGCTTACTCGAATTTTAAATGCTTTCAGTCGTATTACAGTTACAGTATTACAAAATCCTGTAACATAAAATCCCGTAAGACATAATTCCGTATTACAAAACACCGTAATACAAAATCCAGTATTACCATATCCCGTATTACAAAATCCCGTAATACAAAATCCCGATTTAAAAAATTCCGTAGTTTTGCATAATATAGAATCAGGCGCGGCGCCAGATACTTTTAATACGGAGCTTGACGAATAGCGTTGCACACACTCAGCAGCATCAGTTAGCAAACGATAATGAGGACAACAAATTTGACAGCAATATTCGAGGACACTACGTACGAAGGAACTATCAGTAAAAGGTCTCGACGCTCTAAAAATGAAGCCACACAACACCAAGGTCCATACAATTATCAAAAGGACTGAGAAAAGACCTAAGGACGGAATAGGAAAACGTGATGCGGGATAATTTATATGTGAAGGACATCTGGAAGCATTTAGCAACATTAAGATTAATACAATTAACAGAGCACCAGTTCCCCAGAGCAGACAAGTTATTTTGCAGCTAGGAGCAGTCATCCACTGAATCAATCAACCTGAATATTTTTAGATCGTCAGCGTACAAAAGACACGGGGAATTAAAGAGGGAAAAAAGATCATTTATAAACAGCAGAAAAAGCAGATGACCAAGAATCGAGCCTTGTGGAACACCAGAAGTAGGATAAAAGGGAGAAAAAGAACAAGAGTGAACCGTTACGAAACAAACACCAGCAAGAAAGTATGAGCTAAACCAGCAACAAAGTTGACCCGAAATATTGAAACCATCAAGCTTTGAGAGGAGTATATCATGATTCACAGAGTCAAAAGCCTTGGCAAAGTCTGTATAAAATACATCCATTTATTTTTGCTGGTCGATGGCGGACGCAACAGTATTACTCAACGAAAGTAAGTTGGAAACTGTTGACTTACCTTTGTCAAAACCATGTTGCTCAGAAGCGAGAAGAGGTTCAATTATTGGCTATACTCTATTGTAAACAGCTCTTTTGAGAAGCTTACTGAAGCAAGATAAAAGTGATATGAGACGATAATTGGAGATGAAGAACAAATCTTCGGCTTTGAGGATAGGGAAAATATTTGCGGATTCAGGAAAGGAAACGTACAGAAAAAAACACTAATCTTAAGGAACACACAAGGCTGATGACAGTGACTTTGGAAAGATATTACTTAAGCCGTCACACTGTCTAGGTTAGCAACCAAACCTGCTGCTTCTAACGGGTTTGTCAAAATCAAACAAAAACTATGTATTAATATCTGAAGAGGAAATATTCTCAGAGAAAGATGAACTATGTTGAGAGGTAGCCGAAGAAAATGCATACAGTTCACATATTTTTTGTAGCGAGGAAGCAGGCAAATCATTTAGATGCATCACAGAAGGGATAGAAGGAGATTTTTTAAGGGAACTGATATAGGACCAAAAAGCTTTTTGATGACAGGATACTATGGAGGTTTCAATGTACCCGTGATAAGCACTCATCGCATCGTTAATCATCATTTTAGCATACGAGTGTAGATTTTTGTAACTTTAAACCAGAGCTTTGTAAAATACGACGCACTGTATCTTTGGTTCAACAGCACGAATCACGTCAACAGTTAGCCAAGGAGGATTATAAATAATGCAAATACCTCTTCTAGCAAGAAAAGTGGGAGTGTCACACGAAATAAGATTAGACAATAAAGCATAGAGCACATGAAGGCGTCATCAAAATTTAGACTTCTGAAAAAAGCAAACCAGTTAACAACTACATTGGACATGGAAGCGAAGTCCGCTTAAGCAAAGTTACAACGCAGAACAGATGTATTTTTATTCTTGGGAAATGAGGTAAAGGAAAGTTCTATAACAAGAGGCGGATGCTGCGGATCAGGACCGACATAAGATGACAGAGCACCACATAAACGAACAGATGACAAAGGAGAGTTAGCAAGAACAAAATCAATTATTCTGTTATTCACATTAGGAACGTTATTCAACTGAGAAAAAGGAAGATGGTGCTGCATTCTAAGCATAATTTTTCTAGATTTTTTAGAGGTTGTTTTTTTACAAACTCTTTGACAAAAACACCAGTGGGCCAGAATGGCTTCTTCAGCATATCAGAAGTTCCAGATGTGACAGTGATGCAGATTCAGGAGATATGCTGATGATTGAGGTTGTCACGAGTGAGTTTCCTGCACAGTAGGAACGGAGGAGCGTATTTGAGCTTAGTTTTAAGGGGTTACCCCCACTTGTAGCGCAAAAAATAGGCCATTTTCATGAATTTTTTCAGAAAACTGCGAAATTTTTTTAAACTATTATTATATTATATTAAAGTACATACATTGAACACTTTTCAGTAGTTTTTTTTTATTGAAAAATATTACATTGTTAAATTACAAATGGCCGTCAAAACAATGGTATTTTAATTTTTAGTTTCTGCGGTGACCAACATTGTGTCGAATTGGAACATCTGAAGCAAAAAAATAGCCATGGATTTAGTTAAATAACAGTATAAACTAGTGTTTGATCGAAGGATTTAAAACAATATCCATTTTTTACAAAATGGCGGACAGTCAAATTTAATGGTTCGGTTTTCACTTAAAAAACGGTCTTCTTTTTGCTATAAAACGGCCATTTTTTATAAAAAAAAAAACGGATCGGTCAAACACTACATTTTTATGTATTAAATAAGCTTGCCAAGTTTCAAAAAGATCGGTTCAGTAATTTTCGAGTAATTTTGGTCAGTGACTTCAAAAATGTCATTTGGAGAAAAACGCGTTTATAAGTATAAGTGACAGTTGTATAAGTAACGGTTCCTTCTCTTTCAATACTCATATCTCGGTCAATTTTGTTCGCATCGACTTGAAATTTGAAGGACGAAATCTCAGACAGTTATACTAAAAAAAAAGGAACAAAAAAAAAAAGATAAAAATTTCAAAGTTACAAGTGGGGGTAACCCCTTAATATAAACTAAAACTTTGTCGGTAATGGTTCTATAAGACAAGCGTGAAGCAAATATTTTCAGTGACGGGACCATCAACTCCAAGCAAGGTAGTGAGGTTTGGGACTCAGATAATCTTGTAGACGTATTGCCACAGGGGATGATGCAGCAGGAGTCCAAAGACTCGTTCTGTCAATAACCAAATTCGAAATAGGATGGCTCACGGTTTTGGGAGCATGCTGTTGCAGCTGGTTTTGATGTTGTTGTTGTTGTTGTTGTTGTTGCAGTGGTTGATGTAGTGGTTGTTGTTGTTTATGTAGCTGCTGCTGCAGATTTGCATCTGAGACACATCCGGTTGTGTTTGATTTTGTTTTCGATGGCTGCTAGGTTGAACCACCCACTTGGTTTGAGGTGTAGCAGCTGGTGAAGATAGAGGCGAGGACACCAGCTGATTGCTCGAAAATAGCTGTTGTTCTTGAACAACTGCGCAATCTTCCTCATGATGCTAGTTATCGCCAAGTGCGGATTGAGAATCTGAAGGTTTATTTATTTATTTATTAATCCCTTGAAGGAAGGGAACATTTTCAATACATGCTTGAATTGTAAAAAAGATTGCGGGGGAGGACTAAGCTTAAGGGCATTGTGCGTTCTGGGTAGACGCAGCAAAGGCGAATGGAAATAGACTTCCGTACGTGGAAAAGGAACAGAGAAAACCTCAGAAGAACAACTTATCTGTGAAACGAGATCTGTCAAGAAAATGCCTTGGCAAAGTTTGAAGAGGAAACACTCATCGAGGAACAACTTCTGTGATTGCAACGAGGACATACGAAGGAGGAAAAGACGAGAGGAGTAGAGACAATAGGGGATATTCAATTTAAAAAAAAGTGAGCGAGTGAGCCTGCGCTGAACAGATTCAATGGCGTCAGATAAATACGGAGACCAGATTTGGCACGCGTACTCTAGAATGCTGCGTACTAAGGAGACATATAAATGAATACAGGAGGAAATGTTGGTAAACATATACGAAGAACGCAAAACAAATCCAGCAATCCTAGAGACCCTGGACGTAATATTCATAACATGAGCATCAAATCTTAATTTTGAACCAAACACCACACCCAGGTCTCTAAAATGCTGGACAACTGACAGGGAAATACCAGACAAAGAGTAAGAGAACACATGTGGAGTATTTTTATATGCGAAAGACATCTGGTGGCACTTCGAAATGTTCAATGGCAAGAAGTTGTCTTGACACCAGAGATTAAGAGCAAACAAGTCAGCTTGCAACTGGTGAAAATCGTTCGCAGACTTGATTGCTCTGTATAAATTTAAGTCATCCGCATATAAAAGACAAGGAGTATTGGTAACAGAAAGAAGGTCATTGGCAAACAAGATAAAAATTAAGGGGCCAAGAATAGAACCTTGAGGAACTCCGGATATGGGACATATAGGAAAAGAAAAAGAACCATTAAAAGAAACTCTACAGGGACGACTATGAAGATAAGAGGAAAACCAGGAGAGGAGGGGACCAAAAACACCGAAACCATTAAGCAACTGACAATAGTGAATTTATATCACCACAGACACTTTCAAGTCTCGAGCCCAGACGAGAAAATTCTTTAAAAAGTTTATCAATTACACATTTGGTTGACTTTATGCAATTAACCAATAACACTATTGAATTGGCTTTCCAACGAGAGCGAAAGGAGGAGGAAACTACCAGATGAAGTTTGTCTAATAGCGTCTGCGACATGACCATCCACTCCGGCAAATTTCAAACGAAACTATAGCCCGCAAAGACCCGCACAAATCATGTAAGGAGATTTGTGCGCTTAATCAACACACTTTACAGCTGTGCATAAAGACATTATGAGGTGTTCACACGTGTGAACAGTGTTTACGAGTCAAAAAACTGGATTGATACGAAAGTGAAGTGTAGTGGAAGTTACGAAGTTAAATAGCTTCAAACCTAAATGTACGTAAAAACTGGTTTCGCACCCAGAGGCACCACTCAATGAAAGCACAAATGGCGAAAATGTTGACACGCACTATGCTATAAATAATTTTGCATCATGTTTAAGAGCAATATAAGTATAGAATTCAATTTCTCTGGTTCTTGCAGCTTATTGACTTAGGTTAGCAAAATAACGCCTCAATATAATCAACTATATCGATTTCTTATGCCCAATCGACTACAAATGAACTACATTATCAAAAGTGTCTGTATGCATATCCCGTTTAAGATAGAAGTAGTCGAGTATATAATTAATCATTCATATTCATTTGTTCCCTTTCCCATTCTTCTTTACTACAAGAAACTGAAACTCAAAATGAACCCGTTATGACTCAACCACCCAGCTTTTATCCTTCGTTGAACAATACAATGTACTCAATAAATACTCGTTGAAAACCCATTCTATACGCTCATTTTTACTGGCACGAAAGGATGAGTGACTAAACGATAAAAATAATTTAATTGACTCGATAAGTGGAAAATATTCCCGTGTGAAGTAGTAGCGCTATAGGGAGTTGGTTATCGTTACATGTTGACTATAGCGAAACATAAATCCATAAATCTCCCCAGGCACGGTAGTTCCCCAACCCATCCCAATAGCTTATCTACTTCTTATCCTTTCTTTGCCTCACGAGGCATGCACTTCAGTGCCAGATAAATAAATGAGAAAGTCTAAAGTTTGCCGCTAAACGATGTTGCATTTAATGATCGTCAACGACACTCTCGTTCGCCTCCCTGTTTCGGACGTGGAATAATTGAAGAGTCATCGCTCTGCTTTGCTGCATAAAAACAGAACCGCAACGAATACACACGAACTGCGAATGTTAATCGTATCAAACTCCTTGTCGTCGCCATGTATAGCAAGACACTTTGGTGCTGTGCGCACTTTAACGCCGCTTTGGATCTATTAATTTTTTAATAACACACAGACCACCTTATGTCATGACAACGTCCTTGTTGCCAGCGTTTGTAGGACGACGATGTATAACACCCCTAGATGCAAGCCCAAGAGTCATTGCTTTGAACTGTTTTATTTTTCATGTTTATTATCCTTGTGTTCGGATGAATGCCATTGTCGGTATCCTTCAACCATATAAAACGCTAATAGAATGTGGGGTGTGGGCTGAGCTGACTGTCTGCCTGTGAAGCGTTTGCTGTCAGGAGGGTAGAAACGAGAAAAGCAGCTTAATACAATTTGTGATGATTTTTCGCTAGACATCGTGACTGTTGAAAATATGGTTGATGGGTGATTCGAATTTATTTTTCCTATAGCGTTGAATGATACGGTCATGGTCGTTCATAAAATTTGAAATGCATAGATATCTTGTCAAATGTGAAAGATGTTCTTTAGAATTGGTGATATATAAAGGAAAAGTCGTTTGAATAATTCTAGAAAACCCGAAAAATGTACTTTTTTCGATCCGGTTACCATGAACACCACTTTCCCACTCCATGAACTAGTTATATTTAACCTGTTAGTCCTAACCTAGACACAAATACTGAATTACAATTATATCCTTTTCTAATAAACTATTTATGAACAAGGAACTTCCATACAGCCTGCATAAAGGACCTTATACATTTCCATGAATAACATGAACTGTTTCTTCTATACTCAAACCCTATATTAGTACCCTCGAATACATTACATTACTTGTGTATTGAAAAACACTGAAAAAGATTGCACGCTTGTCAAGCACCATTTTTATTGAGGTTTGTTGCCTTAATGTGCGTACCAGTTCAAGTGTATCACGTCATTCGGGGGGGTTGAAAACGGCAAGGGTGATAATATCGATGGAATATATTTATGATTTTCCTACACCGTGCGCTAACATAATAGATACAAGAACATAAAACTGTATTATTACGAGCTCGATTCGTACGAATGTAAACTCTGAGAATGTTATAAATTCATGTCTTCCTTCCTCGTCGACAACCATCGCCACCAACAATACGTGTTGCTTTGTGTTTTAACAAAAAAGTTGAGTTAGAGGGTATGTTCCACTCATATTCAAACGAGAAGAAGATACATAAATATCTGTATAAATCTGGTTTGTGTTGGAAGGATTCGGTAATCCCGTGAATATTTTATGAGAATTTAAAAGTGAAAATGAAAAATGTGTTCTGGCAGATATTAAGTACTTACCATAACATAATGCCTTTGCATTTCGGTTTTTTCATTTGCTAGTTTTTCACATTCTAATTTTAATCTGAAAAGAAATATAAGTGAATATGAATAAGTGTTACAATTAGCAGTTATATTTATTTAATAGTTAGGTTTTTAGCCAAAAGGAGGGTAGTTGAATTTCAATGACAAGATATTTTACGAAAATAGATATTTGATCTAGACTAGCTCTGCAATGAAGATGTTCATTTTGTTTCAACTGTAATTTATTTATTAGTGATACATTGGCTAACTGCCTATAGTGTCCGAAGCTTTGACTTAAGGGGGCATAGCACGTTCAAATTAAAAGAATAATTTTTTTTCAAAGGTTAGTGTTTCATTGAATAAAAAGAAATGTCTTAATGAAACTTTGTCTACATACTTTACAGGCGGACCTCGATTTACGTCGCCTCGATTTAAGTCGTTTCGATTTACGTTGTCTTACTTTTCGATTCCCAGCTTCGATTTACGTCGGAAAAATTTCGATTTGCGTCGGCAAAGTTTCGATACATATTTTTTGTTCAGGAGCACATTTGCGAATTTCCTTTATTTTGGAAAAAATTGTTGCCAGAAATAGAAACAGATTTTGAAAATGTTGAGCTTGAGCAAATTCGAAAAGAAATTATGGGAATGGATGTCGAGAGCTATTTTTCCGAAAATGATATGGAAGAATTTTTAAATTGTAGTTAACAACCCCTATCTACCGAAGAACTTTTCGAAGATTTCACTTTCTTCACCTTCAGAAGTTGAAGACCAGAGCTGCACATTAACATTGGAAAAAAAGGTCTAAAGCCTTCAACTTCTTCAAGCGGTAAATAAATCTTGCGATCCAGATAAAGAGAGATTTAGAGTATTTTGCGAGGGTGTAAATAAAAGTCTTGGAGTTAACAAAGAACTGAAAGAAAAACAAAAGAATATCACTTGTTCAGCCGCAAATGTGGAAGTATTTTCAACCATGCTCTTCAAGACAACAGCGAAGTTCTGTGGAATCGGAAATGGATGAACTCTTCTAACTGGAAATGAAGACATAAATCCGAAGAAATAAATCAAATAAAATAAATTATTTTAAAGAGACATATAACAAAATTTCAAGTATGCACATACATGCTACATATACATGTACCTACTCAAAATAATTTCTTTTTATTTTAATTGTTACTTTAGCATTTTATGTTGAACTGTTATTTGTTAGGCTTTTCTGAAATAATGTTAATTTATACTTATTTTTGAAAATAAATGGTACTGCTTTGCGTTAAGAAACAATCGATCTACGAGACAAGTTTTTCAATTCCTAGGACTACATTTCTGTTGGATTCGATATACGTCGTTTCGATTTACGACGCGTTTTCCCGATCCCGAAAACGACGTAAACCGAGGCTCGCATGTATTTGCTTCATACTATAAAAAATAATTTTTTTAACATTTTTTGTGGCCCACTATCGTCTGTTACAATTTTTTTGAAAACACACCAAAAAATCACGGCGAGCACGATCACTGCCCTCAGAAACGTCAGGAAAAGGAAAACCAAGGGGTTTCAATCAGCATCATAGCGGCCTTGGAATGAACTAAGAGAAAAAAATTTGGTCGAATAATAACAAAATGGCGGTGTTTTTTCGAAAATTGGGGTCCATTTCCCAAAAATCGATTATGACTAACAAAATTTAATTCCGATTTTTTCATCCGCAGTTCATTCTGAGCATTAACATGTGTAGATTAACGTGTTAAAATTTCAGAACGATTGGATAAATACTTTTTTCTTCACTATGCGGGCCAACTTGAAAAAGTTTATTTCGAGAAAATATATTATTTGTGCGTCGCATATATAATATATACTACTGTGATCAAAAAGTAAGGTCAATTTGTTTATAAAATGTAAATTCTTTATTTATTCTTCCAAATCAATTTCATTCCCTCCCTAATCCCCGTCCGATAAAAGCACTTTTGCCAACGAAACAGTTCTCGAAACAGTCGGAATAGTCTTTTTCTGGTATTGATTTCAAGACCTTCTTCGATTCGGTTTTTATCTCCTCAATCTTGTCAAAACGGCGTCCCCGCATTGGCCTTTTGAATTTGCTGAATAGCCAGAAGTCGCATGGAGCCAAATCAGGCGAATACGGTGGTTGCGGAACAATGTGAGTCGAGTTTTTGGCAAAAAAGCCGCGCCATGTCATACTGCTTTATAATATGGTGCATTATCGTGATGAAGGAACCAAGAGTTGTTCGCCTATATTTCAGACGAATAGCTTCACGCAAATGACGCATAACGCTCAAATAATATTTTTTGTTGACAGTTTGACCCGGAGGAAGGAATTTATAGTGCACCACACCACGATAATAAAAGAAAACTGTCCATGACCTTGATTTTCGATCGACTTTGCCGTGGTCTTTTCGGTCTTGCTTCATCTTTTGCACGATATTTGCTGGATTGGTCGGTGGTTTCAGGGTCGTATGCGTAAATCCAAGTCTCGTTTCCAGTAATGATGCATTTCAAGTGGTGCTGATAGTCCGACACCAAAGGATCACACACATCAACGCGACGCTTTTTTTTTCCAAAAAATTGAGCGATTTTAGCACCAATCGAAACTGGACGCATTTGAGACACAAAACATCTTTCAAAATGGTTTGGGCTGAGCCAAAGTCAATTGACGACTTTCAAGCACCAAATCTTTGATTTTTTGGCCGTGGCCCTCGTCGGTAGACGTTGATGGTCGTCCAAAGCGCGGTTCGTCTTCAACGCGTTCTCGGCCCAATTTGAACTCGTTGGAACGGTTTCCACTCGGGTATCGAGACCTCAAAAACTCTTCTAATCTACCCTATCGTATTTTTTATAGCAGTCTCCACTTCTTCACTATTTGCTGCAGGTCTAACAGAAACTTCCTCCTTCAAGTTCTCATTAAGTGATGCAGCCATCTCACTTTAGCTGAGCTACGTGTCGTTCTAACTGAGCATTCTATAGGTTGTGTGTTGCAGCTATTGCGAAAGATGTTGACGTGATTATAGATACTCACCGCGTAATCCTCTATAATCCTCCAATCACGTACAAAGGCCGCCAGCTTCTCCGACGCCATGGAAACGTCAGGCTTCCGAGACTACTGCAGTGTCTTTCAAGCACAGGTGTTGGCGATTTTTGAAGCGGCCAATTGGCTCTTATGTAATCAGATATTCAGAGTGAATATTTGCATTATCACTGACAGCCAAGTGGCTATACAGCCCCTTGCTGGAGGTTACAGCTTCTCAAAGTTAGTAATTGAATGCCGTACTACTCTTAATGAGATGTCGAGATTCAACGACGCAGTAACATCAAGCCTTCGGTACGTTGGTGTTGAAATCGTATTCAACACTAGTAAACTCAACGGCAATACTATCTCGAATATGCAACGTTCTCAATTGTTTTTAGTGCGCATATCCCATTCCAATGTCCTTGCATTGAAGTCACCTCCTAGTAGTTCGGAACGGGTCTCTTGATTAGCTTAACTTATCTCTCAATTTCTGTATTGGGTCATTCGGGGAGAAGGAGTAGCACATAAAAGTTACATCTCTGTATTTTAGACAGACATTGCCGTTGCTTTTGTCGTGACTGGTAATACGTGCTTACTATGCATCAGCGATCCAAATCGCCCACTATCCAGCTTCTGGCGGACAATTGGACGAATTTAGCCTCTTATGAGACCTACAAAATGGACCTTATGATCGCATACGATCTCCATAAAGAGTTCATGAGCTACTCTGCAAATTTTGCAGATTCCCCGGGAGACCTCCCATTACTTCCCCAGCTGCCATTCGTTAGCATCTAGTGCCTCTTTGAAGACCATAAGTGATTTCGATTCCATTAAGTGTTTAGTACCATCTACGCCGCTATTTTCAGTGCAGACCAATTATTGAAGATCTGCAGAGCAATTCGCTGACCGATGATCTAAATAATGAACCTTCAACAGCTGCAGATAGGTATATGAGATCAATTTCAATTCAAGGAGCCATGAACTTCACAACTACTTGATTGTATACGACAGTCAGTATTAAATTCTCTAGTTTCGCGGGATTACTGTATCGCGCAATTTACGGAATAACTCCTCCTTCAGAGGCTTTCCTGAGCCGGCGAATTTGTCTCCCAGTTTCATCCGGACCTACACCCTTGCAAATAGTCTCTAGAAATTCCATTAAAGCTTTTCATGGAGCTAGTTTGACGATAAGTTTCCAGTTTCTTTCCTTCCGCTTTTTTGGCCATGCCTTCTTGTGGTGTGTTTAAGTTTCTTTTATGCACATGCTTTCCTATTCTTCCTCTCCATCAAAGGCTTTTCCGAAGCTCCAGCCATTTTTCCGACATTGTTTCCGTTTACAAGGAATACTCACGAGGGACTTAATGGTCCGCTGCTACCTACATTCCTGGGAATTAGCCCTAAATGGATGAGTATTTTGTACCTTGAGAACCAAACTTATCTATAGGTACAACTGATGCATCTTGTGCCCCTGTTTTTAGTTTCTTGTTGTTACCCATCTCTCTATATCAATGTTTAGATGGGTTCCTTTCAGAGCTGCTATCTCCGTACGAATGAGTAGTTTCCTTATCAATCTCATAGTTGTCTCTGCCGTGCAGGAAGGCCATACGAGAGAAGATTTCGTGGATTCTGGCCCCCAGAGCCAGATCAGCTTTAAACCAAATCTACACCAACAATATAATAATGAGAACTTCGTACGCATTCTGAAGCCTGCAAAGGTATTTCTGGGACAGAGGAGGTATGACATTGGTGTGATACCGTTCGCGCTCAGATGTCGCTCCAAAAAAGACTAATGAGTCACGAATGTTATATCCGTTGTTTGACGTCATCACCTTTAAGTTAATTTTAAGCCAGACCTACTAGTATGTGTATTAACATTAATAGGTATTTTCTCTACAAAGAAATGAGAGGTTTGCATGGTAAAAAACCTCTCCAACACGTATTCGCATTGATTTCTGGCTTTATTCATTCACTTACCCAAATAATGCAACCGAATAAAACTAATTATGTTTCATAAAACCAGTTTTCCTTTACAAATCCCCATCCTTCACACATTTCTCTCGGTGTAATCTACTAGCCTCCTCCTTAAAGCCACTTGCATATCGTTTACAAATATTACATCCAATTTCTCTATTTCGTAATGTCGTAGCATCGAAATTATCGTACTTGTGCACCTGGAGCATAATCGACCAAAAACACTAAACAAACAACACGAAAAGCAATTAAACCTGGAACCACCCCCGAAACCACTGCCCACACATACACGAGAATTAAATACGGAACTTCACATTCATTCCAACTAGCCACTTCTGCTTCGATCCGAACGAAAATCATCAGAAAAGTTCTCTGGTAATTCGACTGGCCGTCCCAAACCCCCAAACGATAGCCAGAGAATATATACTTGTGTACAAGCTACTCTAGCTCTGGACCTGACCCAACGACCAGATCCCCGTCAGACAGTGGCAGAATAAGTACACAAAGAGTATGCGAGGGCGAGTGCTGCTATGAGTGCTTAATATGATGAAATAATTAATAGTCGCGGTAATTACTGGAACCAAGTTGCCAGATAAAATACGAACACTCCATCGAACGAGCAGCAGGAACGACAACTTCGTCACAGACTCTCTGTCTGCATTCTGCAGTACAAATTGGATGGCCCCGAACTTGATTGCTGGCAAGTAGATCGTCGGAGTGTTCTACATACAAAGCACATTATAGCTCTGCCACTTACCCTCTATATCCGTAAGCTCATGTTCCGTTCGCCTGACCTGGAAATGTGCAAAGCGTTCACCACCCTTGCCACCCACTCTTTCTCTCTCTCTCACTCTCTGTCCTTCAACGTGAAATAATAACGGCCCGTGGAATTCGAGAAATATTCGAAGGTGGCGACAAAAGGCTGCTGTCGCTCGAACAAATTCCATTATATGAGCCCCGACCAAAGCTCGAAGGCAGGAACAAGTGCTTGTGAGATTCAGGATATGTGCGACAAACAAATTCTGTTTTAATGAAGAACGAGCATAGAAAGTATGTTTCGGGGAAGCGTTCGAATTAGATGGGGTTTAGTTTCATGAATAATTTGCTCATTTATCAAGAGGCAATTAAAGTTCATGGATACGTTTCGTTCTCTATTATCGTGCTACTTGTTGCTATTTTCAAATTCTACATCGTCATATTAATTGATGCAAGTGGTTTGCGGGAATTTTCTATTTACCACACCAATTTTATTTAAGGAGTGTTTACGAGTTAGTTCTTTTTGGGATGTCACAAGGTGAACATTTTTTCTTTGATGTGGAATACATATATGATTTGCAAAGCGGTTTATCTATTATTCCAATTCGATCTGATTAGAATTTGATGTTACAGTTATATTAAAAATAAGATTTTTGTTTTATCTATTAGGGCGACTCATGTCTTCATATTTCAACCTGACATTTGGTATTCTGCTTGTTGCTTAGCATACATAGAATAAAATTTTCTTGAGTAGCTTGATTAAGCTCTTTGTGGCGCTTTTTGAAGCGCCAAAATTTGTGTCTTGGCCGCATAAATGACTTAGGAGGAAATCAGCCACATATGTAAATGATTCGCAACTTTATCTGATTTTTGACAGGCAACAAGTCCTGAAGTGTCAGTTATTTTTTTCCATTAAGGGGTTACCCCCACTTGTAACTTTGAAGTTTTTCGTTTTTTTTTTGTTGCATTTTTTTTAGGTATAACTATCTGAGAATACGTCCTTCAAATTTCAAGTCGATCCAAACATAATTAACCGAGATATGAGCGTTGAAAGAGAAGAAACTGTTGCTTATACAACCGTTACTTATACTTATAAACGCGTTTTTTCTCGAAATGACAGCTTTGAAGCCGATGACCAAAATTAATCAAAAACTACTGAACCGATCTTTTAGAAACTTAGCAGGCTTATTTAATACATAAAAATGTAGTGTTTGATCGTTCGATTTTTTTTTTTAATAAAAAATGGCCGTTTTATAGCCAAAAGACGACCATTTTTTTAAGTGAAAATCGAAATATTAACTTTGACTGTCCGCCATTTTGTGAAAAATGGATATTGTTTTAAATCCTTCGATCAAACACTAGTTTATACTGTTATTTAACTAAGTCCATCGCTATTTTTTGTTTCAGATGATCCAGTTCGACACAATTTCGGTCACCGCAAAAGGTGAAAATTACAATTCCATTGTTTTGACGGCCATTTGTAATTAAATCATATAATATTTTTCAATAAAAAAATTACTGAAAGGTGTTTAAAGTATGTACTTTAAGAAAATATAGCAGTCGTTTAAAAACATTTCGTAGTTTTGTCAAAAAAAATTCATGAAAATGACCTATTTTATTGCGCTACAAGTGGGGGTTACCCCTTAAAACAATTTTCACAATTACAAAATTACACTAATAGGACCTTATAATATAAAAATTCAAAAACATCGAACTCATAGCCTAGTAATCAAATTAAACTAGACAAAATCTGTTCATTGGTGAAAGTAGAAAAGGCAACAAAGAGTATAAATATAATTTAAGAGAAATTAGAACTTTAATTTGATGCTGGAACTTAAAAAAAAATTCCTTTGTGACAAAGTACCCAGCTCATGACTTGATTATGCCATTTATTATCGTTTGCGATCTGCTGCTAAAAAAGAAACTAAAATTGCAATGCGCAACTACTTTTCTGATATTGAATCTTCACTTAGATCATATGGTCCTAAGAGGTTTTGGTCATATGTGCGTAGCTTAAAATCTTCTTCCTCTATACCTGATTCTGTTTCTTTGAATAATTCTAGTGCTTCTACTCCGCAAGGAATATGTAATCTATTCGCTGACTTTTTTTCGTCTGTATACTCTAATTTTTCTTTTCATATCTCCAGCATTCCTCCTTTTCACTTTCCCACTTGCCTATCTGTACTTGAGACCAATCCTCTTGAAGTCCAATGTATTATATCTACGTTTGACTCCAGCTCTTCTCTTGGCCCTGATGGAATTCCTAACTTTTCGTTAAAAAACTTGCTTCTTCTCTTTGTGTTCCCTTGTCCATCATTTTTAACATTAGTCTGGCGAATGGTATTTTCCCAGCTTCTTGGAAAGTGTCAAGAATTTTTCCTATCCAGAAGTCTGGTGATCTAAACCTAGTCACTAACTATCGCCCGATCTCTTTTTCTAAAATCTGTGAGCGTCTAGTTTTTAATCGCTTCTAGGATTCTCTTTGTCACGTTTTTCCTGCTCAACAGCATGGTTTCGTGAAAGGCTAAAGTACTACCACTAACCTGGTAGAGTTTTCTCATTTTGTTATTTCTGCTTTAGATAATCACCACCAAGTAGATGTCATATGCACTGACTTCTCTAAGGCCTTTGACTCGGTCAGTCATGAGCTCTTTTTTCTTCAATTAGAGCATTATTATTAGCATTAGCCTCTTCTCTCGTGGCTTTCATCATTTGTAATTGATTGTGTTTGTTATATCTCTCTCCGTGGCTCCTCGTCCTCTCCTTTTTTTCCTACCTCCGGTGTACCTCAGGGATATATTCTTGGGCCTTTGCTATTCAATATCTTCGTTAACGATCTTCCTAATGTGTTTGAATCTCCTTGTCTAATGTTTTTCGCGTTATCAATGCTCCTTCCGATCATCTTGCTCTTCAAAACGATTTGAATCGTCTTGTTTCCTGGTGTGACTGTAATTACTTGTCCTTGAATATCTCCAAATGTTACTCAATGTCTTTTACAATGAAGCATTGTGCTTTTGAGTTCATTTACTCTATTTGTGACATCACGCTTTTAGTTGTGGATCATTTTACTGATCTCGGTGTTACCTTCGATCGGAAGCTAACGTTCGATATTCATATTCGGACCATTTCTCATAAGGCGTCCCGGATCTCTGGTTTGCCACAATTCCATTAACATTTCCACTTGTGCGCGTCTTTTTCTTTCCCTTGTTCGTTCTATCCTGGAGTATTGTTCTGTAGTGTGGGGTCCTCGTTTCTGTTATTTGTCTGAGGCGGTTGAATCTGTTCAGCGAAGGTTTACTCGCTGCCTTATTTTCAAGTACAACCTACCATATTGTCCTTATAGTGAACGTTTATCAACCCTTAATATTCCTCGACTTGACCAGCGCAGAATTTACCTCGATGAATGTTTCCTTTTTAGAGTTTATTGCGGCTATTTGTCTTCATCTTTGACGCGTTTCATTACATCACGCCATCACGACAGACCTATCAGGGCAACCTCAATGTTCAATGTACCTTTTGCATGTACTGACGTTTTTTCTTCATTCGCCTGTTTTGCGTTTACTAGGGACGCATAATAATCTTCAGCTTGGATCTCTCCGTCAGCCTATTGGAATTTTCAAAAGTTTAGTTCGCGTAGTGCACTTTTTTCGCCTACTTAATCATTTTATTTATACATCCATAATCCTTTTTTTCTTTATTTTTACTCTTACTTTATTCCAATTTTGTATTTCTATTTTTATGCAGTATTTTTGCATTTTGCTGTTTTATTATTATATACATAGCCCTTTTATTCACTATTTTTACTTTATTGTATTCTAATTTTTGTAATTCTTTTCTTATTTTATTTATTATTTTCAATTTTAATACTTTATCATATCTTCATTCTTTATTATATTTTTATTCATTTTGTAACTATGCATTTTGCCTGCAAAATGAATTATTTTGAATAAAATAAAATTGAATAAAATTGAATGACTTCTCCTTGGGTGTAAGCAGTATCAGTAAATGAAAATATAAAACAGCTCGCACGATGGGTTTGCTACATACTAATACTAGCCCAAAAATTTGTTCGATGCACTGTCTCAAAACTTCACATAAAGAGTCATTTATTCACGAATTACTCGCATCTGCTATAAAAGCTGCGGTGAAATATGAGAGTATCAATCACTCGAACATCAAAATTCATTTTTAGCAGCCATTACTGAAACGATATTGCGATAGTGGAGTAAAGTGAGCCTTAAGTACAGTGAAAATCTGAAGTATTGTACGTGCTAGTTTATTTGAGTTTGATTTATTTTGAAAGTTGGATTTTTTATATAACATTAATTTAAAGGGGTAGTGACGGTTATAATTTTGAAAAAATCAGTTTTTTGTTTGTTGCATTTTTCAATTTATTATACATTCAGAAATCACGTCTCAAAATTTTATTAAGGTATTCCCAAAAATAAAGAAGTTACGGCAGTTTACGGCAGATCGCTGCTTTTAATTACTGGGGGCGAAAAAGATAAAGAGCGCATAAGTCAGGCGGAAAAAGCAGCAAAGGAAGCGCGTTTGGCCAAAAAAAAAACTGCCCAACTGCAAGAGCAACTGGCTTACGTGGACTCAAGAATACTTATGTATGGTCCAGGGATTGCAAACTGAGCAATTGTAGGAGATAAAAACATATTTTTTAAATAATATTCAATAAATAAATGGGAAAAAAACTTGAAACGCGTTTTTCTCGAAACGACGTTTTTTCAAACTGCGGACACTTATTCTCCGGATTGGCCGAACCAATTTAAGTCAAATTTGGCGCACTACTTGATTCAAGCATCTTGTGTGGTAATCTGCCACAATATAGGCCAAAATTTAACCCAAAAAAATTGGGCAACCGAAACAAAGTGAAAAAAAAATACGATTTTTCGAAAAATATTTCCAAATAACCGCCATTTTTTTGATAATTTTTTTTAAAAATATTGTGGTAGATTACCAAGTAAGAAACATTCCTCTTTAAAATGCGGTTTGGTTTTTTCTTTCAGATTCTTCATTCCTGAGATTATCTGTCCGCAATATGACGAGGCATTTTTCGAGACGTTAACTTTGGCGCCCTCTATAAATAAGTAGAAAAATGAAAAAAATTAAGAAAGATTTTTTTTTTTGTAATTTTCAAAACGTGCATTTCACCCATGCAAATTTTAAAACAAAGGAGGTGAAAAAATATTGAAAATTAGCCTGTTTTTTTAACATTCTAACCGGTACTGATGTTTGATTTTCTTGAAAATTAAATATCAAAGCGTGAGCCCGAGAAGCGCCACAATATTATTGTCATTTATGTTAATGTGTAATGTACTATAATGCACATGTCATAATATAAAGGTCAATGATAAACACGCTGGAATAAAGATCCGAGGCTCAAACCCTGCGGAACTCCAAAAAGGGTAAAGCAAGAAGAACAAATGGAAGAATACACATTTTTGGTCAAACATTTACTGGTTGTACGATGAGCACAGGATGAAAATCAAGATAGAAGACATCCAGACATGCCACAATTTTCGAATTATGAAGGGATAAAATCATGTTCAAAGGAATCAAAATATTTTGAAAAATATGTACGAGTATGTACAGCATAAGGGGGGCCCGGTAGCTCTGCTCGCTAAGGCGTCAGGCCGAAAAGCGGCGTGCTACGGGGCCTGCGGGTTCGAATCCCGCCAGTGCCATGGCTTTAAGTGTGAATGCGTATGATTGTCGATGAGGGTGGTAAATGAACCCAAACTGGTGGCCTAATGCTGGCCGCGTTCCCGGCAGCCCTCTTCACTAACCTACGTGCAGCATAAGCTTACTTCTATTGCTCCAAGGCAGAAGCAATCAAAATTTGAGATGAGAGGCTTATCCTTGACGAACCATTGCTGCTTAGAAGCATGAATGGGGTGGATGACTAATTACCTTTCACCGAACTATTTGGTTTGGTACTGAGCCACCGAGTTCTTCACTGAGTGTAGTTGTTATTTCTTCAACTGTTTAAGGGCAGGTAATATGTATTTCGGGAGGATGGTGGTATAAAAATGTTAGAGGACAATATTTTATTAGTTCAATTTGTGGTCAATTTATGGTCAATAGCTTCTAGAACTCTAGGAACTTTCGCTTATTATGTACGCCGAAGAGATTGGTGTTTTCTGTTTTTGATTGTATCTAATCCAGTTCCACGATGTTTGTTGTTCTAATTCAAGTTTCTCCCGCTGGGTCAGAGGCAAGAAATCGATTTGCAGATGCAAACAAATCTACTTCTTTGTTAATTACGAATAAGGCCCCCGCTTTCCCAGCATTTCTCATCGTTTGGATCAGGTTTTGAGGAAGAATACTTCTATTGAATTAAATCGTTGTCTTGTAGGTCTTCTGGAATCAATAAACTGAGGTTCTAATCCACTAGGAGAAATTATGCATGTTACTGTATATTCTCCTCATTGAGAAGATTTGTTAGCTTCTTGTTGCAAGAATCACTTGGATTCCGAGGTCCACTCGCTTTATTGATTCATACTTTATAGATAGGTCGCATGGTGATATATCAAATTGAATACACTTTCTGGCAAGCGGATTTTACTGTAGCTGAATTTTTATCACTGTTTTATCGGGTAGTTTGGCGTCATCTTATCCAGCGCAAATAGGGTTGGTCCTAGATTTTGTCTGTGGGGATGTTACTGTCTTTTGCTACTTTCTCGCATGAGCTATTGGTTTTAGTGATAGGTAGTACAGGACATTCTTTTTCGATTAGAGCTTTGGTGGCTGATAGTAGGCTCTGATATACCTTTGCATACAACTGACCGTCATTCTTTCTAGCTTTTTTGCTATGAACATGCGATGATAATTTTGGCAAGCCTACTAGTTCTCGATTCATTTTTTATTTGCTTTTTCGTTTTATCGAGAGTAATCCAGATATTCTTTTGAACAAAATAAGTGATGCATATCAATGTTTTTTTATTATTGCAAAATTTTCGAAATTAAAGAGTCATCGGATATAACTTTCAAAGTTTGATTAAGTTTTGCCAACGGTAGGGCATATCAGTTACGTAAAGTTATTGATGATATACAAACCGTGCGATTTTTATATTGTTGTTTTTTTCTGAAACGCAGTCGGTGAGATCCTGCTTTTTCAAAACTAAACATATTGTTTTTGGAACTAAAGACGATAATATTGGTGTGTAAATAATTTTCAAAACTGAACAAAAACAATTTTCTGTCCTTTGCTGCTTATCTTTTGATTCGCATATTCAAGGTGACTGCCTCAATTCAACGAGGAACTATTTATAAACACTCGTTGAGCGAATAATTCATATCGAATCCATTATCGAGAACTCTTGCCTGATCATTGGCACGTTTTTGTCGATTTATCGATTACTCATCAGTTTTTCGCTCTTCAGGGTGCTCCGATCAATTTTGTCGTTCTAGCTAATCTAGATATGAGTTTGAGGCGCGAATACATTAAATAATACCGCCTTCTTAGACATATATATCAGATGACCTAGCCACGAACTGGACGAACGTCCGAAAAATGTATCGCTCAACGTTGTTATCTCCGGGACTCCTGGGATCGACCTAACTGCTTCACTGTCGATGGCGATGTTACAAATTTCATTATTTACTTTCCCTTGAGTTGACTATCCTCTCAAAAACTTAGCTTGGAAATGGTGATGGTTCTAGGGCCACCAGATTCATGGGCCAACCTCTTTGAACTTAGTTCTTACTGGCTTCCCTGACGTTATCCAAGCAGAAGTGTTTCCTTTCGATCGTTTAATATCGACGTTTTGATTGCTTTTGGGTACACGTATTTGTCAATAACTGGGCTCATACTTTTTCGGGGAACTGCAACTCAGGTGTCTTTCATTTTCACAATTCCAACATCGGAGAGGTCTATCAGTTGGTGATGTTCTTTCCTTTCGGAGTTAACATTACTCAACTTCCATTTCTGGCAACAATCACGCCTTAAGGGCTCTTTTCTCAACAATTAAAATATTGAAGAGCACCACCTTTCATCAATTTCACGACTCACGACTGTATCGACTCTTCTGCACACACATTCTTCCTGTACTTCACGAATTTGAATACTGCTACGAGACGCCCGTTTGCCCAACTCGTAAATCAATGCGTGCTCCAGAGCAACATCCACAAAATGATTCCTGAATTTTCTCATCCCCTACTAATGTTGTAAATCTAACATACAGTAACGGTAAAGCTGGTTTTTGTAGCTGAAGTTATCTGCTGCAATGATTTGAAGAACTTCCGTAGCGGATATTCTAACTGGTACGATTTGTGTTGTCGCACGGTCTAGTTCGTTTCAAACAGTTGAAGAAGTCACAGAAGTTTATCCATCGAAAATTTATGCTTTTAATCCTTTATGGACATTCGTTTCAGCAGGAATAGCTACCTTTTCTACTACTTTTTTTACTACTACTTTTTCAATTTTCACGAACTGCTTTGGCTCTTCGATATCTGAACTGTCTAGCTCTTGCTAGAACCGCTGTTAAAATTCTGTAGACTTTTTTTCTACTTGCTGAATATCCGAGAGCTTGCTTCCTGAACTTGTCGTTAAGTTTCAGCGCTTGTTTCTGATTCAATTGTTCTTCGATTTTAAAAGTTTGTTGTCTACTTTTTTTCAGATTGTTGTTTCACATCGCAAGTTGTTTTTAACAGGAAAACCATTATCGGATCTTTCTCCACGATACTTTGTTCTTTCTGAGCGTGGTCTTCACTCATTTTATCATATGTAAATGTAAACGTTTTCGGATCAACGCCATCGTTTTCCTCCCCTCTCTTCTCATGCCTCTGTGAGCCGTGATATGAAGGCTGGTTTATTTCCGGTTGTCTACAAATTGCGTTTCCGCTAACTCTGGTACGATATTACTGGTACTCAAAATAGTCCATGTCTCCGAGATTTCAAAATTCAAAGGTCCGTTGGAAGTAGCTTATTGATCCATAAACGCAAAACAATCCCACTTCTGACACCAATTCTTGCAATTTCCTTAAAACGAAGTTCGTGGACTTGAAATCCGCTGTATTTTCAAAAATTAAACAGTTTGTTTTTTATAACTAAACACGTGTTTTTCTACTGAATCTTGCAAAACGTTCGCGAACATATAACTCTCACAGCTTAATACAAATTATATGCTGTTCTTCACAGGTTATCCTTGGGATCGTTCGTTAAGACTGAATGCCCTAATTCGTCGAGTTGGTTTATATATACTTGAATTACCTGAACCCTATTTTCTCAGTCAGATGAAGAAGATCTTTTGGTCGATTTCTATGTAGTTGTTCGAATAGATTTCTCTGAATTCTTTTAGCTAATACGAATATGATTTCGGTGCATGTGGCCACGCAACATTTTTCCTATCTATATTTTAATTTTTTATAAGAACCGGTTTTGTTTTAAGGGCCCATGTACTTATATCTCCGCTACAAATGACACGAAGTCAACAATCTACATTTCAACCTCTCTAGTGTCACCTTCCTTTACCCACAACTGCCAACACAGTTCTCTTTGGTTCGGAATTTTCAAACAAGTATGCAAAATGACAATCACATCAGCAACTGCTAATTTAATTAATCTTAGCACCTAATTAGCAACCATCAATACTTAACACCTCCAAACAAACAATGCATGCAGAAAACTCACTATCCACATGCATGTCCACTACAATAAAGTACGCATACCTGACAAACAAACATAATATGTGAATGGATAATGCCGCCCGGCTATTATACCACTTTATTTCATGTGGAGCTCATATGTTCGTTCGTTTTGTTCATTTTCAAGTTGCTCAGCATACCGCAGCATGTGCATCGTGATTGTTATCACACATACTCAACTATGGGCAGGAATCAAAATAACCGCAACAGTAATAACAGCAGAAAAGCAAAATGAAACGAAGCAGTAAACTGGTGACAGCAGCAATGATTTGCACTCCTCGACATGATACGGTTTGGCGGCAGTAGCAAATGTGCAAGTTACACGGGATCGCGCAAAAATAAATGAATAAAAGTACTACTCATTATCACGTAATTGCCATGCATTTTACCACACAATTACACTCACTAATGAGATCCTAGAATCTACACACGATTTACATAATATGCAGATAATCGTCTGCTCGTGTGAAATAATCATACATTCTGGAGTACTCTCTCTGCAATGTGCTTAAATGAGAGAAATGCAGGAGGAGGTAGGAGGTAGGTTTTCGATTGACATTGGGAATGCGTAATGAAATCGGTGTAGCCACATTTGCATTTCCTAATGCAAAAATATTGTACAGTTGAAGTCACTTGGGTTTTTGAAACTTCAGGACAAACCAGAAAACCTGAAAAATCACATCGAAAACTTAAGTGATGATATGAAAAACTATCTATATTTTTTAATACAGATTAATACTCACTTTATTGCACGCGTTAAATTTGTCCTGTACGTCAACACTTCCACTTTTTAATACGTTCGCCCAGCCATAGGTAAAAAGAGAAACCAAAGTACTCCAAAATAAATGACAACAAAAGTCCAAACAGCTACTGATTATGTTCAGCATCAACAACTTCATACCAGATTCTATATTTATCTTTATGGACGTATACTTTTTTTAACATTCAAAATTGCATATAATAAGCGAAATAATACACACGTGAATACCTGCAACAGTAGCATCTGTAGCATATGAATGAGAGAATGAGAATATGAAGTCCGGCCATACGTGGGTGATATTAAAACGATTTATATCGAATGATAATTGTTTTAAGTAATCAACCAGATATTAATAACAATGTGTAGTTTTTCGATAAATTCACGCGGTTAAAACGATAATAATGAAAGCAACAGGTCGAATGAAACGAAATTGATGCAATTAGGTTTGCAGATTAAATTAAGCGGAAGGTGTCGTTGAGAGTTTATGATGCGGACAGTTGAATGATCGGATGAAATGATAGCTATGGATTGCGGAAAACTATAATTAGTGAAAAATGATTACTCACGATATAGTTTGGTTTGAAAAAGTTACAGCCACGAGGGATCGGAGTTTTCTTAATGTTTTAAATTGCATTTTTTTTACATTGGAGACGAGAACATGAGAATCAAAGATGAAATAATTGTGCAACTATGTAAAATTCAAGCACAGTCAGCAAAGACTATCTTTGTCTGTGTCTATAGCACTCTATCTAGACTTTATCAAAAGTAACTGTTCCTCCACATGCCTGTTCAGTATGAGTTACGTAAATAGAGGCCTCACCGTATCCTAGCAGACGGGTGCCAATATTTCTCGCGGCAAGGGTGACATGGATACTTAGTAACAGGTTGGGGCTGGAGACTGAGATAAAGGTTCACCGGCGGAGTTCTGCAGCCCGCACTTTTCTTTGTCTAGCCGCGGCCCACACAATAGCTGGCTGTTAGACTAGGGTAGACACCTTGAATGCGCACAGCATTAAGATTATCGTGTTCAGCATACTGTGAAAGCCTAAGGAATCTTCTTAAGGTCGTACGGGAGGTTTAATTTATGATCCCAAGAAGGCAAAGGACGATCAGAGTGATACGTTGTTCCTATGGGGGCGGAGTGTAGCGGGACGTGAGTGCTGGCGATTGCTTGGGCCTTCGTCGGACAACGCGAAACCTAAGTAAGTTTTATGGACTTTTCTAAGGACAAAAATAATGAACTTTCATCCAGTACATCTTTAGGGCAGTCATTTATAAAAAAACTCTCTCTAAAAGAGTTCAAAGGTGAGTGAGCACAAACCAAGGGGGCGATACAGCACAGGATCAGGCAATCGAGAGACGGCCTTTAGGAGTGAAAACCAGGTCACCGGAATAGAAGCGGCAGCTAAGCCAATTAGCAGAGCACTAACCGGAAACGCAATCGGCGGCCCAATGGCCTGATAAATGAGTATGGTGACGTCGAAGTCTAAAGAGAAACCTGCAAAAAATGAGGTGAGACAACCTCCTCTGTAAGTGGAACCACTTTCCAAGTAAGTGGCTACGCTCGGAGGAAAAACCCACCCAGAGATATAACCGGACGAAGAAGCCACAACAGGGAAGTGACTGCTAGTCACCGTAAGCAGGTCGTTATTTACAAAGAAGAGCAGCTACTGTAAAAACTTGAGGATTACGCAACCAAATTGATGTTTCATCTTCTCCATAGCATCGGAGAAGGAATCATTTCGCTCTGAAGGCTGCAACATTGTGACATGCAGTGACATTTTCTGGATGGATTGGCTTCGGTCAACCGTATTAAGAACGTTTGGATAATATCCGGTATCTAACAAATTCGAATCTTGAATTTGAAATTCTACAGTTTTTCGAAATTCAAAGACGCGATTGTGGAGTTTTTTGCAAACTTGATTTTCTTTATCAATTTCGAAACACTACAAGAAACTGTTCAAACTATTCAATTCAACAAACTCTTCAAAAACGAAGTCTAACTAAACAAAATTACCCGGACTATTTATCCGGAACGATCATTCAAATAATTTTTGAATACTTTTAACGTTACATTTGAAAAACTACTACAAATTTCTTTCCAATATTAACAATCTGCATGAGGATACAGCGTTAAAATTTGACTTATCAGCTGACTGGGATGTTCGTTCAGCTGTTGGACAATAACATTGTCACATGACAGCAGTTACAGGTTCAGGTGAGTAGCAACAAAAACAATAAAGATTTTACAGTCCAGGGAACTTTAACATGGTGCTTCGGAAAAATTGGGGGAAAGTTGAATTTTGGTGAGAACCTTGATACTGGCGTGCTGAACAAAATGTCAAAAGTCCCCATCGATCCGAGTGCTGCGTAGTGATGCGCGATTGCGTGATATTAAACTCGATTGTTTCGATTGTTCAAATATCTCGAAACATTTCGATTATTTAAGTTGGACTCGATTGTTGCAATCGAGATAATCGAGACAATCGAGCGATTCGAGATAATCGAGCGATTTGAGATAATCGAGACAATCGAGATAATCGAGACAATCGAGCGATTCGAGATAATCGAGCGATTCGAGATAATCGAGCAATTCGAGACAATCGAGGCAATCGAGACAATCGAACATCTCGCAATCGATCATTCGGTCGGTCAAGTCATCGACAATCGGTTGACGGCAATTGAGTGAGCCATAAAGCACGTTTCGTTGGCGCAGCCAATAAAAAATGTTCAAATATTTCAGCAAAAATATTAAGTGTTATTATTTGATCAAACTGCAATTTTTTGGGAAATATTGATGTATAAAAGGATATGTTTATCTTAAGTTAAAATTAAGATATCTTTAACTCTTTGGTGGCGGTGGGCATGTTAGTGTATAAGCACACCAGTTAACACAGTACGCTTGTAGAACCGATTGTGAAGAATAGATTTGAATGGATTGGATATACTATTTAGTAGATTTTTTTACGTGTGCATACATATGGAATGTAATGATCAGATATGCATGGAAATTTGAATGGCTAGCATTTATCGTGCATAAATGGCTGGTAGTTTTGCTAAAACTATTAAGTCTGATCAAAGTGTATGATCAAATATTATATGAAGTTGAGTTTTGTCATGCTGTTAAGTATGTTAAAATAAAATCTGCTTTTAGATAGTGCAGTTTGAAAGCATATCATGTATCCAGTATTTTCGTACTTGTGAGTATTTTATTCAAATATTCAAAAAGTTTTTAGGGCAAAAGTAGCTGAAATCGGCCAATTTTGGGTTAGAGTGGTTTCGGACATAACGGGCCAGTACCTATTGTTGTGATACAAACATTTCGGTTTTGTAGGGGTGTAAGGGGTTTTTTGGCCAGAGTTTGGCAAAAATTGCCTTCACCGCGCTTTCAATGATTGAAAGTGGTCGGGGAATACAATAGTGATATTTTAAGGATGAAAAAATTTTTTGTGGGGAAAATTGGGCAAAAACGTCGAATTTTTCCAAATTTTTTTTTTTGCGTAGCTTGAATTCGGCGACATTTCTGAGCAGTTTCGGGTGAAATGTCCATACAAGTCTGGTAAAAAGTGGCCTAGTTTCGAAGATACGGCATAATGCACAGCCGGAGAAGCCAATCATCGAACCAAAAAGGATCTCAACCTTTTCTTATTTAGCACTTTTAGTGCTACTTTCAGTTTTTCCGGTCGGTTTTCCGGCGGATTTCATTTTGCCATATCTTCGAAACTAGGCCACTTTTTCCCAGACTTGTATGGACATTTATACACTAACATGCCCACCGCCACCAAAGAGTTAAATATATCTTAATTTTAACATAAGATAAACATATCCTTTTATACGTCAATATTTCCCAAAAAATTGCAGTTTGATCAAATAATAACACTTAATATTTTTGCTGATATATTTGAACATTTTTTTATTGGCTGCGCCAACGAAACGTGCTTTATGGCTCACTCAATTGCCGTCAACCGATTGTCGATGACCTGACCGACCGAATGATCGATTGCGAGATGTTCGATTGTCTCGATTGCCTCGATTGTCTCGAATCGCTCGATTATCTCGAATCGCTCGATTATCTCGAATCGCTCGATTGTCTCGATTGTCTCGATTATCTCGATTGTCTCGATTATCTCGCATCGCTCGATTATCTCGAATCGCTCGATTATCTCGAATCGCTCGATTGTCTCGATTATCTCGATTGTTCTCTCGATTGTTTTGGCGCATCGATTGCAATTCTCTCGATTACGATTATCTCGATTGTTTTGTTGCGCCGATTGCGATTATCTCGATTGTTAAAATATCTCGCAATCGCCCATCACTAGTGCTGCGTTACTTTTTATACGAGGTCAAAGGTCACCAAAAGTGACCTTCCCTAAATATCTCAGTAACGGTCACATCTTCAGAAAAACAATGTATGACGAATTTGTAGCTTAGAAAATTTCTACAAAAAAGATTTCATAGCTTTTTCTTGTAGTCATAACCGTTTTTGAGATATATTGATCTAAACATTTGTAACTAACTGTATCCTCTTTCTCAACGGCATGTTTATATTATCCGATTTTGATTACGACTTGGCATGTTTGTGAGTTTGTTTTTCTATATTTAAGAGGCGCATAAAAAACACAAGTACACAAACTTTTCTACCAGACTCCAGGGTAGGTGGAAAAGAGTGCTCCAAAGAGACCCCCCCCCCCCCACCCCCTTTGCCATAAAATGGTATCCCTGAACTTCCATCCCAAATCTTCAGGAATGAGCTTGTTGTCCACAGTTAACCAGTTAAGTGTGTTTGACGACTATACCCGTCATCGCTATTGCAACACTCACTAGTACGCGCTTCGCAAAAAACGCCACAGTAAACGGGTGAAACAAGATAACATCACTAGGTTATCCTGTCAATTGCCTAATCTTTTCCACACTTTTCCACCTATCCTGGATTGTGATAGATAAGTTTGTTTACATGTTTTTTTATGGGCCTCTTAAACATACAAAAACAAACAATCAAAATCGGATAATATAAACATGCCGTTGAGAAAGTGGATACTGTTAGTGACAAATGTTCAGATCAATATGTCTCAAAAACGGTTATGGTTTGTCGGAAATTTTCTAAGCTACAAATTCGTCATACATTGTTTTTGTGAAGATACTTACTCAGATATTTCGGAAAGGTTTCATTTGGGAACCTTTGCCCCGCATAAAAAGTAACGCAGCACTCGGATGGATGGGGACTTTTTTGCTTTTTGTTCAGCACGCCATTTTTTCAGCACGCCAGTATCAAAGTTCACACCAAAATTCAGCTTTCCCCTAATTTTTCCGAAGTTTCGCCTAGTTTAGTATATGGTATTTTACTGGACTATTTATTGGTATTTTTAGATTGCTTCGAAACATCCGGGGTAAAAAATTGTAGAGGAGACATGCATTTTCAAGCTAATTAAGGCTTAGGTGGCGGTGCTCTGTCTCGTCTGGATTTTAGTGAACCTTAAGGACTAGAACCTGGGCCTGAAGGGCCAGATTTTTCCAGGAAGTGGAACTTAGAGATGAAACGGCTGAGTCTCATGTTGTCGGTGTAGCAAACACATTATCGGTACTGAATATGACTCGGGAATCCGCGCATAAACTAGAGACCAGCCAAGGGTTGGTTCAATTTGAGCCGAACAGGATTGCTATCAAGGTTGGAGCGAACAAAACGACTGAGGAGTGTCAAAATGCGGATGGTCCAAGCAAATTTGCACCACAGCAGAGGGGAGACGACCAATCTGCTGCGATACCGTAGTATGCTGATACAGTAACTGCTTCTAAATAAGTGTATCAAAGCCAACAAGAAGGAGCAAAACAAGGATTTTTATTGTTACTAAAGAATTAAATCAAATTTTATTCCCACAGATTTGTGGCTACACACAACGCTGTCTGCTGTCTACTTACCATGCGACACGAATCTTATCACACCAAGACTGAGAAGCGGCTATAAGGACTAATGTTTTTTTCGGCTGTAACGCAAACGCTTACCACGATATATAGGGGAGTGCCAACATAAACGACAAAGGTATGTATACAGTTTTAAGAGGCCAAGTTTTTGATTTTAACCAGCCTCAATGTCTTAAAACAAGTAATAAACCTAAATTTATTAACAGGAACAGGGCTGAAGTATTTGACATTCCGCAGATGGCGGGTGTCTGACCAGCCACCATTATGGGACCTCCAATATATATCCCGGTATATTGGTAGTTCAGAAATCTTACCTAAAGATTTCGGAGCTTTAATGCAGCACAACGGGAATCTTATAAAAGGAAAACAAAGATACACCTCAAGGAATTAATCGACCTGGATCTCAAGAGCATCGGACAAATCGACGAGCAGGTGAACCACTGAACAAAAATTTTGACATCAAATTTTAAAGTCGTGTGCACTATGAAACCCGTAAGAAAAAAGGTACTCAATGGTCGAATGGGAAACTTAAGGAGGTAAGAGGCCGCACATCAACGGCGTTGAATGACGGAAGGCGGTGCAGAAAAGTTGATCTGATGCACTCAGGAGTTTTTGATTTTCAAAAAGAACGTTTGGCGAGCCAAATGTTACTTACGAAGAGAGTTCTGGGTGAACATCGAGAAGACAGTATCCGCCAGAATCGGAAAGTACTTAGCTTTATACGGAGTGATATGGATATTGAGCACAAGACCTGAACGAGTGTCTGTCTTGAAACTCACTTTCCGGAATCGGCAAACGACCAATTGCGGACAATCCAAGTAGCTTATTAAACAACAAATGAGGTCAAAATTGAGTGGAAAATACATATAGGCACGTTCATACTTTACAAAGCCACAGGTATGGATGAAACATCCCTTACTATGCCCTAAGTCCAAGCAAAACCATCATCCCAATACTGCAGTGCATTTTTACCGCATGCCTCTCTCTCGGGCTCACACCCGAAAAATGGACAAGAGCTAGAGTGGTTATTTCGCCATAAGGTGAAGGATGTTTGACTAATGAGCTAAGCATTTTTTTTTATTAAACACCCTACAAAGGCTAATGGATTTGTAGAGAAGAGCTCGGCTGATGTCGGTGGACACTGTGTTAATCATTACATTAATCAATAGAGGCAGCACTACATAAAGTGGCCAATACAATATAAAACTCTTTGATATGGAGTGCATAAAACTCTATCATTTCGTGGATCAGACTTGCTAAAAAAACCGGGCTAATCGTGGCCACTTTCTCAGGGTCTAAAAAAGAGAAATAGTTGACACGGGAAAACCACAGGAAGAGGGAGGGGGCTTAAGTCGCTCCTTGTTTAAGTCCTCACAGTCAAGAAGACACTGCAGAATTCAATGGTCAGTGATTTTGTGGAGATGGCGTATGCCAATGACATTGTGGTATTTGTGAGTGATGCGTTCCTACAAATCTTTTCGGACCTTATGCCGATCAAAATCTGGTCCAGAAAAACCAGTCTTAGGGCAAACCCGACAAAACTGAACTTGAACCCTATGCAAGTAAACAAAAGGTGCCGTCTATTACCACACCCACCCTACAAGGGATAACATTAAAATATATTGATAATGTTAAATATTCGGGCTCTATACTAGACAGGAAAGTGAAATGGGGGGCTCATATGAACTGCAATATTGGCAATGCTCCAGTAATACTTTTCTTATACCAATCTGTGTACTCCAATACCTCCAGTAAACTTCGGGTGGCCTACTAAATATTCACATGCATAGTTTGCCGATTTCGATGCAGAGGGCGTTCGTAAGGTAGAAGCCAGTAGAGAACAATACTGAAATGAAAAACTAAAAAAAAAATTGTGTGCCCCATATGACCCTTGATCGGTACCTCCTCTGAAGCGCATGCTTGGCGCTAAAGGTTCAGGCATGGATATGCCAGGGCATAGTGGTGGCATAGACAACGAAAAGACGGACAAGCTAGCAAGTAGAGGTTCGAGAGCTAGGAATGACCTTTACATAGCTGTACCATAGTTAGTGTCACTCACAAACGGCAAACAGTTTGGAAAAAACCGTTTGGAAAAAACAATGTGCCTACAAAAAACAAACGACCGGTTTTTTAAAACAGCGACAAACAGTATTTCTAAAAGGAACAGTTTCGCATTGGCAAACTGTTTCTCAGCGGCAAACTCCAAGGATAACTTGTTTTTGACGGCAAAAAAACTGTTTAGCAGAGAAAAACACCTTTGCTGAAAAAACAGTTTAGCACAGAAAACAGTTGTACAGACAAAAACAGTTTTGGAAAGAAAAACAGTTTTGTGGAGAAAAACAGTTGTACAAACAAAAACCGTTTGTCAGAGAAAGAGTTTGGCAGCGGAAATAGTTTGGGAACGTAAAACTGTTTTGCAGCGACAAACTGTCTAATAGAGAGAAACTGTTTGACAGCACCAATTGCAGTTGAAATCAAAATTTTTTGATATTTGGCGGTAGGTAGTGGTCGACGACCAATTTGGCACTAATGTGCAAACTGTTTAGCGGAGAAAAAGACCTTTGCTGAAAATAGTAGTTCAGCACAGAAAAACAGTTCCGCAGAGAAAATCAGTTGTACAGACAAAAACAGTTTGGCAGAGAAAAACAGTTTTGTAGAGAAAAACAGTTGGACAGGCAAAAACCGTTTGGCAGTGGAAATCAGTTTGCAAACATAAAACTGTTTCTCAGCGACAAATTGTCTGATAGAGAGAAACAGTTTGGCAGCGGCAATTGCAGTTGAAATCAAAATTGTTTGATATTTGGCGATAGGTAGTGGCTGACGATCAAGCGATTTTGAAACTTTAGCCAAGATCTCATTCGAACTATATGTAATGTAATGGTTGCATCGTTGGAAATAAATGAAGGAATTGAAAGCATTAGGAATGTATATGCTCAATCAGTTTCAATCAGCATAATTCATGATCGCATCATTCGATTGAACTGAAATTTGCAGTATATCCAGCTAAATATAAGAAGTAGGTTTTCGTTTATTTCAATTTAAAATACCTTCAACCCTTTGGTGTCGCTTTCATAGTAAAACATTTTCAACGATCTTGTAACAAATATTCAACTTCCAATTTCTTTTGAACGGCAGCTTTGTGCTGTTTTGTCCTCCGCTTTCTAGGTACGCATTGTGTAACATACAATTAAACTTATTGTTTCTTCCGAAAACCCTTAAATTGAACTAATAATTATATGATAAATTTTCTTCATTAAATTTTATTTTACATATTCGAAAAGCTTGTTTCGTTATCAATTTCCCGTTAGTTCGATTTTTTTTCAGACAGTTTTCAATACAGTTGTTTTTTTCAACAATCAGTTCGTTTTAAACAGAAAGGTCCATCACTAACCTGACACAACCATCCAACTAAATGTAGCCATATGTGCTAAGATAAAGCATCGATGGGAAAAAAGTACGGACTGTTGTCAGGACGTTGTGGCCATCACCTGATTCAGGCAAGAGCAGGTGACTGCTCAAGATCAGTGAAAACTGCTTGTGAGCGACGATGAGTATGCTTGCTACATCTCATGCGTCCAGCTGATACGAGATGGAAGAGAACACCACCAAGCATACTCATAGTTAGGCCTGCATATTTAACGCCTAAACATTATAAGTTCCTGCAACTTTCAAGAGTTAGCAACATCAACAATTGAATAGACTGTGCGCCCGATCCAGCAAAATAACAAATTGCCTAGAATCGATGGAATATGCACTAAATCAGTTAAACATGGAGATGAAATATTACATCATCAATTAGTGCTGGAGATATAGGACAGTGAAGCTATACCTGACGATTGGCACCTGTGCAATACATAAGAAGTGACCTGAGCAATACGTAATACGAAGTATGACAATTATAGGGGTGTCAGGGTGCTGTGTACCACCTGGAAGATGTTTTGCGCTATCCTATTACGCCGGGTAGCCCCATTTGCTGACAAAGTAATCGGTTCATACTAGTGAGACTTCACTCCGGGCAAATCCGCAACAGATCAGATTTTTTTCCTGCGATTATCGAAATATATCGAATGTCGAATAGTCGACAAAAAGATGGATTAACTTCAGGTCGTATTCTAAAGGTTTTTCCATCTTTTCTTCGATTTTCAAGTTTCCCACACGAGAAAAACTGTACACAACCCTGATAGCTAAACTGATAAGACTGAAAAGGTTCAACAGATTAACTAACAGCGGGTTACGTCGTGGGGACGGCCTCTCCTAGGGCGTCTTCAATCTGGTGCTTGAAAAAGTGATCCGGGATTCTAATGTGAGCATGAAAGGTACAATCTTCATTAAGTCCGCACAGCCGCTCGATTATATTGACGACTTTGAAATCAAGTGCTCAAATAAACGAGCTGTCGAAGAATCCGTGGAGACAATCAAACCTTGGGAGAAGAACATATGGCTGTAAATGAATGAAGGAAAAACGAAACAAATTATGGTTGTGCCATCAAACCGACCAACATCTCGTCGAGAGCAACAAAAATTCAAACATCCATATTTCTTCGAATGAGGTTAAATATGAACAACAATCAAAGACTAATATTTAGGAGTATGTTTTTAAAAAATTAAAGACTTTAGCCAGTGTATGACACTTTTTAAAAATATTTGAAGGTAAGTTCTTTAACTCAATTTATCTTTTCTTCTCCGTGGACTTAAGCTTGATCAAGACATCTACCGACTATGGCTGTAGGCACTGGATAAAAAAAGGATAAAACAGCTTTCTAAAATTTTGCAAGATACAGCTGCAGATATCCAGAGCAAAGGTCACAATCTAATTGAAAATTTCATATAATTTTTTCAGAAGTCGGCATTACTTACGTGTGATATTGTGCTTGTAAAAAATTAAATTCTTCTTTTATCCTTTCTAATGTGTCGACTATGGTAAACTTTAGCGGGCCCTGCGGCGGGGGACCCTGAAATAGACAAAAAGAAAATAGTTTATCACATTGCGAGCAAATATATCATTACAATAAATTATTATGCTACTATTATTAATATTTTAAAAACCACTGATTTCTTTTTTAACGTTATTCACTTTTCTTATTCAAAACCGTTTCAAAGAACTTGCCAATTTTAATTACATCCAATTTACAGTGACAACTATTCACTTCAATTCGAAATAAGCTCAGAATTTGATGTGAAACCACAATCCTCATTTTCCTCAACAGTAATCTTCTCATCAACCATAGAACCATATTATAGCACAAGCACCCTGCAGTGCAGGTGTATATAATAGAATCCTCGAAAACTCAGCTTTATTCGCATATCAACATTGTATTACACAGTCCTCGTTCTCATTTCCATTCCTGCTCACCCACTGTATCATTTTACTTCATTCTATTGCGAAAAGAAACTGTGATCCATGGAAAAGATAATCCTCTTCAAGCCCAAAGCTGTCGCTGTCAACCATTTCCATTCCCACACTTGCAACGATTTAGATATATTACGTACAAGTGTATGTTCATCTTGTTTCACTGATTTTTTTTCCACCCATCTTCTTCTACTTCGCTGCTCCCTTTCCGCAGCTTCCGTTGTTATCGCTTTACATCGTCACCGTCATCGTTGCTATTTTGTATTCTTTGCAGATTCTTATCTGGCCCCCAAGACATCATCCGAACGACGAGATTTCCACTGAACAAAGACAAATTCACAACCAAGTCATTCGGAGACTCATCCGGTAAGAGCCCGTATCCATGTTGTAGCTCGGAATAGGGACGAGCCAGCCTGAATCGAACCGAGCCCAGTACACCAACGTCTTAAATCCTCGGTAATCTTTCACCTTCCGAATCACTTTCCACTTTTCCACACATTCACCACTCGTTTTGCCACCAGCCTGAACACGTCATAGGTCGTCTCTTTTCGATCCTGTTATATACGCTTTATGCTCACGTTTTCAATTCGCCTCACGTTCAAAAACATTGTAGATACGGTATTTCAGGGCAGGACGGATGTTTAGGTGGCGTGGAGAAGATAGAGGAGCTATCTCGGGGTGATTCAGTTTTTTTTTCCTGAAGAATAAATGCGGCAGGAATATACGTCTTGAGAACGTTATTTAGGACGAATGGAGGCATGTTAGTGTGGATGGAAAAACTGAAAGGACATAAGTTGCCGTAAATAGTAGACCTCAAAAAATATTTGTGAGGACTTGGATTATCTTAAGTTGATTTGACTAAAATTTCAAAATCGCGGTTGGGGTTCGCAAAAATCATCAAGTGTCTTTTTGGCGGATATCCTTCATTTTGAAACCTCGATTCTCATCGAAACAGACTGAAATCAACTCCATTTCTTCAGCTATGACGCAATCGTTACACAAAACACCAAAAACTACTACGATACACTGTAACCAAACCAGGCAAACGATATGAGATATTTGTGTCATCTGTAATACGAAATATTTCCAAGCTCCTTGCGAATCCTCTAGACGATAAGGACTGTTAAAATCATACACTTATTCTGCCATTATGTCGAATATGTCTTTTGGCGTTCGTGGCCTATTCGAGTTTATGGACAACCTCGCACTATTTTCGTCATTCATCACTTCTTCCTTCACCTACTCTTCTCACCAGCAGCCGCAATTCCACATGGAATAATTTCTTAGGTTTTTATCGAGCTTGGCTTTGCCAATGGTCTTGGAGCTCCTTACGGGCACAGCCACCACTTTCAACGCACGAGCATAATAACTTTGAAGCACTTTTGCAAACATATTCAGGACTTGTTCTCCTTGAGAACGTTATTTAGGACGAATGGAGGCATGTTAGTGTGGATGGAAAAACTGAAAGGACATAAGTTGCCGTAAATAGTAGACCTCAAAAAATATTTGTGAGGACTTGGATTATCTTAAGTTGATTTGACTAAAATTTCAAAATCGCGGTTGGGGTTCGCAAAAATAGGATGCACACCAAGTCACTAGTCGCTTGTGCCGTGTGCGGAAAGCATTGCGAAAAAGTGGCAAAACGTGGAGTCAACAGAAAATGGCATTGAGAAATGACATGAAAAACGACAGAATCAAGTTACCAGGACCCCGAAGAAGAAATACATCTTACAGAGTAAGGCAAGGGGTTGTTCGAATTATATGTATGTTGCAAACACATTTAAGGGAAGTTGGATCGCATAATAAATTTATATGACGGGAAAATGATATTCGTATGGTTTTTCCGAAATGTGATCGATTACATACATGATTTTTCCAGGACATGATGAGGAGATGTAAGTGATGGGCGAATTGTTTTCGTGGAAGATGTGAAAAGTGACGGAAATAACTTTTGTGAATTTAAGCGTGGAACAAAAAAAATGAAAGAAGTGTAAAAAAGATGTAATGAATGGGTAGAAAATTTGTTGCATATTCTGTGAAGGATTTTTGATATTATTTATGATTCTCGTAAACTTAAATGTGTGTTTTATATCAAATATTCTAAGGGAAAACTGAGTTGTTGGATATGATTTCAGTGATAACAATATAAATTGACTGTAAAGTTGACTGAATGATTCTAAATTTGAAAAGGTGTTCGAGCTTTTTGGAGGCGACCATCACCTAGCTTTGAAATTTTGCAATGAAATTTTGTCCCTTCACACTGTCTTTCGCAGGGATCGTAATCGATCTGTGAATAATCTTTTATTAGGAGGTGGTGTTTTAATTGGTATACATAAATCTCTAAACGGAACGCTCTGCAGTGACTTCATCCCTTCCCCCCCGGTTGAATGTGTGATTGTTCGTATTTCTCCTTCACCATCCTCAATGCTGCTTGTTTCCTCAATCTACATCCCTTGTAGTAGCCCCACCTTGGTATATGAACGTTTATTTGCGGAAATCTCGTCCTACCTCAATGGCCGCTCCCCTTCTGCTTCCTTACTGTTATGTGGTGATTTTAATATGCCGTCGCTGGATTGGGATAATACTTTTTCATGTATTTTGTCTTCAAACAATATTTCCCTCGCTACTTCTTCCTTTATGTCGCTTTGCTCACTTTCACAATTCAACAACGTACCCAGTACTAACAACAGGATTCTCGATCTTGTTGTGACTAACCTTCACCCTTCTTCACTTTGCCGGAGTCCTTCTCTATCTCCGTATGTGCGCCCTGATCCTCATTACCCTCCTCTTTTTATAGAATCAACTCTAAACCGTTGGTCTGAAGACAAACCTGCCTCTAGACTACGTTTCAATTTTAAAATAACAAACGATTCTGCTTTGTCCAATGAAATAAATTGTACTAACTGGTATAATTTCTTCAGAGGGCTAAGTGTGGATGATGCTATCTACAAATTGGTCCAACTTAGTTTCCTGCTACACTCCTTCCTTTCGCTGTAAAAGAAGTTCCGACCCTCCGTGGTTCACCGTTGATGTCGCGATTGCTATTAGAGCCAAAGATGCAGCGCGTAGCAAATACAAAAGGTCTGGCTCACTTGGTGACCTTTTGAATTTCAAAAGGTTACGAGCTGCTAAAAAGGCGGCCAACGACGCTATGCGTGCTTACCTTGAGCATATCAATACTTCTATTACTTCTGACAATCCTAAACCTTATTGGTCCTATATTAAATTTTTATTTTAAATTGGTCCTATAGTTGATTTCTGGATTTTGAAAAAATATAGCGCCTGACACCTTAATGCTTGACGAAAAATTCATAGGAGTAGGTAATATGGATTGGGTTTTTAAATTGTTAGAAACAAATACTGTTCGAATATGGGTTTGAGCCCATGACTCTATTCTTGAAGAGCCTAGGTTATACTCAATAGATTATACTAGTTAATTGAAAAGCTGTTTTTGTTGCGACAACTTTAATGGAATGTGTTGAGATTATGTTCGTTCGGCTATGTTACATAGGAGTTGAGACTATGCACATAGCCGAAAAGCTTTTAATGTATGGAATTTTGGCTTTTTTAACCATACTTGCTAGATCAGGGTACTATTTGCATGGCGTATGTGACCATAAATGCTCCTCTGTATTACTTAGGAGAAAGTGATATGTAGATTGTGATAGTATGACGCTATGTACTTAGCGTGTGTGACCATGAATGCTGCACTGTTACATAGTACTATGCACTGCGTAGACTTTTTTCAGTGAACATGTGCATCTAAATATAAGCTTGTGGGTAGAGCACAGGCTCCCTGATTTGGGGTTCCTGATTTGAATCCAGATACGGACGATTGACCGCACACCGACCTTTCAGTTAATTTTACTCTGAGCAAGTACCTGAGTCAAAATAATAATTTCACACTCGTAAAAGTTTTGATTACGAAAATGGAGTTCGTACCATTTCCATTCCCGAACACCCTAAATGGGTTGTAGTGAGACAACTTTGCTTTTTGTGTATATAAATATGAGCAATACTATTCACACAATTTGACCACGTTGCTTAAAAATTCCGTTGGAGATAATGGCTATTGGTCACCATCCGAAAATATATAAAAATTTAGCGCGGGAAAACCATTAGAAAGAATGGTTTTCGAAGAAAAGTAGTGTAAACGTGTAAATTTAGTTTCAGATTTCCTACGGACGAAATGTTTAGGAAACAACTTTTTCTTACTCAATGATAGAATGACAAAAACATGCATGATCACAACTCTATCCTAATTTTACAAACGAAATCTCCGCACCTACTGCACGATAAAGGAGACTCAATTTTATCTAGTTACAGGGCCGCAAGCTTTTATTTAATTAATCGTTAATTTAAGATATCATCACATCCACAGGGTTGCCAGTATATTCAATAAAATGGTCCTTGAGTCATTGCGTTGTGTGAACTTCATATTTTCTGGTGATTTTCTCACGTGTTCTCGTGAACGAAAATTTCTAGTGCAAAAGATTGTCAATTTGATTTATGGTTATTGCTCTTCAGGGATAATAAATTTTGATTTAATTGCATGTGCTTACCGTGTCTACACATTCATTGAAAATTTCACTGGCATACGTCTAATAATATCAAGTCCTGTGGATTCCGTAATGATTTGATGATAATGCTAGAAGTCATTGTATTTTGAAGTTTGAAAAAAAAATCTATTTGCCTACTTTTAGACACTTAGCGTTCACCTTGGACTAAAAGTTAACGAAACTTTATCCTATTCAACTCACAAGAAGGTTTAGACTGCATTTTGTATTCTGGTTTTCATCCAGTCTTTTTTTTTACTAATGTTCGAAGAACATTAGCATTAAAATCACTTTGAGCGAAAATTCATATTTCTACACTGAAAAAAATCCACATGGCGCTATGTACATAGTACTCTGAGCTATGCAATATGGCCTCCCGCGCCATAATGTCAGAATCTACATAGCGCGTGGTCCTATGTAACATGGCGCAGCATTTATGGTCCCACACGCTATGTACATAGTACCCTGAGCTATGCAGTATGGCTCCCAGCGCCATGATTACATGGCACAGAAATTATGGCCCCACACGCTATATTACATAGTGCCATGAGCCATGTAATATGGCTCATGGCACTCCAATTATAACTCGCACCCATACTGTGTGAGGAGATGTATAAATGTCAGCAAGCTCCTTGAATATAGGAGAGGTTTTATTATAGTAGATTAGTTGACTGAAAATACCTGCAATAAGATTGTTTAGCTAATAGAAACACCCCAAATGCCAAAAACGGGACGAAGAAACGGGAGCAAAATTGATCAAGTCTTCGTGATACATTGGCAAGCTATCTTCATGCTGCGAAGATTTCGATAATCAATCGAAAAAATTGAGACCCGGGCGTCAAATAATTTTTACAAATGAATTTTAATCGAATAAAACTTCAATTCGAAAATAATATGCGAATCAATCGTAATCATTACGCTCGAAAAGCATGTTATTGCACTGAAAAACACATAAGGCCAGACACCATAATTTATATACTTCTGGCGCCATGTACATAGTCGATTTCGGTCGATTTGTGATAAAATATAGCGCCACACGCCATAGTACATAGGAGCAGACGCTATGCTTATAGCCCTCCACGCTATATACTATAGTCCTCCACGCCATGTAATATAGTCCTCCACGCCATGTACTATAGTCCTCCACGCCTTGTACTATAGCCCTCCACGCCATCTACATGGCGTGGAGGACTATGCTACATGGCGTGGAGGACTATAGTACATGGCGTGGAGGGCTATAAGCATAGCGCCTGCTCCTTTGTACTTTTCGCCATGTATTATAGCGTGTGGCGCTATATTTTATCTCAATCCCGAAATCGACCATGTACATGGCGCCAGAAGTCTATAAATTATGGTGTCTGGCGCTATGTGTTTTTTCAGTGTATATAAATATATATCATCAAAAAATGTCAGTGAAAAAATCTTAGGAACGCGCCATCCGACTGAACTGAAATTTTCGGGATACATTGGTGTATATGCAGAATAGTGCCAGGTTTTACCAAAAACTACCAAAATTTAACCCTTTGGCGCCGGTTGCCATTTTAGTGATATTTTTAATAAAGTTTATGGAATGAGTTTCTAGCGTGTTGTTAATGTGAATATGATATTTTTGATATTTTAATCCTATGTGTGCGCTAAAAAAGATTGGGAATATTTGAAAATGAGATTGGGAATATTTGAAAATTTTTGAATTGCGATAACTTTTGACCAAATTATCAGATCATTATGAAACTTAAAGGACATATTGATGTTACTAAGATATATACTCGTTTAGCTTTTTATGAACGTGCTGACAACCCTGCACCTACGGCAGGCATTGAAAGTGAATATCTTCAAATCATCGACTCTTATGAAAAATTTTCGTCTTTTAAAGTGAAAACCAAATCAGAAATCATATGCTTTGCCTATACAAACAAAGCAAAACTTTTGAAATTTAACATCGGACAAGAACGGTAAACCTCCTCCAATTCACCTATATTTTGAGCATCAAAAACTTATGTTCAAGTGTGATAAAAGCGATTTGTGAGTGCGGGCAACTCTGTGCCAGTGGTGCCATCTTGGAAAATTATGAAGAAAAAAAACTGCTTTTTGCCCTATGAATTCTGATTCAGTAAGCAGATTTTCATGAAATTGACACAGTAGCTGAACCTTACTCCAATCCTTTTTTGGTAGAAATTTGGTCGAAAAATGCGATTAGTGGTGTCAGCTATGGTAATTTTGGTGTGTTGGGTTTTGAAAATTAGCTCAGGAAAATAAAGCATTTTGCCCTATAACTTCCAGTGCAGTTATGAAATCAAAACGAATTTCATATGATAAATGGAACTTATTATAGGCATTATTCAGAAAGAATCTCGTCAAAAAACCATGATAGGGTTGCCAGCTTTGTATTTATTTGTAATATCTTTGTTAAGCGATTTTATCTTAAAATTTTTAAACGATAATGATCTTGTAGTGACAATAAGCAGCAAATATTAAGTTTTCGAAAATTTGTGAACTTTTGCGACTGGTAGCCCTAATTTAATATGCACTCAAAATCTGCACGATTCTTCTATTATTCATCGAAAATTAGTATTTCTAGCGGTTCAAGTGCGCTAGAGTTTTTTTTTGTAACTAGCTCCAACCAAACGGTTAAAATTTATTTCTGACCAATTTCAACTTTCTAGCTACATCATTTGAACCAGTAAATATTTTTCAAAACTGTTTGCTTTATCGCAAAAGTGCACAATTTCCTTCAAACAACTGGCTATCTCGGCTGGCCTGGCAGTAGCCCTATTTTGTTAATCAAATTGTTCAGTGCATTTTTGATCAGTCCGGGCTCCATGGCAGCCAATTGACATTCCTAAAATAGCTGCAAATAAGCGATTGTTTCAGGGCTTGCGTAAGATGGAGCACCACCATGCTTAAGCCAAAGGTTGTGCCACATAAAGTCGGCTATTATTATTCTCAAGCGCTCTCCATTGACCATTGAAAGAAAAATGTACCAGCATGTTTTACAAAGCTCCAGGACGCTATGGAGCTGCCAATTCAAAAACTACACCAAATTGAGGATGCCAGAATAAATTGAGGATCACCAGTTGAGGATGTATTGGCGTCTCTACGATTACGTGTGGGTTTTATTAATTTTTTACATAGTCACCAAGATCTTCTCTTCATTTTGGCTAAAAAGAGGTATATTTCACTCTTCTTTATCATTGGTAATAAAAAAAATGCCATTGCATTTCTTTGTTCAAATGTTTTTATTCTTTCAAAATATATATTTTTTGAGTATTAACCAGCGATTTGATTCTTTATAGTTTTTTATATATCTTTTGTTCTTTTGTATCCTGTTTCATATATATTTTTTTTTATTTTGGTTCAATGTTTGATTATCGCTTTTATGGTTAGTTTAGGTTTTCCTTGTTGAAGCAGTGTCACGCATAGATTTATTGATTCGTAGCAATGCTACATAAGAAATTCTGGAGCTTAAAGGTTCAATCCGAGTGGCCATCGGAGGACCCAGACCTTTCGGCGAATTGAAGGATATCCTTTAGCCTCTGCTTCCCTCTATGCAAGATATTCATCAGCCAGGGTTTATCAAAGTAGTACTGCCTAGTTTCCCTCAGCGTCGGACATTTAACAAGAGACCATGCGTTGTTTCAGATGTCACTTGATAAAAGTCCCAGCTTCAAGACAGCACTACGTCGGTGAACCTTGGCACGTGGTGGTGCAGGGACTGAGCACAAAGCAAGACAGGTGTTTGCCTCCAATATGGGTTGATCCAAAAATACACTTATTAACTGAGAAATTGTATAAGCCCCATATGTTTTCCATGATCCTCCAGGGCTGAGTTACTTAATGTAACCTGCATCTTATTGGAATCGATCATGCACTTAGCCGTTTGGATAGGAATCGGGACGTCTGCCTTTCGAACCAGGAGAACCTCTGTGGTATCCTTAGCGTATATTATTATTTTTATATTTATCTTTAAAAGTACAAGAACACCATGCAAACTCCACCTCGTACTATGGCTGATGTCATCGAAGAACAACAAATAAATAATGCTCACACAGAACTCTGCGGCAGTAAAATATATAATGGTGTAACTTAGTTTCCGTTAACTTTACGGACCGCCCTGCTGTGGCCACACCAAGTAGCATTTGGCAAACCTCAGTTTAGTTTAAATCATCGAAGGAGAAGATTGTCCTGCGAATGAGATCATTATGAATGAAAAGGTCTTTTTCATTTCATCATTTTTTACTCTTCATTTATACAAAAAAATATAGTAATTTCAAACTCTGAGAGGGGATGCCAGGGCATTTAAGCTGAACCGAAGTCAAATCAAGATGGCAATGTGATGGAAAGCAATCAAAGAGACAAAAAAAAATTCATGACAACCCTTCTTTACCGCTTTACCAGATATATGCTTCAAAAAGGGAGAAACGCTAAGTGTTTTCACCCGTCATTATTAGCCGCAGTATAAACAAATTAAAAGGAAGGGGAATATACCTCAATACGATAAAAAGGCTTTTAGGCATGAGCTTTCAAATGAGACTTAGCCGAGACGTGACAAAGCGCATTTAGTAGTAAAAGAGCTGAATAAACCTACACTCAAAAGCACATCTGAGGGAAAAATGCTTCACTTTATAAGTTGAAGGCACACAGCTTCCAGCTTACGATTGATGAGGACTTACGCCACCGTATGACTCCGGCTTATGAAAAGAGGATACAGCCAGAAGTCCCTCTCTACATAAAAAGAAGTCATGACCAGTAGTCACAGTGCCATGTTCCCGATCAGTATCTTGTTGCCTCCAACTGTTGGAACTCGAGCTCCATTTGTTATTATGAGTTTAGTTTTTTTTATATAATTGCGCTGTCTCGCATTTCTAGCAGGAAAATACGCAGAAAATTAGATATATAAGCCAACGCGTTGTTTTTATTTACCTTGATTGACTAAATACTTCTTTTGAGCTCTGAAACTAGATCCCTTGTCAGTATCACTGTTCCACGGATCGGATGAATTGCAGCCCCAGTTCGACTACTCGGCTTGGCCACTCAAATTCGACTACTCATCATGCGGAAAGATCAGAACCAGACAAAAGAAATAACAACGGTATGTTGCTTTTCAAATTGTCGCGTGATCTCGTACCGCTATTTCGACCTTGAAAATAAATCGAATGAAATAAATGTTCGGAAAGACAATTTTTGGATCTACGAAGGTTCTATGGATTTGGTAGCCAAAGTGATTATGAAATAGTAAGGAACATTCATGAGGATTTACAAGGCCAATACCAGAAAATATACCATTATGCACAAATCTATCTACGTGCCTGAACGGGTAACGTGTATCACTGGGTTCCTTACGATGATTTAAGATTTTCCGTTGACTTGTATGACTTATAAAACTAAATAAAGTGTGAAAGGAAACTCTTTGAATAATTGCGTGGCACTTTAAACTTCGAGTTTAACATTGAAACGCATTCAACCAAAACTCTTCAAGACTCAAGACAGAAGAGGATTCGTCTTGTACTTCTGCACACAAGCACGCTTTTTTGTAGAAACCCAGTTAACGGAAACCAAATGTCTGACAATGCCACGTTTACGAAAGTCACGCTTTTGGGTTTGCGCGTGATATCGCTTTACTGGCCACGCCCACAAGCTTCCAGATACAAATCGGTTTGCGCAAGCAAGCACATGGAACTACCTGGACGTGTAGCAGTTTTTAGTATTTGTTTGGTCAGTACTGCACAATTTTTTGGACATACTCCCAGGCAAAGCCTAGGAATGTCCAGAATAGAAAGACGATAGTCTACTAAATTTACAGTTACTGTTTTACAACTAAGAATGTCTTGTTAGTATTCAGTTAAAAAAGAGCTAAACAGCTTTTATTCCATCGAAATAGTAAATGGCTAACGAGCAGAGAAATAACATTGTCTTACTATAACCCGTTGAGATCAGATCATTTCTTCAAGCACAGCTAAGTACGCTCAGAGTCTGCTCATGGTTGATCGCTCATGGCTAGATTTGAACCAGGTACTTGCAAGCTAGCAGCCAGTGCTTTATCCAAGCAAAAGCTATGAATTGAAAACGAAATATGAAATGTGATGACCATTATGCTTCTTCATGTGGTGTCGATTCTAGTCCCATATAATTCTATCATAGCTTTTGGATAAAATCTTGGTACTATGATTCGTTTCATGTGGAAATTTCACGTGAAGTTTGAAATTTATTTTGGCGAAAATTTAGCTTGAAATTTTGCCAGAATGTTACAAAGATTTTCGCGCAAAAACATGAAAGAAAGAAGAAAAGAAAATGCAGATGGCATTCAAAGTATGGTTTCACTCATTTCACGCCAACTTAGAAATTGCGGACCATTCTTTTGAGAAGAAAAGTAACATTTCATGTTAATAAGTGTTTTCATTTGAATATTGAACTATGATCGTGTCTTTGATACAACAGATAATAATAAAAAATAATAATAATCAAAAATAATAAGAATGAAAAATATTTAAATAATAAAAAAAAATTGAAAATGAAATACTTTATAGTTTATCTGTCAGCAATTCTCAGTTTCTGCTTTTCCACTGCCACAATTTTCGCACTAAAGAAGGACCAGCTAATGAAGACTTGTCAAAATTTATCTTCACCCGGAACTTATTTAGAAATAAAATGATATGTCTAAAAATAAGTTCTTTTTTCATTGAAAACATATCCTTCGTACCATTCAATATGATTGTTACATGAACGATATAGTAAGAAAAAAATAAAAGATACATTCTCGCTCTGAAACCTTGAGATCAAATACCTAAGAATTTTCGAAGAAATATTACTATATCAATTGACTGTAATCAAAGAGCTCAACAAGTGTTCTACTTTCTATGTAAAGAGAAAAATAGAGCACAAGTAGGTTTTCGTTTTTTCCGGTCTTCTCTATCGATTGCCAAAGAATCTGTCTTTATTTCAAATAAAAAAAATCCACAAGTATACCGTGCGTTTCCATAATCGAAACGTCTAAACAATAGAGAACAAAGCAGATCATTCTACATTTTACCGTAACATTCTTTCGGAAATGAATCATAGTAGAACGAACCCCTTTTTCCGTCCTCTTAGCAAACAAAGCCATTCTATTATGAAGCAAACGAATCCCGACATCTAACCGAGAACTGTGTTGCAGTATTATAATAGAAAATTTCAATGTGTCAAACACAAAAACGAAATCATCTATTCATCCATTTGTAATATCAACATTCAACCCAACCCCCTCGTGTGGTATTTGCAAACTCCCAGCCTGGCTCAATTGTTCGCTTTAACTCTTCGAAAAATCAAACGTATTCAAGCTGGGCAAACGCAACAACAGCGGTAGATTCATGGATTCAACACATAAGATACAAACAACACTGTTGAATGAAACCACCCTCGTCCCACTACTCTAGATACTATGTTTTCTTGTTGTTACAGATTATTTTTTCGATTTTTTTTTTGTGAAAGAATCCTTTTTGATCCCTGCATCACGGTTCTGAGCGGAGATGACGGGAGGGGAAAAAATCAAGTATTCCAAAGATACTTTTCGGATACGTGGTTGATGGTGTTTTTTCTGATTCAATTTTCCATGATAATATTGAACATGAGTTGGGGAAACAAAACCTTTTACAAGGAGTGGGAGGGTTTGTTTAAGCGTGTTCATGGCAATGGGGTTGAATGGTGGCGAAGTCAACAAGATGTATCGAAGAAGTTCGTGAGAATAGAGAGTGAACCGGAATGGAAGAAAAGAAATATGACAGTGAGGACGGAAAGAAACTAGTGTGTGAAGGAAATGATATGCAAATTCTGAGAGCATGTACGAGTAGGTAACAACAAATTTTGTGGATGCGAGAAAAACGACATCTATTTGTTGTTTTACAAAATCGATTTTTCACATTGAAATATTTCCTTTTTTTCGGTCAGAAGGATATTCTTTTGGGAACGAGTTATCAAGCACATTGCAGGAAGTAGAATGACGTCAACATGATACGGAGTAGTATTGTGGATATTTGCCACAAAAAACTATGGAACAAGGACAATCAGTTTTGTCACATTATCTAGATATAGAAAATAACAAGATGGTATGGGAAAGGTCTTTTAAATATTTGAAGATTTTTGTTTGATTTTTTTTTGGATTGGTGTACAAGACTGTTGTGAATACCCATTTGGCAAGAGAAATGTGAAAAAGATCGAGGACATAAAACCTTTTTCAACTCAAACTATCTATTTTACTTTTATTTGAATTGAATTTAAAAATGTTAGATAAAATTTATCAATGCTTTGCTATTACGCTCGCAATGTTTGAGAGTAGAGTTTCATTCGATGCATCTTTAAAGAAAAGCATCTTATCAAAATCTATTTCGCGCATTGAAGTTTGGAGTTGTCAGAGCTCCTTTTTTCTAATCAAACTTTTTTACGAGTGTGAGAAGATTGGCATCACGTTTTACTTTGACCCTGTTTTGGCTTTGGTACCGGTAGCTCTAAGTTAACTCAAAAACCGGTGCGTATTTTCTCGTCCGTATCTGGATTCGAACCAGAGACCTTACACGCTTGAAGCTAATGCTCTGCCCACTAAGTTACAAAAGCTCAAATATGTTTGTTTCCAGTTGTTATACTCCAGCCACCAGTATGGAGTGAAACGAACGGATACAAAGATAGAATGTCCCAACCAATGAAGAAATAGGGCTGAGGTATCTACAGGGGAGCCTGAACCGTAGCAAAACTGCCTCGGCGGAAGTATATAGCAGATTTGCCACGAGCACCGATAGCGCTGGCTTAATACAAGAGGGCAATATCAGTCTATGTCAGTCTACTCCCTTGGAGATAAGAAATAGGTTACAAGTAAGAACGTCAAAGGACTGATAGATCATTGAAAAAGAGAGAAAAAATGCTGTCAAACGCGAATTGTACAGCATGAAGAAGCAGGTATATCAACGCTAGAAGTGATTTAATCTTTGAATTTCCCCTTTCCAACAATTTAGCTATAGCTTATAAGAGCAAGCTGTTAACATTTCTGACAATGAACAGGTGAGACGTAATAGAACTCACGTTAGTGTCAAAAAGTACAGTACATCTACTGAAAACGTGGAACTTAATTCTCTGATCAATGACACATAGCGTTTGAACTATGAAAAGAAATTGCGAAAAGGCTAAATTGTAGCTAACCGAAGTGCACAGACTGGGAGGGGCTATCCGAAACAGCCTTTACTACCTGTATTTGAGTTACACTACGAAGACTGAATTAGATGAAACGGTGGATAAGTTTGTCAGAATAATGCTCGCCTCCTACCATGACAACCTTTCATCAAGAAGAACCATAATTAGCGCATGCCTAGCCTTTGATGTCATTAACGGAACAGTTAGTATAGCAGCTCTCTCTAACCGAATTACTTTCAACAATCAAATAAGACGGACTAGGCATACAACCCTCCTTAAGGAATACCAGCACCTTACAATTTATGGGTATAATGAACCCATCAATAGGTGCTGTAGAACATTCAACACTGTAAGTCATCACTACTCTTCAGGTATCACCAAATCTACTTTCAAAAATAACTTGACAAAGGCCCTATTAACTTCTTAACCTACTTATTTCCCATCCTTATTCGCCTAAATGCAAATAAACATTAACTTGAAATACTTGCTTGTTCTATTTTATGCATATTCTATTGTAATATATATTGTATCATGCCTTGTTTGGCAAATAAATAAATAAATAAATAAAAACCAGTGCCTCCAAAAAGAGGGTACCATGGCGGAACAGGAAGTAAGAAAAACTTTGAAAAGCCTCGAGAACAGAGTCTATTAAGGTAAAAAATACAAAAAACTGGGAATCACAATAAAAAGCTCTCAGAATACAGAAAAAATGAACTTAGAAAATCTAAAAGAAAGGTTTGGATTGCTTTTTGTGATGATCTTAATATCCCAGAGGCTGACAGAAAATAGAAAGTTTTGTTTAAAGACAGCATATAAGTTAGGTTAGTTTGAGTGGCTGTCAATCGGAGGATCCTATCGAAAAACACAGAAAGGTGCAATAGAAGCCCTTTTGTAATAACAAAGATATAACCTCCCTTAGCAACTGTACTCTGCGGTCCATGTTGCTCATTTGCGGAACTGGATAAAGGATGGACCAGTCAGAACTGAGAACAAAAGCAAAAATTATCTCCTCGCGAGAACCAGACGCCGCCACATGAGATAAAGGACGGACTCCTCTTCCATCTCCGAGCCACAGCTACGAAAGAAATAGTTGAACCCTGCACCAGAACACTGCACATACTACCTTATGAAACTATAGAGCGAAGGGCAGTTCTAGTCAAACTAAACAACAGCCTGGTGCGACCTTTAACTATGGAAGTCCAGGACCGTCTTGCGATTGCACATGATAATTGTTTAGCCCAGGATTTCTTAGCGTCCTAAAAGTAAGTGCATATTAGACTACTGCAAATTGCAAATGGAGGGATGACGACTACCTAGAGGGGGACATGCTAGAAGTCCAGCTTAAGGCATTCTTCGCAGGCAGCAAAATTAGTAATAATAGTGAGGCCGATGAAGTAGATGAAGGCACTGAGCGGACTCTTCGCTCACCACTGATGAAAGAAATGAAAAGGTTGAATGGGTAACAAGCTCCTTTAAACCACAGCGAAACAAAAAGCCACAGCGAAATTGAAATTGATATTTATATTGTTTTATATAATTAATACATACATACATTTAGAATTAGATATATAACGCAGACGAGGAGAATAGCATCGGTTATGTTCATCTCCAAGGGTAGCAACATATTGGCCGACGTACCATAATCATAAAGCTCAATTACCTTTACTTCTTTCATATCAAAGACCATGGAGAAGTCGGCCTGTACGTAAGGAACAATATTCTTCCAAAAAGGCAAACCATACTACATCAGGTACACAAAAGCTGATTCAAATAGCCAAAAAAAAGGCACACTATACGCTTTCATGGACATAGAAAGAGGGAGTCTTTGAGAATACATGGGCACAAGACACCAAGCGTTCTAGAGGTACGACGCTTCTCAAGAAGTAGTAAAGTGGACGAAAAAAAAATTGTAGGCAGTTTGTCAAATATCCGCGGTTTGAAGACTTAATTTCGATGAACACTATATTATTTGCTTCACAGAAACATGGCTTATAAGCAACACACAGAATAGAGAAGAAAGAGAGAAAATAACGAGTATATCGATAGAAAATAGAATCGATAGAAAATAGAAGAATCGATAGAAAATAGAAAAAGAACTAACAGAAAATTACCTCTTTTAACTTTCTATGAGGGCTTTTTCTAATTTCCTAACTACCAAAACATTCAACATAACCTTCAAAAAACCAAAGCCACCTCACAGCAAAAAAGACAACTTCTCATGAGCTTTTCTTTTTTCTATCAGCACATTCTATAGTTCAGCACGTGAGCTCCCAATGAGGAATAGAATGTCTGTACTAGTGAATTTACTGGTACAGGAGTGTTGTTTCCAATGCGTATACTCTATTCTCTGCTGGATAGAGGAGCGAAAAAATGCGCCTATTGTATCCTTTTAAAACTTGTGAAAAACCTTATCTTTGGGATACTTTGCCTAATTATAACTAATTTAATTCATAAATTTGTTACATCATTCCAAAGTGACAGTAAACCGTTAACTTTGGAAGGACATAATGATGAAGTTAAAAAGCAGGCTTAGATTTCTTCTTAACAGTTTTGCCTCACTTTAAAGTCACAACCGGCTTCAAAAAGACGTAGTTACATTTAGACAAGGAGTGGATTAGATATTTTTTAATTTAACAAGTGCAATTATTTTTTTGATTTATTTTTCTTGTGTTCTGCTGCATAAGACCTCAGGGCCTGGGTCGTCCCCATGATTGTTGTGAAACAATGCCACTTCCGGTTTACTACACACAAGTATACGCAGGTTCATGCAACATGGAACGGTCAAATGCGCTACATAACTTATTGCTTCAGTAGCCTGAATGCAGCTATTGTACACTGTGAGTACTTATATTAGCTGCGTTGACGAAGTAGCGGAGCAGATTTTGGGATTGGCAGAATGCAAAGTACTGTTCGGCTGAGCTAGCTGGCGATTTACGGCCAATTAAAATGTTGCAGAGAAGGAAACTCAGCTGAGCCAGTTTTCGCAACAATCGACCACAAATGCGAAGAAACCTAGTAGCTTGATGTAAAAGGTTAAAAAGAATGTAAAAGACTACCTAAGTTTCGATGATAAAAGCAAAAAAATGCAGTGGCTCTCTGAGAAAGTAGCATAAGGGCCCTATGCAGAGCTTTACCGAGCTACCTTCATAGCAAAAAGTGAAGATTATATTCTCCTACTAGAATATAATAAAAGTCTCTTTCGGGGTGCTAGGTAGGTTCGTGAGATTGGATATTGTATAAGTGCCTTGTAACTAAATACCTGGGTATAGATAACGGTTATAAATAAATTTTAAGCATTCAAATCTTTCCGTCATAAGCTTTATGCAGGTGCAGATATAAATTATATGTTCACTACTGAAAAAAAAACAAGCTACCTACCGCATTGCTGAACAGAAGAACTGAAAAAAGGACTGAGAGGACTGAGAGGGCTAGCAAGCGGATGACTAGAAATAAATACGATTCATATATTTTGCCCCACCAGCCAAAAACCACTATATGCTATTGAAATTGAAAGTCTGTCGATTACCTATTTTATGTTATAATATCTCCAGACGACAGCAATGGATGTCTACTGCCTCATTCAATCTAGCCGCAATCTCACCATTCATCTACCGCATCGACCAACCGAGAAGAATATTTCAATTTGCTAGACACTCTAAATTCCAGTTTGCTACTAATTTCACACCATTACCATATAATTTTCATGCGATAAACACAAGACCAATTGAATCGACATCATATGTTTACTTGCTAATATTAACTTCTCCCAAGATACCAACAACCGGATCTTGAGTCGACCTTGCCTCCAAGTCTATTCGTAATTAGTTCTGATACATTATTCCGGTGTAGATTCTCCTCATTCTTCTCAAGACGATGTCCTTACGTCGGTAAACTATATGTTACAGATTTGCTTATGCAAACACACTTATAAATGTAGGCATGCATAGGAGACTTCAGGAGAGAGATTTGCTTACATAGATAAATAGGCTCGAGCCTATTCAAGGAAACGTGTACCTATGGATTGTCTAAGTACTATAATAAACTAATTGCAATTTGTCTAAGGAATTACCCATATCCGTTCTTAGCATACATGGCTACGCAGAACTGAGGACTAATCGATTCAAACAGTGTCACACCTTTGATTACTGTGGAATTTATTGATGAATTAGGATGATGACAATGGGCTCAGAATTAGTGTAATAGTAAAATGGGAAGCACCATTGTAACTACAGTTCTGTGGTTTATTTTATGAGATGATGGAATTCGGCATTTTCAGTTTATAATATGATTTAGATGACAGCGTTTCTGATTGAGTTGGGGGAGGATGTCCTTGGGCTTGGAAATTGATGAGGATAGCTGGGAATTATTAGACAATAGGGTTTTATTTATTGTTTTAAATTGTATAAATATTGTTTTTTTTTCTTACACTTTTGCATGTTTTTATATTATAAGCAGTTATATTATGTTCGGTTTTTTTTTATTATTCAGTTATATTATAAGCAGTGTTACCGTAAAAATTTGGGAAAAATAAAGCACTTACGAAAACTTTATTTTTTTCGACAGAAAAACAAATTTATTAATAGAAAAGAGTCATAATACCAAATTCACGTTGGAGACAGATTACAATCGAATCTTGTTCCCGAATCTATAAACATCTTTTTATTCATACGTCCATGCATTTTGTATTTACACGAGGCAACTCAACTCCAGTTCTTAGAAGGCGATACAGGTGAGGTATCAAACTAGAGATCTCAAAGCTTGGTTCTTATAGAAAAGGAGGCTGCGTGGCTGGGAAGAGTCGCAAGTCACGTTAAAAGCGTGGCAGGCCTTAGAATACGTTCGAAGCTTGCGCCATTGAGTTGGCGGGATAGGTTCAGTTGAGTTGTACACCTGATGATCTTCTAGAACTTCAGGAAGCTCTCGAAGTGATTGAGGTCTGTAGTACAAACTGGAAAAAGGTTGAGCTAGAAATGAGGCGAAAGAATCATTGACCCAAAGAGCGTGAAAACAAAGAGACGACTGAAACTCTACGTGCCGCGAAGAATAGTGCACAAAAAACCGGCAAAGACTTCTAAATCTGGCCCGAATGGCGGAAGCACGGCGAGACGGGAGCCACTGATTAGAACCTTGGGTGGCTGTGGCTAAAAGGTCTCGAAAGGGTAACGACAAGCAGGAGAGGTCTATATCAGTAGCTCCATCTGAAAGAGTGCCGTTAAAACTGCGGTCGGAAACAGGTAAGCGCAGGCGAAATAGGACGTAGGCACTTAGGGTTAAGAAGGAAGCAATGACGATAAGGCTCGCCCCACAGAAACCTTACGCGGAGGTCCTTCAGCAGATCCGCGGAGGCGTGAGCCCAAGCAAAGTAGGGGTATAAGTACGTTAGATTAGAAAAACAGTTGACAGCGGAGTGCTGGTGACACTCGCGAAATGCGAGAACATCGTGAAATTTGATGAAGTCATTCAAACGGTGGTAGGGGGCCTCGGTAAGGCCAAAGTCGAGATCCTTGACCTCGATAGCCCTACAACCGAGAAAAAGGTGGAGGCAGCGATTCGGGAGAGAGAAATCGAAAATGCTAAAATTGCGTTACTACCTCCAAATGCAGAAGTTTCGTCTATGAGAATTCTCCAAGGGAACACTCAGAGTTGTCGTCCGGTGGAAGATTTGTTCACGCAGCTGGTATGTAAATCCGGAGGAGAAATCGATTGAATCTATCGAAGGAGAAATCCATTGAATCTATCGAAGGAGAAATCCAGAGACTTGTTATACACATGCTTCAGGTTATGCAGCTGTATGGTTTGCAGACGTTCGAAGTGTTCGAGTTGATCAGCGGGGTTCATGTAATGGGTATGTTTGGATCCTTAACTAAGGTATTAATTTTATCCGCTTCTATTTCTCCCCAAACAAACCAATTATGAAATTTCGCAGGAAAATGAGAGCACTGGAAGATATGTTACGAGATCTGCCGGGTGCTTTGGTGGTGACCGACGACTTCAACCCGAGAACTTTGGAGTGGGGAATGCCAACCCAGAATACACAGGAAAAATTAATTATGGAAACAATGGTTAGATTTAACATGGCTCTCTAAATAAGGGCTCAGCACCAACGTATCGCAGACCGGCGTTCGGCGAATCTTTACCTGACATAGCTCTCATTTCGGAAGCATTGTAAGTGCTGACGAAGGACTGAAGGGTGAGGGAAGAGAAAGCGATCATAACTACATCAGAGGAAAGACTAAGAGGAAAACCAAAGAAGAACCTGTCAGAGGAAAACCAAAGCTCACAAAGCTCCGGTCGAAACATACTTGGCTGGAATACTTTCAAGTTAGATAGAAGAAAACTTTTCGAGTCACTCGACGGCAGCTTTGTCAACGGGGGCAGCGCAGCTCAAGTAAGGTTAGAGACAGATCAGACAGTGGTCAATATGCTGGTGAGCTTTATGAAGCATGCGCGCGATGTCTCGATGCCACGTCGGAGACAGCCCCCTAGGAAGCAACAGGCTTATTGCTGGACCCAAGAGATAGCGGAATTAAGGCGAAGAGCTTTATCGTTCAGGCGTAGAGCTCAGCGATTTATCGGTAGTGTAGAAGCATCCCAAGCTCCCGCAAAGCACAAAAGGGCGAAAAAGAGCGGGCGAGCAAAAAACAGAAAGTATCGAGCTAGGAGGGCAAGCGTTCAACGCAGAGGGGCGCTACCTTACGGTATCAGATAACACCGTGTTGGTCATAGCAGGCGTAATCCCAGTCGAACGGTAATTCCAGTTGGCGAACGAGTGCAGAGAGATATTTCTGAATTCCCCCTCAGAAGTGGGAAGAGTCATAGCAACTTGAGCTTTTGGAGGAACGGAGTGCTACAAGTACAACGGGAACACGGACGACTAGGACCGCGGTAGAAAACACTGGCTAATCCTACCTTACGGTATCAGATAACACCGTGTTGGTCATAGCAGGCGTAATCCCAGTCGAACGGTAATTCCAGTTGGCGAACGAGTGCAGAGAGATATTTCTGAATTCCCCCTCAGAAGTGGGAAGAGTCATAGCAACTTGAGCTTTTGGAGGAACGGAGTGCTACAAGTACAACGGGAACACGGACGACTAGGACCGCGGTAGAAAACACTGGCTAATCGTGACCATGGTGCAATATCAGGCCATGTCTGCTTTAGGAAATACCTTCATAGACTGGGGAAAGTCAGGACCAAATACTGCGAATACTGCATTAAAGAAATTGATAATGCATTGTATATTTTCCTGACGTGCCTGGGCTTCAGAAAAGAACGGAAGCACTCTGGTCCGCAATCGGTTCTGCGACACAGGAGACGATTATGAAGGTCATCACCTCAGAAGACAATTGGGTACGTGTCTCAGTATATGTAGAGACGATATTGCGATTGAAAAGAGAAGAGGGTTGCCTTGCAGACTCCTCCTGACAGAACGAAAGTAGTCGTGGGGGCACCAGATAGGTGCTAGTGGCACAGCCGAGTCGAAGTAAAGCGAAAGCGGTTCCAGCTCGGACTCCTATGGTCAGCGGGTGGTGTTTTTTAAGTGAGTAAGAATCTCCAATAATCCTGCATATTTCGCAGGAAAACTAGGACGGTTTTTCGACACGCGTTAAAAAAATGTATCCTAAATTTAACATTCGTCTTAAAAAGCCATTAGTCATAAGATAATATAATAATGAATAAAATGCGGGAAAAGCAAAAGGTACGGCTGAATAAAATAGCTATCACCAACTGATTCGATGCAAGTGCTGCATTTGGAGGTTTAGAGACAGTGATAGTGGGCCAAAAATATTAACACGTCGTTTAGACTAACTCATTTTCGAACCTTCAAAAATACTGTTAGTGTAAGGTTCGGCCGTATAAGTTCTCGCCGACTAATTTATCATGCCTATAAGTTGTTACTGCTCATAAAACTTTGGTATAAAGCTGAGTTGTCTCTTTCAATAAAGGCGATATTACCCGTTAAAGGAATAAACTCAACGTGAAGTTGCTCTGACGAAAATGCTTAACATTATTTCCTGTTACTAAACTTCTACTAGTGCCAACCTTATGTCATTTACAAAATCTGCTTTTTACTGGATCTTCTTCAGATCTCTTATTGTCACTCCCACTTACACCGGCAAACGCAAGAAAGCTCTTATTGAATAGAGTCGTGGGTAAAACATGCTGACTTTCACACCCTCAACAAAAACTGCTCAATATTCGTCTCACCTATTCCGTCTTTTCTTTATTATAACTATAAATGCGAGTGTTGGGATCGTTGTGGCCTGAAAACTGTTGTCGAATGCAATTGTGCACTCGTAGTACACATGAACAACAGCAGCTTGGCATCTACTACCATCCCAGACTCTGAACTCTTATCTGAAGACTTTTCATGAACGTGTGCATAAAGGAAATGATGCAGGTTGCAAGTGAAGAAAATCATTTCGGGAGATACCAAACATAATAATAGAGACACGTTGGAGTGCCCGTTTCTGAAAAGGACGAGAAAATGGGAGTATGAGTAGTATGTTTTGAACGCGGGCTAAGTATTTTCCGCTTGCTGTCGTTACTTCTTTTACGCGGAAAATACTTAAAAGTGTGCCGTTAGATGAAAGCTGGATGTACCTAGGACTTGGCATCTTGTCCTCATCTTACATACAGGCAACGATGATAATAACGGTCACGAATGAATGGAGGAGCTGGAACAAAAAAGTGAATCGAAAGAACGAGTGCATGCCAGGATGCAGTCGCGAGCTCACTGGGTGGCTGGGGTCGATTGAAGGATATAGGCGAAGAATGATGAAACTTCATTCACGATTGCACAGGATGGTTTTAAGTGCAAGTGATGAAGTGGCGTTGAATGATGAACGAACCGAATTTTCTTAAGTTTTCCAGTAGTTGAAGCATTCCTTCTAAAATGTTGTCATGATTCTTCTTGATCGTTCTTGTAAGCTTCGCTGTTTAGGGAGCGGTACTCCCTAGAAGCCTGGGAACATTGAATGGAGTGCCGGGAGGAAGATGAAGTGCTCATTGAGAATGGGAAGTGAATCTTCTTGCAGAAACGAGTAAAAGAAAGGCATATCACGGTATCATCGCTGAATAGAAGTGCACTCGGTGAATATGATGAGGATCATGAGTATGTTTGGCATTAGTGTGTGGTGGCTGGGGACGTGTCGATGGTTTTAATGATGATTATGATGATGAGGCTGGTGGTTCGGGTCGTAGCTTCGGTGTGTGCTGCCGAATAGAAGTGAAGATGAGATGTTAATGGGGATTTGTAAGGAGATACAGTACAGCGGAATTTTCGCCATTATATTTTTCAAGTGTTAAATATTCAGTCAGTCGGCATTGTTTGATGTGTACTAAGTGATTTTCATGTGAAGGAGAAGAATCGTTCTGAAAACGGTGAAGAGATGTCATGAAAGGAGAGCGTGAATAATGTGTTTGCTGAAATCCGGTTGTCTTTTGTATTATATAATGTAAGTGTGGGTGTAGAAGTTTTTCCGAAAAGTGTCGATTGTACTGTGGAGGTAGCAGTTCCTATGTTGCTTGAAGTTGAAAAACAGAAGTTATAAATGTATCAAAATTGTTCGTGGATTAAATCAAATCTTGTTGAGATAAATTTTGTAAACTTATATTTTCCTTTAGATTCAAGAAATCGAATCAAGCTTACTTCATGAAAAGATTTGCATACAATTCGGGTAGCGTTATTAAGTCCGGTCTAGGCCTGCTGCTGTATAAAATTCGACACGTCAAAATTTTGCGCTGCTTTCACCAAGTTTAGCATTCTTTGCTCATACGTATATATTTGAAGGCAGCTTTGGTCGCTCCTTCCAAGAATCCTGCTTCCCTCAAGTTACTCTCCATTGCAACATTAATCATATACACTGTTGCTTAATCGGTTTTCATGTCAGGAGCTAAATATCTTTTGGAAGTACTTCGAAAAACATAGGAGCTGACAAGATGATGACCTTGTGTAATTAATACGTACTTATGTAGATTCCACCCAGCATCTAGGATGCCATCCAGCATTGACTTGAGCAAACAGCAAGCAAAATTTGTGCTACTCTGGGTCATCTTCTTCTGCTGAAGAACGGACTTATGCAGCACTATACTGTCGATTTCGATGCAATTTTCTCATAAAACATAAACATGCTCTCTCAGAGAGCATGTGGATCATTGTGCTGCCTAAGTAAACGCAACAGCGAAGAATAAAAGTAGGTGTCAGTGCACGCAAATAGCACACTCAACACAAAAGAAGAACGCGCGATATGCACTGCTAGACGGTAGGAAGCGTTACTACTAGGTCTGATTCATCCATCCAATAAAATAGCTTAAAGAGGAGGCAATCTTCCAGGAAATGTCTTTGCAATCCGAAGGAAGTAAGATGTAGGAATGAAAGACGATCATTGTAAGGACGATAAGGAAGCTGAAATTTAAAGAATGAGGTACGTGTAAATCTGCGTTCAACAGACTCCAAAGTATTATTTAAATAAACATAATGAGGACACCAAGCTTGACAGTAATATTCAAGAAAAAGACAAGTAAAGAGAAAGTTGCATACAGGTGAAAATATTAACGAGGATTTTAGAGGATTTTATTATGAAACCTGATAATTTAGAGGCCTTGGCAGTAATGTATGAAATATGCTTCTCGTATTTAAGCTTTGGATTAAATATTGCACCAAAATGTCTACAATTATCAAAAACATTTAAAATAGAGCGAGAAACAGAATATAAAATCAAAAGTGACGTTTTACAGTAGAAGACATTTTGTGACATTTAGCGATGTTCAAAGTGAGAGCATTGACAGTGCACCAAATCTATAAGCTATTAAGATATTAAGCTCGATAAGTTGAAACAACTTGAAATCGTCGGCATATTAAAGACAGGAGGATCGGATTAATGAAAGTTGATCGTTCATGAACAATAGAAAAAGAAGAGGACCAATGGTAGACCCTTGCGGAACACCAGATAAAAGATAAAAGGGAATTGCTATACAGCTATAATACTGATACGACCAAAGATGTAAGAGTTAAACCAAGAATGAAGATAAATAGCTATGTCATCGTTCCTCAGCAAAGGCTTTGGAGAAGTTAGTATATACAGGGTTTTTTTTTGTTTTAGAGGTATAGAACTTTAAGTTGGCAACATTTTTTAATGCTACGTATGGTGTGACAGCTATCATGCGTTTTATGGTTCGTTTGGTTTGTCATTTTATCATGAATAGGTTGACGCCTGAGCAACGTCTGGAAATTGTGCAGATTTATTTCGAAAAAAAAAAACGGTTTTCAAGAAAAAACGGATTTATTTCGAAAAAAACGGTTCAGTTTAGCGTTGAGGCTCATTTCTGGTTGAATGGCTAGGTCAATAAACAAAACTGCCGCATTTGGAGTAATGAGCAACCACAGACGGTTATCTAAACACCGTTACATTCAGAGAAAGTTACTATTTGGTCTACTTTATGGGCCCGTGGAATAATTGGTCCATATGTCTTCAAAAATGCTGCTGGGAATATCATTACAGCCCATGGTGACTGCTATAGAGCCATGATCAATGACTTTTTCGTTTCGGAATTGACTCGCCTTAAAGCAGGGGACCTCTGGTTTCAACAGGATGGCGCGACATGCCATACAGCCCGTGCAACCATCGACTTGTCGAAGAAACATTTAATGAGCGCATAATTTCTCATTTTGGACCTGTGAACTGGCCTGCAAGATCTTGTAATTTAACACCGCTGAACTACCCTGAACTTGTGGAGATACGTCAAATCACTCGTCTATGTCGACAAGCTCGTGACACTTGACCATTTGGAAGACAACATTCGCCGCGCTATTGGCGGGATACGGCCCCGATTATTGGTTAGAGTAGTCGAAAATTGGACCTCTCGTTTGGACTTCCTCCACGACAGTCGTGGCGCTCACATGCCCGAGATCATATTCAAATAAAAATGGGAGATGGGAGATAATTATCTTTCGATAATGGGAGATAATTATCTTTCGAATAAAACCAATTTCATTGCAATCAAAACAATTTATCCGTATTTTATTTCATTTGAAAGTTCTATAGCTCTATATAAAGAACCCTATAGTACGTTTACCTGCTTTTGATGGTCAAAAGCGTAAGCGACCAAATGTGTAAAGGAAAAAAGGTTGGTTAAAGTGGATTTGCCTTTGACAAAGCCATGCTGCTCATGAGCTAGGAGTCGACTCTCTTGTAAACCACTTTCTCAAAAATCTTGCTAAAACAAGGAAGAAGGGAAATGGGACGGTAGTTTGAGATGCATGTACGATCACTAGCTTTATGTATTGGGCAGATGTTGTCAATTTTCCAGAGAGGAGGGAAAGAGCTTGTGGCTATATATACTTATGTTGAACAAGATAGAAAGAGGGACGCTCAGAGATGATGAAAGAGATTTAGCCTGGATATTTGGAATACCGTCATCGATATTGGTATCGATATCTAGCAGCTTCTTTCGCCTTAGAGCGTAGTTCTTTTAAAAAAAAAGGAGGCCAGCAAGTAAGCCAGATATTTCATATAAATTACGAGCTATATTTTTGACTTCGAGTGCGACTGAATCATCATTGCTGAGCCAAGAAGCATCATTCAGTTTATAAGACGCTGAATTGGTTTAAATTGGAGAATGCGATTCGGGAGAAAAATATACAATTTGCGCACGACAGAAAGAGAACAAATTTGTTCGATTTATTTTATTATTTATTTCTTTATTATTTATATGCTACATTATTTCATTATTTATTTATTTTCAGTGAAATCAGCTTGGCGAAAATTAAAAAGTAGTCGGCAAAGGCATTTGGTTCCTCATATAATTAATATTGGAGATTTCAGCGATAAGAGGAGGATGATGAGGACCAGGAGGCAAATAGGAAGAGAGAGCAGCACCTAATGATAGTGATGATTTTGGGAGATTGGACAAGGCAAGGTCCAGAATGCTAAGTTGTAATGTTAAGTAAATGTTACGTTGTGAGAGGGAACAAATTGAGAGAAACGATGACGTTATTAAGAGGTACTACTAGTCGAGATGATAATAATCACCAGTATCCCAATCTAGAGTTGGAAGGTTGAATCATCATATAGCAGAACGTAAGCGCTGGAAAAACGAATATTGAAGTAAGAAGAGAGTTCCACAAGGAATCGTTCATAAACTGACAGAGATACACGGGATATATATTGAAGCGACGACTAAGTTTTAAGCACAATGCGCACATAAATACATTTCAACAGGAGAACAGAAAGCGAAATTACGACAGAGTCTTCCGTTGAGTGGCTTATTAACACCAATCAGAACACCTTCACTATTGGATTTACCACTAACTAAACGATACCGGTCCTTATGGACAACGATGTAGTTAGGCAAAATTTCCGAATCGAAGATATTATCAGTGAGCCAGGTTTCTGCAAGACATACTTATGTTTTAAAGCAGTTTTAATTGCTGGGTTTAAAGCTACTTGCACCAATATCATATGGTGCATCTGCTCTGGATAACGCGACATTGCGGTGTTGAAGGAAGCTAAATTACTAATGATATTGTGAAGCAAGTCTCAACGCTTCCACTACAGGGCCCAGAAAACTACTTTAGCAGTGCCGACTGCATTCGCCTATGCCACTTCTGATGTTGACAGGCACACATAGACCTTCCTCTCAAAGCTTAACCATGGGACTGCAGGATTCCTACTCAAAAAGAGTAGGAAGAATTGTAGAGGTATGACAGGCATACTGACTGGACACAGCTTTTAAGAAGGACAAATGCATCCCGTAAGTGTTGCCCAGGATCACGTTTACCCATGCTGCTCTCTCTTTTTTGGTCAACCTACCATATACACCTATCATATACAAATGCTTTGGCTGTGATGTTACGTGTATCTAAAGGATAACCTCTTATCCAAAAAAAAACCCACCCTGGAGTTTGCTTCGGTGTTGAAGAAGTTCGCTTCTTAATGGGTTTTTGTGGTGGTTTCGGTTTAGAGCCTATCTGTTTGTCATGGCCAGACAGAGATCTAGACTCGGCACTGGCAAGGAAATAATATGAATCAGCATATCTTTATCCGCGTTTTCAGGCCAATTTTGGTAACTCCTTATTCTGTCGTATGTGAAGAAGGTAAACTCTTTATTATGGTATCTAGGTCTGTACCCCAGTTTAAATAGGTTATTATGATATTGATATACTTTTTGGTAGATATTATAATTAACGCTGGTAGCTAATCAGGAATTAGCAGCATCCTTTTGGCGGATCATGCATGAATGCTGCATTTCAGGGAATGCATATGAAATGGTGATTCAATTTTTGCCCGAAAACAGCTGTAGGTACAGATACTGATGCAAGCAGACGATATAATGTGTACCATAAAGTAATGTCTCGAGAACTATTGGTTCCCCGCGAATTTCGTTGGTACTTTTTGATGCAGACTTTCATGATGAGCAAATTTAATAAGCTATCACTCACTTAACACCACTAATTTGCGAAATACTTACGACCTTAAATAATTTTTTTACACCGCACAAGATTTCACAATGGACTTTTTGGAACTTGGAATTTGGTATTTCTTCCGCGTATTTGACGGCCTCTTAAAGTTAAGGACTGGACTAATTTTCATGTGGAGATGACGTGTTATCGGCCATGACGTGCTAATGAAGAAAAATCGTGAAAATTTCAGTTTTTATATATAAGGAAGAGAAGACAATTTGTCCTTACGCGAAACTGTGTAACTAGGTAAAAGTTCCGAATCGAAGATATCATCATTGAGCCAAGTTTCGGTAAGACATATTTATGTTTTTAAGCAATTTTAATTGCTGGGTTTAGAGCTGCTTGCACCAATTGTATGGTCTTTTCCATGAGGCCGAAAAAATATGTCCTCTTAACTAGTTGCTTGTAGTGATGGGCTCAAAAACGCCAAACAGTTTGAAAAAAACGTTTGGCTGCAAAAAAAAAAGAACGAACAGTTTTTCCAAACAGCGACAAACAGTTTTTCTAAAATGAAATTTTTGTTCTAGAACGAACAGCATTTCTAAAACGAACCGTATTTCTACAACGAATAGTTTTTCTAAAACCAATTATTCCAACTATTCTAAAACAAATAGCTTTTCTAAAGCCAATCGTTTTTCTAAAACGGACCATTCTTCACAAACCAACAGTTTTTCTAAAACGAATAGTTTTCATAAAACCAATCGTTTTTCTAAAACCAATCGTTTTTCTAAAACCAATCGTTTTCCGTTTTTCTCAAACGAACCATTTTTTTAAAACGAACCGTTTTTTTTAAAAACAAACTGTTTTTTTTAAAACGAGTCGTTTTTCATTTTTTAAAAACGAACTGTTTTTTTAAAACGAGTCGTTTTTGGTTTTTCTAAAACAAACCGTTTTTTTAAAACGAGGCGTTTTTGGTTTTTTCAAAACGAACTGTTTTTTTTAAAAGGAATCGTTTTTCGTTTGTTAAAAACGAACTGTTTTTTTTTAGACGAATCGTTTTTCGTTTTTTTTTAAAACGAACCGTTTTTCGTTTGTTAAAACGAACTGTTTGGTAGTGGAAAACTGTTTAGCTGCGGAAAACAGTATTTTAGTACTTGCAAATATTTTCGTACTTTGCAAGTATTCAAATATTCAAAAAAATTTTAGGGCAAAAGGAGCTGAAATCGGACAAAAGCGACCAATTTTTCGGTTAGAGTGGTTTGGGACATAACGGGCCAAGACCTATTACTGTGATATAAAAATTTCGGTTTTGTAGGGGAGTGATGGGTTTTTTGGCTATAGTTTGGCAAAAACTGCTTTTATCGCGCTTTCGATGATTGGAAGTGGTCGGGGAGTATATTAGTGATATTTTAAGGGCAAATAATTTTTGATAGAAGAAATTGGGCAAAAACACCAATTTATTCCAAACAAATTTTTTTGATCTAGCATGAATTCAGGGACCTTTCTGAGTTATTTCGAGCGAAATTTCCATACAAGTCTGGGAAAAAGGGGCCTAGTTTCGAAGATGCGGCAACATGAAATCCTCTGGAAAAACTAAGAGTAGCACTAAAAGTGCCAAGGAGGAACAGGTTGAGATCCTTTTTGGTTCACCAGTTGGCGTCTCCGAGTGTGCTGAGGCCCTCCTCCTGACTGCAGGTCGCCACGAGGGTGTCTCCATACCTACCGGGGTTGTGAAGTTTACGAGACCATGGGAGCTAAGGTGCCCCTGGACTCATGTCCAGCCTTACGGAAGAGGTTGGCCCCCTAGTGGGTGCATGTTTAATAAACGAAACATTTTTTTTTATTTCTTAATAAAAACTTCATGCTTCAGTGAGGCGAAGTGGAAATCCGACTGTTTTAGATTAGCCAGGAAAAGTTTGGTATCAGAGATCGCTCGATGAAAAGTCATATAGATGACAACAGGATTAGTTGGTCCTATCTTAGTAAAAAAATTTTATCTTTTGTAATGCAGGAGGTGTTTTTTGCATTTAATAAAATGAAAAACAAATTAAATTGATTGAATTTGATCGTTTTTCTTTAGATGGCCCCCAGATTAGAGAAACTCTTGCCAAATAAATGACCGACGTTTGGAAAGTTACGGACAAGCTGCACAGACTAACGAATCGGTATTCTTTGAAGGTAATTTGGCACCATCACCATTCTTGCTTGGGAACGTTGTGTCTGGAGGATGGAGGAGGGCATATTAGTCAATTTCATTATATTACTGCAAATTGTGTGCATTGTATGTATACATGTACGTTCTTCAACTAGGTATTTGGAAGAGGTATTTTTTCGTACTCGTACTAGTTATACCTAGTATGTGAAAATCCTAGTACGACCCAACTCTAATTGTCATACAGCATAACATTTGTTTCTCTCGTTAATTCAAACTGTTTTCTTCAAAAAGTTTTAAAAAACAGTTGTTTTTGAAAAAAAAACAGTTCATTTTCGTTTTTTGAAAACAACAGAAACGCCCATCACTAGTTGCTAGGCAGTAAAAACATGACAATAAGCTAATCAATTTTAGAACCGTAAAATAAAGCAGCTGGATATTGAATTTGTTCGTTATTCAGTTCTAACTGAACGAAGTTTCGAAAATTATGTTACACGATTTTGTTCTATTTGTGAGAAAAAACCAATTTTGGTGTTAGAACCAGGTCACGCCTCTTTGGGTCCTGGCTAGCTCGCTTAGGTGGACCGTGGGCGCCACTCGCTCGCCATCTCGCGCTAGTGCAGTTTGTTCACAGTGATAGCGCATACCAACCTATATAAACAAACAAATTGACTGAAATCATCAACTAATTCAAATTCAAGAGGAGGCGTTGCTAAGGCATGAGGATATATCACTGCGCAGGGAATAACCGGATAACGCGTTTGACGATGATTTCCAGTGTTACAAATTTTCAGCAAGTTCGATTTTAGGAGGGTGATATCCGTTGTCACAAGTCTACTTTTACCATAGCTGCATCCGTGTCAGTAATATGACATTTCTGGCATAGTTCACAGTCTTGAAACTTCGCCCCTATAATCTGTAGATTTCAATCATTATTACATATAAATCAAGAAATTTTTAAATCTCTTCACCATCAAAAATTTGACACTCATAAAACGCTCATTTCTTTCGTTCTGCTACTTGAATCAACCCCCTCTCTTATCTATTTTTGTTACTCTCTTGCAGCACTCATGCAATATATACTTCAAAGCCAGCCCTTCTATAAATCAACGCAAAATCTCCGATCACCGATTTTAATTTCAAAACATAATTCACTCCAATCGCAACCCTCCTTTTCTGCTCCAATAAACGTCCCATGCTAAATTCAATTACATAGTCTTATACTACATGAAATTAACTTTCCACCCCCAATCCCTCTCTTACCAAACAAGACTCTGAGATTATCTTCACTGAACCCACCATTCTATTGTCAAATCCAAAAAATTTACCACATCATCATTATTATCATTTATTGTTCGCTCATCCAACGCCTGCTGGCCCACCCCAACATCAGCTTCGTTCAACAGCACACTCAACTCGCTGAGACCCGGTGTCGTTGACGATGGCATCTACTTCTTTCGTTAGTCCCTAATCTTCGTCCCTAATCTGGCATCAGCACAAAAAATGACTCTCGGCAAATGTGAAAATCGCTGGCGACGACCGACATCATCCAGCCGAAACCCCTAAAACATGAATCCTTCAGATTTGCTTTTATTTGCCTCAATGTGTTTCTTCTTCTCTTCTCCTCTGGTCGCTCGTCTGATCTCCACTCACTGACGACTTACTTCCACTTCCAACAAAGAAAACAGCATTCAACGACTTCGGTTTCCTTGTCGCCCCGTTCTCTGTTGCTTGTTTTGTTATTTTGCACGGACATAATCCTCAGGATATAAAAAATACCCTTGTCGAAAGAGCGAAATGAAAGGAAATATAAAAATGGAAATGATAAATAAATGCCTCCTTCGTTTGGTTTACCCCATATCTCCTCGTCGAATAGTCCTCTCGGCATTCATGAATAACACAACGAAATGTACATAAAATTGTGGCAACAGCAGCAGAAGTAACAAAAACAACATAATAATGCCAAGGACGAGGACAAAAAGACTCGTGAAAAAATGCCGAACGAGGCGAAAAGAGTGACGCGCATCGAGAGAAAAACGAAAACTACCATCAATAAAAAGAAATCAACACAAAATATCACCCAACAAATCATCCGGCCATGAACCCGAAATCACTCTTGATTTCCTTCTGCTTTGTCCGATATTGTCGGTACGCTATTCTCCCCCTGGGTCGACAGTTCGCCATGGCAAAAATCATTTTTGCCACAATCTACTGTTGCCTCCCTGCTAAGAAAAGCAAGCGGGATGATGTGAGTGTGTCTGTAAAGGTTTCTCGATTCACTACCTTCGGGCGTTGTTGCTATTGTTCACAACCCCTTACCCTTCGGACGATACGACCACCTTATTCGGCTATCCTGATTGTATTAAACTACAACCTCTGCTTAGGCAATGAATCGAAACCAAACAGAACCACTTCTAATCCATTTTCAAATAGCTAGACATAATCGTCCTTAACTCAACTAACCTTTCGCGCCCTAGTCTCCGCAGCCCCGGCCCGAATCACCCTCGATTAGTCTATTACCTCTACTGCGCTATCGTTACCTAGTGTAATCAGAATCCTCAATAATATCTTGTATTGGCGGCGTTCAGTAATCCCTTTTCGGAATTATATCCAATATTGAAAATCCTCTATCAGAAACTCGAAGTAAACTTTCCGTTTCTTTGTTGTGTTCGCAGTAAGCGTTTTTCCTCTTTGCTATCTTCCGGTATCCAACTTCGCAAATTGAGTGTCGATGGGTATGCGGGGACGGAGGTGAGGTATCTTTACAGCTAAATGACGCGTAAGGCCATATCGTTTTATGGTTGAAGAAAGTCCCGAGGGTGGGTCGAGAACAATATTATCGTTACCGTTGTTGTTATCGTCACGTTCACCATCACAAAGCTATTGCCGTTAGTTGTACTTCCTAATTTGCCGCATTTCATATAGCCCCTTCCCTCCGTGTTTGCTGCCACTGTGCTCGGTCGGTAGTCTCCCTTCGGTGTGTCAATTCATTATTTTCACTTCCGCTTGTCCTACTTTTGTTACAATGTCCATCATCTTGATCTCCGTCGTCCAAGCTATCAGCAACTGAAACACAAATCAACCGACGGCGACCGATCAAGAGTCCTTTCTCGACTGGCATACCCCACCCACTCACACTTCTACCGACCGACCGACGATTCCAACCCAAGCGTCCATAGCGATGCTAAAAGGGTGGTGGTTGTGATTGAAACGAAGCCACTGTTTTCTATTCACTTGGCTCTTGTATCACAGCATAGACAGTGAACCGAAACGACCGGGGTGCTGTTCTCAGTATAAAAGACTACCCACATCAAACCACGATTAGAGCGTGCCAGGGGGGTGAATTATGTGGTAGCATTTCGAAAAGAAGACACAAAACACGAGGAATCCTTAAAAAAGTATAAATTGTATATAACACAATAAAAATGAACCTTGACAAACATCCTTCAGCATTAACCATTTCGTTTTTATCCATTTATCCCTATTCGTTTCGTCTTCGTCAGTCTCTCTCACCCCGCCGTGCCCATCATGCTTGTTATTTGCTTCTCGGCGAACGACGAGCAGTAAATCCAAACAAGCCGGTAGAAGCTTGCGAAGAAGGTTCGACGGAAAGTTGGGTCGGGTCGAGGCTGCAGGATAGGCAGTGGGTGTTGAGAGTGTGAGTAGATTGGTACCAACAAGCATATCTAACAACACTAATTTTGTATGGCCGGGCGCCCTGTCGTCCCTCGCCTACGGGGCTCGGATAGCTGTCACTGGCTTGGAAATGGAAAAATGCTTTGTGTTTCCCCCGTCGTGTAACTTGCACGCCACCGCTTGTTGGGCTCCAGGGTGGCAGCAGCAGCTCTGGATGACTCTGCCAATAGCTCAACCGATTCCATTGTCGTCCTTTTGGTTGATCTTGTTATTATTACTCAAACTGCCCTCTGATAGCTCTGGGCTTTCGCTCCTTTAGCCGCGCGCCTTTGCACTACTGTCGTGCCATGAAGAAGATTGCTGGCATGCTTAGGTTGCTTTATTTGGCCTGCTTTCCCGGTCGTTTCCTCTCCGCCACAGAACGAATTTTTTCGTCTGTATGTCAACTTAGTAGTTCTGTGCCCTGCTGTTTCGTAGCCTCTTGGGTATTACACCCACTTTTCTCATCCCAGCCAGGTTCTTATCGTCGTCGTCGACTCTAGCTACTCGAACTAACCCATATTTGAGTTGATGCTTCAATTTTCGTACGAGGCGGGGGTGTAAAATTTGCTGTTGTTCGCTGTTGTTTTCCCTGTTCGTTTTTCATTCCTCAATTTATACCGTTTATTTGTGTGTCTAGATTGATGGGGGGGATGAATGGTTGGCCGGTGCGTCAAGAGCAGAGCGAGGGGTATGTTAGCCACTAGTTTCGTGCTGTCAATGGAAACATTACAAAAAGGTTTTCGATTGGGGTTTACGGTGATTGAGGCCCTGGAACTCAGCAGGGCAGAAGTAGAGAGGTGGAAACAGGGTTGCAACTGTGAAGCAAATACGAATTCAAAGCAGGAAAATGTGATGGAGCAGTGAAGTGAAAAAGGGTGATGAGCGATGGTGTAGAGACTTATCGAATCGAAAGAGGTTTTTGTCGTGGCGCTGCTCAATGTTCGTTGCGTGCAAAGGATGTGAAAGCGATTGAATATGTTTTATGGTTGTCGCTTCTTCTGATATGAGGACTGTACGGGTAGGTTAGGTAATACTCTGTTTACGTAGGTGTTGGCCGCCTGGATGGGTGTGCGGGCGTGATGTTGGTATCATGTTGATGAAAAGTTGGTTCGTTTGGCGATTGAGCTTATGGCTTACAAGTATAACGACAACATGGATTTCAATTTACGGGTTCTGTGGTGAGGGTTACAAGGTTCGTTATCGAAATTAGATTTTTGGTGGAAGAGTTAGTGATAAAATTTTTCAATTTTTTTTTTTCACGTGCATATGCTTCGATTATCTCATAATACACTTTTGAAAGAATCGAACAGTGTATAAGGTTTAGTCCCACAGCTCAATTTCCCAAAAGTGACATCAATCAATATTAGGATGCAGTTCATTCGCAGGAGATATTGACGTTTCAGTTCAATATGTTTTTGCTAGACAACAATAACGGTACGCGCCTGTGGTGAACATTTGCCAAAAGAAGTACTCCACAAAATCTATCTCTTCTAAGCAGGGTAGAAAAACAGCATCCAATGCAACAGCTTTGCGGTGCATATAAGCTCATAGGTGGTTGTGTCCAACCAGTGTGCCTGTCATAGCTCTGCAATTCTTCTTGCTCTTTTTGCGGAGTATCTTTCAGTTCCATGGTAAGGGTCTTACAAGAGGAACTTTGAGTGCCTGGCCGCATCAGAAGATAGCCGTACATTTCCGAAAAATGGCATACCCAGATGCGATCGTCACATCTAAAACGGATTCTGGACTTTGTTGTGGGAGCGTTGGGCCTTGATTTTGCAATAGAGTCAATCGAATCACCGGTGGTGTCTCAGTACCCGGCCCAGGTGTACCTTATTGCACCTAGCACAAGATTTCAATCGTGCCTTCGATTCTTGGGTAATTTTGAAAGTAGTCAGGAGTTGACAGTCGGTCCACATATAGTGGAGGCCATAATTATAAGTTCGCCAAAAAATTGAAATAAAATTCACTTCTAATTCTTTATCTTTATTACGAATAGATGTTAAGAAAAGCTTAATAATATATGTAAATTATTTCAACCGTAAACAAAATTAAAAAAAAAATGCTCTTTTTTTCTGTTAATTAGGGGACATTATTATAAGTTCACAGGGAATGGGGCACATAGGGCATATAAAATTATAAGGTTAATACTTTACATTTAATTACCTCAAATACACGTTTTGGCATTGAATTAACCAAGGTTTGTAATATTGTAACAGATATTTCGTCCCTCGTTCTTATTATTTGCTCCCTTAGCTCTCCTGTGTTCGAAAATTACATTCCGTTTTCATAAACCCTTCTCGATATTATTCCCCATAGATTCTTTATGGGGATCAAGTCAGGACTACAAGCTGGCCATTCTAAAACTGGTATATCCTTTGAGTTAAACCAAATTTTCGACTCTCGGGATACATGAATGGCAGCATTGTCTTTTTGACAGACAAAATCTGGTCCAACAATTGAATCTGCGTGATCAATCATCAAGCCTTCGAAGAGTTCTATATACTTTTTCGAATTCATTCTTGTGGATATTGTGGACATGATAAGAGAAGCATCCGCAAACCATAATCGAACCGCCACCGAAATTGCGGGTGAGTCGCAATTCTTTATCTCTTCTGTAGTCACTGAAAATAACCTTTTTCCACTCATCTTTGTAAGACATGTGGGTTTCCACAAACAGTAATCTTCCACTTTTATGTCTCTCTTTTAATTGTGGTTTAGGCTTCCTTTTTGTCCATATAAGATTATCGCTGCTACTCAGAATTTTTCTTACGTGTCGCACCGTTACAGGCAAGTCTAAATCTGCTCGAACTTGAGACGCATTTATACTTTTCATTCTAGCTGTCTGCCAGATCAGCCATTTTTGACGTTCATTTATTTTAGATTTTCTGCCTGTTCGTCTGATAGTGTTGTACCTTTCTGTTAATTTTATGAAATTATTGATTACACTTACAGATCTATTAAGCTTTCCTGCATTTTCCCGGTTGAAGAAACAGTTTTCTTTGTAGGCATCAATTTTTGCCCTTTCCTCCATGAATAATACCACTCCTCGTTTCATTTTTCTATAGAAAAAAAATGAATTTCAAAAAAATTAGTTCCTCACAGTGCAATTGATTCATTTACTTCAAAAATTTTCAGCTAATTCCTCCAAATTTCACAAACAGAACTTTCTAATTTACTGAACTTATAAATATGTCCGCTTGAAATGCATGAAATATACTGACTGAGCATATTATAAGCAGAAGATAGGAGGCTTATAACATAATAGTATTTCTTGGAATTCTATTTTACAAAACGCACAAAATAAAAAAGCATTCAAAGTTGCATCCACATTTTAAGTGCAATTTTCTGAATGAACTTATAGTTATGTCCGCCACTGTAGCATTGCCCAGCAGCCTCTTTCACTGGGCAATTGCATCAAAAATCTCTAAAGACAGAAAGTATATTTTTTACACCGAATTGGGACTATGTTTCGGCACTCATCAATTAGGAAAACTTGAATAAGACGATGAACTCTCCAATACTAGAGACCGACTACAATCGAATCTATTTTCGGGAATCTCCAATGAGCTTATAAAAAGCTTTTTGAAAGCTCAACGAGAATCACAAATCCAGGTTTGATTGTAGTTTGTATTCAGTACATTTGAAATTGCCGCTGCAAAGTCCCGCAACTCACCAAGAGCTAAAGAAAAAGAGAAGCTCCAGTGCTGGAATAGTGAGATTGCGACTGTTCGAAGTCAGTACAGGAAATTGTTCACTCCACCCAAAAGGATCAACGATTTGTCAACGTACAAAATGAAATTAAAACTATTTAAAAACAACGTACCTAAAGCATAGTATTGGCGAAAATTTCGCTTGAAAATAAGCAAGTTTGGTACTGTGTTCTTAGCATGAAAAGTTGCTTTGAAGTTGCTTTCGCTTTGAAAACATAGATGGCACTGAAACATGTTGTCAATCATTTCACGCCAATTTAGTTTGTGCAGTTCATTCTTTCGAGCGAAAAAGTGACATTTAGTGTTTCAATTTGAAAATTGAGCAGTGCAAATGACTTTCCAATAAGAAAATCGATCGAAAAGTGAAATTCTTGACATTTTATCCGTCAGGAATGAGCAGTGTCTCTGCTTTTCTCCGTTGTCAAAATTTTCGCTCGAAAGAATGACCAGATAATGGAAATTTGTCAAAATTTCACGTGAACTCGAACTCAGTACCAGCCTTAACACGAAAAGATCTTCTTTGGGCGAAAAGATTGCAGGTACGAATGAAGCCTTTCGCCCCTCGAAGCATCTTAGTTTTAATTCTGTCGCTCCCGTCTGCATGTAAGAGTCCGATAAAAGCTGAACTCAAAGCAGCTACGAGACGCTTAGAGTTCTGATGGACACTCACTTTCCTCGCAGCGAACAGACAGCTTCAGCTTTACTGGAAGACCCAAACAGGAGTGCAAGCTCGATTTCTGTTGTCTCTAGCCCACACATAGGATGGACCGCTCATTCTTTTGGCGCATTCAAGTCACCAGCCCAAGATGGCAATTTTTTTGGCTGATATGCAATAGCCTTTAGAGGGCATTATGCCTTGGGTTCTTTTCCTATAATGTATACTTAAGGCTTTGGTGCATTTCTCGCAGTTGCCAAAAAACGAAAGTTTTGTTCATCCTGAAGGCAGAGAAAACATCAGACGCTAAACTAAAGGACTTAAGACCAATTTGCTTAACCTCTTAAAAGATTTTAAAGATGGTTGCGGAGCATTTGGTAATCAATGCCGTAGACTCTACTCAGAGCTGACAAACCCACCATTCTTATACGAGGCTGTCAAATCCGCGGTGCATACCGTAGTAGAGCATGCTTCGGACCCCGGATATCAATTGGCAGCTAATCGAACTCATAAATAAGCTACTCGAAAATCGGGTATTACAACCGTCTCTGGGTAGCTTAAACATCAAGCGGGAAGCAGATACGGACACTCCTTAGGGTGGTGTTCGTTCTTCCTTGCTTTCAAGAGAAGGATTTTGTACAAATTTTAGACGTTCACCTAACGTAACATAAGGAATGTTAAACCTGTAGAGCAAACAATTTGTAAACTTACGTTGAACGGATTCCGAAGCAGTTACAAGGCACCTAAAATGAGGACAACAGAATTGACGACAATAGTTTTCAAGAACATTACGAACATGCTATAGGAATAACTACACAGAAGTTGAAATATTAGCAAAAGGTTTTGAGCTTCTAAGCATAAAACTTGAAATCGTGTTGAGGCGGCAATGATATGCATAACGTGCTCGCCAAATTTAAGTTTGGAGTCAAAGACCAAACCGAAATCTTTAAAGTTATCGGCCGCATAAAGAAAGGAGCCATAAAGAAAATAAAAAAAATAGCAAAATAAAGAGTGTAAAACATTTTATGGCATTTCGAGATGTTTAATGTGAGGGAGTTGGCAGAACCCCAGCTGTTGAAGGTGTCCAAAAATGAATACTTGCGGAACTCCGGATATGGAACGGAAGGGAGTTGAATAACAAGAATTGATAGTTACAAATGATAAACGTTCGTGCGCATATGAAGAAAACCAAGAAAGAACCGAATCGTAGACTCCATAGTCTTCCAGTTTTAGAGCCAGAAGCGTATGGTCAACTAAATCAAAACCTTTGCAAAAATTAGTATATATGACATCTGCTAGTCGTTGTTGATCCAAGGCAGACGCAAGTGTTTGTGAGAGAAAACATTTTTGTAAGAGTGGACATTCCTTTAACAAAACCATGTTGCTCTTACATACAACGCACTCGAGAAGTTTGAGGAAGCACAGAAGAAGGGAAATGAGATGGTATTTGGATATTCTAGTACTGTCACCAGACTTGTGTATTGGGATGATTTTTGCAGCTTTTGAGCATGACGGACATTTCTCAGCGGCTAGGCTAAAATGAAAAAGTATGGACAGAGGAACACACAAGCAGGACGAAAGTGATTTTGCCAACACATTTGGAATTAGTAGGTAGTTTTAACCAGGTCAAACAACCAGGGAACTATACAGCCCCTTGCTGAAATTCGCACCTACTCGAAGGTTGTCCTCGAATGCCATATGTATCTTATCGAAACATTCAATGATGCAGTTGTTTTGAGTGTCAGGACGCAGGAACGTTAGAGAGAACTATGGAGCGGACCAACTTGCAAAAGCTAGCAATTATTTCTAGGAGGGTGTCCTGCACAGTGTTACCACCCTGAAAAAATTAGAGTATCAACATTTTGTGAAATGCTTATTGAAGTCAATAAAATTTCTTCATAAAATAAACTGATCTAAAGGAGTTACTTTGCGTACACTTCCCCTCAACATACTGTAAAGTAAATTTACTATTACTCCACTTAGTAAATTTACTATTTCAAACGATTCGAAGATAGCATAATAAATTAATAACTAAAAATTAGCCAACTAAGGTTTCCATAATGTGCAAATACCCTAATTTTATAATCAAAAAGGTCCTGTAAGCTTGATAAAAATTTCTTTCACGGGACGTAGTGATTCAAGGCAAAATTTCATCAAAATGTCCCTTTGCGCAACTGTGGCTGTCTTTTTTTTTATTTATTTATTTACCAAATAAGGCATCATACACAACAGTAAAACATTAACAATTTAATATAACAACAAAATACATATTAAAAGGACATAGTCTCTTTGGCAGGCATGGTAGCGAGCCCCTTCTAACGATTTCTGCTGGAGCTGTGTAGATGCGAGCAGGAAGAGCGAACAGTTCTGAAACTCGTGTGTAGCTTCGATGGGCCTGAACGGAATTGCCCAATTCATCAAGGCCTTGAGTTAAAAGAATTGTGCACTATGCAATGCGATATCACAATGGGCTCCTGCGTGCCTAAGTGCACTTTCGATAGAGCCTGTCTGAAGAAGGTAGCCGTGGAAGCTAACCCAGTCAGTGTTTCATACGTTTTTTTTCTCTTCACCACAAGTTTTTAGCTTTAGTAAGCTTAAGAAAACAAAAAGTAGCGATGTGAGATCACATTCGGTGCGCACCATCCAGTTATATTTCTAATTATTTCAGGTGAACCTAGTGATATATCGATAACCACACTTTTGTTAAGCCTAGTGATGGGCGAAATGACTCTTTTGAGTGAGCCAGCTCATTTACAATCACTCTTTTTACTAAGTGAGTCCTTCTACTAGATTCGCAGCTGAGCAACACATCAATTTTTAGATTCGAGTGAGCGCTGCCCCATCATTGATTCATGTTCCTATCTAATGCAGCCCATCACAAGCGCATAAAAATTTAACCTGGAGTTCAATCAACTATCTTCTGTGCGCCGTGCGAAAAGCTAGTCAAAACCGTTTTCTGCACAGCATAAATCCACTTACGCATACATAGTCAGTTCAACTTAGTCTAAAGCCTGTGTGGCGGCGGTATTTTGATGAGAAAAACCAGAGCTCACCAAAGTTGTGCCATCAATTGCGGCACAGGATCATTTACCAGCTCATCGTTCATAGCACGGTGCCGTGATCACATGCTCATTTACCAGCTCACTGTGCGAATTTAATGCTACCTTGGCGATGCGAGACATTGACTACATATGCATTCCGACGAAATAGAATAAGAATTTCGGGCGGGAATGGAATCACAGTACCTATTCAAAAGTATTTTAACTATAAGAGTGTGGTTTCAGCTCAGTCAAAAAGAGCCACTCACACAGCCATGTGAGCAAACATGGCTGTGTGAGTGGGTCTTTTTGACTGATTCGCTTCTGAGCTACTCATCACCAATTAAGAAAGAAAAAGGCGAAGGAAATCCCAGTGTTTGGTGTTGAATTGTCGCTGACTTTACTGGTGTTATAGGAGTTCCCATCCCTTTGGTTTAGCGAACAGAATCAGGTCCTGCAGCTCCTTTGTTGGCGCGCGAAAGTAAATAGTCAAAAGGAAGGTAAGTTGAAGCGATAACGGCGCGTTTTAGACTGTTATTAGGCTTAGAACACTAGGTGTTCATATTTGTTCTGATGGTCTTTAGAAAAGTTGAAACTGAGCTAATAATTTTATTTGAAAGCTTGCTTTTTCGTTTTATTTCTTCCATTTTGTTAGTGTTGCATGATTCCGTTTTCATTTTCTAGATTATAAGCATTACATTACGCATATTGGGGGTTCTATTCTTTCATAATTCTGCATCGTAAAATTTTTAACTCACTGATTTTCAGTCAAGCCAAAATTATTTCCAACAGTATTTGTCGGTTAGGGCGATATTAAGCTACCAGTGTTTTTCGGGTACAAATTGGACTGTAAAAACTTGATCAGTAATCGATTTTTCAGCTCAAATGGCATCGTAGAAAAAGCCACCTTGCATCAGAAAGGTAGCGTAAGTTTGGATCTTTTCTTTATTACATGGTGTGTGTAAAAAGTAATGAGACTCATTTTTTGTGACGCGATACTACGCTGCAGCGTGCTTGTTCCAAGCGGGTTTAGTAGAAGGCGTTTACGAGCCTCCGTTCAGTGTAAATTGTGTTTTAAGTTGACCCAGATTTTATCCTCGGTCGAAGGAAAAACTGCAAGTGACAATCGAGCAGCGTTATGTCATCAAGTTTTGTGCGAGAAAAATGGGCTATGGAACCGTTGAGCATTATTCAGCGTGTTTGTGGATGAAAGCCTGTCAACAGCTGAGGCGACACAAGTGCTTTAAGGACGATCAGGAGAGTGTCGAAGTCAAAGATCACGCGGGACATCCATCCACGAGCAGAAATGGGCAAAATGTGAAATGCATGAGGGATTTTTGGAACTCAGAACGGCGGTTAAGTATTCGAACCATTGCAGACAAAATAGGAACTGCCAAACTGACTACTCAAACCATCATTAACGAGGGTTTGCAGGTGAGAAAAATCTACGCCAAGCTCATCCCGAAGGTGTTCGTTGACGATCAAAATCAAAGCCATGCTTTTGTTTGCGAAGATCGTCCAAAATGATTCGTAGTTTTTGGACAATTTATTATCCGGCGACGAAATTTGGATTTTTGAGTACAATCTCGAGCCAAAACTCCGAAGTTCCGAATGACACACGCATCGCAAAAAGGGTTCTAGTGAGCAAGTCTAGGGCAAAAGCCATGATCATTGTTTTTTCCGACGGCAAAGGAATTATCTACTGCGAATTTGTACCTGAGGGCAGATCGTCAAAAGCACCTTTGACGTGAGAGTCCTGAAAACGCTGAAGCAAAGGGTCAGTCGAGTAAGACCAGCCGCCAGTTGGAAGCTGCATCATGACAATACACCGCCCCGGCGGACTTCTGACTTCTGACCGACTGACTTGACTAGGTAAAAGATAGGTTTAAAAGTTTGCCGCCATGTGTCCTTAGCGGAGGTTAAGTCGGCTTCGACGCATTACTTGACCGACATTGCGGGAATCGGCTGCAGTAATGCCTCTAAACATAGAAGGCCCGCAGGAAAAAGTGAATTTCCGCCCAATGGTCTAACTTTAAAGAATTTTAGGTGTTTATTGCGATAGCTTCAAGGATTTCTTAGATTCTTTAGACTTTTTACATTTTATAGACAACTTGTATTGGTATACCCCAAAACAGTGTGTGTGTGTGTGTGTGTGTGTGTGTGTGTGTGTGTGTGTTTGTGTTTGTGTGTGTGGGTTGAGGGAGAGGCGCATTGGCACCTCTAAGTACTCAGGCTAAAAGACCCATTATAGTTATTACTCCCTGCCTACCATAGTTTTCGAACTTCTAGGATCACTAATAGGGGAAATGAGGAGATCTTCTGCATACGTGTCACATCCCAGCCAAAGACGCGCAAACGCTGTGTATTCACAGAGGAAATGCTCCACAGAGGCAGGATGAACAGAGGTCATCCAGTACAACACCTATTCGGTACATACATATCTAGGCAGGCAGTTTTGTTCAGTCAGAATGTCTGTCATGGCTCTCCAAACTTGCCTCTTCTAATTGAACAAGAATCCTGCAGTCACATAGTTGGCCTCTGAAAGGAAGACCACACCAGCAGTCATCCATATATCTTTGTGAGCATCAACTACCTACTTCTGAAGAAAGACACGTACAGATGCGGTCGGTACACCCAAGGCGGGATCAGTGCCCTGTAGTGGAAGTCCCGAACCTTGTTTCGCAATGACATCAGCAATTTCATTTCTCTCAACACCACAGTGCCTCGGTACCCAGAGCAGATGCACCCTATTGAAAATGAAGACAGAGTTCAATCGTGCTTTCCACTCTTGGGCAATGTTTGAAGTAGTTAGGGGTCTACATGGCGCTATCAGTGCAGCTTGATTGTTACTGTAAATTGCAATGCATTTTCTTCTCCATTTTTCTTCAATTGCTCAACATGCAGCTCTCAGGATAGCGAATATTTCTGCTTCAAAAATAAAAGCGTGCTCTCCAAGAGAAAAACCCCACCTTTCATTCGCTGAATGCAGATAGACACCAGCTCCAGATCTAACACCTGTCCTCGAGCCGTCCGTCAAGAAAATCGTCCTAATATCGCCTCGTACAGAGATCTAGATCGTCCCAGTCACTTTTGGTCAAGAAGATTGCCTCGTACATTCTCCCGAAGTCGAGGAAGGGCATTCGAGCGTCCGAAGGCATAGTGGTTGACGTGGCTGCCGATCTACAGAGGCCTGACGACCAGCACACATAGGTACAAGAGAGGCCCGTTGTGATGGAAGGCATAGTGAGAATCGGAGACATTTCACGGATCGAACCCCTAATACAGCAGTGCCCCACATCGTCTTCTCCTATCCATAAGCGAAGCTGAGCTAGTCTATGAGCTGGCCCTTAGTTCTTTTCTAGTTTGATAGCAAGTGGATAGGAATGGCCTCTGACAAGTTCCGAGAACGTCTTCCATTATTGACACAACGTTTGTTACTAATAACAATAAATAAATAAACACTTGGAGTTTTTCGTAGAAGGTTTGTTTTTGCACTTTACTTTTTAGATGCCAAACAAGTTGTTGCTTGGATCAGTTTTGGCTCTGCGAAATGTAAGTATCCAGTATTCTGCAAGTCCATCTCCTATGAATAAGACATGACCACTTTTTTTTAAAAAAAATCAATGATTAATGTTTCGTCACAAAGCATAGTTCTTCCAAAATTTAGAGCAGCCAAAACCGGCTGTTGTTCATCAGAATGAAAGAGAGTCGCTAGTAAGAATCGGTATAGATTCTACTTACCTACTGAAGGATTTGGTAGACAAATATTATCATTTAATGGATTATGTCATATTTTATTAGTGTTAGAAATGAAATTTGCTTCCTCGCCATTTTTGTCCACACCCTCACTGTGAAAACATTCGCCCACTTTCATTTTTACAACGAATAATGCGCAGCAGAATTTTCATCGACTTTCAACATTGACTGCACGGATTCACTTGAGGAGTTTGAGGACCCACATATGCATTAAGGATATATGAAAAAATGACACTACCACATAAATCAGCAAAGATGGCAATACCAAACTGATCTTCTGGCAACCCCTAGCCAACTTTTTGGTAGTCAACAATCACTTTTTCTTCCATTACCATCCCCACTAAGAACTACATGCACTCAGATACCTTCTATTCATATCAACCAACGAAACAAGGACTCCACAGGAATAAAACATACTTCAAGCAAAAAAATCGCTAAATATTTTGCTGCTTTCTTTTCCTGTGAAAAAAATCAAACTCGTACAACTCAAAACAAAAAATTCACTCCCATACAGGAAAATCAAATGTATGTTGTAGTTGAAATACAATCTGGAAAAGGTGCTGCAGCTACTGCAACCATTTCCATAGTTCCCTGACCGAACAGTTCGCAGAGTTTATGGGACAGGTTATCTGGTTCCGGTGAAACTCCGAGAACACAACACAACATACACACACGAGTATCGCGGGAGCTATTGTAAAATTGCACAGGAAAAAATACAGAAATCCTAAAAAAAAATAGTATGGAGACTGGACCATGTGATAGATGAGATAGTCGCTTTCGCTAGAGATTGTTTCGCCTCCGATGTGTGGTGCCGGCGATAATAGAAGCATTTTCGTGATGCTACATGTAAAGAACTGAAGTTTCAAAATGGAATATTGAATTTCCGTTACTAACAAGCGCAGGACTAGTTAATTGATTTACGCAAGCAACCAAGCAACGTATGCATATCGACTACGAAAAGCATTCAGCTGCACGCGAAAATCCTTCCTAAAATATCTCACAAAGGTTTCGGCTTTTTGGTATTTCAGCCGCTCGGCGACACCAAATTTCAATCTCCCGTCGGGCGCATGAACCGTCATCCAATAAAAAAGAGCCATCCGTAGAAACGACTTTGAATAAAATCACAAGCTTTATTGTGTGGATTTCTCGAATGAAACCCAAAAATAGGCTACATCGTTTTTTTATTCATACAAATCCCCATGGCCATCACTCCAACGGATTTTTTTGCCTGATTCCTGACTGGACTCTGCCTGCCTTTCTGTTCAGTGCCTGGGTTTGGATGACTGCCTTTGGCTGTTTCAACCGTAGAGATTCCGATACCTGTTTCCCGCCTGCCTGTCAACTAGCTTGCTTGCTTGCTAGTCCGTTCGTCCTTTGCCGCTCCCATGCGGAAAAACTTGTTGTATTCGTTTTTGCATAAGCTGAATTTTTATTGAATTGCCTCTAGGACAATCCACACGAGGCCAATGTAGAAAGAAAAAAAGAGAAATATTATTTGATGGGTTTCTGCAAGTCCAAGTCATAACCAGGGAAGAGTGGCAGGCGAGAAAAAAATTGCGCTTTATGCCGGCAGAACGTGAGCTACGATGAAATGGACTGGCAGGTTTACTGTGGGAGAAGAATGTAGAAGCAGGATGTGTTAGGTGATAGGATAGAAAAATGTGAAAATGGTGTGGGAACGGATAGGGTTATAATGGATTTATTCTGGACTTAAGGTCCATTGGGATGACTCTATGGATGGTAGTATCGTGTAGATGAAAACACTTAAAATCGAGAAAAATCAATAGGAGGAACTTTTGAGTTTGTAGGAAGATAGATGGCTGCGTTGTTTTGCGATGGAAAAATACAAGATATTTTTGTGCAACTCCAGGTGCCAAAGACTTTTTAATGGCGTTTTGTGTTTAGAAAACTGCGAGGTGAGAATTGTCTTGTCAAGCGGAAAAATAATCGTCCGAATGAAGGATGATATACAAATCAACTATATAACGGGTGTAAAACGTGTTTTGTCGGCGACAGTTGGGTGTGGTCATCAGTGAGAGTTTTTTTTTTCGTAGAAAGAAACCGTAGTAAACCGTAGGCAGACTATAATCTCCTTCAATCATTCAATCTCTTTGGTAAATGTAGTTATGTATGGAGAGTCTTGTATTCTAAAGAATTGTTTTAGATAGTTCCACTTTTATATGGCTGAGTATCAAATTGTTATATCGGACCATTTCGTCCTTCTTCCAAAGGACATCGGACATTTCTATACCCGAAACTATACGATTAGTTCAGATCAGCTTGCAGCACGAAAAGGTTTCGTCCTATCTTTTGAGCGAAAAATTGACAAAACTGCAAACCCTATATTGCATTTGTACAGGAGCCGTGAGTTCGAGGCAGCCCGATCCATGGACTTAGTTCAACCACGGGGACAAATACTTTTTATGATGAAAGATCAACACGACCGAAGACTTCTTTTCTGATTTCAAATCTTCTTGATGCCACCATGTTCCTAGGTTTCAAGCCGGGACCTGACAGCGGCCGTCGTGCAGTATCGGGAAAATGGCAGATTACCACAGCATACTTTCCTTTTTGCTTTTTACTCCCGCCGCCAATACAGGAGTTGAAGGAACTGGTCCAGTACGCTGAATCGGAGAGACTTGAACTTCTGGTGGGCAGCGATGCTAACTCCCACCATAATAGCTGGGCCAACATCGACTGTAACGCCAGAAGAGACAGACTCTTTGATTTTATAGCTTCTACGAGGCTGATGATTACAAACATTGGGATTTATCTCCCCAAACAAAAAGGTGGTTACTACTGTATCACTATGTTCGTCTGGAATAGTTGAATCAATAACTGGGTGGCATGTATCGGATGAGGTTTCACTTAGACCCGTGGATAACACCCGTGATGGAAAGAAGAAACCCAAGGAACACGGATTGGGATATCTTCTTGCAGACAAAGCGTATCCTAGTGGTCGGACCAAATCACCAAAGTCAATAGAATCTCGGTTGGGCACTTTGAATAGAGGCATAATAAGTAGCTATGAGGAGGCCTGCGTTATCAGTAAGCGAAGATGTGGCAAGTTTACTGGTTGAACCGCGAACTACATGAGCTCAAGAAAAGTACCAGAAAACTTCTCAATCGAGCTGCTAACACTGAAGATGATTGCCTACAGAGCTTCGCAGAAAACATATAAGAACCTGCTGAGGACCTCCAACAGAGAATCATTTAGATCGTTCTGTGAGGGACTGGAAGGTGCACCGGAGAGGTGGAGGCTTTGCAAATCCCTAGAGAGGGATTAATCGCCTCAGCTGGACTCTCTAAAACGCTCGGATCGTAACTTTACCAATTTCAAAAAGGAGTCTATGCAGACTCTAATTAAGACTCCCTTTTCGGGTGCACTCGGGATTAAAATGCAGAAGGGATCAGCGCCTCTGGTCAAACCTCCTGCTCGTCTCAGCTGTAAGAAATGCTAGTGCACAGCTAGATCTGTGAACACTAGTGAACAGATTAGGGATACAATCATGTCCTTTGAAAATTTCAAATCGTCAAGCCCGGATAGCATCTATCCGGAAGGGAATTGACCACTCCGAGGCAGACTTAATAGAAATCTTTTGGACATGCCTAGCCTAATTAGTCTGTTCCGTCACCTTGATAACAGGTTAAGATAGTTTTTATATCTAAACTGGTGAGAGATATCTATTCGGATCCAAGGAACTTTAAGCAGATCTGCTTAGCTTCGTTTATGTTGAAATGCCTGGAGAGACTTGTTGAACAACATATACGCACTAGGGCGCTTAAGTCTAAATGAACTGCAACAAGCACGGCTCCACGCGCAGTCTTATGCTGATGACGTGAACACATTAGCAGTTAGTAAAAATCTGAATGTGGTATGTAGAAATACACAACGCGCATTGGATCTAATTGACTGCAATAATGGAGTTCGGGGCATGGCCCAACAGTGAATCTTGGTACGACCAAACTTGTTTTGCTCACCAGGAAAAGAAAACTGGAAGGACTAGTGCTACCAAATATGAAAGGTGTAACTATTCAACTTTCAGATGAAGTCAAATGTCTTGGAGTAATCTTGGAGAAAAAACTTATTTGGGAGAATCATGAGGAAGTGAAGCTTACTCGTGCCTTAAATGCTTTCGGGCAGTGCAAGAAAGCTTTTGCCACCAGATGCAGTCTAAAGCCTCGTCTAGTTTTGTGGATCTACATAGCAATCATAAGACCGATGATCACCGACGCATCCGTAGTGTCGTGGGCTATTGTGAAGCTACTGTATGCTCGCAAGATGTTAGCCACGCTGCTAAGGAGTGTGGGCCTAGATATCTATGGTGTCATGAGTATTACTCCGAGTGCGCTCCTTGATGCGCTTCTCAATCTACCAAGCTATTTGGCTGTTGGTTGCCGTTCCATTGATTGTTTTTCTACGGTCAGCTAAGAGGTTGATGCCTTTGACGTCTTCTGATAAAAAAAAAAGCTCTATAGAATGGAGAGCTTTGAACCCACACTGTACCTCGAGTATTTCTCTAGGCTAGCTGAGAAGAAGGCATTCCATGATTTCTTTACAGAATAAATAAGCGTATGGGCCCCCAGTTTTGTGGGAAATGAGAGTCTTTGGTGCCATGATTATGGTTGTTGATTTTCACATCTTTGAAATTTTTTGTTAGAACACCCGTCATACCGTCATAGTTAATAGTAAGCTGTCTAATAAATAAGTCGGCATTCGTTGTCAATTGCATCGAATTATGCTGCTTTTTGCTTTTTTCACTTGTCTATTCGATTTCTATTTTTTGTTAAGCTAGTTGGTCGCATTTGGAGGTTCCTAGCGAGTGCGGAGGAAAGCGTTAGCTCAACCGATTGAAAAATATCTTCTTCTTCTATCGTAATTCCTGTACTTCCGCAAAACCCTCTATTTTGCTTTCGTTGCCATAGTTTAAGCCATTTCGCCAATCGAAGTTATGTTCATTAGGTTCCATGCTCTATAGAAACATTTTCAACTATCACTGCAGACCCGTGCGATCTGACAGCTAATGGCATTTGTGAACCTGCCTGTCAAACATTTTCATAGAGCTCTTAATGTTGGTGATGAAATCTGTTTTAATATATGTATATGTTTAGATTGTCGCAAGAGAAACGGAAGCGAACAGCAGGTTTGACAAACATTTCTTAGATTATCATTATGACAAACCTATTTTGAGAGCATATTTGTGGATTGTTATGAAGTGTGTGGGATCGCTTTGTTTTCCAACACAAATATTAAATGCTCTGTTCCAGTTTTACTATCGGCCCATTTTAAGGTTTCAAGCTAAAAAAAAATAAAAAAAAAGATCTTCGTGACCAAACAGTTTTTGACGCCCGGGGTGAAGGCGGCTCAACTGGGAGGACTATTTAGTTTTCGTCACCTTCACAGAAATTTTCCTCAGGTTTCTACGGTTTATCGAGCAGCCCCCATAGCTGACCAGGTGGTCACGACTGCAATTGACGCACTCAGATTTTTTTCCAGCTACTTAGTGCAATTTAGAAGGTGGTGGTCACCATGGTATTTTCCCCAATTCAACTGAGCGTGACAGTTGTTTGCGGCACGACGCTAAGGTGTCAAATCAGCTGACAAACGACTTGGGTATTATAAATGTCTTTTTTGCTTTTAGGGAGAAGGACTGAATTAGTTGTGAGGTTCTGGTTCCGTTTTTTCGGGAAAAATACCTTAAAAAGATGCAAATTCTCTTTGATTGCTTCCGTACTAAGACCGTAGAGACCTCTAATCACTTGTTCAAATGTCTATCCCCGAAAGGAAATACGTATACCATTGGATTTTGGATCACTTTCTCAGACTTGAAATTGAGGTGAATGCCTTAAAAATGTCTTACCACTATTTTCTGTATCTGTTTTATTTTCAATGGACATTTTTCCTGCTCTATGACAGTTTTGCTTCGCCTTCATCAAACAAGCTAAGTTCTTAGTTTGACTTCGGTACATCCTGCTCGCTTGAGTGCAGGACTCGAGCGTACTGCTACTGTTGTCATTGGTTTACTACTTACTGATCAACGTTTTCTAAAAATGAAGGGAAAATCATGATATCAGGCAGGCGGATGTTGTAAGTATAGTTGTAAATCATCGAGTTCTGTCACACTTGATTAAACGTCGAAAGAACCTCTTTAATTGATAGATCTCGAGTTGCAAGTAGTAAGTAGAGAGTAAGAGTAGTAAGACCATGACGTCTAGAACATATCAAAGATCAAATATCTTAGATGCGAACCTATGGAGCGTCTGAGCGTCTGACAGTCTGTTCCGAACAAGGATACCCAACGAAACCCGCTTGGTTGTGTACGCCGACGTCGGTGCTGTTTTCGTTACTACTCGCATAACTCAAGCCGAATCAAGCAACTTAAACGGTAAGCAGATTAATGACGCGACACGAACTGTCATTAGCCCTCAATAAAAAGAAGGTTATTGTCGTAACCAAATCGAAAACAGTGACTATTATTGCACAGTTTTTGCGATTTTCAACATTTTCATCGAAATCATTAACCAATGGATCGCTTAAGGCTAGTTGCACTTTAACAAAAAGCTTGTTAGAGAATTATTTCGAAAACGAGCCAAGTTTATTAGTGAGGTTATAAGACATAATGAAATAAGTCAATGGGAAATTGAAATGGATAGCCAGAAAATTGTATTAAAGATTTGTTCAAGAATAAGTAGTACATGGAACAAGTTTCTAAGGAAAAATTTTAATTTAACGTCAGTTCAGTTGGGTTTTGTTAGATTGGTTAACAAAAACATAGTCCTTATCAGCGGATCTATGCAGAATATCTACAAGCAAATAAAAAAATAACATATTGCAAGTAGCATTAAATGTTTACGTGTAATATCACTGTTATTAGCTCTACTTGGTTCTGGTTCAGTGGTCTTTTTTGATTCTAGTTCTACATTAAAACTGCTGATACTAAGACCGAAAAAACACAACATGATTCCTTTCAAGAGCAATATTACAATAACTCACAGGCAAATATACGAGAGGCGGCTGATAAGTTCGCAGCCTAAGGTAGTTAATGACTGAAAAGTATAGTTTTATATTTTTTTATTCTTTAATGTATGTCTTTAATGTATTAATTATACCACTGCAAAAAATAATCTTTCGATTTCTTTTCAAAATGGCTTTCTACGGCCGCTTTCATCCCACTGTCGTCCCAAAATCTTCGTCCCCGTAACTTCTTTTTTTAATCTGAAGAAAGGAAAAAGTAACTAAGAGCCATGACCGGACTGTAGAGTGGGTGGTCGATCTCTGTGAGTCCCGTAGTTTTCAAGGCATCCCTCGCAACTCGAGCAGTGTAATCGGGCACTTTGTCTTGCAGAAAAGCACTCCGCGCGCCAACTTGGCACGTCTCTTCTGCACGACTGCCTCATGTGCCTGACTCAGTAAATTAGCGCAACATTGTAGTCTCTTTAGACCAGTAATGAATTCATAAAATTCCCTCACCATCCCAGAAAATGGTAGCCATAATCTTCAAATCCGACATTTTCACTTTGAATTTCTTTGGTGGCCTTTCCATTTTTTTATCAACTGCATTGACTCTTGTTTGGACTCGAGGTCATATTGACGAATCCAGGTTTCATCAACGGTTACAAATTTCATCCAAATCACCCTCAAACAACTCGAAAAATCTTTACAACTTACCAATCGTTTATGCTTGTCGAGCGGTGAGAGCGTACGCGGTACTCAGCGCGCAAAAATTTTTTTTCTGGTTTAAAAGTTCATGTAAAACCTTTCCAACTCGTTTTTAGCTAATATTTAGTTCTTCTGCTATCTACCACAATTTAATTCTTTAATAAGTCAGTACTAACTTTACGACTTTTAGGACATTTTCTTCGGTCACGACCGTCACTGGGTCGTCTTCACCGATCTCTCTTCCTTGATGAAATAGCCGAACCCATTTTACAACCATCGCATATCAAGGTGCAAAATCCTCAAGAACCGATGACATCACTTCAAAAATTTCTTTCGGTGTATTTCTTTTTTTAAAAAGGAATTTTATCATAGTGCGGTGCTCCAAATTGCGAGAATTTCCAGCTTCCGTTGACAGGGTGGCGTTGCTTTTCCCAGGTATGAAGGGCTAATGAACAAAATAAAAAACGACATGTTTTTTATACTAACAATGAGTCACATAATTAGTGTTATCAGTAAAAAGATGATGGGTTATCGCTAAGTACCTTAGGCCGCGAACTTATCAGCCGCCCCTCGTATGCAAAAATATAGTTTAACGGTTGCTACAGGTCACATCAAAAAATAATTTCCATTAACACATTTTACTCTGAGAAAAATATAGCTAAGACTTATTTTGAGCAACACGCATTTGCCGACGGTAAACCACATATACGATTCCAGTCTAAACACACACATAGTTGAACACATTGCATCACTTACCTTTTTGACATTCATTAATGCTGCTTTTATTATATTCCTCTGCTAATCCAAGAAATTTATTTGGGCGTTGAACGCCAAAAGCTGCTTTGAAAAAGAGTTTAATCACAATCCACACTACAGCGCTTCTTTTGACACCATATTTCAGGTTACTTTTCAAATTACTAAATTACACAATCACTCTACTATTAGCTTCCGCATTGTATATATCAAGTATCAATTGATAAATCGTACGAAAATACACTAAGGATTCAAGAAAAAAACAATCAGCGAAGTAGTAATCGACTTTAACACTATTTTCAATCAATTCCGCTCTCTCTTCACTCAACCTCCAAATCAGATCATATTTCGCATTTCACAAAAAGCTATTAACACCACCGTTTCGAAGAAACTACAAACTTCACTGACATCAAATAACCGAAAACTTCACTGCACATCTGCCCTTCAGCAATGTATCATCTATCTCACCGAATCCTGTCTCGGAATAACTGCGAAGAGTGCCTTCAGAACGAACCAGTCGTCAGTCACATGGAACCAGCATGCGGCGACGAAAGCGGCAGCAGAACAACCTTTTACTCCACAGTACATAAAATGCGAGAAACTCTTGAAAATAAACCACTTCCGCAAATGTAGATGATTGTGTTTCCGTTGTAAAACAACTTCTCGAAATGCACTCTTGTCTTCCTTTACACAATTCCTTACGATTCCTCACGTTTGTGTGGTTAGTAGATTATCAACAGCGTCGCTATCACTCACTCCTACTACCTTTGCGAAAGTTTTCCTGCTGCTACAGCTAGTTCTACTGGTGCTGCTTGATGCGCTCCGCACGAATCGTGTGTATGCTTGCAAGTTGAAAACCACTAGACAAGGTGGTTGCAAAGTAGCACCATAGTCGCCCAAAACTACTCCTGCAATCATCTCCTGATAGCTTCCATTCCCATATCGTCATCGAGCTCCAAACGCAACCTCCCGTCCCACTTCGATCGCCTCTTTCACTCTCCGCGCCCTCAATTCTTAAGAGAGTTTTCGCACACAACACTTGCTAACCCCAAAAAAAAGAAGCACAAAACCAGAAAGGAAACTTCACTACAATTCCACAACAACTCACTTCGGGCGCCGAGGAGAACGAGAGGCAGCGAGCTTTATTGAGACAAACTTATTTAGCACAAGTGTGAAAACCTCGTTGTGCTCGAGCTCCGGTCGTATCGTGTTGTCCTGCCGTTGCCGAGCTCCCCCGTTCTGTCTTTGTGCAAGATCCTGTGAATGCTAGACCGAATCCAACGTTCGCTCGGATACTATCGACGATTTTCCAAAAACATGACTAAATTCCTCCCATGCAATCGTTTACTTTCCGATCAAAGTCGACAAAGTGGACTGACTCACAACTATTCAAAAGGACGACTGTGTCGCTGGTCTTGTGCAGCAGGGATGAATCTGGATGGAAGAATGGAAGGAAAATTCTGCAGTAGCTCAGTTCAGAGCCTCTGCCTTTCAACACACATATTCGTATTCGTATTCCTGAGCTATGTGACTCGATTTCGACGCCCTGCCGTACCCTGCCCTTCGAGTCCTTGCTCAAAACCGACGACAACAACAACAAAAGCCTGCCGATGCTCCTCTACATTATTGCTATATTCCATTCCGTTACCTCGAACTCACGACCTTCCTTCCCACTTTTCTATCACCGACCATCCCATCTGAATCCTGCTCAACTGAAACCCAGAAACGAAATGTAGAAAAACAACATCGGAAGCATATCATCGTCGTAACTGTACTCTGTTGTCGGTGGGTATGACTAGTATTTATCCCCTCGCGCAAAAGTGTGTGAGATATTCGACGAACTTGAGTTGAGTCGAGTCGAGTCGAAATGACTCTCTTGCCGATGAAAAGTCACTCTCTCGATAATTGGAGGGTTAGCAGCAACAGTAGCGGCAGAACAAGGAAAAAAATATAAAAACGATGTGGAAATCGAAGAGGGTTGACAATTCGGTTTGAAAAAGTCAAGATTTTGGTTGTTGAATGAGATTTTTACTTGACTTTTAAATAAGATGCAAAAAAGAGTTTTTTTGTAGAAATTTTGAATTCTACCCTAATTTGCAGCGAATAATCTAAAAAGGGCAATTTATTTCTATTCACTGCTCATCCCGTAAAGCTAGTACGTCAACGCCTGAGCTATATAGAGTTTTTGGAGCTATTACAGCTAAGATTGACGGAACCAATTAACCTGTCTCGTCGGCTTTTCCAGTTGTTCATTTCATTTTGCGTATCAGTATTTTCTGCGCATCAGGACCTATTTCGCATTTAGCCTTCAAACTAATCTTAACCGGCATAACATTCAAAATACAATGCGTGGGAATTTATTTTCATTGCGCATTGAATGGGATTCATTCGCGGGATATTGAATAGGATATTAGTAGAAATATTGTTCATTTAAAAGGATTTATTCATGTCGATGACTTTCTGGAAAACATGTGGTCTGAGGCCTAATTGAAATAAATTTCAAAAATATGTAGGTATTTTGTAGATTTGTAAATATTTTCACATCATGCATAATACACACAAAAGAAACATTCGGTCTAGCTTGACTTCATGGTCCCGTGCCGGGAAATTTTATTACCAGAGGGCGAATCAGCGGTAGCAGAAGTCAAAAATTAGGGAGAGAAAAACACACGAGAATAAAACATAAGGAAGAAAAATAAATAAACAAACGAAAAAACATCCCCCTAAACAAAGATGTAGCCATAAAAACAAAAATTAATTTTCCTCGCCAGTCAGTCACCCTTTGCTCGAACATAACTTTTATGCAACTGACGATTCATTATCATGAAAATCAGACTAAGAAAATACATCCTAATTATTCTTGATCGTTTGAGGTATGAGTTCAAAATATTGCTTTGACAAGACAGTAATTTCGGTTTTTTGTTTCGAAGGAGTTCTGTCAATGTTATAATTTTTTCTTTCTTGACTTTTGATAGTTGTTACTTTTAGCTTAATTTAGACGCAAACTGCACGTAAATTTGTTTCCAGCTGTTAGTTTAGTGTTTATGATAGTAGGGTTTCTACTGGATGGCTCTTCACTAAAAAAACACAACACGCTTTCCGCCACACTCGTTTATTTCGCTATTTCTTAAAATCTGTCAAAAGTCACAACTCTCTCTAGTCATCTACAGAACGACATCTATGGGTCTGTTAGCTTATTCACCTTGAAATTCAAATTCAAAATTTACTCCTACATTTCCTCTATCCTGACACGATTCGCCCCCGAATCCAACCTTCTACAAAGCTACAATAAACGATATCATAAGTTTCCGAAATATTACTACAACAGGTACAGAGTGAATATATGTACATAAATTGACATACAGTGAGCATAAACATAATACATAAGTCATTTGTACCAGATCTATAACATCCGAGATCGGCATGTATCAACTTATTGTGCTGTACAATTTACACCACTATGGTATCTGTGAGCCTTTACTTTCTTGGATATCTTCGTTCTTAATTAATCGTTTAATATTCCTTTCTAGGCTATCTTCGTTCTTAATTAATAGCACCTGTTTTGTCTTCCTCTCCGTCTTGTCGTCCTCACCGTTTTCGCTCTCTTTTGGTGTACCTCAAGAATCAATATTAGGACCGCTATTATTCAACCTCTCCTCGTCAACGATCTTCCTAATGTTTTATCGTCATCTTGTTTGCTTTATGCAGATGACTTAAATTTATTTCAGCTAATCAAAAGCTCAAATGATCATCTACTTCTTCAGGATGATTTGAACTATCTTACTGCTTGGTGTAACTCTTACTGTCTATCGTTAAATGTTTCTAAGTGTTTTGCCATGTCTTATTCTCTGAAGTCCCAGACTTATGCCTTTCCTTACTTAACATGTGAATATTTCCTTACTTAATGTCTCTGTGGAATATTCTACTGATCTGGGGGTAACTTTGATCGTAAATTTAAATTTGATATCCATGTCCGTACCATGACTAATAGTACCTCGCGGATTGCTGGCCTTGCTATACGTTCCTGCCACAATTCCTTTAGAATCTATTGAATACTGCACTCAAGTCTGGTCTCCTCGTTCCACATATCTTTCCGATACCGTTGAATCTGTTCAGCGGAGGGTCATTCGCACCCTACTCTTTAAATATTATCTTCCCTACATATCTTATACTGCTCGCTAATCGCTCCTTAATCTCTCTTCTAGCAAAGCGCAGAGTTAACCTAAATGAATGCTTTCTGTTTAAAATTTACCGTCGCTATCTGACTTCATTTCATCTATAGCATCCATGATTAATATACGGCAGTGTGGAAGGCAAATTAGGTCCTCCGTTGCCTTTGATGTACCATTCGCACGTACAGATACTTACTTTCATTCTCCTGTTTTACGTTTATTACGTACCCATAATGACCTCCATCTTGGTCCTCTTGCTGCTGATTAATTTATCTATCTTTTTTATCATTCGTGGCTTTGAATTGCATATTTTTAATTTTCTCAATTTTTAGTTTGTGTTTTTATTTTCTATTTGTTATTTTCTGTTTCTATTTCTAAGCTATCCTATTTGTAATTGGGCTTTTTGCCTGCAAATGGATTGTTGAATAAATAAATAAAATAAAATAAATACATAAATCAGTATTGACAGAGTGATTTCCAAGAATTTTAAATAAAATTTAATGAAACTTCAGTTTGCATACTTAATAAATATACTGAATAACTATTATAAACACCAATAGTAATTTAATAATAAATATTTTACATATACATATGTACGCATATAATTTCCTATAAACTGTAGCTAATTATAAACATGATCCTTTTCTTTGTTAGACAAAATAAATTCCATAACCTACTGTATACATAACATGTGTTTATCAACTTAATATGAAATTCGCTTCAAGAAACATTATCTGTTGAAAATATTGGTACAATATAACACAAAGAAATACTGAACAGGCTCTTAGATTCATCCAAGTGATTTTCTCATGGAACTGTTCGCCTGTCCTCCGGTGTCCCAACTTGACATCTTCAGATTGAGCTGCTTCACTTAGTCTCTTCTGTCGAGGTCCTTTTTTCCCGACCGTCGACTTCCCAATAGAGGCAAGGCGACCTTTCAGCTCCTTCACCGACCTGGTACTTAGATCCTCGCTGTTTGCATCACTTGCCGAGAATACATCATCCAGCGCCGTGCCCGATTCTGCTATCGCCAGAATATGACCAATTCCGAACACACTGATATCTAAATGCACAATTCACAATCCCACTTCTGATTATTTGTGGGGTTTTTACTAGACGGCTTTTAATTAAAAAACAACACGTTTTCCGCCACACTATTTCGCCATTTCTTAGCCATCTGTCAAAAGTCACGGTTCTCTCTAACATCTACATAACGACAGCAACGACATCTATGAGTCTGATTAACCCTGAAATTCAATTTCAAAATTTACTCGGGTAAACTAGACTTGATGCCCCACACCCGGGAAATCCTACCACCAGAGGGCGAAACGGTGGTAGAAGGGGTGAAAAATTGGGTAAACTGGACTTGATGCCCCACACCCGGGAAATCCCACCACCAGAGGGCGAAAAGGTGGTAGAAGGGCTGAAAAAATGAAGAAAAACAGACAAAATTATACAAAAAAATAAAAAAGAAGATAAAACAATTAAGAAAAAGAAAAAAAAGAAAGAAAAGAAACCCCAAAAGCAAACGCACAACCAAAAAAACACAAACATATTAGCCCGACATCTATCGGCGAAATTCATGTAACAGCTGTGTGGGGCATCAAGTCCAGTTTTACCGAAAAATTGAGGAAAAACAGACAAAATTATACAAAAAAATAAAAAAGAAGATAAAACAATTAAGAAAAAGAAAAATAAAAAAGAAAAGAAGCCCCAAAAGCAAACGCACAACCACAAAAAAAAACAAAAATATTAGCCCGACATCTATCGGCGAAATTCATGCAACAGCTGTGTGGGGCAGTTTTACCGATTTTTCACTCAAAAATGAAAAAAAATGCAAAACAATTTCACTCGATGATGGCGAAATCAAGACTATTATTGAGGTGGATCCTCATGTAAATGTGCGAGAGATTGCCTAGAGGTTGAATATACATATAACACACACAACAATTCAAAGTCACTTGAGATGTTTTTTTTTTCTACAAAAACAATTAAAGAAAATATTTACTACAGGCTAAGTTATCGCCATGTTTGCGGGTCCCTATCCCACAAGTCCTGCTTTGCGGTGACCATTCTAACATTTTACTAGTTCATCTAAAATCGATCAAACAAAAAATTTATTAGTTTAATAGTTAATCTAGTGACTGATCGACGCTTTTTGCTTTTGAATAGAAATAAAATGGCGGTCTCTGGTTATTTACTAACGGAATTCCCAAAAATACTCACTAGTTTTTTGCTAAAAAAAAAAAAAAAACTCAAGTTTAGAAATCAAGCATTGTTTTTTTTTTGTTTCTAATTAGCTGCATATACTTCATTCAAATCCCTGGAGTGGTTTCTGAATCACAGTGGTCACCGACTTTGAAAACAAAGTTTCAAAAACACTCATTTTAAAGTTTTATACTCGATTTATGTAAAAATACCATTACAAACTGGAGGAAGCGATAAAAGAAAAACGACCAGAATTAAAAAATCGAAAAAGGATCGTGTTTCAATAAGATAATACAAAGCTTCCCACATTTTTGATAGGTTAGGTTAGGTTAGTGAAGAGGGCTGCCGGGAACGCGGCCAGCATTAGGCCACCACACATTTTTGATAATTCGTGGAGAGTTATGCTTTATTGTGCAACATTGATTATTATTTAAATAAATAGATTACTATTTATTTACAATCAGATTACTATTTATTTCACTATATTTATCAGATTACTATTTCTGTACTCTTTGAATCGTAAAACATTCACTAATAATGAAAAACATATTTTGTTGATAAGGACTAGAAGTTCTGTGGAAGCGGAATTATGAAGCTGCCAGAAATGCGATACATAAATAAAATTTAATGAAACTTCAGTTTGCATTCTTAATAAATCTACTGAATAACTATTATAAACACCAATAGTAATTTAATAATAAATATTTTACATATATGTACGTATATGCATATAATTTCCTATAAACTGTAGCTAGTTATAAACATAATCCTTATAGTTCATTTATTGTATGAAAAAAATTTGAGTTTTTGACACTGCTAAACCGAAATTATTTTCTTGCCAGCCGAAAATATCAAATCAAAACTTCAACCATACGGTTTGCTTAAAACTAAAAACCTTTTGGCAGCAGCGGACATTTCGCGATCCCTTAGGTAATCCACTGTTTCTAGGGGAAAAACGCATTTAGAAACAACATTTATAAAAAGTCAAAATTGATTATTTTCAGATTGGCCATGATAACTGTCACGGTTCACGGTTTGTCGCTTCTTCTTCTCCAAAAATAAATATTTCATCCAGTCAGTTTTAAATTTTCAGTATGAAAACTATAGAATTTGTAGGTCGTTAGTTAGATTTGTAGCTCGTTGAACGTATAAATAGAGAATATCTCTACTACAATTCTCTATCTGACGTCATTCTCTATTAAAGTGTTTCTGTGCAGAACTTTACTGCCATCCACATATTTAACACCCGGATTGGAATAGAAAAAAGCGATTTTGTAAAGCCATGAGTAGAGTTTGACTTCTCTATCAGTTCGAATTTTTATGTTAAAGGATATTAGAAAAATCCAAATATCAAGGAGTAGTAGGTACAATTATTTTTATTCATAGTATTTTATATAATAATATTTGTAATGATAATATTTGTTATTGATTGCTTTGATTTGTTATTGATATTAAATACCATATAAAGTTTTTTTTTTAAAGTTTACTAGCTGGCAAAAACAAAGCTTGCTCGCAATCTCTAAGAAAAAGCTAGTCGCACAATGATGCAATACGTCATGCATCTTCACTGTTTTAGGAATCGACGTCTTTCTTATTCAACTTTTCATGTCAACACTTATTAATTCCTACCAAAGTTCACGTGCACACCCCCGTCGTTGAAACGAAAGAGCTCCAAAAACCTTGCATCCGGAATGCTGAAGGGATCTCAAAACTCGTTTCTGAACCCAACGACTTTCTATGATTTCTACTTTCTAATATTACCGTATAGTAGCACGAATATATTTGGCATAATTAACTTGTAAATCTTCAACAATTTAAGCTATATAATTAATCTTATTATTATGATGACGGACTTATTTATACTTTAACTTCGCTTACCAATAAAAAGCCATGAGCAATCGTTTGGATTCGAACCCATAAGACAACTCTGACGCTTTAGCGAGCAACGCTATTCAAAGACATTTTTTCACACGAAAGCGGCTTTAAAGTTTAACCATCTCCACTTTTCTTCCAAATATTAACCTTGTATTCTTTCATTCAAATAATACTAAGCCGCACTGTACAAAAACTGCCAAACTCAACCAGTAGAGTTATGCGTGGTGAATCTGACGTTATCGGATAGAGATTTTTTCCTACTGATGTTACGAAAACGGCCAGGATATCGGCGCGTTAAGCAGACGAACTCGCAAATACTATCGTACTTTTGCTGGAATTGTCCTGCACATTACCAATTGGCACTTCAATGGCTTCAGTTAAACTAAAAATCAGGCAAAACACTTAAAAGACGATATGCTTAGCGGTGGCTGCCGCAACTGGACATTGTCTGTTTGGTAATCATGCGCTGTAACTGGGTGCCCTTTACAACGAACGATTTTTGCCGCAGTTGTAGATACGAGGAGAGAGAGTAAACAGTTTTTCATCTATTATGCAAATAACCAACCCTTGTTAGAAGAATGAAGCAATTACTTGGCTCACAATTCTTGGAAGTTCCAACCGAATTAACGTCAGTAAACTTAAGGAGGATCACCTATTTTTTTCAAAGCACCAGTTTCAGGCACAGTTATAAACAGGTGACTGCCAAAATATCCCGAAATCAAAATTTAAATGGTAATAATTATGCTAAATGCCAACTCCAAATTTCGAATGCTGTTTAGGAAAAAATAATGGAGGTCTAACATTCAAAATACTAAATTGGCAGTACTGCATATTGTAGCTGATAAGTCAAGTAAGTCAATTACTCTGAACCTCTTTAAGTTAGCAGCAAAGAGATAGCAGGACTTAATATTGCTGATAAATACCAGGAATAACAATGGACCAAGTATTGAACCTTGAGGAACTCCAGAAATAAGACAGAATGGGAGATAGGTGAAGGCATTCATATATACAGCAAAGCTGCGAACAGAAATGCAGAATAGGACCCAGAGGAAAAAATATGTCTTCAAATACCCCATAGTCATCGAATTTTGCAAGAAGAAGCCTGTGATCAACAGAGTCGAAAGTCTTTACAAAATATGTGTGTGCCAACTCAAATCACCTTTTATAAATCCATGCTGTTCAAGAGCTAGAAAGGGATGAATAATAGAAAGTAGCCTATTGTAAACAACTCTTTAGAGTACTTAACTAAAGCAAGCAAGCAACGAAGGGAACCTGAGCGATAATTAGAAATGCAACCTAGGTCACTGGATTTATATATAGGAGAAATATGAGCAGACTTCCAGTTGGATGGAAAGTAGCGGGTGGAGAGGTTGATGTTGAAAAAAATGGATAAAAGAGCGCATGGGGACAATGAAAGTGATTTGGTCAACAAGCTTGGGGTACCGTCAGGGCCACAACCGACATTTACATCAAGAAACTTCGGCAAGGACTTGATTTCTAGCGGATTGGTATGAATGAATTGTAATTCAAACATAAAAAGTAAATGATTATTCCCAAGGAAAATTTTTCTTCTATAATTTCAAGGCACAATTTGCTAGTACATGTTTAATTTTTCACAAAAATTATTTCGAATGGCAACACTTCGTCTTTCTAAATTTAAGTGGGATTTAGAATATAAAATTCTCTCAACTCTTAATACACTTTTAAATGTCAGTAATTTTTAAATTTATACTCCGACAAACTAAATTATTTATCCTCCAAAAAAAATAAAAATCAACAACCCTCAACATGCTATCGCGAAACCAACAACATCACAAACGGTAAATACTAAGCTATTTTGAATTCCAGGACGAGACAAGGAGATAGGGTACCAGAGAGCACAGAAAATATGTACACAATCCTTACGAGAGTAAATACACATAAAAACAAGGAGCAGAAACCAAACGAGCAACCGAATCGACCGTCAAACTCCTGCAGCCACCCACTCACTTTCGACACCCATCTATTTCCTGCCTGTCGCACAGCAGAATAACACCTCGCCGTTACATCCGACATAGTCTGACAGCTCCTAACGGTTCGACTGGCGTCCGCCAGCACCACTTTCCGCTATCTTCCTAGCGCTCATTCAGCCACGATACAGCTCCTCAGAGCACGTCTGATTCGGATTTTATTCCGTACACTCTGCTGCTGCTCCTGTCCTAGCAGCAACGGTTGCAATCCTGTTAACCATCACCACCCCAGCTGTCCATCGCAAACGGGCATTCTGAATGCCATCCCCCTAACGTCTTTCACCGTCCATTTTCCGTTCGTCCCGAAACTGAGAACTCATCCCGAAATTCGGTTGTCGCGATGACGGTATCCTTTTTCTTTCGCCCTTATCAAAGTTCATTGTGTAAAGGCGTACACGTGACATAAGGGTAGAATAATTGTGTTGCCACATTGCGAGAGGATATACGATACAGTCTACTCGGGGCGCCACAGGCCAACAGTGAGCGAAGGAGAGCAGGCATCGTGCATGCAAGGATCCTTGTTGCCTTGCTTGCGGAGACATATTTGAGTATCGTGCCAGTTTCGAAATTTGAATATTGAGAGATGTGTATTATCATTATTAGGGATGATTGTTTGTGGTGAGAAGCGGGGAAACGAGCATTTGTATTCTTCTTTCATGCCGGCTCGGCACGGAAATGTTCCAATGTGATTGTTGTACGAGAAGCGAGTGAGTTTCGAGTGCACGTACAGTGTACGTAGAAAAGTGGGTGACGAGGCGATATGATGAGGTTGGATCGGTTCGTGTGTGGGGTTGGTTGGAATGAGACGTAATGTTATGCTGCTATACATTTTGACTAGTTGAATGAGCATGTTTGGAATTTAAGATAAGGTTAGAGAAATTCGATTATGCATGTTTTTCGTGCAGATTATTAGGATATGTTTTTGATGGGTGAGTGATTGTGTGGGGTGTGAGTGTTATCGAATAGAGATTTTGAATATTTGTGGTAATTTTTTGATGGTTGAAGATAAATTGTTGATTTAGGGGATTTGATTGTGGAATGATGAGTGATGAGATAGATGTCAAGGATGATATATCATGAAAAATACGTTGACGAACGTGTTTTGATTATAAATTCACTAGTCTTGAGAACTATAAATTTAGTTTTAGACTGCAAAAGTACTTTAGTTTATTTTATTACCAGTTGTGAAAACATTTTAGAACAAATGATAACGATGCTTCCGAGATTCGATATCAGTTCTTCAGCATTATTCACTGTAGTTTGCACCAAAATGGTTACTGTCACTTACCTGTAACGAGAAAAAAAACAAAGTGTTACTATTCAATATGTCTATCACAAAAAATTAATAAAAATAATGTTTAGACAGACCCAACCCTACAACTCAATTACATGGGGCTGTTAACGACTCCGCTTATGATACTTCTGTGGCTACAGTGGAACGCTACATCTGCAAGAAGCTTGGCAACACTCCTCATATTTTTGATTGCGTCAAATTTACGAAAGTTAGCCAGCCTAGAAGATATGTGGCTTCTTTCAAAATAACATTGCCTGCGAACCTCGATATTGTCGCTGACTCCAAATTTTGGCCTCCGGGTACATTAGTCAAAATTTTTGAAAACCGGCGAAATTTTCGATCTTCAAACAACCGGAGAGCTCGAACCTAGCTCTTAAGCGTAAACAAATTTCTTTGTATTACCAAAATGTTCGTGGCATGAGGATCAAACTTGAAGACCTTGAAACTGCAGCTATTCTTGAAAATGATCACCTGATTTGCTTGTCGGAAACTTGGCTGAATGATGACATTTTTAGCTCCGAGTTTTTACCTGCATACAATGTTTACCGCTGTGATCGCAATCGTTTGGTAACTAATAAGGCTGATGGTGGTGGCGTGCTTATTGCTGTGCTTAGGACTCTCAACAGTAAACTTTGCGCTTATTTTATCCTCAGTCCACCTTTTGAATGTGTTGCTGTTTCCATCTCTTTGTCTGTTATATCCGCTTTGTTTGTTGCGTCCTTATACATCCCCTGTAACTTGTCCTTCTCGGCTTATGATAAGTTATTTTCTGAACTTTCCACTTACCTTAATAGCAACTTTGCATCGTCCTCAATCATTATCTGTGGCGACTTTAATATGCCTTCTGTTCAATGGGATTCTTCTTTTCTTCGCATTATGTCCACCAACAACCTTTCTATTGCCTTATCATATTTTCTTTCTCCGTGTTCTCTTTCTCAATTTAACTGTTTCCCTAATGCTAATAACAAGATTCTTGACCTCATACTTTCTAATGTTGAGTCCTCTTCGATTTTACTATCCTCTGTTCCAATACCCTACACGCACCCTGACCCCCATCATCCTCCCCTTTCTATTAATCTGTATATAAGCTTTTCAAAGCGTAATAAATCATCCACTGCGCGTCGGTTTAACTTTAAAAAAAAAACTAATTTTGACTGCTTGTCTAATAATTGGAATTCAATTAATTGGTTTGATTGCTTCCGTGGTCTCGATATTGACTCTACTGTATCTAAATTTTACGGTATTCTTACTGAGTTGATCTCGTCGTATACTCCTGTCTTCAGTTCTCGTAGCCCCCGTGAACCCCCTTGGTTTACCGCGAGGGTAAAATGTGCCCTTAGAGATAAAAATTCAGTGCGTTTGAAATTTTTGATTTCTCGGTCTGGTGAAGATTATACTACCTTCTCCCGTTTACGTGCCTCTGCCAAGAAAGAAATTAGATTAGCACTACTCAGCTGTTCCTCGTCTGTTGAATCTTCTTTGAACTCGAACAACCCTAAATGTGTCTGATCTTTTGTCCGCTCCTTAAAAGCTTCCTCCTCTCTTCCTGACTCCCTAGTGTTTAATGCCTTTACTGCTTCCAACCCTCTTGACATTTGCAATCTCTTTGCTTTATTTTTTTTCTTCTGTTTACACTAGCCCATCGATTCCTACTACTGACTGCTTTTCCTTTGATTTCCCTGCTTGTCTCTCCTCAGTCGTAACTAACCCCGTAAAGGTTGAATTGCTTTTGTCCTCACTTGACTCAAACTGTTCCCCGGGCCCGCATTTCGTAAAAAATCTTGCTTCTTTCCAATGTCAGTCTCTGTGCTGGTAAATTTCCATTCTCTTGGAAGCTCTCTAACATTCTTCTCATTTTCAAATCGAGTGATCGGAACCTTGCCTCTAACTGTTGCCCTATCATCTCCATTCTTCCTTGCCTTTCCAAAATTTTGGAACGCCTTGTTTACAATCATATCTATGATTCTCTCTATTGTGTCTTTGCAGCGCATTAACATGGCTTTGTAAAAGGCCGGAGCAACTCTACGAACCTTGTTGAGTTTACTCATGTGGTCGCTTCTGCAATTGACAGCAATAATCAAGTTGATGTCATTTATACTGATTTTGCCAAAGCTTTTGACACTGTTAATCATAAACTGCTTCTTATCAAACTGAGGCATTATGGCATTCTTGAACTTTTGCTTTCCTGGATCTCTTCCTTTTTAACTGATCGCACTTGTGTTGTCTCCCTCTTTGGCTTGTCGTCCTCACCTTTCTCCCCTTCTTCTGGTGTTCCTCAAGGTTCCATCTTAGGACCACTTTTGTTCAATCTATTTATCAATGACCTTCCGACGGTTTTTAAGTCTTCATGTCTTCTATATACAGATGATTTAAAAATCTTCCGAGTCATCAAAAAAACTGATGACTGTTTGCTTCTTCAGGATGATTTGTATGCTCTCTCTGGTTGGTGGAACTTGAACTGTTTGTCCCTTAATGTTTCCAAGTATTTTTCTACGTCCTTTTCCCTTAAGCTTCATACTCATGTCTTTCTTTATGCTATTGATGGCACTATCCTCTCTTGTGTCGATAATTTATCAGATCTTGGGGTCACATTTGATCGCAAACTGAAATTCGATATTCATGTCCGTACTGTCACTAGCCAAGCTTCTCGGGTGGCTGGCTTCGTGGTTCGTTCCTGCCACAATTCATTTAATATTTCTACTTGTGTCCACCTGTTTCTTACCCTAGTCCGTTCTTTACTTGAATACTGCAGTCAAGTGTAGTGTTCTCGTTTCAAATACCTCTCTGACGTTCTTGAATCAGTTCAGCGCAGGTTTACACGTACTTTACTTTTTAAATATAGTCTGCCGTATTAACCCTATTGTGAACGTCTATCTCTTCTTAACATTCCTCTCCTTGAGCAGCGCAGAGTTTACTTGGATGAGTGTTTTCTGTTCAAAATCTGTCGCGGCTACCTATCTTCCTCATTAGCATTTTTGTTCATTGAGCGGGAATCCGTAAGGCCAATCAGGTCCTCCATTCTATTTGAAGTGCCGTATGCTCGTACCGACACTTTCTTCTACTCTCCCGTTTTGCGACTCTTATGCACTCATAATAGTCTTCAACTTGGTCCTCTACCACAATATATTGCCATTTTCAAAAATATGGTCCGTAGTAAAATTTTCGATTCTAATTAATTAATTTTATTTTCTATTCGTGTTTATGAGGAGTTCTTTCTTTTGTTTTTTGCTCTACCTAATTTTACTTTCTTATTTAATACTTCAAGAATTGTTTTTATATTTTTATTTTTATGTATACTTATATTACTTATATATATATGTTTCTAATTAATTTTATTTTCTATTTTCTTAATGGATTCTTTCTCCTTTTTTTCTACTTAATTTTAGTTTATTTACTTTACCACTTTAATTATTTTTATATATACTAATATTTATATTTACTCATTTACCTCTTACTATTTTTTATTATCCATGGTTATTCGTGTTTTTAATGGATTTTTTCCCTTTTTTTGCTTTAGTTAATTTTACTTTATTTTACTCTAACTTTAATTAGTTTATATACTTCTATTCATATATTCTTATTTAGTTCTTGTTATTTTATTTTGTTCATGGCATCCAATCTGTAATTGGGCAGTTTTGCCTGTTGTATTGAATACATACCAAATAAATAAATAAATAAACACAGCATGGTATAAAATAACTACAACAAGAATTAACATTTCATTTTAAAATCATTCACAACAACAGATCAATTTGAGGCTTACTCTATCCGCTGAATAATATCTCAAATTTCCCACAACATGAAAACCCTTCCAATCTGAGACACTTCTTCACATACAATGTCCTGCATACACTTCCCTATTCCCCAAATCCACACTCCACCAGCAACCAAAACTTTACGTTTCATCATCGACAACAATTACCAACGGAAAATTAGTCTCTCTCCCCTCATCACCTATAAACACCAAACATCCTTACCATCACACACTTCCTCCGAACGAGGAGAATATTTCACCAATCCACCACAGCCAGCAACTCAGCCAATCACTTCGTGTGCACCAATTTGATTAAATGAAATTACCAACAATCAATCTATCGTGCTAGAGCTTGATCTGCACTCCGAAAAGAAATCAATGACCAGAGTGTTGTTAGTCTGATATCCATTCGAATTCGATGACGGCACTAGTACCTGAAGGACATGGTCCGATTCAGTGCGAGGGGGATGGTGCGGAGAAAATAAATTGCAAGAAATTAGAGATAAAGACAGGAGGAAAAGATGAAGTTAACGGCACCATAGCGATTCGAAATGGCTATTGTTGTAGCAAGCGAACGGTACGTGGGCAGTTGGGTGCAATCGACCATAAAACACTTCGCCCTTCACAATAAAGCTGCGCCAAACAATGGATTTAACTGTAATGGCGACGGCAGTGGTGATGATGATGATGCCACACTGGCAAAGTTTCTTATCGGGCTATCTCTTGCTTTCGGTTCTTTACACAAACCCGTCGCTCAGTGAAAGTTTCGACAAGGGTTCAAGTGACTATTGAAAATTTACCATCACCGAAAACACTTTGGGATTTTATAGCCTCACACCAATTCGAACCCGAAAATCCGCAGCCACGAAAAAAAGGGATACATCAGAAATTTTTTTTTTCAAAAAGTGACGTCCGGGTTAAACACATCTCCATCCTCTATTCCTGTCAGCCAGAGCAAGTACACTTTTCAGATGTGCTGGTCACATACAGCTGCCAGGCACTTTCGCTACCCCAAATCATTGGCACGCTCGGGCGTATCGTGTATCCACTGCCCTTTCTGTTCAATCTTCCACATTTCATCTTTCCCCACATCCGTCCGACTTCAATCAACAGCAATACCAGCAACGCCTTCAGGTTCATGTTATCTGTTATAGAGATATATGGCCGGAACATGATTTTCCTTTATTTTCCTTCTTTTCAGATTTTTTTTTTCGTTATTTTGCTCCATACCTAACCACTATGACCGGCCGACCAAACGACCAACATGGTGAGCTTTCCTTTTTCTACAATTTGCCCTTATCGGTGATTTTTTTCGCTTTCAGTCCTCATCTCGTTGCTCGGGTTTGTCTCAATGAGTTTTTTTTTCGTGCTCCTTTTTTATCATCTTCACAGTTTCCTTTCATGGACCTGGTTGTTGATGGCGGAATAATGCTGGTAATGTTGGCCGCCAGCGCTGTCAGGTTCTTCTATTGTATAATAATATTTGTACTAGTTGTAAGGAGCATAGCTACTTTTGCGGCAGACGACTCCACAGTTCGATATAATAAGCGAAAATAGAGTTTGCCTTCGAGGTGAGAAAGTATAAAAGAGAAGATAATTTTATAGGCATTCGATTGCAGATGACAGTGTTGCATAGGAAATGTTGGATGGATGTTTTGTTGCTTCTACGTTATAGATTATGTCCTTAACAAATTGTCGAACTATAGGAAGACATATTAAAATATTGATTAATATACTTAGTACGGTCATCTAAGTTTGCGCCCAATGTGGGCATTTTTGCAAGTAGAAGTAACAAACATACTAATTTTCTCTACTTTTGTGAGTGAAACAGTTTAGTTTTTCAATTAGACGACAATATACACAATTACATTCATTTTTAGAAATATTAGCATAAAATTTCCTGATAATTTAATCATCTGATTGATCGTAGACGGTTATCAAAAAGTGTTGGTTCACATAAACCACAATTTTCCGGATCTAACAAAGCACAAAGAGTACATTGGTTACAATACAGACCCTTAGACGAAAGTTTCGAAGAAGGTGCGTTTAGCACTTTGACCACCGCATACATTTTGTATGTTATATTTTCAAAATACCTTTGAGGTTTGTTGTTACAATTTAACCTTGATCTCAATGCTCAGTGAAAACTTTAGTATTCTTATTCTCCATGTGGCGAATTCATACGTAGGCTGAGCAGAAAATTTTTGGGAAAAGTAATAAAAAACCAAAATTTATCATCAAAAATGCATTTATTGCTTCTCAAAATATTTGCAATGGTGTTTTATACACTTGTGCATGCGCACAAACCAATCCTAGAAGCAGTTTTTCCAATTCGTAAATGATAGGCCCAAAACATGGTTTTTGAACGTTTCCACCGCTTCTTCAGGTGATGAAAATCGTTGTCCGCTCATCTTATCTTTGATTCTTGGGAACAGGAAGAATTTATTGGGTATCAAGTAAGGACTGCACGGCGGATGATTCATTGATTCGATGTTTTGAGTGCTCAAACACTCGCTTGATTGATGTGATGTGTGTGGGCTCGCATTGTCATGGTGCAAAATGATTCGTCTTTTTGGTTTGATTTCTGTTAATTTACCGAAAACTTCTGGCAAACAAATGGTCATATACCAAGCTGTATTAACGTTCTTTTGATTTTCAAGAGCCATAGTTGCCACATGACCTATTTTCGAGACGTAACACGCCACGATTTGCTTCGTAACGCTCCGAGCTCACACAACTTTTGTTGGGTTTTCTTCAAATTGAAAGACCCAAACAGTCGATTGGACTATTCTTTCTGGCTCATACGCATTTATCCGCGACTCATCGCCTGTTGCGATGCTATGAATGAGATTTGAAGCGCCTTGGTTGAATTGATCGAACTTTTTACGGCACCAATCGACGCGAGCCTTTTTTTTGGGCATCTGTCAATTCATGTGGAAACCCATGTTCACCTAAATGTTCATGCAAAATCGTAGGTATGCTTTTCACACCAATGTCCAATGATGCTGCGATCTCATGATAAGTCACATGACGATCTTCCAATATCAGTTTTTGTACTGCATCGATATTTTCAGACACAACGGCATTTTCTTTGGAGGACCTTTACGAGGCTCGTCGTTGAGTGAACGTCGTCCACGTTTGAATTCATTATACCAATTATAAACATTCGCCAAGAATGGTGCTACGTCGCCAAAAGTCGAATTAAGTGATTCGAAACACTCTTGTTGAGATAGACCCTTTCGAAAATCGTTAAAAATCATCACACGAAATTTTTCACGTATGAATTCCATTTTTCACTAAATTAAATTTCTCAACTTAGTTAAAAACGATGATGCGTTGCGATCTGATAGATGACTTGAACTAAATATAACCTCAAAAAATATTGAAATTTTTAATTGACATAGAGATTTGCATTGGAAAACATTATTCTTCGATTCTTCTCTTCGATTCTAGAAACTTTCAGCTCAGCCCTCGTAAATCTTTATATTCATCATAATCTTCGTCTCGTTAGTGCTGGACCGTGTACGAGCAGAAGCTCTACACTGTCGCTTTTCCGCAATATCTACAGCATTTATCTCTCTCACTCCTTGTCTATCCTGTATCCTTACGGAGAGTCACTGCTTCTTTTGCTGAGGTAATCTATTTAATGTTTCAAACCTTCCAGATCAAGCCAATAGCTTTTGATCTATTTCTTAGTCCTGTCCGTAGCAGTCTTTGCACAGCCGCAGCATGAAAAGGGACCGAAATAAGATCCCGTGTTTGGCCTCGCTCGGAGTTGTTTATTTATCGTTTGTTTATTCAGCTCGGAGTTGTTTATTTATTTTATTTATTTCCTCTTTCCCCTCTGAGAATATAGCTGAGTTTATTCCTTGATAACCTCCTGGCTATCCAATAGGATGTTAATACTGACCTTTTTAGTGCTCCTTATCTTTATTCTATGCGTAAGTACAGCATATAATTCTGCTTGAAACATAGTGGCCTACGATTCCTACTCCCACTCCACAATCCATCTTCGAGCCGTCCGTATATCACATTTGGGCCATTTTCTCCGAAAGGAGTGGACCATTCTTCCCCTTTTATTTGATCGCTGAAATTCCGAATTCATATTATGGAGCTCATATCCTCCAGGAGACTATAGATGACTTTTAGGTCTTCTGATTTGTATCTGCTAGCCTGTTATACACTCATCGCCTGCTTTGCCGCTTTTTTTAGGTGTAGCATTTCGAGGTTTAGAAGGGCCTACATCAATGCTGTTGAAGTGGGGAGCTTATTGTCTCTGTAATCAGCCGGCAATCCATCTTTTATAACATATCAAGCCTGCTAACAGCATTTTTTTGTGTGGTTTTCTTCCACGACATTGCTGATTTGATGAGTGAGGCGAGTTGACGTGTGCCACGGTTTGTTGAACAGGAGCTTTAGTCATTTATTTTGTTTATTTTACATTTACATTTTACATTTATGAATACACATTTTCTCCAGACTCGCCCGGCATACGTCACAACTGTTTAAACTACGATTTTTTGGAGAAGTAATTTATTTTCCCGAGACAAAGCTGAGTTTGTGCTCACCATAGGATAGAGTAGTCCTATAAGCTTTATACATTTTCACACTAGAAATTCAGCATGGGAATAGAAAATTAGCTTGGAATCCAGATTGACTCGTAGATATGTTACGCAACTGGACCAGTTTGTTTGGTGTCCGAGCAGATTGTGGAGGTAGAAATATGGATGCTTTTCGTTTAGTGAAAAATATAGTCTGCGTTTAATCTTAATGGAAACAGAATTAATGAATGTTTACATAGAGAGTCTACAGCGCTGAGGGGTGATGCGTGCGGCATTGAGGGGAAAGCTGTTTTACAGAGAGTAAAATTGCATGTGTAGTAAAATTGCTTCATTCACGTACGGGTTCATGCATTGTGATTGCGTGTCCATTCTTTATATGTCTATGGGGAAAACTCAACAACGGGGATTGCCATGAGCTTAGGAAAGATCCCTTACCAGACTCTATCAAACGAGTTGAAAGAGTGCAAAGGGATGATTGGAGAGGTGAACAAGCTGCGGGTCTCTAACCCGGCGTTGCCAAGAATTAGGTTTCTTCCGAAGATTCACAAGGAAGGAAATGAGCTAAGAGATATTATAACCGCTACAAACGCTACTACAAGGAGAATCGCAAAGTGGATTGTAGACGATTGTACGACCTTAGGAAAGATTAGCGATAGAACGGTTAAAAATCGAGACAAGGTAATAGAGCGGCTTGGAAGAGTGGCAAGACAACAATAGGGGAAGGTGAGCTAGTTGTATAATTTGATGTCAAGGTTCTGTTCCCAAGCGTGCCGGTAAAACAAGTACTCACGTTCTTTGAGGACTGGCTATTAGAGAGGAATAGCTCACCGGAGGGGAGGAGGAGGGCTAAAGACTTTTTGAAACTTGCTTCGGTTTGCATGAATGAAAGTTACTTTACTTTCATTCATACTTTAAAGCTATGAAAGATGTTGCAATGGGAAATCCTTTATCCCTACTTATGAGTGAGATATTTATGGACAGACTGGAGAAGAAACTTTATGAAGGTATGCTTCCTCGGGTTTGGTTGAGATATGTAGACGACATTTTAGCTATCGTTAAAAAAGATGCTTTGGGAGAAACTATGGAGAAGTTGAACCAAGCACATAAGGACATCTAATTTTCAATGGAAGTTAAAATGAATGAGAAACTGCCCTTCTTGGATTTAATATCTACCGAAAGTCCACACACACCCAAAGAACAACACCATCCACGTCTGATCATTGGCATTCCCAAAAAATGGCGCCATTTAATTCGATGATTCACCGGCTATTAACAGTGCCCATGGATCAGGAAAGTTTTAACTCAGAAGTTAAATATATTAAAGATACAGCGAGAAAAAATGGGTTTGACGAGAAGGTAATTGGAAAACTTGCCAAAAAGAAAAAAGGATAGAATACAGCGTGATCTATTAACGACGCTCTTTACACAGGAAAAACAAAAATCAAAAACCACAAGAGTTCCAATTATTTTTTCGTCAATATTCCATAATTTGGTTGAGCCTTTAGTGGGATTGGCTGCGGTCGCCTGGTATTACTAAGAATATTTTGATTTTCCTGCAGTTTTGAACATCCGGGATTTGGGGACAGGTGGTTCCCAAGACAATTACTGCAACTTGCCTAGTTCGTGTCGTTAGTTTTTAAAGTGCATGCATGGGGTGAGTGATTTTCGTTACATATGATACATCTCATAAGCAAATGACAGTTAGTCGAACCGTGACCAAAAAGCTGAGAGTTTATGCATTGAGTTGGACCTCTCTTCCTGTGTTTGTAATATTTCCATTGAACAATTGTTCAAATAATTGTTTTATTGTGACGAAGATCTGCCACTTTGACAAGGGTTTTTGGGTTGGGATCTGACACATTTTTACATCGGAGCACGGTATTTTGTGCTCAATCAGATATTTTTTCAATATTCCTGCATATGATGCAATCCAGTGACCACTATTTGGATCGGACGCACGTCTTTTAACTTGTAAGTAAAAAACAGTGTGTCTTCACCTTCAAAATGCTGTGTGGTTATTTTAAAATCTTCCTTTTTGGAGAGGAAAAGCTTTCTTCCTGACGAGGTTATTTTGATACCGTAGTTATGAGACATTACTTCTTTAGTACTGCGGTCGAGCTAAGTTAATGTTATCGGTGGGATATTTTCTTTTTTTTTAATATTAACAGATAACACATCTTCAGGATCACCGCTGTGGTCTACAATTTGGTTGACAATTTCGTAGCGGTTAAGGCTAGTTGCTTTTTAAAAGTTACTTTTTCCGGTCACAGGTTATTGAGTCATCGCGACTCTTTTTAATACCATGTGGATTTGAAATACTTATAAAAGCATTCACAGAAATCTGAGCACAATATAGAAGTTCCTCAAGTTGACCATATTTTTCATATTTTCAAACTACTTTCACTGAACACTAAGATACTAGTATACAATCGTGCTAAGCTTGAACGTCTTGATGCGCCGAGTCGTGTCTTCTATGCTCATGAAGGCGCTTAGTGCTATTTCCTTATTGTAAAATGTTTTTTCTATAATTTGTACAGGAATTTAATCTTGCCAAAAGGGTCATCGATTGGTTGAACTACAAAGTAAAATGCAAAGTAAAATTGAAAAATGCCGCTACTCAATCCTGCTGTATGGAGCAGGTTTTTACTGGCGAGCCGTACGTTAAACTCTAAATCTGAAAATGATAGAGAACGTACGTAGATTAGGAGCCTTATTTATAACGGGGGGTCTTCGTACTATCCCAATGAAGACACTCCTGGTGCTGCTTCATTACCTTCCTATCGATATGCTTGTCTCGCAACATGCGAAGTGCGCAGTGGTAAGACAAAATTCTGGTGATTTTTGAACAAGGTCAGACCTAGGCCATGTCTAAATCTTGCAACAGTGGTTGCGTATCCCTGCGGACATCGAATATACATTTGCCCAACCATTTCTGCCTCAGGGGTTTGAGATCCAAATCGTAAGCATAGAGCTGTGGGATAGAAAGTTATTCCTAGGAAATAATGCTGTGGAAATATATACCGATGGCTAAAAACTGAACGACAGAGTGCGGTATGGTATATTTTCTACTGGCCTAAACTTGCTGTTTTTCCCCGCTTATCAGACTACTGCAGTGTCTTTCAAGTGGACGACTTTTTTTTGGCTCTCATGTAATCAGACATTCGGAGTGAATATCTGCATTTTCAGTGACATCTGAGCGGCTATACAGCCTCCTCACAGCTAGTTTTCACCTCATCAGCACTAGTCCTTGAATGTCGTCCGCCTCTTAGCGAAATGTCGAGACATTCAATGATGCAACTGTTTTAAGTGCCAGGACATAATGACATTTACTAGAACTGTGAAACGGACCAACTCGCATAGCATGTAACACTTTTGCTAGAAGTGCTTTGCAGTCTCCCAATTGAAATTGCAATGGCTTCAGTTAAAGGCAAAAATACTTAAAGGACGCTGCGAAGTCCTGGGTGGAAGAACCTTGCTGTGCGATCACTAGACAATTGTGGAAAACTTTTGACATTGATCGCACCAGGAAACTTAATTTGGGAAGGGAGTGGCTGTCTTAACTGGACACTGTCTGTTTGGCAGGCATGCAACGCGGCTGGGTCTTCCCTAGAACGACTTCTGCCGGGACATACGAGGAGGAAGAAGAAACGATTCTCCACCTCCTGTGTGAATGCCCGGCCTACATTGGAAGAAGGATGAAATGGCTTCGGTGGACCTGAAGCTCCATTCATTAAGGACTCAGGGTCATTAAGGACTTAGGGTGGCTCTCTGCTTAAAAAGTGTTGTGCACTACGCAATGCGGTATCACAATGAGCCATTTTATGTTTAAGTGTGCCTTCTCCGGAGTCTGTGTGAAAGAGGCAATCACGGAACCTAACCTCACTACGCTACCACGGAAGAATTGAAGCAAACAACTTTGACTTGCATTCGAATATCTCAACAATCGACATTTAGAGTTGGAATAAGGGCACTTTATTCAAACAGATCAGTTGGTTCCAGGCCCCAACTCCTCCGATTGAATCTACTTCTGGGTAGGCGGGTGTTTAGAAAACGACGGTCTACCGTATGACAGGAAACTTCAAATACTGATTAGCTGTATGTGCATAGCAAGTTATGGAAAAACGCACAAAGCACTCGATACCAAAGTACAGAAGCTTGCCAAAACCTGCAAACATAAGTCCATAAAATACTTCATATGAATTGCTTATATGCAGAGTCAGATAATGGTGAACCTATTGAAAGAAAGAGGAACACTGGCAGACGCTTCATTGGCCTGAGGGCTGAATTTAGCTGGCTCTACAACCTTGGAATTATCGTCTGGCTGTAGTACCAAGAACATGAAGTCAAAAATTGCTCTATTTTTATGCCTGGTAACAAAGGTTATTGACATGATCTGACATCAATGACAGGTATCCAAACTAATGTAGAAAGCAATACCAACTGCACACTTGAACTTATTGATAATATGGAAGCTTTCTCAGAAAATAGTCGAAGACTATGGAAACAGTGCAGTCGGAAATATCTATCATGGATGGATGAAGATTCAAACCAATCTCGAGCGGGGATAACTTGTTTTAGTTACAGATAAGAACTATCTCCCAACTAAATGTCTACTGGCTAGAATAGTTTATCTACATCCGACTATAAGACTAATAGTACATCTTACAAAACGTACTTTTACTGAATTATGCTTACTTCCTGTGGCCAACAACAAAATGATAGCAGTATTTGTTTTTAATCGATTTTATTGCCATATTTATATTTTTTTAGGCAAACACAAGATTTGGATTGAAAACGGCGATCGTACAGTTGATTTCATACAACAACAAATGAGAATATCTAACACCAAATATCGATCAGTTTTTAAAAAAAAGGAAATTTTTTATTGCTTTCAATACGAAAAAAAAATCTTTTCGTGAGCCCTGATATAAGTAGTTTGACCTCGAGAGGTTGTCACTTGATAATGACAAAGAAAAACTTTTCGCTGAACTTTCATGGCTATTGTCAGCTATGTGGACGGAGACGGATCTCGCCTTTATAGATTTGTTTTACAACAGAAAATTTCACAGAATTTTCGTCGAAACATTGTTTCCTTAGAACAATATTTTCTTCATCAACTGTTTGCACTACGACGAACTAACAGACCGCATCCAGACACGCTCTTTATCATTCAATGTCCGTAGCATGTCGTGAAGTACCAAAACTAAAGAAGTCGAAAGCGTAAACGGGCAACTCAGCATCTGAACAACAAAACAACAGAAAAGAACATCGTCAAACTGGCAGGAAGCAGATAGATGAGAATACAAGCAGCAAAATAGAATGCCATAAGGACTCCAATTTTAGGATTGCTGGCACAAAACAAGATATGCCACCCATACCGTTTTCCATCAACCTTCGTCTTATTTCCTCCGTCGAACTCGTCCGCAATTTGATTCTTCTACCCCGAAATCCCTCGGTCGCTCTTCCTATTCACTATCACGGGTGGTTACATGCTAAGTTTTCATAGTCGACATTCTTTTTCGAACCTTTTTCCATTTCTCATGCACTCGTCATTTTTTCCTTGATTTCTTTTCACGACGAAAAGGAGAGTCTTCAGACTTAATGGTATTGTTGTTGTTGTTGTTGCCGCTTCTGCTTGAGTTGGTGTTTTCGTTCGTCAATTCTAGGTTATAATGGTGCGGTCGTGTTACGAGAAAACATGTACGTAGGTACAAGAAAGCTCAAGAAAGTTGTAAAAGTGATAGGAGTAAATAGCATTCATCTTTGTTTGCGCGAAAGGAGCTTGCCAAGTAAATGGAGTAGGCAGAGAGAAAGGGAGTAGAGAATCACAGATTTATATTGATGTAGAGAATACCTTTCGTCGGGAGGTCGGAGGGAAGAAGGTTCGTTCGTTCTCAGGAAACAGATTAGGTGAAGGCGTAGTAGAAAAAGTAAATGGGAAAAAACGTGATGCTTTCTTTTGGATCAATGACATTATCATTCGTTTATGGTTGCCGGAGGGAGATGTTGCTATGTTATGATATACTTACGGATATTCATGTTTTTGATTTTGCAAAGAGATGAAAAATTAGAGGGTGTACTGGCATTCGATATTTTTTTTCGCAATATTACTTTGAATTGTGGCCATGAATTTGCCAGCACGTGAGCGCCACACTCTTGGAATATTTGATTTGAGTCCTAATGACGTCGTGACCAGGATCTTATAAACTTCGCCAGGAATTTAACAGTACATTATCATAAGCCCTGACCAAGTTTTGACGCGGCATGATATCAAGACTTGCTACTTTCTTTCATGGCAGGCTCCTACACGATTCCTAGCTTCCATATAAATTCCAGCCATGACTGCACACCAAGCGGAAATTTTACATTCACGAATAAACTCCTGCCAGCATATGCATGAGAGCGCCTCGCAAGCGGGAGCAAGTGCATTTCACTACGCTTCACGTTCCAGCCCTTACGATACCACACCACGTCACGCTGCCCGTTCGCCCACTACTATCTGGAAGTAGAGCAGCCGTGTTGTATATCAAAAGGCACTGTCGCATTATTTATGCACCGCAGAGTGCAACCAAGGAATGCAACAGCAGGCACGGCAGTGAGGCAGGTTGTTTCAGTGGCAACAACGGCGGCAACAAGCAAAAAAATAGGATACCCCGAGAGAGAAAAAAACTTCCACTTTTATTGATTCACCCCATCCCCCCGAGCAGGTGTTTGCACTTGATATGTGCTTGTGTTGTGCACTCGATCGGACTTTCGAATGCCTTTCAGAATCGCACGAGAATTTCGCAACCATAGTCGCGCCTCCGCCAGCAGTCACTATTCACCAACAATTCGTAGTTCTGTGGTAATGGCACTGTTACTTCACATTCGTCTTGCTGCTCCCCTTCAAACAACAACGCTGCTAGTTCCGCAGCAATTGCTTTCGGTTTATTTATGTGCAATACTTCCAAAACATTGTCCTTTTTTCATTTTTTTCACGTTCTTTTCATGTTGTGTGTTCAATGGTTGTTCCCGTTTTGATGTTGTTTTTATAACCACCCTTTCATGCTACACCCTTTCATGCTAGTGCACTTTCAGACCCCACAATGCATTCGCTACTGACGGCTTGGCTATGCAACGAACGACCCACCCCGTGGGAGCCGGAGATGAATGCTAGAGCCGCTGCTGCTGCGAAAGCATTGTCCCGTTGCTATAGAACTGATCCTTTTCAGCGCACATCCTACAACTTTTTCTGCGACTATCAATTTACAGAGCTTCAGTATTGTTGTTTCATTGCACATTTCAGCTCCCAACTTAAACCACGTTATCAACCCGCCTCCCATCGCCACCCCCTCAACTTGTAACCGACCTTTGAGCATAATCTGTTTTTTCTCACATCTCGTAGGTACTTGGCTCGCTGAGCAGTAGAATGTCGTCAAAAGTATAATTCACTTTTTGTTCGATGTGAAAACCATAGCAGCAGCAGCTATTGTAATAGCGCTCGCTGGCACACATCCACACAACTCTTTCTTCTGCGGATGGTTTTTTAAGAGATGTAAGTTTGTCAACACGATGGCTATGCAATGGCAATTGGTTAGTGGGAGGAAAATAAGCATGAGAGAGTGCTGGCCGTGCGGGAGGATTTGAAGCAGATGAGATTTTAAAACGATGCTTTTAAATTGAACAGAGTGGTTTTATTATGGATGTTTTCAGATCATCGTTCGAATTATTTTATCTGTCGAATAATTGCGGATTGAATGTGAAGGTAGATTATATTTAATGGTAGTTTCATTGCGAGCTCGTATTGCAGTCGAGAATTTGATGAGTAAATTGGAAAATTTATAATAGTTTATTTATGACTGGCTTATTTAGGTAACTGTGATTTGATTTAAAATGTTTGTGTAGGAGCAATTAATATTTACCGGCCGAAATTTTTAGCTTACAAAGTATTAACTGTATTTTCTTAGTTCGATTTCTCTAGCTTTCGAGTCAGCTGATGTTCCACAAACTTGTGCAAACAACGCACAAATATTTCTTCTGAAAAGAAATAATTGAGGTGTATGGCGGATGAAAAATATCGCTTAGTTCCTTATCCAACCTTTTTATTCCAAATAAATTCAAAAGCAAACAATAACTAAATACAATAGATTTTTCTTAACAATACTCATTCAATTTCTATTAACTATTTAACATTTCAATTAATCCATTTAACTTGATTGATCGACTCCATGTATTTTACAACAAATAATTTTTAAAATGGTACGACATGAAAAGTACCGTTCGTATACGGTATGTTGATGGCTTGTTTAGCATAAATACACACCATACAAAACGGTAATTTCTGATGCACCTTACAATTGCAGTATTAATTACACAATTTACTAAATTTAAGACACGTGTTTTATTCTTAGTTCACTTCACTGCACGTTTTAATTCTAACCACGTTCATGATATGCTATTAGAGCTGGAATTTGAATGTTGTGTGAAAATAGCCTGATCGGCGAAGTTCCGAATGAAAAGATACGAGAAGAGAAAAAGAAGGCTACAACTAGCATATACTAAGCAAAATACCTGTGAATGTGTTGCTTAGATGGTCCTAGTTGCAATAAGATGATTGCAGAGTTTGCTTTGCCTTTTATTGCGTTTCAATTCTCCAAAATAAATGGGGAAGTTTCTCCACACGCATGAGCACATCACTCACTAACTTCGGCTCAATTACATCATATAATTTTAATCTTGTTATTTTGATAGTTTTTAAATTTAATCTACTCTCATTGTTAATTGAGTTTCATGGTAGTTAAATTCCTTTGATTAACTTTGAATAAAAATTATTGTTTACCATAATTTTATTCTTACAGCAAATGGTGACGTTTATTTACAATGTTGGAGGATTCTCATGTCTTTCTCCTTTCCATATGTTTTCATGCACAATTTGAAACAAGGCGCCATGTTTAACAAAAACGAAAGATATTTATTTCATTCATTATTTGTAATTTTAATTTTGTATATATTCTTCATTTCGATGTATTTTGAAAAAGGATTGAAAAAATATAAGTATTCATAATTGAAATCGATTTGAGATGTAAATGTAGCACTAATCTTACGGAGAGATGTCACTAGTGGCGTTAATAGGAAATATAAATCTTCAAAGTGTAGAGAGAATAGTGCATCAAACGAACTGTCAAAGCGTAAGTAGTATAGTTTGTTTATTGATTGTGATCATGGGTCCCTTATTGTCTATAAATCAGCATAGACAACGTATATCGTCTCTAAAGCTTATCAAAACAGAGAATATTGATACGGGAAACCCGATCGTTTTGCGGAATCAGCCTCCGAAAGCAGAATCAAATTTGAATTGTTTTTGCATACTTTCGAAACCACTTTGTCAAAAATAAAACTTTCAATGTAAGTAAAAATTTTCAATGTCAATTGGCGAAATTTTTACGTCTAAATTTCCAAACACCGAGATTTTTGTTATGCCACCACTCAATTCTCACAAAATTCGCCCAAATTTGATAAAATATTCACGGTTCATATATATATCATGAGAAAAATTAAATAATAATAATGTAGATTATTCACTAACCTTAGAAATGAAAAAAAAAGTAGGCTCTGCTTCCACTGGTTGAAAAAAAACCCTCCAATTGGTATCTATCGATCTGACGTAAACTGCTTTGTTTTAATGAAATAGTCCCGATTAGAATTCGCCAATCCACAGCGCCAGTTCACAGACAGTATCTTCTCCAATTCGATTTTTATCCGAATGTACAATTTCCAGTTCAAATTTTCGTAGTATGCACCTGGTTTTTGTCATAAAAATTCCTCCGGTTAGTTTTGTTTACTTTACTTGGCAGTCACAGTAAGAGTAACTTGAATCCCGCTCGTTATCACTTGCGCCTCTTCTTCGGAACCGCTTTTCCAGCCCAATCCCGTACATTCGGGTCGTTACACGTGCCATCTCAGACCCAAACCTCTTTTGTAGTACCTTCAACTAGGGCATTATGCCATTATGGCAAGCAGCTGATGGGTAGATTGTCTGAATCAGCTGCGTTCCACAGCTATGATGACATTTGGGATTGTCAACGGCCACTGACAATTCGCCAATGTGTTTGTTTCCGATTGTTGACTGAAGATGCGCTCCGAGTTTTATGCGGACACCAGGATATCTAGACGATCTGGTCTGCCCACGGTCCACGAATCCGACCATCTACAAGCCTCGTTCGAGGTTCTCGTGCGATGCTACATACTAGGTACTCAAGTGAGCATATTGAGTTAACTTTATACTGGAATTGACGGTGCGTGTGTTCTTTTTCCGTCGGTTTGGTGCGTCGAGCTTTGATATCCAATTAACCGGGTTATTCGCGGTCTTCGACGAGTTCGTTTCTACTTTTCATTCCCCTTCCGTCGAGTACTAGATTACTTAACTTAGGTTAATCTATCCGCCAGGTACAGGACACAAGGCGGCTTAGTGCCTATTGTTTCACCCTATGGCCCTACGAGTGGCATTTACCTACTGCGCTGAGTGGTGGCTCCGCGGTTTTTCACTTCGGGCAGTCTCCCCCAGGGGAAGATTGCCCCCCTTTTTTTCCTATTTAGAAGTATGGGTGGTCGTACCGGTGCGACCCCTTTTGTTACTCCGTAACAGTTGGTAGCCGATATCGATGAAGATAAATCGTTTTTTTCTGATGTGGCAATGCACACGAAGTTCTTCTTCTTGGAACTTAACCATCGAAGAATTGTGCATACTGACTCGACACAACCACCTAGGAGACCATATGTACCTCTTAGTTGTTGCACAGTATAATTTTTCTCTACCCTGCTTACAAGGAACTGACACTTTGGAGCATTTTCTTCGCCAGAGCTCAGGGTATGCCAGTATCAAGTACCAATACTTCGGCACATATGTTGTATAATACAGCGGCAGAGATTTTCTATGATATTTCGGTAGAGATATTGTAAAGGATAGAGCAGAAAATAGCCTGTCTCCCCCCTATCATTCATCCTTGGGTTTTATAAGATCCGGGAAACTAGTAAACTTGGAGTGTTATGGACTGAGTGTTAAGAGATGCCAAGCGCCTCTGCTCCAATCCACTTTTGACGTAATACTGACGGGAATTACATTTAACAATAAATTCTTAAAGCTCTACTGACATATATTCCCCAAAAAAATGCAAATCCACTTCAATATTTTTGAAATGAGCTCCATCAAAAATGTTTCTTGGCAGAACAAATTTAGTAATTTAATGCAGCTCTGAGCATTTCTCTGAGATTACCGCCCACGAAATTCCCTTGAAATATGACACATCCCTTTGATTCTCATAAAGTTTTCTGTTGCTCACGTCATCAAAACTAACTACACTAGACTTGAAAACTCCACAACCATTGGTATATACGATTCGTTTCAAGGTTGTGTTTAAGTGAACTTCCCTTTTAATTATGTTAAGTTTAGCCCATTTCGCATTTTACTTCGACAGAGACTAGACGATCCAATTATAAGAAGTTTGCATGCAAAATGTGTAAAAGATTTAAGAAAATCAGATGATATTTAGGTAATATATTTTGTTACAAAGAAGTGTCCTTAGGCACATTACCTATTAGAGAACGCAGAGACGTGTTTGAAACACAACATAACTTGAAAGCAAGGCTGCAATAAGAGAGGGTACTACTCATGTACGAAATAATCATGCTAGCACTAAAGGTTAAGGAATGGCTAACCAGTCTACGAGGCCAGACTTATTTTTCATCCAGATCTTAAACTCATCACGATGAACAGAAATGTACTCGAAAAATACTTCCTATTAATCTCTTCTCAAAATCAGTCTCTCCATAGCCATTCAACCGATTCAGATTCAATCACTTTACGCTCATCAAGTGTACGACTGCAGAAACAACTTATCCTAAGTACGACAAAAAAATCAATTATACCCACACCATTCGTTCAACAGTTACACTTGACCTATTCCACACTCCGGATACTTAATTTCATCTGCTCTCGAAATATTCACTTCGATAATCACTTATCCTTTCCATTATTGCCTCCCTTCCCCACGCCTCTTGTTTCTCACTCACCATCAATAGTACCACTTCGCTCCTTATTGTCAGAAAATATCCCTGTCTGCTTTGCCATCCGTATCGCCTTGCTAATGTACCAAATAATCCACGCTATGATAAAGCAATATATTCCATCCGTTTTCTCCACTTCACTCCTTCTTTATCCAAAACTCAACTCGTCTCCCCTCCCCATCCCATCACAACTCACTTCAATAACACCCAGCAAACTGCTCCTGGGTAAGAACGTTACGTCTCGTTTCATATCGAAAATCTTTTTCAGTTCCCTTAGCAAACATTTTATTCCCCAATCACTAAATTCAAATAATCCAAATTGGGTTCGAAACTCAGTTTACTCCCTCAGGTCACCTATCGTTTACTACCATCGCAACTCCGCTTTCCCTCACCGCGTCCTTTCTTCGTTCCGTAACCGAGCACAGCCCGGCAAACCGGTAACGTCGAGCAATTCCCTCAGACACGAACCATGAAACCGCTAGTCGATTATTTCGCCTGGGTGGTGGCGAACGATGAACGATGTGCGGTCGTCGAACAACACTGTATTTTCCGATGATGCCAAGGAAAAAGGATGCAGTCGAAGCAGGCAGGCAGATTGGGAGCGAGGTAGGCAGGGAGGGAGGGAGGCAAGCAGGCACAAGGACGATGAAATGTAGGCGGAAAACGATTCATTGGGGGGTTCAAATATTGATAGATTATCGTGAACATTTTGAGTGGTTGTAGTTGTGGGTGTTGCCAGCCTAAATCGAATAAGGGTTTCTTAAATTGTCGATGTATCAATAATTGCAGGCTTTTTATCATTATTGGGGAACATGGAGCGACCAGACTATGCTGTTAAATAGAACCTCCTTTTCAAGAGGGGATACCAAATTTAAATTATAATTCTTCTTATCCTAGAAGGTAGAATCCTCCATTCAATACCATTTTCGAGTCAAAGTCATGGATTTTGCGAATGGAACATAGATTCTATAAATTCATAATATTTTCGAGTCTAATTCATATTTAACCCAAACAAATTCGTAAAGTTTCGATACCATTTCATAAGTTTTCAACTCAAATTTCCAATATTTTTTGTTTTTTTTTTTTTTGAGTCAAATTCATAGCTTTTTTGAGTCAAAAACATAACTTTCGAGTCAAATTTATGATTTTATTTAGTCAAATTCGTAGTTTTTTTGAGGCAAATTCATAATTTTTGCACGTCAACATTATAATATACGCACTTGATTAGGAATGTATGAATTTGACTCAAAAAAATTATGAATTTAACTCAAAAACTTAGGAATTGGTATCGAAAACTGATGGGTTTGATATGGAAAAATTTGATTTAGACTCGAATATATTAAGAATTTCGAAAAAAAATATGTTCAAGTCGTTAAGAAATTTAGTTCTATACTTTGCCAGAGTCAACTGCCAAACTCTTCACCAAATCAAAATTAATACTACTTCGTTCCTACGCCAAGCTGGCAGCACCATTCAATATTCCACACTGACGATATAGAGTTGATCGATTTGTTGGTGGATTTAAATTCAAACGTAAGAAGGCTCTGATAAATGAAAAATACACACTGAATCTGATTGATTGGGGAAAACTGGACGAGTACCGTATACAGGATGCTCGCTCGGTAACAGGATGAGTGATAACGATGAAACCGCTCCTTCCACAAGCCACCCCACGGGAGAAAATTTTCTCCCTTAGCCCGAATCATTTCCGCCTTCAGATATTGACGTCTAAATTGTTGGAGCGATTAAGTGGCTGATATCGAGGTGGATAAGAGTCCTTCGGGATTCTTACTGTGTGATGCTGTCAAAGCTATTGTTTATCTTGTTCTTGGGTCGGAACAGAGTCACTCATCTCTCGACTTCAACCGTTCGTCGCTATGCTGTGGTCGTCGTGTGATTTCGATCCTTCACTTCACAGTCCCCACAGCAAACCAGTCTTTCAAGCAACTGATGCGCCAATGATTTTCGATCTCTCTTATATACACATTCGTGATTTTGTGTCCTTTCCCTTGCACATATTCCGTACCATACATGTCTATACCGCTATGAATGCCCGTGAGGGTACTTGGTTTCAATCTATCCGAGGATTTTATTTGGTTAAAGCCTTCGATAGCAATCAGTAAACGAGAAACTGCTGTCTTTCCGTCGTTGGTTGCGACCAATGGGTTCGACAGGACACCAGAGTTTAGGATGTAGTTGCGATTGAGAATGCATGAGCAACTATGACTACGGCTTTCGACCTCAAAGGAACAAGGAGTGTACTGGTCCTTGTACATGGATGCGACAACATTTGAATTTTAACTAACCAGAGCTCGAGTTACTCCATCCTATCCTTTTCATATACATTCCACATTCGAAACTTTGCCCAGATTTGCAGAGGACGACGGAGCGTGCGGTTCTGTGGCAGCAATTGGACATAGTCACGACAAGCTTCATTTGCCTGTTAACGTTGCAGATACACATTCTCGTTCCTGATCCGCAGACAAACGAGTATCTATCACCTAAATTTTCCAAGAGCTAAGTGGAGGTCATACCATCCTCTAACCACGGCCTCAACTTATTGCCAGCCGGGAAATTGGAATAAGCAGATCAAATAAGGCAGTAGGACTTGTCAAACGTAGAAATTGCGAAAGGTAAATGAAAGCTACCACGAAACTTGCCCACGCTAATGATTGCGTAGCGTGCTCGATGAAGAAAAGGGTGAACAAGGATGAATGCTTGCTAGCTCCGTTTGGAGGAATTTCGACCTGAAAAGACGACGATCATAGCCAGAAGGTGAATTGGGGATTTCAAGATGGATTGTGTTTTCTGCTAATACAAATAGATACCACCGTATAATTGATTGGTGTCACTGCCGTGTTCTCCCTTCACTATGGGGTGGAAGTGATATGGAAATGGGTTCGTTGATTTGCTTAAATTAAATAATGGTGAATTATGGATATTGTTGAATTGGCATTGTTTGAATAATCTACGTTGTCCTTTTAGGGTTGTCGGACCATGAATTGGAATTTCTATTGTTGAATTTCTAAAAATAAACAGAGAAAGGTTAAGTAGATTGTTCCATTTGGAGATCGGAAATTCCTGTAGATGCTTGACGGAGCAGCAATGATAAGTGTTTCGTTATTCAAAAATGTTGGGAATGGTAGTATATGTTATACTAGGATTATTGTGTAAATTATGGGGCGACATTATATCGTTTACAACTTACTAGATCTGTTATTTTTTCTGCGCCTCGAAAAATTGCCAAAACAAATAAAAGCTGACAATATGTGCGCCTATTGTAGATTTCGTAATTTGTAATTCCACACTAGCTTTTATTTCTTCTGATCTTTTCACGAAATGCACTGGCCTAAATAGTATAAATCCGAGAGATGTGAGCATAGAACAGCTTCATATTCACATTCAAATCAATAACCATCTCTGACGAGTTACACCCACTACTTCTAATTATTAGGAATAATTGGAAATATGAATAAGAACCGCTGGAAGTCTATTTCCTCAAACTGAGAAATGGGTCTTCGATAGCATAGCTCCTTCTGAGAAACGAGACAGAAATCTTCAATATTAAAGCTGTCTGCTATCTGATCTGCAAAGTTGAAGCGACCTGGAGGAAGGCAACCGCAGTGCCATAACTGTCAACATTTTGCCATGAAGTGCGTAAAGTGTGAAGGGTAGCACCACTTCTCAAATTGCAATAAACGGCATGAAGAGAATACCAAATGTGCCAAATGTGACAATCAACATCCACCCAGCTATGGAGAATGCCCAAAGAACACGAAGAGCTTGAGTAAGACGTTAGCAAAGCAGACGATAGTGAACTCCTCTACACGATCCCCAACCCCTACCCTCCAGTGCACAACCTATCCGGCCAAAGCTAACAATAGCCTTAAAGCACCGCAAATATTGTTCAATATCCTACAGCCGGTATCATGGCTCAACTGTTGTACAATATGCAAAAACAGTTGCAGAGCATGATGGAGGACATGATGGAGAAAATGATGCAGAGAATGCTTACAATATTCCCATCTTCATATAATAAATAACAATATATAATGTCCATTCATTGGTCATATATAAATTTTAGATTGACAAGTGAAGGTGAAGGCACTGCAATCCTAGTGAGACATCAATCATATTTCGAAACCACATCCTATAGCACGATCGTCATTAAAGTTGACGCGGATTCTTCCGAGTTAGTGGCGGTATCTACGTATATCCTCCCTAAAAATACCTACTTTAGTCCGGACAAATGCAAACGTGAAGGTCCTAGGAATACAAAAGAAGAAGCCATGCTGGAATTGAGCTACAAAAGTTCATCATGGAAAACTGTATAAGACCGTATCTCCCCGACGAACCCACACACTTCGGCACACTTCAAAATCATGTCCTAGTCATAGGTTTGTCGCAACACTTCCATCATAATCTGCGCTTGGCTGTCCTCGATGAACTTCGACCACAAGCCGATATCCTTAATCATAGAAGTCCTTTTTATTGACGAGCCTTTGCGAATTGTGTAGAGACCAAAGTCGAACGCTTTTCGGGACGCAATGGCGAACAAACATTTTCAAAGAACACTTGAAACCGCCAGCGACATAAATATGTGAATAGAAACTATATCTACCCAAATTAAGCAGATAGACGAACCTTTATGAAGTCCTGAGAGACATAAAATATATTTTAAGGTGGATGAAAAGAGTTCGGCGAAGAGCTATGAGTACGGGTGACATTAGCATAATGATGAAAGTAAGCTGCCAGATAGCGCAGTTCCGCAACGAGAAATGGTCGAAAACATGGAACCTGGGAATAATAATTATTGAAAACCGCAAATATTTTCACCACAAGAACGAAATTACTGTGCCTCCATACATGGGCAGCATAAGCTGAAATTTGATAGTGCTATGGATACAGGGGCTTCCATTCTAGGAAAACTGCTCTGCGGACGATGATGTTAGCGAGGAATATGCATTTGATGAGTCTGTTGATTAATTTCTTATTTCTAGGCCAATAAAAAACTCACGAATTAGAGCAACTAATTTGGACGAAATTAAACAGTTAGTCAGTGCATTAAATAAGTGGAAAGAAGCTGGATCTGGCTCAATCGAAATTACAACCTAGATCTGGCCCAATCAACAGACAACACACTGAAGATCTTGACAGACTTAATCAACGATATTTTCGAAAGACGAGTTCTTCTCAGGTGCGGATGACAGTGATTATAAGTTTTGCCTAAACGAAACATTCACTTTTATCAAAACTAGGGTCCTCTAAGTTTAATAGCATATCAAGATAGTTGAAAGATAATCATAGATGTACAATTTGGCTTCAGCCCACTACATTATACTCAACACCAGCTCGCAAGAGTTGTGCGGCACATACGTACAGAGTTCAACCAAAGAAAATCAACGGGCTAGGTCTTAGTCGATGTAGCCAAGGTGGTTGATAAATTCTGGCATGTGGGAGTAAAAATGCATGCATTCCACTGTAATTCGTATAGTCTAATGGGGCAAGCACTGGCTTTCAGCTTGTGAGGTCCCTGGTTCGAATCCAGGTTCGGAAAGATTTCCATAGCTCGGAATAGGTACCTGAGTTAAATAAGGGGTAAAGCCAGTCACGGAACTAACCACTCCTCACTCGTATACATTGATTGTAAAAAGCATTGATTGTGAAGCTCTCTACAAGCTTTAACCCCTAGACCTGCCAAAGATTATGGTGGGATTGCTTTACTTTAATGCATTCCAAATTATATAATATACGGATAACAGAGGCTGGGGTCCCGCAAGGCTCATCATTCTCCCCAATATTGTATAGCCTGTCCGCCTGCAGAATCTAACAAGAAACTCGTAAAAATTTGGAGAGGTACTCCAAGAGGAATTATTTGTGCGTAACTGGAAAGTGCCAGAAAAATCTTGAGCTGTGCAAGGTCCTTAAAAAGGATCAATCAGTTAAACTGGACTCTCTAGAACGATCAGATGTTGAAATTCAGGTACACAGCTAGATATGTTGTCACCAGCAAAAATATAATAATAATGTCATTTGAGAATTTCGAATCGCTATCACCACTGGGCCCTAAACCCGTCTTTGGCGCGCCGGCTGCACCTGCATTTGCCATTTTTCGATGCGCATAAGAAGAGGACTGTGATCAGGCTCACAAAGATCTTCTTCTCAGAATCTAACCATGGGACTGCAGGATTCCTTGAATTGAAGAGCCATGACATAATAACTGGACAAAACCAATCCTATGTATCGCTTAGATGTCGCACAGGATGATATTTGCCCAGCCTGCTTATAAGAGGTGGACTGTTTAAAGTACTTTTTTATGGAATTTCCAGCGTATACAAGTATTAGGTACCAATGCTTCGCCTGCGATGTTGCGTAAATGCAGAGGATTGCCTCTTATCGCCTATCAATGATTCTGAGCTTTATTAACTGAACCAGTATACCCTGATAAGCCGCGGCTATAAGTACAATGGCTCGTTCTGTCCTAAGTACTTAGACAAGCCAGGCAGCTCTCTAGGAGAGTTGGGGACTCACTCACTAAGTATAGACCCCAACATTCTTGAATCGTATTATGTGAAACTTTGTATTTCATTTACTGAAGATTGTGTGCTATCCTGCTCCGAATTTAACATGCAGTCAGAGCACCGTGATGTTGAATTCGAAGTGAAATCATTGGTAGCTTTTGACCACACACACATTTTTAGAACAACTCACTGATTCAACAATCTATGCGTACAAACCAGAAGCGAGAAATGTTTAATGGGTCAAACAAAGGAACACCTGTAGCCTTAAGGGAAGAGCATTAGCTTCTGATATGTGGGGTCCCTGGTTCAAATCCAGCTACGGACGGGTAGGTGTGAAAAATGTCCAACAAACTCTTTCAAGAATTTTCACCTCAATGAATTGTTTTTATTTCTTTTCGTATGATTTATTCTGAAAATAGATTTTAGTTGTTTTTTTAATTAAGCCGCGGGAGCATATGAACAATATTTGAGCAGTGAATGCGACTTTTTCCTAACTTTCAAAACTCTGTTCTTATCATAGTATATGAAGTAAACGTTGATCATCAAACTTAAATCATTAAACTCATTAAACTTAAATATTTCCAAGGTTTTAAAATTATTGTTCCAGTATAACTAAATTATATTTTAAATGGGCTAAAGCTAGCCAAACAGTATACATTATCTTCTTTTGGAATGCGAATAATATTCCAGAAAATCGTTGGATGCACCATTGGATCCCATAGCATTTCTAGCTCTATTCTGCCTGATGACGACCTTAGACTACAGCTTACACACTTACCTGAAATGAAAGAAAAAATAAAGTCATTTAGTGTTTATCTACCGAACTTTGATTATGAATTTCAGTGAAATATTATATGGTTTTTCAGCATTTAAAAATAAAATTTTTATATTTCAAGGTTAGCCATATGCTTGATCCGATTATTTACTCCGCCTCACTTGTAACTACGGTCGATAGATGATGCGGAAAGCAGAACATGTCATTGAAACCAACTTTTAGAAGCTAAGTATCCAAAACGATTTCGGTGCCATTTTTGCATCATATTTTAGACCTGCGCTATCAGAAAACAACCACAATTCTGTTCAGCGAAAATAAATCACATCCACTACCATTTCCTCAACCCTACTCTTCCATCCTTCAACCAAATTTCCATTAATTAAAATCGACTTCAAAACCTTCGATTTACATAATCATTACTCTAATGATATTTTCCATTGGCCTCAAAAATATCACAACGAAAAACACCAACCGTTCTTCAATGTCAAACAACAATTTCTTATGTTCACGCTCGCCAAGTGCTAAAGTCGTCTCCAATGACACAAGCCAATAATATATTCTGGTCGTGTCTCCTGCGTCCCATGGCAAACGTGATATAAGAATTTAACGAAATCTTTTCTTTTCTTTTCGATCTGACACACCGTGCTCCAACCCCAGCCTAAACAGTTATCCTGGCACCGCTCCTTCGATATATTGATCCACTGATAAATGTTCAAATTGATTGGAAGTCAATCTGAAAATGAATGTGGGAAAACGTCAAACAACCGTCGAAGAAGAATCGAAAAGTTTGAGGAGAATCCAAAATCGACAAAACCACCGAGCCGGGCTTATCGATAAAATGGGACAAAGGAGCAGCAAGCAGTATTCGTATCGAAATGGAGTCGCATTGTGCGGTAAGTGGAATGAGACAAGCTGACGTGACATCGAAATGCAATCCCTCTTGAACACAAATTTCCAGAACATTACTCATTTTCGAACGTAACGTCCTTAGAATGTGTTGTCAGTTGGCTCTCTTTTCTCTTTACCCTGAAGCCTATGAAGCGGTGAGCCTCTTCTAGGTCGGTTGCGTAAAAGCATACGATGTGCAAGCATTTAATGTATGTTACGATGAACCTTACATTTTATTTGCTTGCATTCCCTTAATTACTCGTACCACCTACCCCAAACCGATACCAATCACCATAGGGACAATGGCAACAACAACCATGGCGAATCCTATTGTGTTTGCAGCAGCACTTGGAATTGTATAAATGCTTGTGAATATCATCCATTTTCGTACGGTTTTCCAAGTCTGTGTGACATTTGTCTTGTTATTTGCCATGATGGGTCGTCGCATGTAAGCTTTTATTTTCTGTGAAATTTCGATAGGGAGTGGTGGCAAGCAGTGGAGCGACGTAGGAACGTCGAGTCAGAGAATATGTTGTATAAGCGAATAAATTACTGAGGTGGAACAAGACGATGTAATGAAACTGTGGGAATTCAGTTGGTTGAAACGTTGATGGCAGTTTGGGTTTTGTGGACGAGGGTAGCGGGGGTGGAAAAACAAAAGGAACGACATAGATTAGAAAAAATACTGTCTCACCACAAGAAAATTAGACTTTTCGAGGGAATGTTTTTTGCATTAGAAAAATAGAATGCTGGTAATACCGATTAAGAGTGTATTGGCCTTGGAGAAAAATTGAAAATTAGTATCCGCGTCCGCATTCATAAAAGGGATTAAGCCCTCACTTTTGAGGATCCCAAGAATGCTATTAAGCAAAAGGTCCCTTAGCTTTGCTGCCTCCAGCTCCGTGAATACACCTAGGTACTTTAGTACTTTACCCGTTCATTTCAATACCTATTCAGAGGCTTCTCTTGCCTGATGTGCATGGTGCGCCGAGTCGTGTCTTGCATTGTCAAACATTCCTTCTATGACCTTTGAACAGCAGTTATCCGATGAATAGGGGGAATATCAAGTAGTATATGGCAATATGCACGTGCCGTAACTATTCAGGCTGATGGAAGTCTGATCTTAACCACCTCGCGGTAGCTGCCGGTACCAATCTGCCGTGAAATAAAGATTGGCTAATATGGTTCATGGGAGTTAACCCCTTAGAAGAAAAGAACCCCAAGCCAGTGGTGAAACAGCATATGCCGAGGGCTGAATGGCTGGTGGGTGAAGCAGTCACTAATATGCGTTATCGGGTGTTGTATGGTAAGAGCCCGTATAAATCAATGCCTAGGCCAGAATACAGAGGATAATACGAATGGTTTTTTAAATCTGACATAACCATGGTAACAAAATTGAGAATAAAAAAGGGGGTCTGCTATAAAGTGCTCCAAATCTTAAGGCCCCAGAGTCTTTTAACAGCGGAGCGCCAGTGCTTCAAAATGAAGCCTCAATGGGATTAAGGGAACAGTTGAAACTGAAATCCCAGTAGGATTTTAAAGAACTAAGCCACAAGAAGATAAGAGGAGAATCAAACATAGCTCCACACCAAAGCAGCAAGGCGGACAAGCCAAGGACCAACAATCCAAGGCAACTTCACAAAAAGGGTGAAGCAGACCGGAAGGAAGAAAGACAGTAAATGCTCCCGAAGTATCTCCTTCTACTTCTGACGGCAGATTCTCATAGAAGACTTCTCGCGTAGTAAAGAAGCACTGAACATGACTTCGAAGGAGCCACCGAAAGAAACTCAAAATAAAGAAGAATATGAGCGTTGCAAGCAGAAAGCGCATGAAGTTCTTCAGAAGAAAAGGCATGTCCACAGGCTTTCGTAGAACGTTAGAATGCGGACCTCAATATTAAGTCCTACAGAACCTTCTTCAGTGAGAACAAAGGCAAGTGCGCCATTCTAGTCATAGCGGCAGACCAGGCCTCTGTTACCAAAATAGCAAACGGAGACAGGAACATTAGCTTCCGGTTCGAGCAGGTTAAGTTGACTGTCAAAAAGCCAGGCGCGAAAACACCATAGCCAGCGGTCACTCCAACTATCAATACGGAGAGTAGTGGAATCAGCATGGAGTCAACACCAGGTCCCAGCGATTCCCAACCAATGGAGGAGAGAGAATGAGGGGAAACAGGGAAACCTGCATCATGTCAAAGGAGCCTTTGCTTGAGTCCTTCTCTATCTCCGTATCTAAGCCCTGATCCTCACCATCCTCCTCTTTTTTATGGAATTAACTCTAAACCGTTCGTCTAAAGACAAATCTGCCTCTACTCTTCGTTTCAATTTTAAAAAAGCAAACTATTTCGCTCTGTCCAATGAAATAAATGGTACTAACTGGTATTATTTTTTCAGAGGGCTAAGTGTGGATGATGCTCTCTGCAAATTTTATTCCCTCTTGTCCAACTTAATTTCCTCCTACACTCCTTCCTTTCGCTGTAAAAGAAGTTCCGACCCTCCGTGGTTCACCGTTGATATCCCGATCGCTCTTAGAGCCAAAGATGCAGCGCGTTGCAAATACAAAAGGACGGGCTCACTTGATGACCTTTTGAAGTTTAAAAGGTTACGAGCTGCTGCTAAAAGGGCAGCCAATGATGCAATGCATGTTTACCTTGAGTATGTCGAAACTTCTATTACTTCTGACAATCCTAAGCCTTTTTGGTCCTAAATCAAATCCCTTAAAAATTCCTCTGGCATTCCTTCTGTTATGTATCTTCATGATAAGTCTGCGTCCTCACCTTTAGATTCTTGTGAGCTCTTTGCTAAAGTTTTCTCTTCTTTTCTCTTCCCATCATAGTAACTCTTCGCCATCAACCTTTTTCCCGCATTTGATTGTACCCTTTCTGCCTTCTTTACTAATCCCTTAGAAGTCGAATCGTTAATGTTGTCTCTCGACGCAGGCACTAGCTTCGGTGCTGACGGCATTCGAAATTTTTTCACCAAATCACTTTCATCTTCCTTGTGTGTTCCTCTGTCAATAATTTTTAACCTCAACATCTCAACCGGGGCCTTTCCATCTCTTTGGAAATCCGCCAACATATTTCCCATCCATAAAGCTGGTAATATTTCTTCCACCTGTAATTACCGTCCCATATCACTTTTGCCATGTTTTAGTAAGCTCCTCGAAAGAGTCTTTTACAATAGTGTGTACCCTTTCGTCCAGCCCGTGCTGGCCAGTGAACAGCATGGATTCAAGTCAACGGTTACAAACCTATTGTCTTTGAAGAACACCGTTGCTTCCGCAATCGACCAGCAAAAGCAAATAGATGTCTTCTATACCGACTTTGCAAGAGCATTCGATTCTGTGAACCAAGGTATTCTCCTGTCAAAGTTAGCAGCGTTTAGTCTCTCCGGTGCCCTTTTTTATTGATTCGCCTGCTACGTTTGTGATCGCTCGTGTGTTGTTACTGTTAACTCTTGCTCCTCTACATTTTTCCTACCTCAAGGAGTTCCGCAAGGATCCATACTTGGCCCTTTATTGTTCATTTTGTTTATTAACGATCTTCCTTCACTCTTGAACTCACCCCGCTTTTTGTACGCTGATGATCTTAAAATTTTTAGAGTGATTGAATCCGCTAGTGACTGTACCATATTGCAGAGCGATTTGGATGCTTTGGCTAACTGGTGCACAATTAATTCCCTCACTTTGAATGTTGTGAAGTGTCATCAAATGTCTTTCATCCACAAAACATCCCCTTTGCTCTTCTCCTACTGTGTCCTTGGCCCTCCTCTCAATGTTGTTTTTAGTATCAAGGACCTTGGCGTGATTTTTGATTTCAAATTGAAGTTCGTCTTACATATTCTACACATCACTGCCAAGGCTTCTCGTCTTTCTGGCTTCATCATCATATCTTCTAAACATTTTGTTAATTTTTCTACTTCTCTATATCTGTTTTCTTCCTTCGTCCGTAGTGTTCTTGAATGCTGTTGCCTAATTTGGTGTCCACATTACGGATACTTGATCGATGCGGTTGAATCGGTGCAACGCCGCTCCTTGTTCTATAAGTACAGTATTCCGTATTGTGATTAGAGTATGCGCCTCTCCATCCTTTAGATTCCTTCCCTTGAGTCACGTAGAGTGTTCCTTGACGAGTGCCTCCTTTTTAAACTTTTTATTGGCAGTATATTGGTTGGCCCCATCATTCAACTTTCTGTTAGGGAACCGAGCCTTCCTAATAGAACATTATTTAACTTTAATGTTACATTCGCCCATACCGACACCTATTTCTTTTCCCCCCTTTTGCGTTTGCCTCGTCAGCACAATAGCCTTAACCTTGGTCCTCTGCCTCGAACGTTATCAGTGTTTCAAAATACTTTAAAAAATAACGTTCCTTCATATACTCGGAATATGTCCTAATTTACTCAATTTGTTTGTTTCTTTTTCGGTCGATTAGCTTTTTATTTTTTTTTCTTGTATTATTATTCCATTCTGAATTTATTAATTTTCTTAGTTTTTGTTATTATTTTTTTATATGTATATTTATATATGTATTTTTTTTACTTGTCTAATCTGTAATTGGATTTGTTTTGTGGATTTGGGCAGTAAATAAATAAATAAATAAATAATAACGAGTAGGTTTCCCTCAGGCACCTATAAAGTGGGGCTAATACAACAGCACTGGGTAAGCAAAGGCAGAATAAGTGGCTTGTATATAAAAAAAAAAAATTAATCTGGGCCTCAAGGGAAGAAACCCCCAAGAGCGGCGATAGTAATTAACACAAACATCCACTTTCTTCCAATCCCAGAATACACTAATAGGGACACAGTGGCGGTCCAAGTATAGGTTCCCACCGAAGGAGGAATAGTGGAGGCGATATTTGCCTCAGCCTACTTCCCAGGTGATGAGGACCAGATCCCCAGTAACAATATCAAGGGACTCGTAGACCACTGCAGAAGTAACAACAAAATGCTGATATTTGGATGCGCTGCCAACGCTTATCACACAGCATGGGGGAGCAGTGACGTCAACACTAGAGTTGAGGCACTCTTAAATAGCAACTTGGCTATAGCGAATAAGAGCAAGACGCTTACGTTTCTGACAGCTAACGCACAAGTGTCAAACAGTGCATTTAGTGAAGAAGTGGGATGCCCTAGAAGGAGCTTCGTTCTGCGATCACAGGCATATCAACTTCGAGCTAGGAAAAGATATCGCAAAAGAGGTACAGGTAGCCAAAGTGTACGGACTGGGAAGGCTATGAAAATATCCTTACAGCAAGACTTAATGGCCTGCACCCGAATTTCACTACGAAGATGAAATTTTAGGACACCGTGGAGAAGGTAGCCAGAATAATCCTCGAATCAAACCACGATAACTGCCCTGAGAAAACCAGTGCTCCCAAAACGAGAGTGCCATGGACGAACAGGGTGTTAGAAAAACTCAGAAGGGCCGCAAGAACAGAGTTCAAACGAGCTAAAACTACATCAAACTGGCAGGGATTCAATAGCCTATGAAGTTTGTGAAATTTGGTGCTCAGCGCTTGACCGTTTCTAAGATAGTTTTTCCTAGTTTGAACGGAATAATGCCCTGTGCAGTCACCAACAAAGATATCTTCTAGAGAATTCATCTTCAGGTAGTGAAATATGGTTTGGACTACTCCAGTGCATTTTAGTTTTTTTAGTTCTATTGCACAAGTAGGGGAATGTTAGGATCACTAACTTGATCTATTTAGCTGGGCGCATTGCTTGCTGTCAAACGCGTTCTATAACAAAAACTTGCAACCGAAAGCAAAAAAATTTATGTGATCTATACAACTAAGGTGGTGGATTTATCACATCCACGATTGGAGCTCTGGATTCTATAGTACTCTTATAAATCAGTGAAGTTTAGTCCTTTTATAAATCAGCCCCTCTCTGATAGAATTTTTCGAGAGACACTTAAGAAACGCCGTGGTTTCAGACTTTCTAAAAATTTTCTAACACTACAAACAGAATTGTTATTTAATGAGAATATTTTAGGTCCCAGACCACAGGTGGTTTCACTTTTTTAAAAGTGAATACTTTGGACATCTTTTCGGTGGCATAAAAACTAAGAAATCTTCCGGAAAATATGGCGTGTCTAATTTCATTATTTAAGGCTTTTTATTTCGTATGCTAACAATGCTGTTTATTTTATTTGAGAACACCCTAAACAAAGATTATACCTCCAAAGTATGGAAAATGGGGAAGATTGCTTATTATGATGCCCTGTGATAAGCATATCGGAAAGCCTTCGGTTTAAGGTCATCAATTTTTAATTTACAGAAAAAAAATACACTTTTCTGCAAATTCTTTCACTATGATGCAATTTTTTGGCAGCCTTCATGAAGCAAATTCCTCAAGAAAGCCTGCTTAGCCTGTTTGGCCTCAAGAAGGTGACGCGAAAGCGATTGATCAAACTTGTTGACTTTCTCAATGATATGTAAGTGCCGATGGATGTTTGAATGACCAAATCTGAGCTTCTTCTCTAGTACTCCAACAGTTATGGTAGGGTTTCGTTCTAGCTCATCCGCGTCAAGCTCTACGAATCTTTCATGAGGGGACAGGCAGCAGTTTTCGGCTTTGAATTTTTGGAACCTCGTTTGGTACTGGCTTATATTTAATGTGCTTTGTCTATAGACACCGTTCATTTTTTTGCACTTTGGGTTCTATAGTTGCTTTAATTGAGCTCATACGGCAATTAATACCGAATTCGCTCTTTTGTGATGTTAATCGTTTTCATGAAAAACTACAATTAGAACTGCATTACACGATTCAAAACTAGCACTAAGAAAAAGAGCAAGATGACTTTATTACCTACTCGACCGATGGGGACTTTTGACATTTTGTTTAGCACGCAAGTATCAAGGTTCACAGCAAAATTCAGCTTTATCCTAATTTTTCCGAAGTTTCGCCTTTTTTATGTCGAGTTTCACTGGACTACAACCATATTTATTCGAGATATACGAGACAAATGTATCACATAAGCAGCGTGCCCTGGAAATAGTCTTGAAGGTACCTCAGTCTATCTGAGTGGAGCACTACGTAGTTAACGCCCAACGGACGATGCTTCACTACTGTGCCGACTCTATTTAGCCCTTAACAGGAAACGTCCGAGTAAAGCTGGCTTTTTTAGAAGGAAAATATGTTGATCCTAGAATTCAGGTTCAGTATCGGAAAGACCTTGGTCGTAGGTTCTCCTAAACGTCGAAAATTGGTGCTCGGTTTGCAGCCCAAATGCTTTTGTTTGGCTTTTGGATTAGTATTTAGCCTTTTCACAACCTTATCCTAATATAGCACTTCAAATGGCTAAACATTAGTTTCAATCGTAAGATAGCAGTTCAAATAACACTAAGGTATTATATAATAACTAGTGAGTTGATTGCGCATGCTCTTTGATAAAGTAAACATGTCAGTCAAGTTTATTAGCAGTATGTCTATCGTCACATTTAGCACACTTTTGATTACTGAGAAAACTTGAAAACACTCGCTATGCTATTTAATTCAAAAGTTTTAGTATATGGAAGGTACATGAAAGTTTTTAAATTGAATTTGCATTCTTATGTCTATTTGTTTTTTCAGTAACAGAACTCTTGACTAGTAACGTTATATTTGAAAAATATAAAATAACAATACGACAACCCCATTTCATTTTATCTTCTATCTAATGAAGACAAACTACTACCTTCGAATGCCCATATCACATCATCTATGTCTTATCTTCTCTGGCGAAAAATGACCAATTAATTTGTCGACAATGTTTACAAACTTGCTTGCAAATCCGCAAAACTTTCAAAAGTTCCGAACATTTCATTGCTTCTTTCTTCCATCTTTCTCTCGTTCTTGCTTTGATATTATTCTCAAACACCACCCTTCACCAACCAACCGCACATTCTCCGAAACAATTCGAACGGAAGACATCTCTACCGATGTCGAGACCACCAGGAGCACATCTTTCCCATCTGTTCCCGTCTCGAAGCAGAAGAAGCTTGTGATGAGGAGCTCTCTTGCAAAGAACTAACCACACAGTGTCCGACCGACAATAATCGCCTCGATAACCACTAACTTTCAAGCTTTTTATGCTTGCCTGTTGGCTCGCTACCAGAGTCGAGCGCACTAGATGAACACCATTGTTATCGTGGACCATAGCAGAAATAAGACTGCCACAATGATCGGGTTAATTAGGTACGAAGGAAGGAAGCGATAGCTTGCTGTTGGCCAAATTCATATGGCCCTTGAAGGCCAGAGGATCGACTTAAGATGAAGAACAATGACACAAGTGGAATTTTCCGCAACAACACGAGGTACATTTCGGGGTGTGCAAACAAATCGCCGTCTTGTGGAGGGCGCTGAAAAGGACATTGAGTGGCAAGAACTGAAGACAATTGCGGAGTGGTGTGCTTTTTAGAGCGGTAGCTTGTGGAAGTTTTCAGCAGATTGCTGAAATCGTTTCTTGTGCTTTTTCTGCTGCTATTTACCCTTCCCCAGCGGTCGTGTGCTACTTGTTATCGGTCCTGATTCTCAGGATTTTGATGGTGCTACGAATTAATTCTAACTTCGGTGGATAAGAACTTTTATCAGTGTGCTGTTGTTTAAGATACGTAGACAAACACAAGGAGGAGTCTGAAGGGAAGAGAGAAAGTAGATGAAATGTTATTGTTTCTCATTCAATGTGGGTGGAAGACATTTGGCGTGGGACGTTGATGACAATGCTTGTTTGTCATGAATTTTGTTTTGTGATTTTGACAATGGTCAAATGGATTCGCCTTGTGTTTGCCGTCCATTTTCTTTTTTTTTGTGTCCTGGTCATTCTGGCAACAGACGACTGCTCGTCCCACGGAATGTGGTTTGTTTAGAATGGGATGAGAAGGTCGGATAGAAGTTAGGTGGTATCTGACTATGATGGCTTGAGGCATTGTTTCGGTGAGTTGTAGTTTTGCTGGTTGCGATGTGCGGTAAATATATTTGTTGAATGAAATTGAAACGTTGGAAGCAATGAGCTTTGTTGGTTTGCTGGAGTTCGTTTTTGGTATAAGACCTATTAAATTCTTTTTGGAAAAATATTTTATTGGCTGGTAAAGAGAATCGTTTTTGGCCAAATAAAACTAACAACAGCATAAGGAGAGTATCGACATGGATTTGTGGGGATTGAAATGTAATTCGAGTAATTTAAAGGTCGTTGAACCCTTGAACAGATTGGAATGAGTGAATGTTGTTGTAGTTCGTAGATTAGAATTCTAGTTGACAATCCTAATTTATTTATTTATTTGCCAAACAAGGCAAAATACATATGGCAAAAAAATAAAATATAAAATTATTATAATTTCAGTTGATACTTATTTTTTATTCAGGCGAATTGGGACGGGAAATAAATGAATTAAGAAGTTAACAGGGCCTTTGTCAAGCTATTTTTGAAGATAGAATTAGTGATATCTGAAGAATAGTAGTGACTTATACTGTTGAATTGTTGGGTTCATTATACTCATAGTCTGTATGGTCCTGGTATTCCTTAAGGAGAGTTGTATGCCTAGTCTGTCTTGTTTGATTGGTAAATGTAATTTTGTTAGAGAGAGCTCCTACCCTAACTGTTCCATTAATGGTGTCAAATGTTAGGCATGTGCTAATTAAAGTTCTTCTTGATGCAAGAGTCATTAGGTTTAAAAAATTACGTCTGTATTCGTAAGAGGGTAGATTACTATTAACGCATGGATTATCGAGGTGCCTCAAGGCGAAATGTAAAAATTATTTTTGAACCAATTGGAGCTTGTCGCTGTGGAGTTCAAAAGCTGGGCTCCAGACTATGCAGGCGTATTCTAGTAGGGATGTATATAGAGACATAGTAACTCAAATGTTTTTTATCTCTTTTGCGCGCCTCTTAATGAAACCTAGTTGTTTGTTTGCCTACGACAAGACTTTCTCGTACTGCAGGTTAACGGACATTTTGGTGTCTAGGGTTACTCCTTGGTCTATGATATGTTGTGCTCTATTAAGTTCATTGTTGTTGAGATAGTATGAGTTGGCTATGACTTTATTTTTTGGAGGGAAACGTATCACTTGACACTTGTCAACGTTGCAATTTAGCTTATTCAGGTGGCACCACTTTTCGAGAGATTGAAGTTTTGATTGGAGAAAAGCTATGTCGGACTGCGTTTTGATAGTGTCGTACAATTTCAAGTCAACAGCGTAAAAGCAGAGTGGGGTATCAAATAAAGTCTAAGATAGATCTGAATTGAAAATATCAAAGAGCAGGGGACCCAAATCACTGCCTTGTGGCACTCCAGACAGCGCAAAAACTGTTTTTGATAATTTTCTTTGGAATTTGACAATTTGCGTTTTGTCACCAAGGAAAAGATTTAAGGGGGATAGCCACTGTGACGGGTAAAAAAAAAAATTTTTTTTGTTTGATTTAAATCAAAGTTTATATATTCAAATATATGTGTCAAATTCTAGATCGAAATTCCGAAAATTTTCGGAGTTACAGTCACTTTAGTGAGAGTAGGTATCTTATGAGATACATGATTTTAGAGTAACGAAAATAGATTAAAAACTTTAAACGCGTTTTTCTCCAAACGAATTTTTTCAAATTGGTTGCATCAATAACTCAAACAAATGTCTGCCGATTTTCAATACACTTGGTGAAAAGGTCACACTTGGAATTTTTTTTTTCTTGAAAATGTTGATTTTTAAGATATTTTAAGGCTGTTTGAACCAAAAAAAAGGTAAAAAAATAGGGGAAAAAATTCAATCGGTCGCCATTTTCTTTCAAATCAAAATGAAAAGAATCGGCTACGTGCAACGATAACTACATTTATACAGATCATAATTTTCTTCAAATAACCAGTTTATGAGAAATCGATGCGACCATGGAGAGGCAATTCTCCACAAGAAAGCTAATAACTTAGTAACGATTTGATATTTGTTAGTAAAAATTTAGGATAATAATCTTAAAATATAATTTAAAAAAAACCTTTCGGCCGTCACAGACAGAAATCGAGTAACTTATGTGTCAAAATTTGATGATGGACTCTGTTAAAGGCCTTGATGAAATCAGTATAAATCGCATCAACCTGATTTCCCTTCTCTTTCTCTCTTTCTCCCTCCCTCTCTCTCTCTCTCTCTCTCTCTCTCTCGCAGCGGACGTCCGAAACCAGCATCATGAGATACGTGGTAGTTGACCTGTTTTTTCGAAACCCATGTTATTGTTCGTTGAAAAGAGGGCCGGTTATGGAAGTCAGTTGATCGCAGACAGGATTTTCAAAGATTTAGAAAAGGATGGAAAGATGCCTAACGACAACGACTTGTTAAAAATTATATGCAAAGGAGAGATTATCAATTAATTGATACACTGTATCAATAAGTATGGAGATATTTGTTCAGGGTAAGATCTATTGTTGATGTTTAGCTCTTGGATAGCATTGGCAATCGCCTCTTTTGTTAGAATGATTTCGTCTATGAACAGTGATGATACTGTTTGGGTAAACACGAACGTTAAATTAATTGTTGGAATTAAAGGAGGACTGATAGAATCCTGAATTGATTTGCAAATAAATTAGAGATTTCCAGTGGAACAGAGATATAAAGTTTCCTCTGAACATAGAAACGGGATAGCTAGTCGTTTTTTTTTAGTTTCATATTAACGAAATCAAAAACTTTTTCGGGTCATTAACAATTTTGGTTCCCACTAAAGTCACGTAAAGCTCATATGCTTCACGAGACCTTATCGAGAATGCTTTGGATAAAAGATCGCAACTTTTTTTAGCCTTAATTAATTTTAATTGTCTTATATAGTTTGATTCGTCGGTTCCTTGCCTCAAATGCGAGAGTAACATATGAACCAATGAAAAAATCTGAATGGACATCCTCATATCCTGAAGGACATTACGTCTATTATAGTAATGCTAAACTTCAGCGATTAAATAAAAACTAAGTCAACGTTCGAAAAAAAAAAGGTTCAAACAAAAGGTTCGAGCAAAATAATCCGAGTTTATATGGGTCCCGGGCAAGATGGTCACCAATGAAACGAGAAAGCCGATACCAGGGCCGAAGGAGGGGCTGAATTACTCTACATTGGTCCTACACCGTTCGGAAGCTTTGCTGAAGGACAGGAATAGACAGAAAGGACAAGGATTTTAAAACTTAGGCTAAGAAAAGATACTAAACTACTGGCTAAACTTGGAAGATTTGAAGCATTCAAAAGATTGTCTCAGCTTCCATGCAAAAAGATCTAAAGAAGCAGTGGCTATCATTAAAAGTGGCTTAGGCACACTATGTGGAGCTTTACACGGCCATTTTCTTTGCAAAAAGTGGCATGATACGCAAGGAGCGAGACCAATGCTTCAGATACTGCGGAGAAGCAGCACAGAGAGAGAGAGAGCTGGAGAGAGAGTCAGAGAGAGAGCTGAAGAGAGAGAGAGAGAGAGAGAGCTGAAGAGAGAGAGAGAGAGCTGAAGAGAGAGAGATAGAGCGAGAGAGAGAGAGAGAGCGAGAGAATAAGAGAGAGTAGAGTACATTCTCACACATTGTTTAGCACTAGCGAGACGAAGATTAGAGCGACTTGGCCAATCTGAGACACAAGAAAAGCCCCGTCCGGGGAAATATCCAAGACCTAGGAGATTCATTTGGACCCGCTACAGGACCATTTGAACCTGCTTCATGCAATCAATCAACTTAAAAAAGCAATCCCACGACAACCCTCGTACGGGTCTAGGGGTTGAAGCTGGAAGAGAGCTTCATTACAATTTTTTTTTAATCATTGTGGATACGAGTGTGGAGTGATTAGTTCCACGACTCACTTTACCCCTGATTTAAATCAGGTATCTAATCAGAGCTAGGTGAACTCAAAGCTTGGTGCGCGGACCCTCGTTCGAACCTGGATTCGAACCAGGGACCCCACACGCAAGAAGCCAGTGCTCTACCCACTAGGCTACTCAAGCTGTAATCAATCAACTTAGATGCATCAAAAATCTGCATCCCGTTTCCTTTCTATACTGTGGCAACATATTCTACATATCTTCATTTACGACCTCTATATGTCGTTTTGCTGGCGCTGTCACTACTATCACCATTATGTTTATGTTCGCTGGAGAAAAACGTTGAAGTAACTTACATAATACTTTCAAAAAGTCAGTGTACTTGAAAATTGAATAGTTTAACGACACGGGCGCATCATTTCAGTTATAAAATCCTCTAAAAAAATGATGTTAGAGAATTTCCTATTTGCATCCTCAGCACTTTTGGCGAACTTCACTTACTGAACAATTATCTATATCAGCGTCTCTCGAAGTTTCAGGATGGAGCTACGGACCCGAATTTTCGATGAAGCCTTGAAAATCTTTAATGCCCCTTTCTTTCGTAGCAATAACTGTATATTAAAAGCAATATACAGTTCTTGCTACGAAACACTGGTTCGGTGTTTATGTTTATCGCTAAATTCTTCTAAATTGGGCCTTATTGACATAGTTCACTCCAAATTGAACTGATTTCATGACCTAATTCATGAGCGTTTTGATAGGAGGCTAAAGATCAAAGGTTCACACAATCGTATTTACTAATAACATTTCCTCAAATCCCTATATTTTCGCTAATCGAACAAATACTAAAACTAGCATTTCCCTAACTAATCTAAATCTGCTTCGAATTTATTACTAAACTTACATCCCAGATATATATACTCTACGCAAAAACTACATAAAAATATACAAATATATTGCACCTGCTCTTCTCCTCCACCCTTCCACAAAGTCTCGAGACTATCATTGCCACCGAAAAGAAAACCCATAAAAAATCCTGAACACGTGCAAATGACGCAGACTTTATCATAGAACACCACCTCGACATTCTACTAACACTCACATTTACTAGGAGAGCTCGGCAAATAAGTTCATTCGGTCAAGTAAGCTTCAAAAAGTCCCACAAAGCTGAAATTGTTCGGAGGCTAAGTGGAAAACAGTAGGTTCTTTGCAAGTTATGTAGGTTTATGTAGAAGTCCGGACAGCTAAGTAGAGCGCAACGAGGGACGAATCCGGATACGGATTTCAATGTATTGTTAACTTGCTTCAAACACAGAAAACTAGAGAGGATGAGAAAAGAGAGGGAAGGAAAGAAGGAGCCGCAAAATCACTAGGAGAGTTGATTTTCACACAAAGTTTTCTCATTCTTACCAAGCTGGCTCGAGGAGCGGAGCTGGTTGCAGGGCAGCACTGTGAAAACTTCTCAGAGCGACTAGATTCTATGAAAAAGCAAACCGCAAAGTGGATGCCGGTGTAACATAACCGAGGTCGCGGCTGCGACAAGAGCCTAGTTTGGATGGAGGACGCAGAAAATGTACGAAGCTCACAAAGCGTGAAGAGTCCTAGACGAAGAAGTATTTGTAGCTTGGTTTCGGTTTTCGCATTTTTCACTTTACACATCGAGAGTTGCAGGTTAATTGAGCGTATGAGAAGAAACGAGCTCCGCGCGCGCTCTCTCTCTCTCTCTCAACCAAGTTCACTTCGGTTCGCCGCGTTTACAAACGACTATAGCCACAACGACGGCGACGACAACTCATGAAGTTTCCTTAGAAGAGTCTTTAGGAAAGATGAAAGCTGCTACAGCTATGATCACATCAAAGAGTACAAGAGGATGAGTGCGGGCAGAGTGGCGAGAGCGTTGCTGATGACTACTAGTAGGACAAGACTACTTGCTGTTGTTTATAGTTCATCATGGCAAAGTGGATACTGTGTCGAAGAGGCAGGTCCTGGAGTTGCTGCTCGTGCTACTACTGTTGAGTGAAAGAAGAAAACAGCAGACAACTTGACCTCAATGCGGGAGAAATTAAGAGATGTGAGTGTTAATATTGAACAGTTTCTTTGCTTCGATGTCTACTTGGGCTTTGTTTGCTTGGATTTATCCTTTAGATGGATTTCGACAGTATGTAGGATGCGAATATGTAGTCATGTGCGTTGAAGGATGTAGAAGACTAGCATCGAAGTTGGAAGAATTGACTGGTTTCTATGTAGATATTGATTAGTATTAATTGATGTAGGAAGTTTGCTCAGCTTGGCTCTATCCTGTTCTGCCCAGGTTAGATGGGTGTCTGCGATGAAAGATAGCACAAATTCTCGGAGGATATGTGGTGAAGTTGGCAAAGTTTCACAACCGTTGATGAACATGTCGTAAATTATATTACCGAGTTGGATAGCATGGGAGCGTTTCGATTTTGGAGAAAATTAATTTGATGTTGCGAACGGAATTCGTCAAATAAATGAAGACTTTGAGGTGCAATTATTTTTAAGTTCTTGTTTGATATAAGTTCTGTTTGTAGGATACAATCGATTTTATTGCGCAATGATTATGGGTGTAAATTATATCAGTACATAGATTAAGGGAAACATTGCTAATAATTAGCTAAGTTGGAAGGTAGGTGGCAATCTGACAGCTGTAAACCCATTTGCAGAATATTTTTATTGAAAAGCCAATACAACAGATTAAATTAAGATTGGGTCAGTTAGTATTTTATTCTGAAACTGAATCAATCTTGGTTTCCTGCCTTTTGAAACAGTGCCGCGATGATACTGATTCGAAGTTTAGATTAAGGGGTGTACATTGCTCTCCAATACGAACTTGTTTTTTATTGGACGTACTGAAATGGCGCGAGGCATTGTGATGGTAGAAAATCATAGCACCCATCACTATTAGGTAGCCTATTAACAACAAACTGTTCCACACCACAAGAGGTCCATTTTCGTAACCGAAATTTTTACGAGTGTCAAACGATTAGTGCAACACTTCAATTCGCCCCTAATTTGGCTCAGGTACATATTCAGAAATAAGTTAACAAAAAGCTTAGTGCGTGGTTCCTCGTTCGTACCTGGATTCGAACTTGAGACATTACACGCTACAAGCCAGTTCTCTACTTATTAAGGTACATGAGCTGCACGCTGTAACGTATTAAGCCTACGCCATAATCTGCGGCAATCGATTGTAAAGGGATGAAATTATGTTCCTTTTTAGGACGTATTATCGGAAATTATTGTGCTACAAAAAAACAAGTTTTAATAGGAAATATTTTTTTTATTTTTAAATTGTATTACCCTGAGCCAGTCACTCTAGACCCAATCGTCTTCTAGCGCGGTAGAAACAAAGTGAAATCTGCCCGTGAATGGCTCTAAGTTAGTGTTTCCATTTCATTAAAATCCTGGGAAGCCTCAGGGTACATTTTTAGTTTCGTCGCCATTAAGGCAACGTAGCACCTCCAAATTTTTAAAAAATTGATTTTTGTTTTTTGATTGAATATGTTAGAATGAAGGTTTTAAAACATGATTTTAATAATATAAAATTGAAATTCTAAAACAAAAAAAATTTATGAGTATATATAGCGAAGCGCCCCAAGATCATTTTTTCTATGATTTTCGTTCACTTCGCTATATCGCTACATCGACTTAAGCCAAAGTGTAGACAAAGATAAGTGAGTCATCTCCTTTAAAAGAAGCAAAAAATAAGCTAGCCTTGGAAAAAAAAAACAAAAAAATAGCTGTAAAAGATGTTTCTAAAAAAAGTGTAGAATCTCCAAAAAAAAGGTCCGAAAAAAGTTCACCTGCCACTAAAATTAATGAAAAATTTAGCCACGTATTATGGCCTAACTATACGACGAAATCCTGATTCAGTTGAAAATATGCGCAAGGAAATTTGGGCAGCATATTACCACAAAATTTCAACTGATGAGAACCCTCAACACTGTTATTGTCCTGTTGGAGAAACGACTTGGTGTAACTGGCGCAAGGCGGAGGCAGCGGGTGATAATGCATTAAACTATTTGAAGCATCCTCCACCTTTAGATGATGAGGTACAAGAAATTTTAAAGCCTATTTATGATGACTTATCATCAGAAGATTTATTAAAGCGTTGCTTGGGCAGTTTTGCGCAGAATAATAACGAAAGCTATAATTCTTGTGTTTGGAATTCGGCCCCCAAACATACTTTTTGTGGGAAAAACGTACTAAATATGGCTGCAAATATTTCTGTATGTACATTTAATGAAGGATTTATGGCTATCTTGAAAATAAAGCAAGTCATGGGAATTACAATTGGCCAATGTGCGCTGGAACATGCAGAGCATAGAGATGCTGCAAGAACTAACCAGGCGGAAAAACACTCGACTGAGGCATCTAAAGAGGCCAGAACTGCTCGAAGGGAGCAAAAATCTTTAGAAGAGGAGGAGTATGAGCAAGAAGAAGGTGTATTGTACGGTCCAAGCATCGCAGATTAATTTTCGATAAGATTTATTGCAAAAAATATTGAATTTTAACTTGAAACGCGATTTTCTCGAAACAACGTTTTTCAAGTTGGCGTGCATGATTAAGAAAAACAATATTATCCAATCGTTTTGAAATTTTAACACGTTAATTTGCACATGCTAACGCTCAGAATGAACTACGGATGAACAAATCGGCATTAAACTTTTTTAGTTATAGCCGATTTTTGGGGAAAAAAACCTCGATTTTCGAAAAAAAACGCCGCCATTTTGTTATTTTTCAACCAAATTTATTTTTTTTAGTTCATTCTAAGGCCGCTTTGATGTTGGTCAAAACCCCGTTTTTGTTTTTTTTGTCAGACTTTCCTGAGGGCAGTTATCATGCACGCCAGGTTTTTTTTTGGTGTATTTTTCAAAAAATTGTAACAGGCGACAGGGGGCCACAAAACATATTTAACAATTTTATTTATATAGTCTAAGACATATAAAGTATGTGTAAAAAGTTTCATTAAGATATGTCTTTTTATTCAATTAAAAACAAGCCTTTGAAAATAACATTTTTTTTTCAATTTGAAGGTGCTATGTCGCCTTAAGTTTATTGTGTAGGTTCAGTTAAGACGGACTCCTGATTAGCACTAACCTGACTCTATCCACATGTCCTCATCAGGATTTGTGTCAACCCTCGCATGATTTTCCTGCTTGCATAGATAACTATGGAGTGGCTAGAATAGCGGTCTGAGATAGAGACTTTGAGCAGGAATCCTTTCAAAATGAATTTACAAGCAACTCGTCAAGCGTAAGCCTAGGAAGAACACCATAATTTTTAATTTAAGAGTTATGGCGCTGCAGACTCTGGCAGCCCTGTTGCTAATTTCGCTCCAGTTATTAGAGACATGACGAGTGACTCAGCTCAACTAACTTCCACCACATTTGTAGAGCTATCTTTCTAGTTGTATTTCTAGGGATCCTGGGGCTTTAGTTCCCAACGCTGACCCAGGGGAAACTCAAAAGCACGTTCGTGCCCGACAACTTCTCTGGTTCAGAGAACTAGCCTACAGCCTATAAATTCTGAAAAAATCCCCCCTGAACGTTGAAAAGACAAAATGTCAAACAGGACAAAAAGTGTACCCAATCTCCAGCAAAAAACATTGAGAGCACTCGCTCTTAATCCTGCAGGTACTGCTCAGAAACGAAATAGTTCAGTTGAGCAAATGAATCATTAGGTAGCCATTTTTTATAAATGGCGAAACTTATGACGAACACTGTAGAGCTAGCCCTGCCTTTCAAGGAAATAATAAAAGAGTGTTTTATTTGAGCTGTTATAGATGGCAGTACTGGTAATATCTGTAACATTTCAAATAAAGCACTCTTTGATCATTTTATCAAATGGCCGGAAGATCGAATCAGCTTTACGGAAAACTGGCTGAAGCTAAGATAGGCTATGTTTAGGCTCTGATCTAAACGACAAAAAGCCAACTTCGTTCCTCCACCTACGGTGAAAGACACGGCTGCTGTAAACGAGCTAGGTTGGTAGCGTGTAAGAACCAAAGCTCGTTTTATTTCTCTAAGCAGGCGATCTTCGAACTAGAACGACTCTGGACAGTCGTCAAATTAAAAGTGGTGGGTAAGAACGAGTTTCCCAGTCGGCGTAGACTCAGGGCGTGCATTTCCTGTTTTGATTCTGATTCAGCAGAAATTCTGGAGAATGTTATGCTTTCCAACCCTGATCTCCCTATGGGGGACTGGATAGCTGGAAAAACTAACAAGCCTGTCAATCTTCACCGTAAATACATAAAGATGCACTGCCGTACTTGGAGGCCTAAAAGGGCATTGTCAGGTAGCGGGATATAGAAATCAGCCCTAGAAACCTACCGAAGCGTCAGGCCTAAAAGCTCCGGATAAAAGGATCCTGAGCCTACCATGCTTGACACAAAACAAGCGGCTTCAACAGCCGAGAATTCAATCGGCAAGGGGTCCATTAGCTGTCCGGGGTTAGCAGCATTCTTCTATGGGAACGAGGTCAGCGTTGAAACTACCACTGCATGGATCCCCCTTTAACCTTCACCATTCCAAAACAGTAACAGCTGCCTAGTTTCTCCACTTGTCTAAGACAGGGGACAAGATAACATAGCCCGATGTCATCGGCCAAACTAGTCACGAATAAAAAAAAAAGTTGTTTTAAGTGTCATCAAAGTGGTCGTCTAGTGTGAAGACCGTTTTTTAATGCTTTTTTGGGGAATTTTTTTTTGACAAACCATTGAAATAAAATAGTTCATAAATTATATATCATTTTTATTACCATTTAGACAAACTTTGTGCATTTTTTGAAGTAAATTCATACAAAATAGTCGGAGATACACCGCCCAACACGGACACATAAATAAAAAGAGGTGCTCCACTGCTGCCATGATTTCGGCCGCTCTGCTTATCTGAAATCAAAAAACTAAACGTAGTTTTGATTGTGAGACTTCAGACTCTAAAAGGAAGTAAAATTAAGTTAGAATTCCAAAAAGTAATTTTTTTTACGCTTTAGAGAAATAAAATCAATTTTTTGTGTTTTTTTTTGGGTTTGCACAGCTTGTAAAATGAAAAGTAATGGAGCAATCTTAATTATTTTACGTCATTTTGTAGTTATTTATGTACTTAAAATAATGTATGAATTTGAGCAGAATCAATCAAATAGCTTTTGAGATATCATGGCAGCAGTTTGAAAAAATCATGTTTTGAGAAAAACGCGTTTGAAAGTTGTTGTATATAATTCATGATAAAAAATTCATCTCACGATCAATCTGCTATGCCTGGACCATAGAGTACACCTTCCTCTTCTTCAAAGAAGTCATGTAAGGCCGTTTTCTCTTCTCTGTTGGATATCCGGGCTTGTTTGGCGAAATCTCTCAAGCGTCTCTCTGAGCGGTCGATGCGAGAATCGTTACGTTGATGAACGAAGGCTTGGGCATTTAGGCCAATATATACTCCTATGACTTCCATCACCTTTAGGATAGGTTCCAATCCTTCGCACAGCAAAAAATGTGGCGATTTCGAGGACTTTTGCACCAGAATGAAGATGCTTCGGAGCGAAAGTCCAGATTATTGAGTTTGTGAACAGTTCTGGGTACCCTTTAGTTGACAATTAGTACTGTGTACAAAAGTACAATTTAGTTACATAGAAGAGCCAGGTAAGGAGCTGGGCTCAAAAATATTCGATGCGAAAGTCAGCGTATAACTCCTACGGTTTACAAAAACCTCCTACGGTTTACGGCTGTTACTTTTCAACGGCTCCAAAAAAACATGTTTTAGATGTTATTTATGAAAAACAAAAAAATCTATTTTTATTTTCTGACACACTAGACGACTGCCTTAAATTAGGTTTAATTCTGAAGCAGACCTGAAGGTAGCAGCTCATTAGCTTTGAACAATCCTGTCCCAGCCTCTGTCGTAAGCGCAAGCCACCCTGGTACAACAGTGATCTCTTGAAAGGAGATATGCGACAGAATTTCAGCTCACTAAATTCACTAAAATGCTTGTTTAACACCTTGTAACGGCAAGCTTAGCAAATAACAGCTCGGAAACGTTCAAGATACTCGTAAGGACTCACTTTCCGGGCTATTTGAATGAGTCCACCCCGGTCATGGCGAGCAGTTGTTCAGTCTTTAGGGTGCACGAAACCAGTCTGGGCCATCGACACCCAAGCCCGGTTGGAATTCCAACTGCCATTGCTCCAGAAGCAGAAATCCTCAGCATATTGTTGCTTATAGCAATTTTTAGTGATTTCCTAGTGCAAGAGTTGTCAATCTGGAGAATTTCCCCTAGATTTAGGATTTTTTTACATTCGCCGAGAAAATTTAGGGGGATTTTTTTACAAGAACGTACACGTTTATCACATAAGCTAGATATGTAAGAGGCTGGTTATTTTCGTAGTAATTTAGAATTACAGTTTTAAATTTATTGCAAAATATGCCTAGGAATGAGCAAAAGGATATTTGCAAGTTATGCCTGCATTTTTTGCTTATTGCTGCTAAAGAAATACAAAAACGATTTCCTGTAAAGGATCAATTTTAGATCAACTTTAAAATAGGTTTTTTTTTTCTATGATAATGCCAAAGCTCAGGGGATTGCCCTTTGAAGCGAATCCTTAGCGATGGCGGTAGGGAGACACATATGGGAAAAGCCGATATCAATTATTCCATTATTCTTTTAAGTGCCACATTTATTTCTCATTTTATAAAGCGCTAGTGTTATGTCTAGTCGCTACTAAAGCTTTAATGTGACACTTAATTAATGGAGCGCTGGTATTATGCGCAGTCGCCGACTATTAAGACAACACAAGACGAACAAATACAGCCATGGGCACGGCGGGATTCGAACCCGCGGCCAGTAGATCGCTACTTCGGACTGACGCGTTAGCCAACAATCCAAAAAGTACCGAGTTTCTACCTATGGTTTTGAATCCCATCGATTTTATTTTCCAGTCCATAATACATTAATGTTGTTGAGATTTTATTGGTAAGCGAAGTTTGAGTGCAATAAGTTCGTTGTTACTTCAATTAGATTAATTGTATAATTTTAATGGCTAAAATTATATATGGCAACTATATTTGTGCTAAGTATTGCGTATATATATTTGTGTGGTAATATTACTGACCGTATAAATATGATATAGATTCAAAGACGTGTTTGAAAGATTCGCCAGATCACTTTAGCATTCCGCAAGTGAGGTTTTTGAAGCTCTTTCGTATTGAATTAGAGTGCCTATACGTCAAGTTATTTTTCAAACGAATGGACCTATATCAACTTTAATGATAAAATGTTTAAAAAGTCATCATGGGTACTTTTTGGCAAGGACAGGTTAAGTGATAATTTCATCAATAAAAGAAAAATACTGGTCAACGGTTGTAACATACTCTATCAATATCGTTTACAGAGACACTTAATTATTAAGGAAGCTCGCGTAGTGTAGTGGATAGAGCACTGGCTTTCAGTGTGTGGGTTCCCTGGTTCGAATCCAGGATCAGACGAGAGACCGCACACCGAGCTTTGAGCTAGCTCTGAATAGATGCCTGAGTTGAGTCGTGGACCTAATCACTCCACAATGGTATTTACGTTGATTGTTCATTTGTGAGTGCAGCGTTCTACCAGCTTCAACCCTTAGACCCGACAAAGGTAGTAGTGGGATAAATTTTACACATTTATTAAAATGAAGTTTGTCAAATTGAAATAAAATATAATTTGGAATTGTTGCATACGTACAGTTCAACCAAGTTCGATATTTATATCTTCAAAACATTAATAATTCTTAACAATTGACAACACTTCCAGAGCTCGATAAAACTAAATCGGCCCTTCTATTACTTACGTTATCTATAGCATTTTCAGCTTAAATGAAACCTTTTCCAATTGAAATGAAACTTTTTTCAACCGAAATAAAACTTTATCCTATTGAAATGAAACCTTTTGCAATTGAAATGAAACCTTTCCTCGTCTTTGAATGTAATGGTTGGCCTTCTGCATCTTTTGCTATTTGCGAAACCATATCTAGGGCATAATTAGAGCAATCATTAGTGATGGACTGCACCTCTGCGTGCTAAGCCCAGTGTGCTAGCACACTTCGGTGTGTTGTGCGAGTGCGACACACTGACGCTGCCGACAGACTGGCACTGCCAACACACTTGAACTGGGTATCACGCGTACTGGCAGGCACACTCCACACTGATGTGCTTGGGAACTAATGCTGTACAAGTGTCGTTGATTTTGCCCATTAATATGATGTGTTTCGATAACAAGGCGTTGTTTGCATTGCGGAATGTGTACACATTTTGCTGTTTCGAAAGCATTAGCTATTGAATGCATTAGCTGATGAATGAGATAATTAGGGAACGAAATAGGCAGATAAGATTTGTTATTCGTAGATTTTCTGGGTGAAAGTTTTAATTTTGAGTATACTACCGATGATTTGTGTTTTGTTAAATTTGATGATTTTTTATATGCTGCGGACGTCTTCAAACGGGTTAAAGTTTAAACACAGAAACAAATACGTTTATTTGCTGTACATCTGAAAGAAATGCTTTCACGCTGAAAATATTTGTGGAAAATAGGTTTTGAGCAGATAGAAGGGTTTTGTCCTAACATGCAACGATAAAATGATAGCATTACTAAGCATAAACCTTCTATTTGCTGCAGATAGAAGGTTTATGCTAAGCAGTGGTATGTTTTTTGTAGATGGGACGATTTGACACAATAATGAAAACAATGTCAGATAGAAGTTTTATGTTAAGGACGGCAGTATAGGATAGAATAGTTCATATTGATACTATAGTGTGTTCAAAAAATTGTGTAGTTGATATTGCAAATATCGCAATTTAACTTAAGAGCAGATTGAACCCAAGTACTAAAAATTGATGAAAATGAAAATGAAATTGATGAAAATTCGTACTTGCAAGTGCTTTCATATTCACAAGTATTTCGCACTTTTAGTTTTTGCGGAGGATTTCATTTTGCCGTATCTGAGAAACTAGGCCGCTTTTTCCCAGACTTGTATGGAAATTTCGCCCGAAACTACTCAGAAAGGTCCCCGAATTCAAGCTAGACAAAAAAAAATTTTCGGGAAAATTGGACGTTTTTGCCCAATGTTCCCTATCAAAAAATTTTTTCGTCCTTTAAATATGTATTATTATTGTACTCTCCGACCACTTTCAATCATCGAAAGCGCCTAGAAGGCAGTTTTTGCCAAACTATGGCCAAAAAACCTCTTACTCCCCTACAAAACCGAAATGTATGTATCACAGCAATAGGTCTTGGCCCGTTATGTCCGAGACCACTCTAACCCAACATTGGCCGATTTCAGCGACTTTTGCCCTAAAAACTTTTCAAATATTTGAATAAAATACTCGCAAGTACGAAAATACTCGATACTTGATATGCTTTCAAACTGCACTATCTAAAAACAGATTTTATTTTAACATACTTGAAAGCATGACAAAACTCAACTTCATATAATTTTTGATCATACACTTTAATCAGACTTAATGGTTCTAGCAACACTACCAGCCATTCATATATGATAAATGCTAGCCATACATAATAATGTATGCACATGGAAAACAGCCTACTAAATCGTATATCCAATCCATTCAAATCTATTCTTCACAAGTGGTTCTACACGCGTACTGTGCATACTGGTGTGCTTAGTGTGCTTCGCGTGCTGGGTGTGCTAGGTGTGCTAAGTGTGCTGGGAGCACAGTGCCGAGAGCACAGTGCAGCATACTTAATTGTGGTGTGCGAAGTTTGCTAGCACAGCAAAGTGTGCTGGTTTTACCCATCACTAGCAACCATCTGAAGCCATTTGAAGCACGCTTTTTTCAATAACATTACTAATGCTATGATCTGTACTCATGCCACTCAGTAGAGAACGAGCGTGCAATTCTATTTTCGAAAATGCTTCAATTGGGTTCAGCATTGGCGAGTAAGGGTGTAAAAATTTGAATATACATCTGATACCTGCAACCACCTCCTGAACTTTTCGCGTTTTGTGGATTCGAGCATTATCCATAATCAGAATTGAATTTTCCATATGTGGCATGGAACCAATTCTTTCCAAAAGCTCCCGTAAGAATAGTTGAAATCTTGCAGCATTCATGGTTGCGGTTAAAATTTTTTTCGAGTAAACAATACCACCGTTATTCATAGCTGCAATAAGCGTAACATTATGTCCCCTTACAGTAGGTACTTTGAATGACAACAATGAGTTAACAACTTAATGCACTTCACTTTCTTTAATGAATTAACAATTTAATGCACTTCACGCGAATAATTGCGCTCGCAGCTTATCTAGAGGTCAGAAGAAGTTAAAACTACAAATAATGCAATTTCTATTTCGAAAATTATTTTTCTTAAAATTTTTTTTTATCGGAATTTCTTTCAATTTAAAAAAGATTTCATTTCAAATAAAAGTGGTTTCATTTCAATTGGAAAAGGTTTCATTTAAGCTGAAAATGCTATATTGCATTAAAATATAGTGTACAGCTATATGCACTGTAGTAGTAATGGGAAATGTAAAACGGAAAATATTCCGGGATACATCTTTCAAGTGGAATCAATCAAAGCGAATGAAAGAACAGAATTGAGCATCTGCTACATGTTCTCTTCTCATTTCGTCCTCTTCTCGGAAACTTGCGGAATTCGACAAGTTGTTAACGAAGCTCATATGTTTACGAGTCATTCGACAAGGAAGCATCAGTATCTCTACAGTTCTAGTGAAGTAGGGTTTTGGTATCCAATAAGTTTCTGCTTCATGTCTTCATTTTCTGAGTCCTCAGTTCGTTTTAGGAAGTAACTCACACTCTCATGAGAATATTCAACAAGTGAGGGTGCAAGAAGAAGTATCAGAATTAGAATCTCACCGACAGCTACGAACAGCAAAGACTGAGTTGAGACTGTTGAATCGGATATAAAACAAAAGTTTGTGTTTGAGCGGTTAGTTCAATCCTTTGAGTGTATATTTCTAATATCACGTCAGAACTAACTGTCCCAATATTTTTTGCAACACCACCTATAGCTTGAAAACCCCCCATCTTTGTTTAATAAACTATTTAATAAAAGCGCAACAATGTCTCCCCCCCCCCCCCCCTCTCAGTTTACAGGTTTCAGTGTTCATGTGTCGAATAAACCCAGCAAATGATTTATCCATCCGTCACAATTCGTCGTTCATTATTGAAATTCCTCAACTAATTAATCGCCCTCGCCCTGCCATCAGGCAGGTAACTAATTGACTTAAAAAAAACAATCTACAAAGTGGCGACCTTCTTAAGTATGGTAAACGATCCCGCAGCAGCACACGGAATACGTAGGCTTCCTCTTTCGTTCGCTTTCCGCATACCTACCACCCCCAAAACACATCAGTAAACTAAGCTTTGCCCGACACAAAACAGCCAACAGGAAATTACAGAATTATATGGTACAAGTACTGAGTCGTCCTGAGAGTCCTGGCAAGCAACTCATTCCACCAACTAATTCCTCGAGGTCTCGCTGTGTACTTAAGATGGAATCGTAATGATAAGCATGCCACTGGCACTCTGTTGAATTAGGGTTGTTCTAGAACGGACAAAGACATACCGAAAGGGTATCGCCACTGCTGCCGGTACACAGTTGCCGTAAAGTCGGAACAAAGTTCAACGTGAAAATTGCCGAGCAACGCGGAATGGGGGGGACGGGGGCTTATGAAAATATTCACAGTTGTTTGAATTCGAGTAGAATGAGATTGCCGTCACTGATAGCCCGAGTGGAAAGCACCGAATAAGAGGAAATTATTTCAGTAATTATTTAATTTTTAGGGGCAAGCCCCGAGGAATTTGCAGGGGTCGGTACGTGTATTCGTTGAACGGTCGCTTACTCTGCTACCCCCGAATTCCTACATATTCGCTTGAGACTAACGGCGTTCATCAGACACACGTTCTAGATGCCCCGCAACCCGGTGTCCTTGCCCCGCAACCCGGTGTCCCTGCCCCGACCCAAACTATCTTTCGTCGCGACCGTGCATAGTGCACAACGATAAAGTTTACGTCGTCGTTTGGTGACTAATTGAAGACATGAAATGTAATCAGCAGCCGAGGGTTGGGTGTGTGCGCCAGTATTAAAAATAGGGTGTCGAAAGGGAGAATGAAGCGCTGTAATTTAGTAATATATACATATTTCGTGACTGTTTAGGTCAGGAGGGGGGGAAGTTTCGGTGCGGTGATATGGCGATTAGGGGAAGGACGAAATGATTTTTGAAGTGGATCAATTAGATATGCGTGCATGTTACTTTGATATATGAACTCTGAATTGATGGTTATGCTTTCGAGATTGTTTTGTCGTTACGGTAGGTAGTGCTATATCGATTGGGGTGACAATAAAGAAGGGGATCTTTGTGAATGGTGGGAAATAATTGAATTGAACGATTTTCAACTGAATAGGTTGGTATGTCATTTTGATGATTATAGGACTTATGTGAGCAGAATTTTCATTTTTGTCATAGGAATATTGTGATTGATTAAGATATGGATATATAAGGGAATTGTTGTTCTACAGACGAAGGTTTTTGGAGCACTTTTACGCTTTATGAATTTTTTGAAAATTGTTTTGTGTTTAGATCGAACTAAGGTAGATAGATAATTTGAAATAGCTGTTGATCGACAGAGATTTGCCGACAGACGCATGAAGGTACAAGAGAGGTCCGTTGTAATACTATAAGAACAATAAGTGTCCCTTTCTTAGTAGTCAAAGGCAGGAAACCATTCACTTCCTTTGATAAACTGCAAATTTGGTACTTTTAACGTAAGATTTCAAAAACTACTACAATATGAACTATCTGCTTTAGAATACATCATTAACATTCTATATCTCAGCTGACTGGAATATTTGTTAAATCTGCGACAGCTGTTGGACGATGAGATTATGTCACATGACAACAGTGACATGTTTAAGTGGGTAATAAAAATTTTCATCAATTTGGACATTTGGATTGCTTCGGAACAATCCCCTTTATGCCAGCCATAGGCAGATCAATTAGATTTGAGAAGAAAGATGCACCAAGTTCCGCTCGCCAGAGCCAGTAACTGGCACATAAGAGGACGGATTTCTCTTCGTCCTACGAACCACAGCTGCTACAAAAATCGTTGAACAGAGCGCCCAACCGTTGCACGTGCTGTCGTATGAGAAAGCGGCTCTTGAGAACACCCACAGCGCAACGCAGAACACTAAGAAGTAAACCTAACAGTCGTCTGCTGCCACCCACTTCCATGGAGACCCAGATCTGTCTTGCTATCGCACTGAATAATCTCTCGGCCCAGCATTTCCTAGCGTCTTCGAGGTATTTTTGCCTGATGGCTGATTTGACCGATGACCTCGATATTCCTATGGAAAAGGGGCATGAGACCTCCGATAGCAAGGTACCAAGCCTCGCCAGTTCAGTTGTTTTGAAAAACCCTAGATCCAGGCAGCCAAATCAATTGTACTGCCGAATATCTCTACATCTCCTCAAGCGATGCACGGTGTTCAGCGACAATCATGGAAGCTGTACAAGGACCACCAAGGAACTTAGTAGCCATTTGGCTACCTGTGAAAACACAATATTGACACAGAAGCCATTCGATTGCCTGAAAAATAACCACAACCACCGCTTGAAAGACACCACAATGGTCTGGTAGACGAAGGGACAGTTTTAGATTGAGCGCATCGCAGTATACACCACACCCGACTTAATTGTTTAGCTTTGAGCCATCGGTGTACACATGGATAAGCCCACTCTCGATGGTAACACCAGCTTGTTTTTCCTCCCTACCAAGAATGCAAGTTGTAAACTCTAAATCTAGTAGAACAACCGGAGCAATATAGACGCCAGATAATATTTTAGCGGGCCAAACCATGTTTTAGTCGACGCATAAATGCAATGCAGCCTTATAGTAGTCAGATTAGCAGCACGAAATGAATGAAGCAACGCGAAAATTGCCCAATGTTCCACAACAGAGGACAAATGATTCCCTGACCCCTCGTCGTGAGCATTCTCAAAGGAATAGGATACTACTCTATTATTAAGAAGCTGCTCGGTAAAAGCTATCAGCCGCATAAAAACGTCCAGCACCGAGAGTGCCTCAACAATTGCATCAGACTTAATGTTGTTAAAGACCCCTTCAATGTCTAAGAAGGTGGCAAGCGTATATTCCTTTATATCAAAGGATTTCTCTATTTATACTCAATGAGAACATGAAGAGTAGTTGCTGTAAATGCAATAATTTTCTTTCCAGAATCTTAAGCAGGACAGAGCTAAGACATATTGGACGATTGTACTTTATCTTGAAATGCGAAACTTTTCTTGCTTCAGCTATAAACACAACTTCAGCAGATGGTAACATACGAGAAACGCAAACACGCATTATATCCCTCTCTCAGCCATGGTAGCGTTATTTTTCCGAACTGCTGGATGTCAGCCGGAAGAATGCTATTAAGGCCCGGAGATTTAAACGGCTCGAATAAGTTAATGGCCCAAATCAATTGGGACTTGGAGATTCTAAGAAACGCCACGAGACTGATGGTCTGCTTCGTTCGATGCGCCGCTTTTAGAAGATGACAATAATTGCCCGGAAAATGTGAGTCCTTGAAACCGTTTAGAGTTTTTGAACTAGTCCAAATGCCATTATGGTTCATAATGTACGCCAATGAATTCGGTATCGATGTTAACCCTTAAGAAGGCGGTATACCTCACTGAGACTCTTAACGTTTCCAAAGAAAGATCTCCACGAGGATTTCTTTACTTTGCGTACGGAGTGCTTAAAAGCCTTCAGCTTCGCTTTATACAACGACCAGATCTTTTAGAGTTGTTGAACTCCTTCCTGCTCTCTCTTTCTCTCTCTCTCCCGCAGTGTGGATGGGTTAAACGCTTCCCTAACTACAGAGCTGAGAGCACTAGTAAGAGTGTCAGCCACCTGATCCAATTTCTCGTAGCAGTCGATGCTCTTTGAAGTAGTTTCCAGTGAAAATTGAGCCAGGGATTGGAATGGCTTCCAGTCTGTTCTACTTCTGATGATAAAGGCACCTGCTCAAGTAAGCTGCGGCCAACGATGTAGAAAGATAAGTACCCATGATTAGAGAAGGAGCACTCCTGTAAAACTCTCCAGTCAGGGGAGAAATATTTAGTCGAGTAACGTCAAGGACATGCCTAAGATTTGAAGCGAGAAAGGCCGGTTCGCTGCCAGCATTAGTGACGACTAGGATGAAATCAAAAAGTTCCTCTCCTCGGCCATTCGCGTTGGAGCTGTCCTACACTTCATTATGAGCATTAACGTCAGCTTCTGGAATAAGAAGCACATCAATTATTGATGCTAAAGCCACAACATCCTTGACGACGTCACAGGGAGGGCTAGTGTTATGATTGTGTGTGTTATAAACCAGAATAAGAACTCGTGGTTTCTGCAAGCCATCGGGTGTTATCAGTCTTTATCCATTGGTGCATAGCCCGTAAATCTGGTTGTTAGCAACCCATGGTTCTTAGATAGGGATTCCAATCCCGGAACAGTTTTTCAATCCCGGGATTACGGGATTAAAAAATTGACAATCCCGGAATTCCGGGATTCGAGACTCAAAAACTAACACAACAAAATAAGGCAAGGTTTTAATAAACAGATTATATCTACAAAACTACAACAATAAGTAAGTTCAAAACTGTATAAAAAAATATGTTACTGCATAATTACTAATTTAAATAATTGACATAAATAAAAATTTTAATTATCCAAGACGTTGACAGTATGAAGACAAATAGTTATACAACTATTACAAATTACAACAACAAATCACATCTCTTCAAATTGAGATACATAATAAAGAAACATATAAAAAAATGTTGCCAAAGTTCATTCGTTTTTTTGGAAGTAGCATTGAAGTAACAGCAAAGCATCCAAAGTATCGTCTCCAAGCCCGCTTCTAAATTTATTCCCGATGTTACGACGCCGCGGTAAAAACTCGTTCTAGCTCGATACTTGTTGGTGGGACGGTCGATAAATATTAGTACGCCTGCTCCAAATTATATACGAGTGCCACCAATTTCAGATCACTTTCTTGCGGCATTTCACGATTAACGATTTTCAAACTTTTGCAGCTCTTCTTGTAGCGTCAATTGACGACTACCTTGTCCTGATTCAATATGGGTATGGATTGGGTTCCCCTCATTTCTTCAGCTACCAACCAAAGGGTTCAGCATCTGAACCCTCTTAATTTTTTTTTAATATTTGCGTTGCTTGGTTTCAAAAATAGAGATTCTATTTTTCGCTGGCACAATGTGGATTCTGGAGATAGCTTATCATACCAGATATCTCGGTACACTGAAGCTTTTTTATTCGGTTCAATATTGCAATTTTCATAGCGTTCGCAAGAATGGACCGTTTTTCTCCTAACTGCCTAAATAAAAATCTTGATGAAGTATTTGCAGTGCATAAATTTGCATCTTTGCGACTTAAGGCCTCCACAGTCAATTTTACATGGAGTAAAACTTCAGTAATTTTCTGAATCGAATCATACTCAGTTTACTGATACTGAAGGTCTTTTAATGCTTATTTTTGAAAATGGAAAACCGTTTGAGCATTGTCAAGAGACTATTTCATCTTGTTTTGCAATCCAGTAAAAGAGACAGTTCGGACTTTACATAGTTTTGAAGAACGTTATCCTTTTTCGTTGGATATTTTTGTAAAATTCAAAACTACTTTACGAGCTTTCTTTATGCATGCGCTGATGTCCTTCGTCAGATCTAGCGTGTCTTGCAGGCGACCGGGTTCAACGTAGTAAGCTGATTCAGGACCATCCAAATCTTCGTCGTCGTCATGGAGACTATCAGCTGTTTCATCAACTCTTTAATCTGGAATGGACCTAATATTATAGAAAACATCGCCAACTGCTAAGTGAATGCTATGCGCCAAACAAATATGTTGCTCTGTATCAACTAGTCTGCCTACTTTTCGCATCACGTTTGGCCCCTCAGTTACGATAGCAGCAATTTCGTTTCCTAGAGAAACATCAAACTCAGTAAGACGCTCTTTCAATATCTCTAGGCACTTTGCAGCTGTCATTGACATCCTTACTCGCACCAAGCTCCAGTAAGAATTTACTGAGTGGATATTAATATTTATAAAGCGCCTATTTGCAGTCGAAGTCCATTCATCACACATCAAACTGAACCGTTCACCTGAGATTCTAGCCTGTTTTATCTCATTTTTTATTATTTTCTTTATCCTGCTTGCATAGCCTACAACCTTATTTTTGATTGTTGTTGAGGGTTTTGGTAAATCCGTGTATGCATTCGCTAGTATTAATTTTCTCAAATCATTCGAAATAACGAATACTCTAAATACGAAACAGTCCCAACTTATTTATTGACAAACCCTTTGTATTTTCTTATTAACTGGTACATTGGTTTGTTTGGCTCTATTCTTTACGCAGTTTGATGTGAGCCTGCATGTTAATTGTTTTCTCATAAATATGGATTCTATTTGCACTTTTCGACCCCGGGATTCGGCATCCCGAGATTGGATTCCCTATTCTTGGATGAAGATCTGTTTCCCCTGTCTTAGTCAAGCGGAGGAGCAGGTTTTTTAAACTCTAATAATAAGGGGTAGGTCGAAGTATTCCTCCACGGACGCAATAGCAGTTTGATTCCCTTTCTCTCTTGTCCGTACCTGGCAATGCCCTTTTTCCAATCCCTTGTAGAGATATATGGAATGAGAAGTCGAGTGATGTCCAGAATTTCCACTGAATCCGAATGAAAACAGGGACTACATGCCCTGCATCTAGTCCAACTTAGGATCTCGCTACTATTTATAACCTTTAATTTGGCACCTGGCCAGTGTTTCCCAAGATCAGAGTTTGTCTCCTCATAGAAATAGGACGAGCCGTTTGTTTTGACGTAGAAGCATCCTAACTGTTTTATACCAGCCTAACTAATTCACATCAGCCCGCTTCATTCAACGACATTCAGACCCTAAACATAATTTGCCTCATTTTATTTCAGTTTTCCAAGATGTTTCCATCTCTTGCTGGCATCAATAATACCTCCAACGAGGCACTCTAAGACCATTTCATTGGAACGCCGAGTTAACCCTGGAGTGGCTTCGACTTTTTGCGACTCTGCCTGCCCTTACTCATCTACATTTAGATTTAAATATTTTTCATTATTTGCAATAGCAGCCAACAAATTTGTATGTACATACGGAATAGTATTGAGGAAATATGTTCAAATCATAACAAATACAAACACATTCATACAGATTTAAGAATCAATTTCCAATCAATTGTCTTAAAATAACATCAAATCAGCCTTATACCAATTTAACAACATAAACACAAAAATCGAATAGAGTTATTGACAATACAGCCGAGCGAAACACAAAAAAAAATCAATTTCAACCCAAACAAACACCATCTTCATACCAAAGCATAACAATTTCCTTCCACCATTTGTCTTAATTTCATTGCCTTCTTTTCTGAGTACGATTAGACATTCGCTCTAATACAGATTCGACCCCAAAATTCTCCAGAAAGTTGTAAAGAATTTTTTTTTAATAAGAATTCATGCCAGCTTTTATAGCAACAATTTGCTTAAAAAATCAATAAAACCTGCTCCCTCCTTAAAAAAAATGCTGATGAAGATGAGAGCATTCGGTTCTAGAATCGAACGAAAATTATTTTCGTTAATCTGTTCCCAATCCAACAGATGTTATTGACGAGCGACTTCTTCAAAACTGGAAAAGATTATAAATCGAAGGATAGCGTTTTACATAGACGGTTATTTGTTTATTCGTTTTGCATTCGTTGGTGTTTTTCAGCTCCCCTTTGGATTATTTTATTATTATTTTAAGTTCAATGCATTGGAACATCATCAATCCTTATCGAAACGAAAGCGAAAAATGGTGAATAGATAAATATAAATGTATGCAAAGTAACTGTAGAGAAGGTTATATTCTATGTGGCACTCAACTTTTTCGAAGCCACGTGCTGGATAACAATCGCCACGTGCACCCCTATTCATTATTTCAAATTCATGAACAAATAAAGCTGTTTAAGAAACGTATCGAAAAAATCGATCACGAGTTGTCTATAACACTCATTTTGAATTAAAAGAAATAAATGCTATTTACATATAGCGGAATGGAAATTCAGGCTTAATTGTGGAAAATTGCTGAAAGTATATTCCATCGCTAGCCATCATTTTTTCCATCTTCCCGGCCAAAAAAAATCATCTATTAGCAGTTATTACAAATCAAATCAATTATTAATCTCTTCAACTGAAGTGAAGTGTTTTCCAGCAAGGTAATTCTGCATTGACCGAAATAAATGACACTCAGAAGGGGCAAGTTCTGGAGAATACAGTCGGTGGGCAAGTTCTGGAGAATACAGTCGGTGGGGTTGGGTTCAGTGTGGACCAAGTACGTTTTAACCGGTTTCGCAACATGTAGACGAGCATTGTCATGCTGCAAAATTAATGGATCGTGTCTGGTCTCTCATTCTCTCCGTTTTTCTATCAATGCTTGGTTCAAACGTATCAATTGTCGTTGGTAAAGTTCGCCAGCAAAGGTTTTAGGTGAATCCTAGGTGAATCGTGCATGTTCCCTAACACGAGCTAGTAGCATTTATGAAACACTCCAGGCCGAGTCCAAAAAACCCTAGGTGTACGGGAAAAGTGTGAAGTTGCACCGGCCTTTTCAAAGGCAGGCTCAAAGGCTTTCTTTACGTTGGAATATTCTATATTCCGCCTAATTCAGACCGGTAAATATACAAAGATATACCCGAAAGAGTATCTTCGCTAGTATCTTTTTTTGACGATAATGATATAATTCTAAATTTAGGATTGCTTAACCGCCCTATTTGAAAGCGTTTTGGTTGACTCATTCGCTGATTCACGGATACATGCCCTTCTCCAGAAGTTTAATGCCTTAACTGTTAGCCCAAGGTTCTCTCAACTTGCTAGCAAAACGCAACATGCCGCATTCTGCTGCATCTATAATATCCCTGTCTTTAGCAAATTAATTTAGTAAATCGATGTATGAGCTCCTATCTTTCTTCAATTAATTTTTTTAACGAACCATACTGTTGTGTACACTGAAAACAACACTGACGTTTCGACACTTGTCGAAAAGTCATATACACACATAGCGACTAGAGCGCCCTAATTGCACGCGGTGGTAAATCCTCGGAACTAGATAAATTATTTTTGATTCGCGCAGATTTTTGAAAAACAATAACTGTACTAATATTGTTATAAAAGCTCGGAATGGTTAACAATAAAGAACATTCAGTACTGGTAAGCCAAACTATAAGCGGCGACCAAGTTTCCGAAAAGAATCGTTTTTAAATTCTTTTAACGAATTACGCTCGGAAAGACTTAGTATAAGCAGCGACAGGTTCGCCAAAGCAAAGTCTTTGCTGATTCGGCTGTTGAAAAATATTCAGTTGAATTTGCATAAGCGGCGACAGGCTCGCCAAAGCAAAAACAGGAATCTTAAGCGAACCGGAGCGCTAGGCAGATTGGTAAAGGTACTGCTACATCACAATATGTCTATGATGCACTTTGAGGCCGTAAAATATTTCACTTGTGGTAGCTAAATCTATCAACACTAACTTGAGTTAGTGTTGATAGCTACCACAAATGAAACACATGTGATTTAACTAAAATCACTTGGACTGTTCTACAACTCAATAAAATCCCTAAAATTCTTTCATCATCCACATTATCCATAAAATCTCATTTCTAAATCGATCGATGAAAACAATCTGTTCATACACATATCTCAACACATTATTTCCGCTTCATTCTAGCCCACACTCTGTTGCATGTATACAATTTAGCCGAATACTTAAGTTCCAGTATAATTCTCATATTTTACGCAATTGCACCATGAACGCACGCGCCAAACGTTTACCGCCACATCGATTACAATATAATCATTCTAAAAATAGGTGCCAGAATCTAGCGGTAACGGTTGGTGCACAAGTGATTCGATTCAGACTATTAAATATTAAATGGATGGATGGTCAAGTGGCCGGGTACAGTAGCATACTACAATTCACTCACTCGAACATGACCATAAACTGAGATAATAACTAATATCGTAAGTGGCGGTTAAGTATTTTCCGAGCAGATCGTGTATTATATGCTTTCAAATTGCATTGGAAATTAGATGGAATTTGGATTGAACGGAAATTCGGAAGCGAATCTATAATCGATGTTATAAATTGAGGGATTAATTTGATTTTTATAGTTTAGAAAATATTACTTTTTCTTTGCAGCGAATTTCCGTTTTATAGTTGCTGAATTCATTCGATTAAATTTTTAGAATATGAATAATTTTGCGCCGTGTCACTGTTAGAAAATTTTTCCTCGACAGCCCAATTTGGGCTCGAGGATTGAAGTTGGTAGATACTTAACACACGGTCAATGTATACAAGGGCAAAGTGATTAGTTACACCCTCACTTTATCCGGGATTTCAAGCACCTACTGACATCTGGATCCACTTAAAGCCCGATGTGTGATCATGGCTAATCGTCCATGACTGGATTCGAACCAGGGACTACAAACGCACAAGCTCCAAGTGGGTGGCTTCGAGTCCCTGGTCAGGAAAAAAAGCCATGATATCATTGTTGTTGTTCGCATGGAAGCAGAGCTAAAGAGTTGACTACGTTGAGTTCGCTTCCAGGTTATAATTGTATGATGAAGTGAATTCCTTTAATAATGGACTTCCAAGTCAGCGTTGGTAGCGTTTACTCACCTGAAATCAGACAAAAAAATCGATTAATAATTGATGTAAAATAAAATATGATTAATAAAAATAGGATTATTTAATTTGTATTATATTAGTTTTTATATTAAGTGCGTTTTTTTGCTGCGATACAGAACAGAATAGAATGGTGCCGCAAAAACAACGGTCTAGTACTAAACAGCAGTGCATTCGCTAAGATTGACATACGTTTCTGTATTCGCTGTGGTAGCGCAAAACAGCTGAACGCGTTTTTTTTGCTCCTCTATCCAACATAGAACAGAATAGACGCATTGGAAACAACAACACTCCTGTACCAGAGAATTCACCAGCACAGAAATTCTATTCCTCATATGTAGTTCACGTGCTGAACTATAGAATGTGCTGATGGAAAAAAGAAAAGCTCATAGGAAGTTGTCTTTTTTTCCATGAGGTGGCATTGGTTTTTTCAAGGCTATGTAGTTAGGAAATTAGAAAAAGCCCTCATAATGTGTAAGAAGTTAAAAGAGGTAATTTTCTGTTAGTCCTTTTTCTATTTTCTATCGATTGTGGTAGTTTATACTCGTTATTTTCTCCCTTTATTTTCAGCTGTTTTGAGCTACTACAGTGAATACAGCAACCTACAGTCAATGTATGTCAAACTTAGCGAATGAACTGCTGTTTTGTACTAGATCGTTGTTTTTGCGGCATAGTTTTATTCTATTCTGTATCGGAGCAAAAAAACGCACCTAGTATTACAGGTGCCAACTGAAAAGCAAGAAAGGGAATTGGACCTAATATTGAAGCTGGCTGATTCACATCAACTTTTTTAATAAGTTTAAGAAACCACACTCTTCGAAATTGAATTAGATCCCAAAGCCATCAAGCCTAAAAGAGAAGTAGTCCATAAAATGTATAATCTACGATACCTCATGGAACACAAAATTGCACTAGAAAATTTAGCGAAAAGGCCTGATGCAATATGCAAATTGCGAAAATTTTGAAATCCTATAGCTTACTATCTAGTGTTTGCGTTATTTGCGGTGAGCTCTACAAAGCAATATCTTGCAGCAAAAGCAAGCAAGAATCATTAATAAAAAAAATGCATCAATTGTGTTTATAATCATACTGACAGCTGCAGAGGTTGCAATGTTTTCCAATCGCTGAGAGAAAGAATGATTCCGCCTGAGAACGGTGCTCCGTATTCAACAGACGAATCTCACAGTCCGAAATTCTTGCAACCGTCAGGTTAGTTTAGGTTGTACTGGCTGGCACAAGGCCACACATAAACCTACTGGATTCCAGATAAATGGACCTCGAGAAAGAAAGTTTAGTCCAAGCGTCCATCAAAGGCCCCGGACTTTTTCACGAACTTCAGCTTTTGCTCTGCCGCGTGCGAGAGATCCGCCAGCCAGGGCTCACCGAAATATCGCAGCCTGGTTTTCCCCAGTGCCGGGTAGTGACACAACCGTCAGTCGAGTTAAATCAGCCATCAAATACTCCAATATAAGCAAATTAAATAATGAATGTTCGCTGCAGAAGGCAGTCAAAAAAATTATAAAATCCACCATCATGGAAGCTCCACTGAGAACTGCGAATGGTAGCTGGGCCAACAGCGATAAAGAGACACTAACTTCGCAGTTCACTTGGAGCAAATCTTCAAAACTCTCAATACGTACAATTCAGTGTAGTAAATAAATAACGAGCATTTATCATTAAAAAGGTATATTTATTGAAAAATTATCAAAACAGCTTTATACTCCTTCACAGTAACCACCATCAAGAGCGCCAGCGTTTCTCCCAGCTGCCAAAATATTAGATTTAGTTCTCAGAAGTAAAGCTCTTCCAAACGTCGGTAGTAGCCGTTCCAATGGCCTGTACGTCCTCAAAATGATGACACTTGAGATGGTTTTTCAGTTTGGGGAACAAAAAAAGTCGCAAGGAGCGGAATCAGGGCTTTAAGGTGCACGGTGTATTACAGGGATTTGTTTTTTGGTCAGAAACTCACGCACAGTCAATGAAGAATTGTCGTGATACAAAATTCATCTTTGTTGACCCGACATGGGGCGAACTCTGAATATTCTCTGCCTCAGACGCTCCAGTACGCTAATGTAGACAACTGAGTTAACATTGTGACCATCTGGAACGAATTCTGTATGGATCAAATCTTCGATATCGAAAAAACAAATGATCATTGATTTTATTCTTAATTTTGATATTCGAGCTTTTGTCGGTCACTTTCGAAACCAGGAGGCAGCTTCATTATCTGAACCGCGTTCAGATCAGAATCACCAACAAGAAGCACGTTTGGAAACGCAATTCGTGTACCTGAAAACACCTCCTCAGCAACCTCTTATTATTTCTACATACGCAAATCAGTTATGGTAACGGTTGAACCAAATACATCTGATTGAAAACCAAGTACGACTTAAGGGTAACTAAGCAGAATTCCGACAGCACGACTGGTCTGGTTTTACAACCCACGACGTCGAAGCTACGATGTAGTTGGTAAATCATTAGTCGGATGCATGTTATATATAGCATACAGGAACACCGAAAACTGCAAGCAAAAATGAAGATTGTGGACCTGGACCGCCTAGTTCCGTATTACGAGCGCAATACCAACGAACTACCAGGTGAAACCTCTATTCGGGATGAAAAGACTTAGCGGAAGTACACTGCAGGCAAAAAGTTTAAGACCACATCTCAGAAATGAAGCACACTTAGATTTACAAAACTGCAAGTACCTTTTTTTACAGTAATTGCCTGTTTTAAGGAGGGTTGCTATGAAGGGATTTAAAATGCACATGGGATTTCCAAATTTTCAGTCAGGGCAATAAAACACGTTGAGTTTTCCCCACTTTAAAGACTTTAGGTGTCTACAATTTTTTAACGTAATTAAAATAAACCTTTGAAATTACTGGGAATATGAATTTGAAATATTGTGAAATTCCTATGAATAGGTACCTCATCTTCAAAATATTTCATTTGTGAGTTTTTGTGCTGACAAGTAATATGGATTGTTATTTTCAGCGAATTTTATTCCGTGCACTTGTGATATTTAGTTATTGGTACTTTTTAGCAAAGCTTTGGTAAAATTTCTGTTCGAAATGGGAAAAGCGCGCAGCATTAAGCCGGAAGTTAGAAGTGTGATTGTGGTGCTTCATAAACAAGGAAAGTCAGAAAGAGAGATCAGTAATGAGGTAAAAATTTCAAAGACTGCTGTACATAATGCTATCGTTAAATTCAAGGACAGTGAAAGTTATTGTGATGCTGTAAGGAGCGGACGACCCAGAGTGACAACAGAAGCAGAGGATAAGACTCTAGTGCTTATGAAGAAAAGGGATCGAAAGTTAACTGCACCGGAAATTCGAGCACAGTTCAACGCGGGACATTCAAAGTCCATAAGCTTGTCAAGAACAAAAAAGCGTCTAAGGGAAGCTGGACTCGTGGGGCGTGTAGCAGCCAGAAATCCTCTGCTTCGAAAAGGTAACAGACAAAAGCGGTTAGAGTGGGCAGGAGCTCATAACCAGTGGACAATTGAAGACTGGTCACAGGTGCTTTGGACAGATGAACTTTGGACTGGTCACAGGTGCTTTGGACTCCAAACGGAGGTTTTATGTCAGGCGTATCAACGGTAAGGCATGTAGGTGGTTCTGTTATGGTTTGGGGGTGCTTTTCGCTTGCTGGAGTGGGTGAATTAGTTCGAATTGATGGCACGTTAACTAAAGAACGTAACAAGGAAATATTGCAGAACACGGCCATACCATCAGGTTTGCGGTTAATTGGGCGAAAGCTCACCCTTCAACAGGATAATGACCCCAAACACAGTTCTAAATTATGCAGAGTATATTTAGCTGAAACGGAGAATGATGGAATACTATTGAATATGACCTGGCCCCCACAATCACTTGATTGTAACCCAATTGAATTGTTATGGGAGGAATTAGAAGAAGGGCTAACGCGGAGGTCAATCAACACTATGTGTTCTTTGATGGCGCAATCTTTTCTTTATTTTTTTCCTCCACGCACGTTAATTTTCCACAATAGAGAAGTTATTTTGAATGTTGGTTTGTTTAGTTCTATGGCAAAAATTTCCTTAGACTAATTTATGTACGACAAACATGTTGTTTGACAACTGTCAAACAAAAACTTTCCATGTTATAGTGTTGTCCGATGGGTCTGTCCAGTTAGGCTCATCCTGTACTTTTAATAACAATCGCACAAGGTCGCACAAACGCACAAAGAAACTCAAATAAATTTTCGTTGAAGTTTTAATGATGAATTTATTTTTTCCTTTATTCAATTGAAGAAAAATACATTTTCATGAAATTTTTATAGGGTTTTAAATATAATCGAATTTATATGACCCCGATGCTCGGTAATGCACGTTCAATTTCTTATCTAAAAGCTACTCATTACTGCTTACAGGACTGCAACGGGGATTGCCTTAACCAAACAAAAAAGCATTAGGCGCAGTAAGGTCAGAAAACCTTGCGGACCAAAGGTATGTGGAGTTTGTGGAAATCACTTTATTGCAGAATTTTCGCTGGATTTCTCTCAGATCAGCCCCGGTTCGGGGTAGTTCTGGAAAGAAAAAATCTGTCAACATCTTTAAGTAACGGTCTCCATTGACCATAACTGTAGAGCCGATTTCTTCGAAAAAGGAAGACATGAAAATGCACCTTGATGAATCTGCACACCAAACTGTTACTCGAAGTGAATGCGATTCCGTTTCATGGAGTATAAGTGGGTTAGAGTTACTCCATATTCGACAATTTTCTTTGTTAACATTGCCGTTTAGATGGAAATGGGTGTGTGTGTGTGTCTGTGTGTGTGTGTGTGTGTCTGTGTGTGTGTGTGTGTGTGTGTGTGTGTGTGTGTGTGTGTGTGTGTGTGTGTGTGTGTGTCTGTGTGTGTGTGTGTGTGTGTGTGTGTGTGTGTGTGTGTGTGTGTGTGTGTGTGTGTGTGTGTGTGTGTGTGTGTGTGTGTGTGTGTGTGTGTGTGTGTGTGTGTGTGTGTGTGTGTGTGTGTGTGTGTGTGTGTGTATGTGGGGGTCGAGGGAGACGCGCATTGGCACCTCTAAGCACTCAGGCCAAAGCATTGATATCTGAGACGCGCAAACGCTGTGCATTCACACCCAAGGCGGGTTCAGGGCCCCGTAGTGAAAGTCCCGAGCCTTGCTTCGCAATGGCGCCAGCAATTTCATTTTCCTCAACACAACAGATGCACCCTACTGAATCTGGCGACAGAGTTCAATCGTGTTCTGCACTCTTGGACAATTTTCGAGTTAGTCAGGGGTCTACGCAGCGCCATCAGTGTAGCTTGACTGTCACTGCAAATAGCAATGCCTTTTCCCCTCCATCTTTCTTCAATTGCCCAACAGGCAGCTCTCAGGATAGCAAATATTTCTGCTTGAAAAACCGAAACGTGCTCTCCAAGAGAAAAAGCCCACCTGCCATTCGATGAATATAGATAGACACCAGCTCCAGATCTACCATCTGTTCTCGAGCCGTCCGTGAAGAAGACCTCGGAATATCTCCTCGTACACAGATCTGGATCGTCGCAGTTACTTCTGGTCAAGAGGATTACTTCGAACCTTCTTCCGAAGTCGAGGAAGGGCACTCGAGCGTCGGAAGGCATAGTGAGAATCGGAGAGATCTCACGCATCGAACCCCTAATAGAGCAGTGCCCCACATCGTCGTAACCTACCCATAAGCTAAGCTGAACTAGTCTATGAGCAGAGCTCATCGCCACACTCTGAGCTTGAATGTCGAGAGGAGACAGATTGAGAAGCGCAACAAGGGCCGCACCCGGAGTAGTGCTCATGGCACCGCAGATACCCAGGCACACTGTCTTTTGCAGCGTGGCCAACTTTTTTCGAGCATACAATAGCTTCATGATAGTGCACCACACCACGGATGCGTACGTGAACATCGGCCTAATCATTGCTGTGTAGATCCACATCACTACACGAGGCTTTAGACCCCATGTGGTAGCAAAAGCTCTCTTGCACTGCCCGAAAGCTTTTAAACCACGAGTAAGCTTCACTTCTACTTGATGCTTCCAGAGAAGTTTTTTGTCCAAGATTACTCCAAGATATTTGACTTCATCTGAAAGTTGAAGTGTTACACCCTTCATGTTTGGAAGCACTAGTCCTTCCAATTTTCGTCTTACCAGGATTCACTGTTAGGCCGTGCCTCGAACACCAGTTGTCAATCAGATCCAATGCACGCTGTGTATTTCTACGTACCACATTCAGATCTTTACCGACAGCCAGTGCGGCCACGTCATCAGCATAAGCCTGCGCGTGCAGCCTTTCTTGTTGCAGTTCGTTTAGCAGGGAGTCGACTAGCATGCTCCACAGGAGCGGTGATAGGACTCCCCTTTGAGGGCATCCATTTGTCGCCTCCGTTCTTAAGTAACAGTCGGATCCAACTTCCGCCAGCAACCATCTCTGCGTCAGCATGGCATGTATTCTTTTAACTAAGACATCATCCACGCCATGAGCTTTCGCAGCATCACATAGATCCACAAAGGGCGCGCAATCAAAGGCCCCTTCAATGTCCACAAATACCCAAAACGCATACTTACCATTTGAGATCGCTCGTTCAACTCTGGCCACCAGAGAATGAAGGACCGACTCGCATGATTTTCCTCGCTGGTACGCATGTTGCTCATCATTCAAAGGGTTAAACCTAAGCGCCGTAGTGTGTATGTGTCGTTCGACAAGTCTCTCTAGGCATTTCAACATAAACGAAGTTAAGCTGATCGGTCTAAAGTTCTTTGGATCGGAATAGTCATCTCTCTCCGGTTTAGGTATAAAAACTACTTTAACCTCTCACCAAGGTGACGGAACACACCCTAAGGCTAGGCATGCCCAGAAGATATCTCTCAGGTTTGCCCCCAAGTGGTCAATTCCCTCCCTAAACATAACCGGATAGATACCATCCAAGCTCGGCGATTTGAAATTTTCAAAAGACATCATTGCATCCCTGACCTTTTCACTAGTGACCACAGATCTTGTTGTGTACCAGCACTTCCTACTGCTGCGAAGAGCAGGGATTTTGGTCACAGGCGCAGTTGCCTTCTGCGACTCAATCACCGGAGCTCCAGGGAAGTGAGTCCCAAGTAAAGTCTGCAAAGACTTCTTTTAAGTCTGCAAAGACTACTCCGAGTGTTTTAGAGAGTCTAGCTTAGCTGATTGTTCCTTCTCTAGGACTTTGCAAAGCCTCGACGTCTCCCGTGCGCATTTCAGTCTCTCACAGTAAGATCTAAATGATTCCCTCTTGGAGGTTCTCACCAGCTTCTTGTACGTTCTCTGCAAAGTTTTGTAGGCGATCCAGTCATCCTCAGTGTTGCTCTTGCGAGCTCTGTTGAGAGTTTTCCTGGTACTTTTCCTTAGCTTCTGTAGTTCCCGATTCCACCAGGGAACCGTCTTCGCACATCTGCTCTTACTGATCGGGCAGGCCTTTTCATAGCTACTTGCTATGTCTCTATTCATATCGTCAGACATAAAAATGCAGTTCAAGATGAGTTCATCCTCTTCCGCCATTTAAATGATCTTCTGGCCCAATTAAAAGCGAATCAGCAAGTGTTATGCCTACAGTTTGCTTGTTTTTTGAATTTGCGGACGGAAATAAGTGTAAATCTCTGTGCAGCACTGTTTGCTGATACTGATTTGAGCAGATAAGGTCCTTGTTGAAACTCTAGAATTTGCTTGGATGGCAGCAGCTACAACAGCGATAGTTTCCTGCATTCCAACTGAAGGATCTCGACGATAAGGGCCTCTTGTGATGGTCCCACGTTCGACCAAATTGTTTACGAGCCTCGTTATAGCCCATCTGCTCAGAGGAATGACACCAAATGTGTGCTTCAATTTGACGAAATCACACTCTCCAATGCGTGATAGCGGCAAACAATCCAAATTCTTGTTTCATTATCCAAATCGCTCATTTTTTGTTAAATTCAAAGACCAATCTGTAAAATAAAAAAATGGGGCCGATTAATTACACAGAAAAAAAAGTTATTACATTTTTTTGGTAGCGTCTTTCATCAACCACCGTGCATTCGTTTCAAATGTTTCTTGTTGTTTTTGCCAAAAAATAGATATCTACAAAAACAATATTTTTATATCTGGGACTTTCGCTTTTGTCCACCTGAATATCAATTCACCAAGAGGCAATATCTCAAAACCTACCATTGATTTGTTTTCCTCTCACAGTCCTATTCATCTATCTTTCCAATCACACTGGTTAGGATTTAAATTCGCTAAAATCTTTTTAAAAAAACGATCTACTGCCCCTCTCTCCCAACCAACTATTCCAACCATGTGCACAATCACTCGAATTCTTTGTGATTAATTACCTAAATCGATGGAAAATTTATCATTTGTTCTCAAATTACGCACATATTCTACCATCACTAAATTTTGGGTTCATTCGATTATAAGCCAGGCATGAAGAGTAACCATCGATTTACTCCATTTATATCTAATAATAACTGATAATAACTGAGGGCTACCGCATATCCACCACCAATTGTCGTTCACATTTAATGTTGCCCCGCATTAATCTCCATCGCTATTACCTTCGTCATGACACAAATGATATATGAAAAAATGCTTACGTAATGCAAACAGACGCGAATGAGTAGCATAAGCTGCTATAAATCGAATAGTGAATATAAAAATAGCACACTAACCTACGCATTGAATTCCAGGAAAAAAAACACAAAGTGAAAATATGCGAATCTAAATCTCTCGTCAAAGACCATTTTCCGGTCTGATAAAGAAAAAAAAATAATCGGAACGTTGGTATCAGCGTGTTTGACAAGTTAAAGATATCCGTGCCTAATTGAATGGGTTCCCAACAACTTGTTGACATGTTTTACGACACTACTGCACATTGTCGGCATATTAGCGCTACTACAACTAGACCTCGCTAGTCGAAAGATATTTATCTGTTTACTTGGGAGAAACAATGGAATTGTCACTGATTCTCCGGGACCATTTGATGGGGGAGTAGAAACAATGAGAATAATGGAAACGTCAATGGTGTACCTTGGCAAGCACGCAGCGTCGATTTATGAAGATTGTTCCTTGTTTAAGATCAACAAAGGTACCACGAGAACACAAGATACAGCAGAAGATTGTCAAGCGAAACGAATGAGCTGTACGATGCGACCTCAAATCGATTTGTTTTGCCCATTTCTGTTCAGCTCATTGCCACAAGCGCCACGTGTGGGGCTAGACAAAAGCTTTCTTTCTTCCGTCCTTCTCTGACCAGTAATAATAAAGTGGGTTTCATTAAACATATTGTGCCAGTCTCTGAGTACCACACGACGAAATGCAATGGTAAACCAAAACAATAATGACCAATCGACCAGACCAGGCCAGGTCCGACCACTCGTTCGGCAAGTGAGCATCATCAGAACGTGAAAGATTAACGTATGTAGTACGTACAATGTCTGGTTCTAGCTGACCAACGCCGCGCAACCGTCCGCCCCCGACCTAACGAACAAGCAAACCTATAACAATAATTAATACAAATGTTTTCCGTTTAATTTTTTATATTGCTCTGGCCTTTCTCTATTGCTGCCATATTGCCGCTACCTTCCCGGCCTACCCCCCGCCCCCACGGGCGAAATTGATTTTATTTTGCTTTCCTATCAATCCGATGATGATCAAATCGACGACTCCACGTGGAGAGCGCGGCAGTCGGTACGAAGAAGCCAATCAGTGTCGATTTTTTTTCTCGTAGGAGACGAATGATGCGCACTTTGCTTTGACCAAATTCGTTGAGGAAAATTGATTTCGATACCATTACCTTTGCAATGTGTACTGAATTACCATTTCGAATCTTGAGCTATGGCGGAGGCGGTGGTGCGACGACTGTTAATCGGTCGGTCATCTATCTCCACCGGACGACGGATTCATACCAATCGAGATTATCTCTGTAGTTTCTTTGCAGAGTGAAATGTTTTGGTACCATGTCTGGTATGTAATTTGAAGCAACGGTTCTTCAGATTTGGAGCCCATGTCCAAATTAGTAATTTCTGTGATTAAATCTACTGGAGTTAGTGCTGCCACAAGATACAATGTGTATTTTTCTTTGGATAAATGTTTGGTGTCTTGTGAATTTCGCATAGGCGCAATGCGTGAAATGATACCGTGCCTGGGTCAAGAGTTTTGCAGATTGAGCAATGATAGAATTATAGGTCCCGTTACTCAAATATCAACAAGTCCAAGACCCGTCGTCAACAATAAGAACAATAGCTTGAATTTCTCCGGTAAATTTTGGCGTGCTTTGAAAATTTGAAATGACCGGATGTTTAAGGGGTTAGGTGGGTTTTAAAATTTAAAAAAAAAAATTTTTTGTCTTATGAAATAAATAGTACAGCATGTCTAGAATATTCTGCCAACATTTTAAATCGATTGGAGTAAAATTCTAAGAGATAGAGCCTCCGGAAGTTCCGCCCATCAGGCCATGTCACCCTGGCGCGTCGCAGGTATATTGAGGCAGCTGCTAAGATATTGTTTGTGTCTCTCTCGCTTGCTGTGAATTTCTAAGGGTAATTAGTTTTGAATATTATAGTTGATTGTTGCTTGTTGAGCCACGAGGGTTCTTTCAGGTTATAAATGTTCGTTGTAAATTTTTGCCCAAATTTTTTTTCACTTCTTTGCAAAATACATAAAGTTACTAGAACTGATCTAGCAACGGGTGTTCAGAGAAAAGGCAAACAAAAAAAGGAAACAATCATTTAATCCTAAAAATCCAGAGATAAACGATGAATCTTTCGCCAGCACGTCGGCGTACCAGAGGACGCTACTCTTCAGTATGCGATAATAAACTTTTTTTTAGTTTTTTCAACACTTTCTATTTTTGTGAAGTGCTCTAACATTATAAATGAAAATGGAGAGAACAAAGTGTGTAATTGTAAAGTGGAATTTAAATAGTGTGTAAAATTTGGTCTCGATTTTGGAGTGAGAAAAATGTGAGCCTAGATATATTTTATCGTGTTGAAAAATTGGCATAACGTATGAAATAAATCGCAGGTTTTTTTTTATGCGGATATTAGGCTTAGGACTTGCAGGATGTAAAATTATAAGTTGTTATTTCCTGAATAGATCAGCGTACGATTTGTACTACTGTGATCAAAAAGTAAGGTGAAATTGTCATTTAAAGGTAATTTTTTTTCCTAAGCAGGTAATCTTTTTTTCCTAGATTGGTAGGACTGTCTTTGACATTTGCCAAGTGTGTGTTTGTCAAAAGTTTTAACTATCTCCGAGCTACATGTGTTTTTGGAAACAACTAAAAGTGAATTTTTCGATTTTTACAATGGGTGATTTTGGGCAGCTAAGAGCTTGCATTAAATTTTCTTTGCGGAACAAACATTCTTGTGTGGATACGTTGGGAATGTTGCGGAAGGCCTTTGGTGATCAAAATATGGCACAGAAAAACGCGTATAATTGGTACAACGAGTTCAAAGCGGGCCGAGAACGCGTTGAAGACGAACCGCGCTCTGGACGACCATCAACGCCTACCGACGAGGGTCACGTCCAAAAAATCAAAGATTTGGTGCTTGAAAATCGTCGATTGACAATAAGAGACCTTGCTGATAGTGTTGAAATATCATTTGGCTCAGCCCAAATCATTTTGAAGGATGTTTTGTATCTCAAACGCGTCTAGTCTCGATTGGTGCCAAAATCGCTCAATTTTTTGGAAAAAAAAAGCGTCGCGTTGATGTGTGTGAAACTTTGGTGTCTGACTATCAGGACCACTTGAAATGCACCACTACTGGAGACGAGACTTGCATTTACGCACACGACCCTGAAACCACCGACCAATCCAGCGAATATCGTGCAAAAGGTGAAGCAAGACCGAAAAGCACGGCAGAGTCGATCGAAAATCAGGGTCATGTTGAGAGTTTTCTTTGATCATCGTGGTGTGGTGCACTATGAATTCCTTCCGCCGGGCCAAACTGTCAACAAAGAATATTATTTGACCGTTATGCGTCGTTTGCGTGAAGCTATTCGTCTGAAACGGCCGGAATTATGAGCGAACAACTCTTGGTTTCTTCATCACGATAATGCACCATGTCATACTGCATCGGTTCTTCGTGACTTTTTTGCCAAAAACTCGACTCACATCGTTCCGCAACCACCGTATTCGCCTGATTTGGCTTCGTGCGACTTCTGGCTATTCAACAAACTCAAAAGGCCAATGCGGGGACGCCGTTTTGACACGATCGAGAAGATAAAAACCGAATCGAAGAAGGTCTTGAGATCTATGCCAGAAAAAGACTATTCCGACTGTTTCGAGGACTGAAAAAAACGTTGAAAAAAGTGCGTTTTATCGGACGGGGATTACTTTGAAGGGGATGAAATTGATTTGGAAGAATAATTAAAGAATTTGCATATTATAAACAAATTCACCTTACTTTTTGACCACAGTAGTATGTTGATAAATTACATGATTATATCAAAACGGTTACCGAAGCACTTTTCATCTCAACAGCAAAAGAAGAAAAAAAATTAACGAGTGATGAAAACGGTGTTGAAGATACGACAGATGTTACTGTATCAGGTGATGGCACTTGGAAAAAGCGCGGTTATTCATCTTTATACAGTGTGTCTACGTTAATTGGTTACTATTCCGGAAAAGTTTTAGATGTTTTTGTAAAATGCTCGTATTGCAAATTGTGTGAAGCTTGGAAAAGAAAACTAAACACGGCAGAGTTTGAAGAGTGGCAAGAGGATCATTTCGAAAAAAAACAATGTAGCACCAATCACCAAGGACCAGCTGCTAATATGGAAGTCTCATCAATAGTTGCAATATTTCAACGCTATTTTGAAAAATATGGCCTAAGATACAAAAATTATATTGGAGACGGAAACTCTAAAACATATTCCGGAATTCTACGTGCCGAACCTTATGGCGAAAATGTTGTAATAAACAAGAAAGAATACGTAGGACATGTACAAAAGAGGATGGGCACCCGCTTGCGTGATTTGGCCAGTAAAACAGTTGAAGAAAAAAACAAGGCCGGTACAACAATCAGAAAAAAAATTCTTTCTGGCAAAGGCAAACTTGCCGGCAAATTGATCGATAAGTTTATTACGACCTGGCTATAAGAAGAAACTGTGATTCGGTACAAAATATGAAAGACGCTATATGGGCAAATTACTTTCATTATAACTCCACAGACAAAAACCAACAGCACGATAAACGTCCAAACGGTCCTGACTCATGGTGCGTTTGGCAGCGTTCTTCGGCTATGAACACTCTTTCATCATTCAAGCACGATTATGATCCATTACCAAGTGACGTTTCATCAGCTATCAAGCCTATTTATGAACAAATCTGCAAAGAAGAGCTTTTGGAGCGGTATGTTGGTGGCTTTACGTAAAATAGTAATGAAAGTTTGAACCAGTTAATTTGGAAAATTACTCCAAAAATACTTCCTGCTGGTTCAAAAATAGTCGAGATTGTTGCATTTGACGCTGCTGGCACTTTCAACGAAGGAATTTCAGCTTTATTACTTTTTATGCACAGTATGGACTTAAAACTTGGCCGAAAAAGCCACGAGTATGCACGAAAAGAGAGTGAGAATCGCATACTCATAGCCGAAAAAAAAGCTGCCGGTGGGACACAAGAAGCACGGATTCGTCACAGGCAAGAGCAAAAGGATGTCCTGGATATTGCCGATGCAGCAGGTTCTTTACTTTATGGTGCCGGAATCGATGATTCTATGTAAGTTGAAAGAGAAAAAAAATCTGCGTGCTATTTAAATTTAAAATTTCAATCGAGTTTTTCTCGAAACTCTATTTTTGGAGTCAGTTGTCATGATTTCTCAGAAAATTATGAACGGATCTAGTTCAAATTTGACACACTTCTTTGAAATGACATTATCTAGTGCTTGAACGAAGGAATTTATTTGTTCTTCATTACAACTAATATGACAAGGCAATAGGTGGTGCAAATTTTACCAAAAAAAGGGGCTTTTTGTTCACAACTGCGCCAAAAATTCAACTTTCAATTTTATTTTATTTTCCTTCGTCCAAGCACGAGCTATACACATACGAGTATACTAACAGAAAATATTTGGTTTTTTAATTTCAGATGAATCTGTCATGAGTTATCGTGACAACGCCGAGATAACTTTTTTTCCGTACGGTCAAGGGAATTGAGGTCCCCGTGGCTGAATTTATAAAAATTTTAAATGAAAATTTCACAAAGAACTTGTTAGATGTGTTTATTTTATATGTTAAATTATTTGAATTAAATATTTCATTTGATATAATAGAAAAAAATTAGTAAAAATATGCTTTTTTTTTGAGCCTTCGAAACCCACCTAACCCCTTAAGAAAAGCCCAAATTGCACCATCGATGCAGATAATTTTCTACATCAAGGTGAACGTTAGTGTGCATGAAATTATCATTTCACTTCAAAGTAGAAATAAAAATCTACTCGTAGTGATCTAAGATGAGCTACTGCATCGCCGAAAAACCAAACAATAAATCGAAACACCGCCATACCATCGTCAAATTATTCTCACCCATCTATCCAACCATCCATCTATCTATTCGATCATCTCGACAAACAGATGCTTCTCAGTCGAATTTACAGATTAAAAAAAAAGTGCTCTAATAAAACGCCAAACTCGTTTCGGGAAAATGTGTGATTAAGTGTATGTGATCCGAACATGGGAGGCTTGGAACAGCAGCAAAACATCTTATTTCCCCCCTTCCATCTTCCATCCGTCAGTTGAGACTACTACTACTACGAATAGATTATTTCTAGCCTGCGCTTACTTGCTTCTCTCGATGCTCGAGCGAGAATCCGTGGCATAAATAATTGAGGACGTTTAAAGTATCTTAGGTAAATAATCTGCTGCTGGGGCATGTCTTTTTTCTTTTTCTTCTTTTTTTGATCGATACGATTCGTGGAAAAGTTTCTAATGATGTGCTTGCTTTTAAATGATATTTTATCCCTGAACGTGTATCTTTTCACACTTTATTTCTGCTGCCTCACAGTGTCGAAAATAGATTGTCAAATTTCGAAAATAGATTGAAGATAATTTTGTGTGAATAGAATGATGGGTTATTTGTTGGAAAGATTTTTCTGATGATATATTTGGATTAGGATAGGATTCTGTTGTTGATTTTATTATTTATTACATTAGGTGATTTAATGTCGTGTTGGAAATATGTAGGTGAAATTTAGGCACGTTTTATCGAGTCAAGATCAAATGAATATATTTTTAGATGTTTGAAGTATATAATTTATTTATTAGTCTAATAATGTGTTCATTAGTCATTGTTTTGTATTTATAGAAATTCACCAGATACATATCCAATTTTCGTAGTTGCTGATATTATAGACCAAATCGGTTATACAATTTGCGAAATTTCTTCTAGTCTCCAATTTCGCAAATCTTAATTCTATTGAACTAAATCTACTGGATCAAAACTTTATCGAGGCCTTGATTTTCGACATGAAAAGAAAAAGTACAGCAAGTGGCAAAAGAATGAGACATAGAACCGAAACATAAGCTCGAATTTTCAATTGGTAAAAGTGATTCGGAATTTTAGCTACAGTCAAGCAGTGAACATTTCGACTCTTTCAAAGTTAGAACATGTCGTATTCTTTTTTTTCTATGATATTGCCAAAGCTCAGGAGATGCCCTATAATTTATTTATTTATTTATTTATTAATATGCAATACAGATTACATTCCAATTACATGCTGTAAATTAGTTCATTCTAGCTTTTAACATAGTTTTAAATATTTCAAAGGATTGAACTAAAGGGCCAAGCTGGACAGAATTAAATGCTCTCGTTAATTTTGGTAAAGGCGAATTAAAGTAGACTGACGATCTCGCAAATGCTGCTTCAAAAGTTTCTGGGCACCGAGTTTCACGCGCTTCATGACGGAATTTGATATCTTCACAAATAGGATGATTGGAAAGGTTGCGACAGATTTGGAAGAGGAAGCATTGATTGTGACAGATACGACCGGAACTACTTCGCCAATTCGTTATCTCAGCCTTCGTCGGTTTGCTTCTTCGACTCACTTCTTCGACTCACGTTCGACTAGCATGCCCCTCCGCCGTTACGCTGAACTATTCTTCGTATCAATTCGATTAATACACCATGATTCCGACCGCTGTTCCTCCTCGTCTTTGCTCCTTCAGCCTCGATTTCCATGTAAAAATCCGAAAAAAATCTAGTTTAATTATTCTTCGCCCACAGCTAACTCGCCAACTTGTCCTTACCCTGTTCGTTAATCAAGAGAGCGATCCATGCCATGATCGCCTCGCAGGAAACCTCGGGCTCCACTTGCTGATCCCGCTTAGACGGGATCCTGGATAAACCGTTTGCTAAGTGATTAAATTCAATGCATTTCAAATGCATTTCGGCCGTTGCACTAAGTTCAGGTCATTGCACTCGCTCTTGTTAGTATTGGAGCCTGGCAATGCCATACAACGATCTGGCGATGTCCCATTTCCCGTCGTTCCGCGCGTTTGATTCAGCGCTGGTTGACATTTCGACCTGTCAGACTCGTGCCGTGTTGACAAATGTCAGATGTCTGCTTGCTTGGTTTACATAATGTTGATAATATTCGTGTTAATTTTAAAACTGATCATGGATTCCTTAGAGACAGCCGTCGTGCTAAGCTACGCCAGTAGTTTGCAGAATTTCAGCTTCGGGTAAGGTATCTTTTATAATGCTTTGTTCCGTCTGTTTCGGACCTGCTAATTTGCTGGACACCACAAAGAGTTGTTGAAATGGTGGCCGACTCGGATTTGTTTTGGTTAAGGTTTGGCGAAGGTAATACTTTGATATTGTCAATGTCTGGATTAGAAGTGCTTGTGTCCAGAATGCGGTTCGATTCGATGTTATTGTCAGGGTCAGCCCCAGCCCTTGTTGGATTGATCATGCTGGTTTCATTATGATTGGATGCGGTGGTGAAAGTGTCTGTAGCGGGGGAGGTTGGAGGTGTTGTGTTTGTTGTGGCCCAGTCTTCGATATGGTAGGTGAAGTGGTTGTAGTTGATGCAGGCCGAAAATGAGATTCAGCCAATACATCGTTGGTTCGAACATTATGATAATTTGATTGTATTAACTTTGCTTGTCGTCGGTTGCCATTGCGAGAGTATCTGGCTGCAGTTGCTCTGATGTCTTCCATATCTATTTCGTTATTTTGTATTTCCTTACTCGAAATTGATATGTGACGAACATCGCCAACGTTCGTTTCATCAGGCCTTGGTTTTCATGAACAAACCATCGAACGCCATGCCATGGATCGGAAGGACCTGGCAGATTGCAATAGGCTTGTTGTTTCAAGTCACATTGGATTGTTGCAAGAAGCTGTGTTCGTTTTTTTTGGGATATTTTCGGGTCGTATGATGTGGCAAAGTCAAAATTGAAGTTACTAGTCAACGGAATCAAGATGATGTATATTTTAAGCCATATTATCTGATTTTCTTTTCACTTAATTTACTTGTGCGAGGACATTGCATTTTCTAACCCGTACAATCTACAATATTGCGATTTACCTATCTCTGATTTTGGTCTTAGTTTCGTGTCACATTAACCTGCTACATTGGTGTGTCCTTTTCTGGCGTGTCAATAGCTAGCCGTAAGTTGTAAATTATCGATCAACCGTGACAACATCAAATCTGAGCTTGTTGTCAAACATAATCCCATTGTCTTTGACGCAGGCAAAAGAAGAGAGCACATGGGTATCCAACGAGTAATGGAATACAGTAGGCTGAGTTTTATGAGAAAAAAACAGTGTTTGGCATTTCTTTGTATTCTGAAGAAGCTTGTTTTCCTTACACCAGCGTTCGAGAGCTTTAAGGTTGGATTGAAGAAGGTTACAGTCATCAATAGACCTTATGGTCACAAAAAGTTTCAGATCATCGGCATACAATAGACATTCACAAGAAAGAAGCGGCGACAGATCATTCACATAAAACAGGAAGAGGAGGGGACCCAGAATAGAACCTTGTGGAACACCGGTTCTAGGCTCGAAAGGATGGGACATACAAGAATCATACCGAACATAGCAAAGATCGATCGCATAGGTATGATTCTATCCATTTAATAATGTATTAAGAAAAGCCGAGTCTCTATAGTTTAGAAAGAAGAGGATTGTAGTCAACATGATCAAAAGCTTTAGCGAAATCCGTATATACAGCGTGAACTTCAATTTAAGCCTCCAAAGCTTTAAGAACAAAATTCGTGAAATATACGAGGAAACCGTTCTGTTCTTTCGCAATGAGATGTCCGTATTGAATTACGATAAAGTCATGTAGATACCGTTCAAGGATCTTTGAAAAGGATGGGAGAATCGATATTGGATGAAAATTGTTTGCAGAGGACACATCATCTGATTTAGGAATTGGATGAATTATAGCCTGTTTCCAGAGGGAAAGAGAATTAATCATGATGATCAAAGGAAGACTTAATGAAGGGTTCGTCATTTTCAAAAATATTGTTGGAAGTCCATCAATACCTATGCTTGAAGAAAATTTGAGTTTTCCTATTATCAATAGAAGGCGTAATTGAAGAAATAGGATATAATGATTTCGGTAATCTGCTAGAGAGTTCAGGGAGAAGAGAAATTGTGGAGGACACAGAGAGCGACGAGGCAAAGTACTGAGCAAGCAAAGAAAAGATAAAGTACAGTAAGTGGCAAAAGTGGCTACTTTGAGCGGAAGTAGAAACTTGATTCTCATATTTAATGGGAGTCGGGGGGATTTTCCCGAATGGTTCGCAATTGTCTACAGTGGGCCCAAAACGGTTTGAAGTCCCCACTACGCATTCCGTTTCCTATGTTCGCAATATAAGAATGGTGCGCATTTTTAATAAGAATCTTTGTGCAACTCTCAGTTTACGGTAAGCTTCAAGGTCTTCAACTGGACTAGACAGTTTGATTGTTTTAAGAAGCTTGGATTTTTTTAGATAGGTTCCAGATAATGCATTAAGTAAACCAAGGGAAATGTTTATGATTCTGGGGATAAGTAATAGGTATGAACATAGGTAGAATACATTCAATAATGTGATAAAAATAGTCAACACAATCATCAGATGTAAGTTCTGATAAAATGCCGCTCCAATCAATGGTGGTTAGAAATGAATTAAGCCCAGAGTAGTACCCTTTGAAGAAGTCATATTTGGAGTATTGACGTGGATTGGGAGGTTCCAACGGGTAAATATGAACAACAATATCTAACGGAGGATGATGATGATCAATCCTTAGATATGGGAGCATGGATTCTGAAATGAAAAGATCATTGGCATATATGTTACATAAAACTAAGTCAAAGAACCTATCAAGACAGTTGGTAATATGATTGAATTGTTGAAGCGCACAGCTGTGTATAAAAATTTTGATCGCAGATGCGAATGACAAAGCAGATTAGGAGATGCGAATGACAAAGGAGAGGATTATGCTAAAGCACAGCCTTGGCGGAAGATAAGTTGAGGGAAACAATAGTGGAAGCGTTGACTTTGCAGGAGATAGCATTGCAGGTTTCACTTAAACAACTGTGGCTTATATTTGGTGGGGAAAATTGCAGATGATAGGCTGTTCGACAATCGTATTGACCTAGATAAGAAAGAATCGTGAAATTTAACGGTGCGACTGGCACTGACCGAAATGATATGAGTATGAGAGTGAGAGCGTTGAGAGGCTCGGACGTTGCGCGTAGAAGGTGATCTATAAGTGATCAGACTTAATAATTCGTAAAAACAATGCCCATTATAATAGCAATAAAGAATGGAAAGTTACCCACATTAAGTTGATGCTCAAGTACTCAATACGTGAAGCCAATTAGCTTGAACGCTTTACGTTGGACTTCGGCTAGTTCTGCTAAAGTAGTGTCTTGGTCTCATGAGATTCCTGTAGATGTGCGCTATATCTGATGGGGTAAAATATTCCATTCCTCTCTGAAGGAAACCCAGACATTATTCGCAATTTGGTAAATTAGGTCGGTTCAGCTAAGTTTACTGAGGATATTCAAACCTAAGGTCGCCCCCACATTATGGGCCAATGATGTGACCATCACACAAAGTTGACTCTACACAATGGGCCACTAGATGGACCCGCCCTGATTTTTCGTTCGCACATGATCGCCCGCTTTGATGTGAGGGAAAAACCGCTCCGAAAGCCATCCTCGCTAATCGCCATTTCCATGCTTCGCCACAGTCGGACACTACAAGCCATCACCCGTCCACAAAATGGACCACATGATGGCCCACAATGTAGAGGCGACATTATAGGTTTAGCGATGGTGAGTCAGAAATGCCTACGCCATCAACGAAAATAGTGTGGTTAACAGAAGGAGGATGCGGCGTGAGTGAAAGACGACACCATTCGTTTTCGGAAGCATTAAACACAACACGGTTCGCTGAGCCCCAAGCGATAAAGTTTAATAGGTCACTGTTTAACGAGGTAAACGTGCGATTTCAGGAGAAATTTAAAAATTCATCTTTACTCGAAAAGTACCACCTAATCTGACTCTCTGAAACCAGGCTTAGTGATGATATCTTCAGCTCAGAATTTTTCCAATTCATAATGTCTATCGTCGTGACCGTAACCGCTTAGCAACTATGAAGTCTGATGGTGGTAGGGTGCTTATTGCCGTGCTGAATTCCCTTCAAATTAAATTCTGCGCTGATTTCGTTCCCAGTCTTGCTGTTGAATGTTTAGCAGTTTGTCTGTCCCTTTCGCTTAAATCTTTGTTGTTTGTTGCCTCACAATATATTCCATGCAACTCTCCCTTATTTACCTATATGAATGTTTTTTCACCGATCTATCTTCCTACCTTAAGGGGTTACCCCCACTTGTAGCGCAAAAAATAGGTCATTTTCATGAATTTTTTTTTCAGAAAACTACGAAACTTTTTTAAACGACTATATTATTATCATAAAGAACATACTTTGAACACCTTTCAGTAATTTTTTTTATTGAAAAATATTACATTGTTAAATTACAAATGGCCGTCAAAACAATGGTATTTTAATTTTTACTTTTTGCGGTGACCAACATTGTGTCGAACTGGATCATCTGAACCAAAAAATAGCCATGGATTTAGTTAAATAACAGTATAAACTAGTGTTGGATCGAAGGATTTAAACAATATCCATTTTTTACAAAATGGCGGACAGTCAAATTTAATGGTTCGGTTTTCACTTAAAAAACGGTCTTTTTTTTTGCTAGAAAACGGCAAATTTTTAACAAAAAAAAACCGAACGATCAAACATTACATTTTTATGTATTAAATAAGCTTGCCAAGTTCCAAAAAGATCGGTTCAGTAATTTTCGAGTAATTTTGGTCACCGACTTCAAAAATGTCATTTGGAGAAAAACGCGTTTATAAGTATAAGTAACGGTTTCTTCTCTTTCAACGCTCATATCTCGGTCAATTTTGTTCGGATCGACTTGAAATTTGAAGGACGTATTCTAAAACAGTTATACTAAAAAAAATGCAACAAAACAAGAGAAAAATTTCAAAGTTACAAGTGGGGATAACCCCTTAATATAAGCCGGGAAGGCAGAAACAGCTAAATTAGAACTAAGATGAACAAGAACCATTTATTTAAATTTATAAAAATACCGTGCTGATAAGCCTTCTTAAGTAGATTCAGGAGAGCCATGCTCCCCTTAGCTTCTCAATTGTTCTTGTCCCATAACTCCGCTTTAGATTGTTACGACACATGTATAGAAATAGACATGACAAATACAACATCAATCAAATCAATTAGCGATTTAATCGCGAAAAACTAAAAAAAAAACGTGAGTTGAATAATGCATAGCCTGCAAAGAACAAATCTTTTGAACAAATGTTTCTTAATCTACCGCATTTTTAATTTGTTTTCCAACCGAATAAAAAAAAACAATTTAGTTTCGAATTCCATAAAGATAAAAAAACTAATAACGAATCGATCTTTGTATTTACAGCTCGAAACAATCAATTCAACTTTATCAGTGCTCAAATCACGAAACGATCATCAAACATACAAATCCATCTTATAATCATATCTTCGATTCTTATCACATTTAATACATTCGAAACATTGTCCGCAGCAAGTTCAAAACAAACAAAAATGTCAATAAGACATAGATGACATAAGTTCATCTTTTCACGACAAAAAAAAAAGTTAAATTTTCAGTAATATGAATTTGAAATTCGAAAGATAACAAACAAGTATAATATTGACATACTTAATAGACACAATAATATCATATAATCAATCAATAAATAATCAGAAACGTGTGATGTAAAATACACATTTTATTTTTGCTATGATTTTTTTTAAGATAAGCGCAATCGCGTGCACACTTCATGTGTACGACGCTGTCAAATTCCGGCGACGAAGAATGACAATGACAGTCAAAAATGTTATCAACTGTGTACGATACCATTTTTCGACAAGTCATTTTTTTTAATTTTTAATTTTGGATTGTAGGAGTCATGCTTGAGCAGCAACTCTGAGATGATTGCTATCAAGCAATTCGTCATTGCAGTGTTAACGTTATCTAAATGAAATAAACAATTGTTTGAATTTGAATTTTTTGATTTGTTTACTTTCATTTTTAATTACTCAACACATACTCAACACTGCTATGATCTAGAAGGCACTGAAAAGTAACCACAGTCTGCACCATGCCATAAAGATTTTACAAGCATTACAAGATTGGTTTGTAGATAGATTTTTGTAGCCCAAGTAACTAAGGCTTTCCTAAATGCTCTTTAGCTCAGCAAAACTGTCCTTTAGTTGGTAGGTAGTTCGTGAGCTCTAAATACTGACTGATTTTATAAGTCGAGTAAAAAGTGCTTAGAAAAATAAGCATGGCTTAGACCATAAAAATGCTAGGTTTTCTGAAGCATAAGCTTACCATAAGTTTGAGCCCTACCTTCATCTAAATGGATTTCTTTACGAACTTTGTTGTTAATTTTTACTACATTTAGGGCAACATATATTTTATCCGGGTATTTTGGCAAGCCTTTTGATCCACTCCATAGGCGTGCACAGGAATATGAAACAGAGGGGCAGATATCCAAACTCAGAGCACACTTTCCTTAATTTTCAGTGAAACTACTGTAAAGCCACAGGAAAGGTGTAGTTCGGGAAAAAAGTGCAAATTTTTTTTAGAAGAATAGTTATGCAATACAGGTTGGCTATTGTTGCTCCTCTTTTCGACGCCTGTGCACGCCACTGATTCCTTCGATTAGTCGACTCAGCTTTTTGAATTAAAGTTAATTGGTTGGCAGTCTGATGATTACAATTATATTTTTTTAGTCGGTTTTGTCGCGTTAGCGACGAAACTTTGTCAATCAGCATTAATTAGACCTATAAGGGAATCTCGCAAGGTTCTGTGGTTGCTCCTCTCTTATTTCCCTTCAACTCATTCGGCATCCGATTATTGCAGGCCTGTGACCATATTTTCTTCGAAGATGTCTCAAATTATTTACATAGACACAGCCAGCTGAAGACTGTTGATTTCTCCATTTCAATCAGAATACGCTTGAAAAAGAACGCAAAGATCTCGCTCAGAATATTTTGAGCACCTAAATTTGGTGAGCCCGTCATTTTGGGCGATCGTCGTATCTCATCTGCTAAATAGTCCTTTTTGAGTTGGCATATCCATTTCAATGTTAGAGCTGTATATGCCAAAGGTAACAACAGTTCACCTCTACCTCGATTAGATAGAGATTTAGAAGTATGATGGTGCTTGGAAGCACCTCAACTGAACCGAAGTCCAGTCGAGAGCCTGCCAAGCAGCGAAAGTGTGATCGCGAACCATCAAAAGGGCAAATCAAAAAAAAAAGAAGCACTCCGCTAGCAGGGTAGCCCAGAAATGGTCGCGAAATTCCCTTGTCCGCATTAGTAGAGCACCCTTCAGTCCAACCTCGACGGATGCTAGTAGGCCGCTTTGCTAACTCTACGCGGCTGGGGTGGGTCATTGAAAAATGGGGTGAACTGGCTTTCATCCATCATGAAGATATACTAGGCACAATTCACACAAAAAGAAGGGGCCTGAAGTAGCTCTCAGACATGGGCTGACAAGCCAGACCCAACCGAGACATGTCAAAGTACGTTGCTAGCATCTGAATGAAAGAGGGGCTGAAATACGCGATAGCCTAAAAATTGAGGAAACAAGCCTGTGCTTAGCAGTCCTGATGAGAAGCAGACAGCCTCAAGCCCTTGCCCACTGACCTCAGCCGAAAAGCAAACAAAAGAAAGAAATAAATGGCCGATGTCCCCCCTTTTTGTTAAATACGGCTAGTATATTTTCATGATGGGTAAAATACCCGTAACGTCCACCTTTTCTGGGAGCTAGTCCAACGCATTTTCAATGATCCACCCCAGCCGGGTAGAGCTATCAAAGCGGCATACCAGCATCCGTCGGAGTTGGAATAAAAGGTGCTCTGCTAATGCGGACGAGGGGCCGCTCCTTAGCGAAAGCAGGAGGGATTGATAACACAGGAATGATCTTGGACAGAAAAATGAAGGAGCAGGATTGGACCCATGTGGAACTCCGAAAACGAAAAACGGATCATGTCTCCGCTGCAACGGTTAAAGATGTAGGAGGAATATCAGGAAAGAACGGGGCCCATTAATGACAATCCCATTTTTGAGATGCACTATAGATAAAGTTTGTCATTTCGGAGAGACCCGTAAAAAACCATGCAGCTCGAGAAGAGAAAATAGTAGGAGAGAAGGACAAACTCTACTTCAAGACGTTCTATAGACTTGCTGAAATAGTAGAGGAGCGAAACAGGACGATGGTTTGAAACGGTAAACTGCCACCATTCTAAAGCCACCGAAAATAATGATAAGATATAAATCAATCTTGAAAGAATGAAGCTAATGAGTTCAAAAATAAAAAGTTCGTACATAATAAGAAAACAATTGCAGCAAAGGCAAAACGAACAGTCTATTCCACATAGATAGTAGGAATGTGATGAAGAACCAAGTTGAAACCTGTTAAGAGTGCGTACGATAGTCAAAGATACTACGGAAGATAAAATACTACAACATTCCTTCTTGGAAATCCAAAAAATAAGATAAAACAAGTACTCATGTATGGATCTGAGATTTGGGTGCTTAGCAAAAGGCACGCTGACCTTTTAGCCGCGTTCGAGTCTTGCGGAGAATCGTTGGTCGCATATGTGAAGAAGAGCGATTCTGGAGACGCCATCTATCTAGAAGCAGATAAATTACACAAATAAAGCCCGATAAGACTCTGTAGGGCATGGTACTTTGCTCGTATGAGCAAAGAGCAACCTGTTCGAAAAACCCTTTGTGCCTGATTTTACGGCAAACGACAGCGAAGAGTTCTTGTTTGCGCTGGAAGGATGGCGTTGACCTCCGATAAGCCCGAGCCTAATTGGATGAAATCGGTTCGCGATCGAAACCGATGGAAAAATTTGTTAAAGGAGGCTAGGATCGGACCCCGGTTGTAGCGCCGATGATGATGAAAATCCAACAGCTTATTTTTGCATCACTCGGCATCTAGAGTTGATGCGCACTACAGCATGAACCTTCGGACTTACCTCTTCATGACTTGTAATGTATCGGTAATGCTTACTCATTGCTTACTCAGAGTGAGGTCAGAAAATCTAAGTTAGAATTGCTGTGACTATAGAATTGCTCTAATATAAGTTAGGATTGCTGTGAAGCAAACTGACGCATTCGTCGAAATGCATAAATTAAAAAAAAAAATCCCCAACGATTCGAACATCTATGTCCAAACCCAGTGAAACGAGGAATTTCAAAAACTTAATAATGGGGGAAACAGGTGTTTCCCTATTGAAATTTCAAAATACGTTTGTAAAATTATTCAAAATATAGATATACGTTGACAGCTCTAATCCTCTACTGTGAATTTTTTAATCATGTTTTCATATTTCACATCTTCCAAGCACATTTTCCGCCAGGCAAAAACAATACAACACCTCATGACATCGCACTGATCATATCGTGGAAGTTGATCAATGCGACGATTATGTCCACTAACCACCATCACTTCATCGTTTCGTACTCAATATGAGTGTTTCTGATGCCTCTGCGAAAGATCCCATCAAAATTAACTTCATCTCTTGAAAGACGAGCTCCGGCTTGGAACGGAAACCGAAATAAGTATTTGAAATGCCTTTTCGAGTGTACCATTCGCGACGTTGTTGCTGGCTGTGCCATACACAACGACCGTGCCATGGTTCAATTGAGAGCAATCGCCCATAAATATTGTGTCAGATGGAATTTCGACAAGAATTTTTTAATGCACAAACAAACCGAAGCTGGAAAAACGTAGAAAAATTGGAAAAATCTACGAATATAGAAAAATGAAAATAAACAAATAAAAAAATGTTTATTTTCGAATCGCCACGAAAAGCTAATCGATTTGTTCTTTAAATCAGGTCATTTAGTACAGAGCATGTGGGAGCTCCTGATAGATGTTTATTGAAAGGAAATGCTTTTGTTTCGATGAGTTTGACGTCCGAACAGGGATTGTGTGTATGGTTTGCGAAGAGTCTCGTATGCGTTGAGGTTACTTCACGACAGTGGTATGTAAACGTCATAGACTTCGATTTAATGAAATCGAAAATTAATCGTTTCGAGTAAACACAGTTGAAAAATATTGTCTTAAATTGGTTTTTTGATCCCACGCGTGATTTTTGTTAATTAATTGGAACTGTCTTCGTTCTTTAAATCAACATTCTGAGGCTCTGATCAGAAAAGTTAATCAAGAAAATTTGGTAAAAATTATTTTGATTCTTAGAAGCAAGGAAACACTAGACATGTGTGTGGATCAGTGGAGAGGAGGCTGGTACCTCTTAGAACTCAAGTGAGAATGACACATTGTACTCAATGAACTCATAGTCTACCAGATTTTTCCGGATCTATTAATGAACCAAATATTTTAAAGACCAATTTATGCTTTAGAGACTACATATATTTGAGTGTATATCAATGATAGATACTGGAAAATATTTTATTTTATTTTATTTATTAGCCAAACAAGGCATAAATACATATAAATACATACAAATAAATTATTTAAAAAAAAACAAGTGTACGGTACAAATAAATAACATAAATAAATAACTAATTGAATAAACAAATAAGTTTAAAATAGACAAAAAGTAAAATGACAATGAAATAAAAGAAAAACAATTAAAAACGATTAAACAAGAGCTTAAAAGTTATGGTGTACAAATGGCTTGGATAAAGGAAGATTTGAAAGATAGTTTAGAAATCGTTGGGGAATAAAGGTTGCTAAAGCCATTGAAGACCCTGCAGCATCTATTCACCGGCTCATTAGCTGCATATATGGTGGAATGTGGATATTCCTTTAGTAAACGATTGGACCTGGTGTTCCTTAAGGGGATATTTATCACAAATTTACTATTGAGGAACTCAACTCTAATAACGCCTCTAATTACGTCAAATGTGAAGCAGGCCGATATCATGATTCTTCTGGATGCAAGTGAAGTTAAGTTTAAATGACCCAGTCTAAACTCATATGGAGGTAAATTTTCGAAATCGTAAGGGTTGTACAGATCTCTTAGGGCGAAAAGTAAAAATTGTTTTTGAATGGACTCGAGTCTGTTATTGTGAATTTCGAAGGCTGGGTTCCAAATAATACAGGCGTATTCAAGAAGAGGGCGTACAAGTGCAGTGTATAATGATCTTGTGGCCCACAAGCTTTTAAACTCCTTGGCACGTCGTTTAATAAAGCCGAGCTGCTTATTCGCACGGGAAAGAATTTTATCGTAGTGCAAGGTGAAACGAAGTTTCACATCCATCACAACACCGAGATCAAAAACGCTATCAACGCGAGTTAATAAGTTGTTGCCGAGAAAGTAAGTGTTCTGCGTAACCGTGCATTTACGGCTAAAACTTATAATTTGGCACTTATCAATATTCAGCGAGAGCTTGTTTATATTGCACCATTGAACAAGAGAATCAAGCTTGGATTGAAGGAAAAGTGCATCAGATTTAGATTCAATGGTGTGGTACAGTTTGAGGTCGTCTGCATAAAGTAGGTGAGGTATGTTTGACAGGACGTCAGATAGATCCGAGATGAATATGTTAAAGAGAAGTGGGCCAAGATGACTACCTTGTGGAACACCAGAGGTAGCAAATATATTTTTTGATAAAATTCCTTGAAATTTAACGAGTTGGATTCGGTTGTGGGGGTAGGAACTGAGCCAGCTTAGTAAAGATCCGGCAAGTCCGAATTTGTGCAGTTTAAGGATCAATACAGAATGGTCAACTCTGTCAAAAGCTTTGCTAAAGTCAGTGTAGACTGCGTCAAATTGATAGCCGTTCTCCATTTTACACAAAACGTCCGAAACTAGGATTGTCAAGTTTGTGATAGTTGAGCGACCTTTTCTAAAGCCATGCTGTTGCTCATTGAGACGGGAGTCAACTAGTGGGGAAAGTTTATTGTATACAACCTTTTCAAAAAGTTTTGGAATGGAAGATAAAATGGCAATGCCCCTGTAATTTTCGACGCAGCGTCTATCGCCATTTTTGAAAATTGGTGTCACATATGAAAGTTTCCAACAGGATGGGAAAACACCGGAAGAAAGTGACTTTTCAAAGAAAATATGCAGGGGTGTTATTAGCTGCTTTACACACCTACGGAGGAAGGACGGTGGAAGGAGATCAGGACCAGGGCCTTTGTTGCAATCGAGCTAAAAGATAGCTTTACGTATTTCTTCGCGTGAAATGTTAATTTGGCTGAGAAAAGTGGTTGGTGCTGAGTTAGAAGGAGAAACATTTGAGTTAGATGGGTCTGATACATTGAAAATTCTCTGGAAATTATCTGCGAATAAATCGCAGATATCTTTAGGAGAAGCAGAGGTGATATTATTATAGGACATTGACAATGGATAACCGGTGACTTTCCGCTTCATATTTACAAAATCAAAGAATTTTTTTGGGTCGTGGATCATACTTTCACCGGTTTTCTTAATATAATTGGCATAAGCATCGCGGGACTTTGTCGAGAATTCCTTAGCTACTTCATTATAAGCTTCCTGAATAGTAGGATTAACATCAATATTTTCCTTTATTCGCTTATAAAGTTTGTTCCTGAGATTTCGCAAATGCCTAAGTTCCCTATCAAGCCATGGTTCAGACAATTTTTTTTTTTTAATCTAAGATACATATCTTTCAACGGCGTCAAATATTTTATCATAAAAAGTGGAAATGGCTTCCTCAAGATCTAACGTTGAAAGAGTATTCATCCAATCAATACTTTCATAGTCAGCATTAAGAAAGTCAAATACAATTGAATTATTGTACGTTTTTAAGTAAATAGAATCAGGAATGGGAAGTTCAACTGATAGTGCAGTGTGGTGTAAACTATTTGAAAAAAGATGCTCTGCGTCATCAGTTGGACTTACCACTACTTCGTCGTAGGCATTAGTAAAAACAAGATCCAGCCAATGACCGTTTTGGTTGGGAGTTGGAGAGACTTGCTGCAAATCGTTGCCGTAAAAAGTACTCGCAAGGTTGAAGTCATTGGAATCTGAAAGGTTAACAGGAAGAAGAAATGCGTCATTTTAATCAGGGATAAAACATAAGTTGGGACGATTGAAATCCCCTAAGAATATTATTTTGTCTTTTTCATTTAGAGACGTTGTAATGGAAGATACTAATTCACAGAAATGGTTGTAAACTGATTCGTCCGATCTAGGTGGAATATAGGCCAAACTAATATAAAGGAAATTGTGATTCAAAGAAACACGAATAACAAGGTGTTGGAACAATACATTGGGGGTGGTGTCAATAATCTCATTTGAAAGTGTGTCGCTAACCGCCAGCAAAACCCCACCGCCTCACGTTTGACCTGTGGAACAATAGTCACGATCGCTTCTGTAAATTGTCCAACTGCTATCCAGGATCACTTCATTCTTATGGGAATCATTTAGCCATGTTTCTGTGAAGGCGAGTAAATTAAAGTGGCAGGATTTTGCGTCAAGATATAATTTATTTAATTTGCCTCTCATACCACTACAATTGTGATAAAAGAGTCTGAGTCCATTTAAAGAAGGTGTTATGTTAGGATAAATGCCTAACAGAGTTGACTGCTTTTCGACGAGAAGCAGTTGTCATCAAATTGCCAAAAGAGGTAGTATTCGTAGTTGCTTCTGTAGAGGCGACATAGGTAGCCAGCTGGCTAGATGATAAAGGAGCTATTTTTTTTTATTTTTTTAATGCGACTGTCCCACTCATTTTTCGACCAATATGTACCAAATTTATATATTGGCTTGGCTGCAGTAGAAGTCAATTCTTTGATAGGAGACGTAGCCTTGTCTTTTGTGATCAATTTCGGCATGTTGCTGTTAATTTCGGCCATTGATAGCTCATGGAGAAGCGAATGCTCGAAAGTAGATGGCCGATTATTCATATCTTCTAGTGGGTTTTCGCGCTCGTGCTCAAAGTGTTCAAGCTTATTATGTATATTATTTAATTTTAGTGCTTGTTCCAAAAAGGCATTAGTTAGCAACGTATTTTGATTGTCGATCATTGAAGAAAGTTTTTGTTCAGCATTTTCGAGCATATTTGTAAAGTGTACTTGGCGAGAGCTACTTGGGACAGAAGTGGCTGAGATAATTGAAGATAATATATCTAATTTTCCATTCAGAGAATCTATTCTCTCTTCCAGTGAGACAAGAGATTTTTCGACGCCATTTTTGTTGTGGTTAATCTTCGAAAGAGCAGATGAAAGTACATCAAAATGTTGCGAAATGTCTGCCAGAATATCGTCATTTGCTCTAGCCTGAGCTTGAGTTTTCAAAATTAGATGGTCTTTTTCAGCATTGAAAACTTCGGAGTAATCGCTCGTATAGACATCTGAATGATCCCAGTCATTTCTGCTTTAAATTAAAATATTATTTAATATCTTCTTCTGAAGGAGCACTCGAGAGTCCGAAGGCATCGCGAAAACCAGAGAATTTCCTCGCATTCGACCTTTAATAGTCTTTGGTCAGAGCTCATCGCCACGCTCTGAATTTGAATGTAGAGTGGAGGGAGATGAAAAAGCAAATTATGGGTCGTGCCAAGAGTAATGATCATGATACCACAGACACCAAGGCAAACAATCTACTTCCACATGCTGATTCTAACTTCTACTTGAGCTTCACAATAGTCCACCATACTAAAGACGTGTACATGATTTTCGATCATATATTATTGTTACGTGGATCCACAAAACATCATAAGGCTTCAGACCTCCTGTGGTGGTGGAAGCTTTCTTCAAAAATCTTCATTAACTCATACTTCTTCCAGAGAAGTCTTTTCGTCCAAGATCAAATATTTGAATTCATCTTAAAGTTGAAGAGTTTTACCCTTTATTATTCGACCCACTATTCTTTACCGTTTTATTTTCTTGCCAAACAAAATTAGTTTAATTCCACCTTTCCTACGTCAATAAGCCGTTCCTGTTGTATTTCCTTCTGCAGAGAATCAACTAACATACTTCACAGGAGCGGCAAGAGGACATCTCCTTGCGGGTATCCATTTGTCGCCTCTATTGTCAAGTAGTACTCGGCTCCAGCTTCCGAGACAACTGGGACATCGTCCACCCCATGACCATTCGTAGCTTCACATAGTTATCTACAGAACGCGCAGTCAGAGGTCCTTTCAATGTCCACAAATATTCACTTTGCATACTCATCATTATAAATCGCTCCCTTAACTTTGGAAACCGGAAAATAAAGAGCCGACTCGTATGCTTTTCCTCGCTGCTACGCATGTTGCTCATCGTTTACGAGACCTGATTTAAGGGGGTATTCCGGTTTTTCACGCGATAATCGTTCATTATTTCAATATGAATTTTAATACATAAAAATAAATACTCAATGGATATGGTTTTATTTTGCGTTTATTGCAGGATTTAAACTTTAGAAAAAACTAGGATTTCAAAAAAAAAGTTGAAAATTGTTGTTGCTATGAGGGCTTGAAGTTGACCTTTGAAAATCAATCTTGGCAGGATTGCGTCCGTTTGAATTATCTGAAATTAGCAAATGAGGCGTCATTTTACTCAGGAGAATACCCGTTACAAGATGAACAACGCTTATCAATATCCAATTATTCGTTAAAAAATGGCAGCTTGTAACAAATTTTTTTTTTTAATTTTTCCTTTTTTAAAGTTTTTTTATTGAAAATTATAGTTAATTGTTTTGTATCATCACAATTGTAGTTCATATTTTTCCTTAAATCATAGCGAATAATTTGATATATCACTCATTAAATTCCGTTGTTGAAAATACAAACTGGCAATTTTCATTGCGAGGTCAATAATTTTTGGGCCTGAGTGAAGGTGTTTAGGTGCAAATGTCCAGACAAGTGAGTGGAGGCTTTCGTTGTTATTTTGTGTGTTCGAACCAAGGCATCGCTCTAACAAGTCATTGTTGGAAAGGTCTTCAAAAATTGGTTTGATAACTTTAGAAACTTCTTCGCTCAGATGTGCTTTGTGCTGGAAATCGCGAAGCTCTCGTTTCCCGGCAGCTTTTGCCTGTTGCCACTTGCACCAACTGTTCGGATCGACTGGGCAATATTGATGTTGTGGTTTCTTGTTTGTTGATATGTGGTGGTAAAATACTGCCCAAATCGCTTCTCGCATATCATTGACAGAAGTTGAATTTCGACGTATAGCTAAGCCATAGTACACTGTTAAGTTAGCGATAACTTTCGCTGTGAGTTTTCCTGGACCGTGTCCTCCAATGCCTTTATTTTTTGACTTAGCGTTCCGTAATCTGGTTCCCATTCGCTTTTGACCATGATCAATGCATTCTTTTTTCGATATCGGTATGTCATAAGGTTTAGCATCAATGACGGCCTTGAAAGTTTTGCAATCCCCATCTACGATGTAAGTCGTGTATTTGACTCCGTGTTGTTTTTCCGATCTCATAAACATGTCAACAACTCCATCACACTCCATCTTTCCCGCGCTTCCTGCGTGATTTGTTGTGCATTCATTTTCATGTTCTTCGTACCATTTATTAAATACCTCGTTACTCATTTTCTTCTTTGAAATATTGCATGTCTGAAAAAAACTCGATTTTACAGTTGCATCTAAAACCTTTTTAGAAAATTTTCCGATCAATGCAGCTACGCCAAATAAAGAACTAAATCCTCGTCTCTTCTAGGAATCGTCACCAGAAACTGTCAAATTGCACGAATTTTCCCCTCCAGTCAATAATTTTTCTTCTTTTACTGCTTCTCTCAGGCACGTGTCGTAAACACTGTTAGTCGCTTCATATATGTGGTTCAAGCAGTTGTAATACATATGTTTGGAAAAGTTGTTGACAATGTCCATCATACCGCAAAAAAGTTTGAGGCCTTCGAATCCTGTTCCCAGAAGTCTCAAGACGAAAACAATACGACGATTTATATCAAAGTCCCGCTTGATACGATTAGTTGATGGCAGATACGTTTTACCGCATTTACACTCGCACGAAATCTCAAATCCTACGTCACTCAAAGAAGATTGACTAAAATCAATATCACTGTGTCATTCGCGGCAAATAATCATAGAACTCAAAACCGAAAACACAGTAAAAAAAAGTTTATAATGCAGTATTCTTGGCCCTGACAAATTGGGACTCTGTCATCGCACGATGCCCGTAACTTGGCTGCTGACGTACTCGTACTGGCTGCACTTGGATCCCGTTCACTTGTAAATCGATTCCCGTGAAATTTACGTTTTCGCGGTCTGTCATCACGAACTTTTCTTTTTTCTCCGACCATTTTCAAAAAACGCAACGTGGAACTATGTCCTTCTCAAACAAAAAGCCACTGAAACACTGCGAGATATCAGAACTAAAGGAATTTTAATGAAGTTTAGGCTTCTATGATAACAGGAAACTAACACAATAAAATCAATGAAAAGTTAAAAAAAAACGCTGCATCACAAAGCGGAGGAATTCCTGGAAAGGAATGTAGGACCGGATGACAAACACTCTCGCCTCAAGCGTGCCGGGGATTTTTCAGAGATGATAGTGGTGGAAATGCGAATAACTCCAAAACGAAAACAGATACTGCGATAAAATTTTAAAGCAAGATTATATGATCATAATGGAATAAGAAAATGCAAAAAAAAAATTTCAATTTTTTCAAACCTAAAGACCGGAATACCCCCTTAAGCGCCTTGGTGCATATGTGTCGCTCAACAAAACTTCAAGTGTTTCAGCATAAACAATGTTAGATTGATTGGATCTAAATAATCATTTCTCACAGGTTTTCATATAAAGACTCCCTTACCCTCCCTTAATATGAAATGTGACGGAACACATTTCAAAATTAGCCATACCCAAAAAATTTCCTTCAGGTCTCCCTCCAAGTGTTCAACTGGCTCCCTTATCATAGTCGGATAGATGCAATCTAAGGATATGCAAATATTGTTGGGCGTTCATGGTTGACTCGATGAATGCCAAGTCTCCTACTTCTTTGCTTGAGAAGCACCCCCAAATCATAACGGGTAACTTACCAAATTTTACAGTCGGAATGATATTTCAATTTTCGAACGATGTTAAAGGCTTGCGCCACACTCTAGTCGATCTATCATTGTAGTACAACATCATTTTCGTCTCATCGCACAATATGACGTCGTCCCAAAAGTCAACCGATTGAGAAAAGTGCATCATAGCGAAGGAAAAACGCTTTTCGATGCTTAGTGCAGAAAGCAGTGGTTTCTTTCGTGCAGCTCTTGATGAGAACTTATTTCGTAGGATGGCCTGTCGTACTAATTCATGGGAAACAGCAACATCACACTGTTCCTTGAGTTCCCTAGCAAGTGTTCTGGCCGAAATACATTGGTTTTTATCAAGTTTACTTATCATAAGGCGCTCTATACGTTTAGATATTTTTGGTTTTGGACCATATCCATACTTTGGCTTCAATCTATCCTCATTTTCAGCACGATTTATAACGTTATATACTGTCTTTCGTGCTACACAAAACATTTCCGACAGCTCCTCCGCACTTTTACCTAATTGATGATTATAGTATATCATCGGAACCAACTCGGCAGACAAATGGTAGCATAGGCCACGGGGGCATCATCGGGTGCTGGTTACCGACGAAGCAATTGAAAACCCGAGAAATGCCTGCTGGAAACAACATCTACAGCTCTGCTACTGAATCCTACCTTCGACCTCCCCGAAGATGTGATTTTACAATTTCACATCGGGTGGCTGCCGGGAGCCTTCATGACATTTCAGATCATGAATGTTGCCAACGAAGGAGGGTGAGGGCGAGCTTCCCGCGCCTTAAATCGGGAACATTAACCAGACTGGCCCTCCAGGCTGGGGGTTGGGCAATGGGCCAATAACCCGTTCCCGCAAAACTTGACTTATTCAGGAACCTGATACTTCGCCTCGGATACTTGGATTGGATCAACGGAAACGACCACGCAAACGAAATATGGACTACTCTATTGGAACATGGAACGTGCGAACCCTGTACAGACCGGGGGCCATCAAAGCCCTCCTGGAACAGGTCACTCACTATAAAATAAACATTCTCGCTGTCCAGGAAACGAAACTGTTTGGTGCTGAGATTATGGACATGAGATCGTACACAATCTTCAAAAGCGGAAAGTCATCGGGAAGTCACGAATTTGGAGTGGCCTTCATTGTGGACAGAAAAATGAAACCGCAAATAATCGACTTCAAGCCTGTCAATGAAAGATTGTGTGCGATCCGCATTCGTGCAAAGTTTTTTAACGTTTGGCTCATTAACGTTCACGACCCTACTGAAGATAAGGATGAGGTAGTGATAGATAATTTTCACAACCTTCTGGAAAGGCTATATGATTCACTGCCATCAAATGATGTGAAAATCCTGCTGGGCGACTTCAACGCAAAGGTTGGAAAGGAGGAAACACATCGCGGAACCATCGGCCAATTTAGTCTCCACGACAATGGACAACGACTTGTCGACTTTGCGAGTAGCAGAAACCTCATCGTAAGCTCCACGTGTTTCCCGCATCGCGACATTCACAAAAGGACGTGGGCATCCCCGGACGGCCGCACCTTTAATCAGATTGATCATATTCTGATTCAGAAAAGGTGGGCCTCCAGTATTTTAGATGTGCGAAACTTCCGTGGGGCCAACTGCGACTCCGATCACTACTTAGTCAAGACTCGATATCGATGTCGAATATCACTGTCTTATGAAGCCAGAGCAAGTTCAAGACGCAAGTTCGATGTCGTCAAGCTTCGAAATAAGACGGTGGAAGCCGAGTATAAATCTGCTCTGGAAATGGAACTAGCTTCCACGCCTAACACCACGTCTATCAACGAAGTTTGGACTACGATCAAAAGCGCAGTGAATGCAGCAGCCGAAAAAGTATTGGGATACACAGCCGGGCAACGCAGAAATGAATGGTTAGACGAGGAATGTCAAGCCGCGTTGGACGAAAAGAATGCGGCCTACAAAATCCACATTGAACGACCGACTAGAGCCAAGAAAGAAAAATACGACGATCTTCGGAGAGTAGCTAATAGAATAATTAGACGTAAGAAACGGAAGCATTTTGACAGCATGCTGAATAACATGAATGACAACTTTATGGCTAACAACACTCGACAAGCGTACAAAGTAGTGAGGCACTTAAAACAAGGTTTTAAACCACGAACTAGCCTATGTAGGGCTGCCGACGGAAGCATCATAAGCGGCTCAGAACAGGTGAAGGAAAGATGGGCGTCCTATTTCCAGCAATTACTAAACGGAAATGTCCCCGCACCCGACGAATCGCCATCACTAATTGGTACATACCCTGACAGTGCCACATCTCACCCTCCTACACTAGATGAAGTCCGGCAGGCCATGGGCCGCTTGAAACCCAACAAAGCACCGGGCATCGATGGGATCCCCGCGGAGCTCCTGAAGACAGGTGGGATTTCCGTTTTAAGGGCGATCCATGGATTGGTGACAGACATATGGCAACAAGAAACGATGCCGGATGAGTGGCGAAAAAGTGTTATATGTCCCACTCACAAGAAAGGAGATAAACTGCTATGCGAAAACTACAGGGGCATATCACTACTTTGTACGTCGTACAAACTCTTGACAAAAATTTTAGAGTTAAGGATTTCCCACCACGCTGAGAAAATTGTTGGTGAATATCAAGGTGGTTTCAGACGTGGAAGATCGACAACTGACCAAATATTCACGGTCAAGCAAATTTTGGAAAAATGCTGGGAATTCAACATTGATGTCCATCAAATATTCGTCGACTTCAAACAAGCGTACGACAGCATCAACCGAACTGCATTATATAACATCATGCTGCAGTTCGGAATCGCAGCAAAGTTGGTACGACTGGTGAAAATGACCATGACCGATTCTACGTCACAAGTGCTGATCCTGAATAATATGACCGACTCGTTTTCGACGAATACAGGGCTAAAACAAGGGGATGGATTAGCTCCGGTACTTTTTAACTTGGCGCTTGAATATGTCATCAGAAAAATCCTCGTTGACACGAGAGGAACTCTACTATTTAAGTCGACACAGCTTGTAGCTTACGCTGATGACATCAACATTATGTCACGTTCGTTCATTGACGCCAAGGAAGTATTTGTAGCTTTAGACGAAACCGCCAAGGAAGTTGGTCTTCAAATTAACGAACAAAAAACAAAAGCTCTGACTCAATCAAGGAAAAGGACGCCAATAAGACAAAACATAACGATAGGGGACTATAACCTTGAAAATGTAGACAACTTCGTGTACCTAGGGACGAACCTCTCGGATGGGAATGAGCTTGACGAAATCAAACGACGGATTCAATTAGCCAATAAGACATTCTTTTCGGTGCTTCCCATTTTGAAATCTCGATGCGTACACAGGAATACGAAGCTTCGCATCTATAAAACAATTATTAGATCTGTGCTATGCTAGGGAAGCGAAACCTGGACAATGACCCATGCGTCTGAAAAAGCCTTGAATACGTTCGAGAGAAAGGTATTGCGAAGGATCCTCGGTCCAATACGAGATGGATGGCGAATCCGATACAACAACGAGCTGTATACCATATATGACGAGCCGGAAGTCTCTACCGTCATACGACTACAAAAATTACAATGGGCTGGCCACGTCGAACGAATGAGCGACAATCGAATCCCCAAACGGTCTCTCAAGGGGCGAGCGAGCGGAGCCAGGCCAGTCGGTAAGCACCGCAAGCGCTGGGAGGATTCGATCGATGCCGACAGCAGGTCACTTCTGAGAGCACCGAACTGGAGGACGCGGTCACTGAACCGAGACGAATGGAGGCGACGTATTAAGGAGACGAAGGCTCGACTCGGGCTGTAGTGCCCCGATGATGATGATGATCGGAACCAACTCAAAGGATAATCTTTTGCCTGGCGTTTTAAAACACAATATCTCACTTAATTATGCGTACAAGCCAAAAATTAATCACCAACTAATGATCAAATTCATAGAACTTTACAATACAGACCAAAGATTACGGTAAATTCACCGCATCATTGCAGTAATGCAAACAAAAACAGTTGTGTAAAGAGTTTCTTGACACTTCAAGAATTGTAATAATTGTTTTCGTTGTTCTTTTCGTTCTTTTTTTTGCATTGAAGTTGTACTTTTTTTGTATATATCGGTTGGAAATAATGTAAATAACTATAATTAAGATAACAAAAATTCATTTACATAAATAAAAAGTAGTATTTTATAATTAGAAAGATCAAAAATTGAATTTTTTTCCTATGTGTAAACTCATTCTGGACAGACTGTATATACATCCTAATAAAAATTCAATTTTTAGTAGTATCGCAATCAGCAACACTTCAATATTTTTAAGTTTGTCTAAACTAGGCTAAGCACTTCATTAGATTCAAGCTAATTCTCCTCTCAAATTTTCTAACAGACTCGCGTAAATTGTCATACTTTATTATCCATAATTTAGTTGTACAGACTTTGTCTGAAGACTAGAGTAAGTGTTACTGTAAATTCTGTTAAATGCATTAATAAAGCTGTTATTATTATTTTCTGACCCGAGGAGCATTTTTTCACTCCATCGTTTTTGTTGACATTGGCAACACATATCGAACTCCGAATAGAACTTTTTTTGCCATTGTTCAGAATCTTGCTTTTCACTCCACTGAAAAGTATTTTCAGTTCAATTTAAAATGTGATATTTTTACAAGCATGAATTGAAAAGTTTCCTGAAAAGAAAAGAACTCTTGGACTGTCTCAAGTCTTGGTTCAGCCATCATGGCTTGCCACTCGCCAAAAAATATTTTTCACTGTTGACCATTTTTCTTTCGGAATCATGTGCGTTGCTCGTTGGGAGTAGTGTCCAAACTCGGAGCAGCAGCCCAGTCAACTCTATCGATGTAGCCCGAATGTCTGACCGCATTTATGGTATACTTGAGAATTGCACAAGTACAAGTGCACGTGTAAATGGAAGTTAACCAAGAAAGGACGACCAAACGCTCGCCTGACATTGAACTGCTTTGGTTGCTAGTTTATGGGACGGGTGGACAGTGTGCGGTGTATAAAGGTGTCTTGTCATGTGCGATGCTTCGGATCGGCTGGCAGGATGGCAATAATCGAGAACGGTTCGATTGGAAATCGTTTAACCGCTGATTGGAACGTAATGCAGCTCGAGGGCTGTCCGACCGCAGAGATAATAAGTAAGCAACGACTTACGATTCGACCGAAATGGAACTATGACGGCGTGGGTAAAGCATATGTAACATTTGCTGGCTTCGGTGAGTTTGGGAGTGTTGGTTTATAGGGTAAAGTGACCATTGAGTACTGCTATCAAGGCCGGATTAAGATCGTTAAAGAATAAAAAAAATTGACGAGAATTGAGGGGATATGTACGTTCTGATGTGGGCTTTAAGTGGATTCGGAAGAATGAAACACCATTTTCAAATACCCTACCGTTGTCCTTAAGGACTGGTATTTATTCGTATAGCATTTCCAAGACTATTTGAGTTACAAGTTTTTGTGCAGGCCTTCAAAGGTAAGCAATAATAATTCACCGCTACGTAGCAACTAAACCACAATTTCTCACTGTTCCACTCATTTCCCATCAACATTTTGACATTCCATTAATGACACCTACTATACTACCTTAAACACTAAACATCCCGGCGAAGTAATCAATTGCTTGCCTGACTTTGTGCGAATCGGAATCATGTAGCGTGGACGAAGAGTAACCAAGGAATGTAAATTAGCAAGAGTTCCTCAAATAAGTACGATACGTCGTTTGGCGCACCGTATCGTCGGTCTGTAGGTGTCGATTCGGACTGAATGTTGACCTGGTATTGCCTTGTTTTGCCTTATTCTCCGTTCTTTCTCGGGCTATAGAGCTAGATTTGGCTTTTTAGTCGATTTGTCGGTGTCGGACGCCGCTATCACATAATGGCAATCGTTTTTACTTTATGTGCATTTCGGTTTATGTTTGTCGCTTCGAGGGGCGCTTGGCGTGCAATTTGTAATTTTGTCGGGTCAAATCAGTCATTTCAGTTTCAGCTTTAGAAGCCCGGGATTCGGAATGAAAATGGTATTGCATGTTGTTCGGTAATGCTAGTTTGCAAGATGTTATTTAACACTTCGCTGTAATTCCAATTTATTTGTTCAATCATCGAATACAACAAAATCGAATTTAGTTATTGTTTGGATAAAATAAAAAATTCAAATGCAGAAAATAAATGGATTAAAAGATAATTCGAAAAAAACACATAAGATTATTGTTTAAACAAAACATAATAAAGTAAAAAAGTTCTTTGTAGGAGTTAACGGATACTTTTGCAGTGAAAATTGAGATTTTTCGGGGCTTTAATATTTTACTAACCACAATTGCTCGCCCGTCAATATATTTTCTGTAGTTTGTTGCAAACAACAGAGCTCTGTCGAGCTGCCGTCAGTGCAGCATAATTTTTAAGGACTTCTTTTTCTTCGATTGCCCAGTGTGCCTTTCCCCGCCAGCCAGCTCAGTTCGGCTTGGGATTTGGGGCAGAAGAGATCCTCCGATCTACGTCACGCATAGGTAGTAGGTTAGGCAGTAAAGAGGGTTGCCGGGTACGCGGCCAGCATTAGGCCGCCAGTTTGGGCCCATTTGCCACCATCCGCTGGCTTGTTAAGGCAAGTACTACCTTGTGCGGTCAAAAAATCGAATTTTTTGTTTTTGCATTTTCGGATAGATACATACGGATAGATAGATACATATTGATAGATACGGTAGATAGATGAATTACGAAAGTTATCCCTTAAAATAGGGAAAGGTGTCGAGCCCGCTGAGCCGCCACCGCCCGGCGCGCCACGCCGCATTTTTTGACCTGGTGGAAGTGATTGAAGGGAGACGGGTTAAGGAATGGTTAAAAAATATTAACAATCTTTCATTTTACATAACAAATTGTAGCCAAAAACTATGGGAAAAATCGTTTTTCGTTTTCAAAATTGCATTAAATTTTGATTTTTTTTTTTCACAATTCTGGTAGGGGCCATAGACAAAAGTATATTAAATAAGATTGTTTTATTTTTATGTTTCAAATCATCTGAATCGAAGGCAGCTAAAATTCGTTTGGCGCGCCGCCATTGCTCGATTTCCTTCCTCCTCCCCCTTACACCTACAATTGAAAAACTATACCTAGAATTGAAAAAAAATTTAAGCGTCTATCTTAAATACATTCCCCAAAAAAAATCCTGAAGCCACACAAGGTAGAAACTTGCCTAAAAGCTGCTAAGTGACCGCTCGGCCAAACTGAGCCATCTGACTCAACGTGACGGTACTAGCCACCTCTGCTAACTCTTGAAAGTGGTCAGCACCAAAAATCATGAGGCTTTTATTATTTAGGGCCGGAAAATCGCAGATCGATGGTGTCCTCTTCAATTTGGCACCTTTTGCATAAATTTTTAGATGTCAATCCCATTTTGTTTGCATGAGATGCAATAAGCCGACCGTCGCTCTCAAGCAGTTTCTCTGCTGAGCTTGAGCAGTTTCCTGCTTTTGTTTACATCAGGTGATGGCAATAATGTCCTGGCCACCCTGTTTTTCTATTCGGATTTTAGTTTGGCCCATATGGCAGCATCTAGTTTGCTTGTGGTGTCAGCAATTGACCGTAGTACAGTGATGCAGGGGCTATTATTAGCTCCTGACCCTTTCTTCGCCAATTCATAGGCTTTTTCGTTGCCTTTGACCCCACTATGCCCTGGCACCCACATAATTCAGATAGGAATATAACTTGCCTTTTCATTGAGAGCCACTCTACAAGCGTTAACACTTTTTGAAGAACATCTGTAAGAAGCAATAGCGAGAGTGGCTACCCTGCTGCCGACGCAAATCGTCGTTGGTTTGGTTGATGTTCCGCAAATGGAGTCAACTGCCATGCGTATAGCATCTACTTCAGACTGAAAGACAGTAGCATGGTCCGACAGTCTACACCACAGATTTAGGCTCCAATCCGTAGAAAACACGACCGAGCCAACTCCTGCGTCGGTCTTAGACCCGTCCGTGTAAATCCAGACGCCACCACCGGCGGTAGCACCCTTTTTCTTCCACAGTCTGTTCTTGTGGGTATCTTGACCTGGAAATCCCTGCCAAGATATGTTCCACACTAAGCCCTCTGAAAAAATTATACCAGTTAGTACCATTTATTTCATTGGACATTAAAGTCACCACTTAACAGTAAGGAAGCAGAAGGGAAGCGGCCATCGAGATAGGACGAGATTTCCGCAAGGAAACGTTCATATACCAAAATGGGATGTAGATTGAGGAAACAAGCAACACTGATGATGGTGAAGGAGAAATACGGACAATCACACATTCAACCGGGGCGGAAGGAATGAAGTCACTGCAGAGCGATCCGTTCAGAGATTTATGTACACCAATTACAACACCACCTCCTAATGAAAGATTACTCACAGATCGATTACGATCCCTGCGAAAAACAGTGTGAAGGGGTAAAATTTCATTGCTAAATATATCCCCAGACAACCAGGTTTCTGTTAGGCAGACAATATCATCAGACTCGATTACAGAAGAGATATTAACATAATTAACCTTGGTCCTCAGACCACGAACGTTCTGGTTATATATTTTCAGAGGTCGGTTCATGTTCTGTTTTGGTTCGAAGGTCTGGATCGAAAATTTCTTGCGGGAGTCCTGACGAATTCCTTAACAAAAACTCCAGTTGGCCAGAAGTTCTTCTTCAGAAGATCGGTAACACCAGTACTGATGGTAATACAGAAAGAAGATATTTGCTGGTCTTCCAGATTGTCCCGTGTAAGCTTTCGACACAGCAACAAGCGAGAATTATAGCCGAGCTTCACAGACATCTGTTTTAAGTCGAAAGCAGTGGGTTTCTTACAGGTCAGTTTATCCTAGTTGTGCCTCCTAGCGAGCTTCCCACGTTTGCAAAATAATCACTGAAAATATTAGCAATTTTTCTTTATTTGTATCCGTAATTTTTTTGGCAAATAAAATCACAAACAAGACAAACACAAAATAATTATTTTAACTGATGGCATGAATAGAATGAATTTTCATAGTTTGCCAAATTGTTTTTCTGCCGTATCGATTAAATTTTCGTAAAACATTTTCCTTGCTTTAAAAATGCGGATATTTAATTTTGCGTTATAGGGCTTACAGTAATTTTTCAAATCTTCATAATTATTTTTACACATTGCTGATCTTAATTTTTGTCTCTTTTAACTGATTTGAGAATATTGTCTATCAGTTCCGTTTTTTTTCTTTATATTTTTTGTGTATGGTTGTTTCTATGGTGCTATTTTGTATTAAAATCATTAAAGTTGCATGGAAGCTTTCTGCTGCCATATCTACTTTAGAAATTGTTAGAAAAGTTTCCCAATTTATATTCCTCGGACCCGTGGTAAAAATGTCCTTGTCAATTTTTTTTAAAAGATGAGAATATACAGAACATCTTTCTAATTATAAAATACGACTTTTTATTTATGTAAATTAATATTTTTTCTTAATTATAGTTATTTACATTATTTCCAACCGATATATACAAAAAGAGTACAATTTCAATGCAAAAAAAAGAACGATAACAATTATTACAATTATTGAAGTGTCAAGAAACTATTTACAAAAATTATTATTGTATTTAATATTTACATATATTACAGGATATTTAATATTTATTATTTGGTATATTTAATATTTGGTATGGCCACCTTTGGCATCCACCACGCATTTCAACCGATTTTTCATTGAATGAATCAACATTTGCAGGTCATTCGTGGTTGGTATTTTTTGCCATTCTTCGAGAATCGCAGTTTTTAAGGCAGTTCGGTTTTTGGCTTGCCTTTTAGCGACTTGTTTCTTTCAGTAGGCCCATAAATTCTCGATGGGATTTAAGTCAGGACTCTGTGCTGGCGTATCCATCACTTTTCCGCAGTTGTATAAGAGCCACATTTGCACCATGTGCGCCTTATGTTTGGGATCATTGTCCTGGTAAAACTTAAAATTTGGTTTGTTGTTATGCATAAACCCGAATTTCTGCGCACTGCTTGTCAAATATGTTTTAAGGATATGCAAATATTGGTGGGCGTCCATGGTTGACTCGATGAATGCCAAGTCTGCTACTCCTCTGGTTGAGAAGCACCCCCAAATCATAACGGATAACTTACCAAATTTTACAGTCGGAATGATATTTTGATTTTCCAACGATGTTAAAGACTTGCGCCACACTCTAATCGGTCCATCATTGTAGTACAACATCATTTTCGTCTCATCGCAGAATATGACGTCGTCCCAAAAGTCAACGGGTTGAGAAAGGTGCATCATAGCGAAGGAAAAACGCTTTTCGATGTTTACTGCAGAAAGCAGTGCTTTCTTTCGCGCAGCTCTTGATGAGAACTTATTTCGTAGTGTTCTGGTCGAAATCCAGAGGTTTTATCAAGTTTCCTTATCATAAGGCACTCTATACGTTTAGATATTTTTGGTTTTGGGCCACCTCTATACTTTGGCTCCAATCTATCCTCATTTTCAGCACGATTTATAACGTTATAGACTGTCTTTCGTGCTACACAAAACATTTCCGACAGTTCCTGAGCACTTTTACCTAACTGGTGATTATAGTATATCATCTGAACCACTGAACCAACTCAAAGGATAATCTTTTTCCTGGCGTTTTAAAAAACAATATCTCACTTAATTATGCGTACTAGCCAAAAATTAATCACCAACTAATGATCAAATTCATATAACTTTACAATACAGACCAAAGTTTACGGTCAATTTACCGCATCGTTGCAGTAATGGAAACAAAAACAGTTGTGTAAAGAGTTTCTTTACACTTCAAGAATTGTAATACATAATTGTTTTCGTTGCTCTTTTCGTTCTTTTTTTGCATTGAAGTTGTACTTTTTTTGTATATATCGGTTGGAAATAATGTAAATAACTATGATTAAGAAAACAAAATTCATTTACATAAATAAAAAGTAGTATTTTATAATTAGAAAGATCAAAAATTGAATTTTTTTGCTATATGTAAACTCATTCTTGACAGACTGTATTTGCGATATATCTCATTTCCAAACAATTATTCAACATCACACAAACGAATTGTACGAAAATTACCATTTACGTATTTTTTTATATTTCCTTGATTGGTGCCTAGTATCTTGATTACATTACTTGGGAGCTACTTCGTTAAATTCACTTCCGCTGTTAACATTTTTAACTCAGTTTCCACCTAGTTCACCTGTCCTTATCTACAAATTTCCGTTATATGACATGATGAACTGACAAGATCCAGATTATCCGTTGACATATTTAAATCTATATTTCACCCATTCACAGCTGAAAATAATCCTGATACGAACTCAAGTCACAAGAAAAATAAACCTCCCACGCCATTCACAATGCTCCACCACCACGTCATAACATCGAAACGGAATCCATCAACCCGATGTTGCTCTAATAAGTAAACATTCAATAAACATCCCATTAGCTCCACAGTAGCCTTCGTTCCCCTTCCTTCCGCTCCGAACCTATTACACATTCCGCTTGTCAACAGCTCCTAATTACAAAACTTCGTGTTCTCGCAGAAACGATCACCATTTGCATTCTTCGTCCGTAATTACATCGCACCGCTAGAACCACTTAAATCTTCCTCGGCCCCAATAAGCAAAGAAAGAAACGACGAGCCAAGAAAAAAATCATTTCTGTGCTCGGTCAGGCGGCCGCGGCGGTCATGTAACCCGAAATCGAACAAAAAACAGAAGAACGAAAGGCAACCGAAACTCAAGAATAGAATGGAACACCACGGGCCGGGAGCACGGACGGGCGATCGAATCGACGCGAGTGGAGACGTCAGAGAGGTGTTGATTGATTGCGGGCCGGGAACATGCGGGACGAACGAAAGCCAGAAAATACGTACATGAGCACTACGCAGGGAGAACTTCAAGAAATTAGTCGTCGGAACGTGACGCGGATACAAATTGCCTGCAACGGGTCACGTCGCATATCATCGACATGCGTTAACGACAAAGCGCGAAACCCGAGCCAAACTACCCTGCGAGACAAGGACGCCACCATTCATTCACCAACGACAATAACAAAACCAATTTCGGGGTTTTCGCCTGTTCAAGCTTCGGGGTGAGTTTTTCATGCAAAAATGGGAACTTACCGCTGCAGCAGGATGACGAGCGGGAGCCGGATACATGTTTGTTTAGATCCAGAAGCAGCTGTCACTTCGAGTTACTGTCACCGTGGGAAAACCTAACCTCACTTCAGACACGTAATCTATTCAGCTAGAACTCGCGGCCAGAACTACTCCCAATTTGAATAACTATTCAAAATATTCACTTGAACACTCTTCCTCTAGTCACCTCACTATCAAAACATTTTCACAGCACTTTTTCACACTCAACGGCGTTTGTCATAACCACCCAGGAGAAATGCTCGCGCTTCGAACCTTGCACAACCTTTTCGACTGTCAAACGAAAACAAACACTCGACGACAACAATCAACTCCGAATGTGCGAAAAGCGAACGTCCACCTCACACCGCGTTCTCGGTATCTTCACCTTCCACTACGAAAATTAGCGCGCAAATTACGCCACAATACGAGCTGCTCCAAAACAGAATTTGTGGTGGAACGGCGGCGCCGCAACGTCCGTCAAAAGTACTCGCAACTGACAAACAGTCGAACAAGTACGAAGCGGAGCACTTCACTATTTACAACAATACGACGATTTTCACGTTCACAAGCCACATAAATTCATTAATTCCACGTTGCACTCTACACGAATCAACATTCAATAAATTGGCACGTCGTCAATATGTCGCATTCGATCGAAACGACGCCAAATTTCGCGAGTTTTCCCACGATTTACAGTCGAAAAACTGAAACGAAACACACGACCACCACGCAACTCACTGGATGACTGCCGTCCACATTTGATTGATGCGTTTATTTTGGATCCCCGCGCGAACCGATCACATGTATACGGATTTTCGTCGTTTTTCCACCGTTTGACTGAAGTAGTTGAAGCGAGATGGTTTGTGGAATAGAGAGATGAGAACAATGCAATTTTGGTCGAAATTGGGGAAATGTGATGAAAAGTGTGGAAATTTGATGCACTTGAAATGCCTAGCTGTCTTTGTCTGGCGCACGAACGAAATCTAGGCGCCACAGGAGATGGAGAAAGATTTGTTTTTGGCTAAAGTGAGATGGCGCTAATTATCGTTGCTTAGGCAATAGAATATGGCGGCGGTGTAGCATGTGATGCATGTGATGTGAATGACGGATGAAAGAGGGCCGATTGTATGGATGAGCTGTTCTGTAAATTAAATTTAAATTTGATGAATTTTAAAATTTGTTTTTAGAAAAACGATTCACAGCCATGTAAATGTATTGGGCCCTGAATACAGCACCACATGGGCCTCGTAGCATTGGTGCAATTAGGAGCTTAGTATTTAAAAATGGCTGAATGACAGTATAACCCAATTACACAATTTACAGTGAAGTAGCTTCAAAACGAATTCTATTTATTTCGATTAGGTGTGACCACACTTAAAAAAGGTTTAGATTGCGTGGAACTGTTTCGAAAATTCTTTCGAGCGAAAAGTGATACTTGATGTCAATAAGCGGATTAACTTGACAGCTTCTAAATCTACCTGATTTAGAGTGTAGTGTGAATACCATATTAAATTGAACAATTGAATTTCCAAAATTTTCAAAAATCAATCAAATATTTGAATACTCGACATTTTGTCTGTCTGTAATTAGCAGAATCTTCGTACTCTCGATTGTCGGCATTTTCACTCCAAAGTATGACTACATAATGGAAGCTTTTCAAAATTTATCTTCGCAAGGATCTTAATACTAGGCTTAAGGTCCAATCAAGGCGTTCCAGACCAGGTCTGATACAATGCCTTCTAGAAGTACGGGCCGTCAGGCTACGTAATCGTTCTCGCCGTGACGTCATGAGTTTAGGAAATTTGACATTTCCACGAGGCAGTGCGGATGTACACGGAGATTTCACTTGCGGTTTTTTCGTTAAAATATGAATAAAACGTTAGTTTTTTGTGCGTGGACGCGTTATAATAATAATATTTAGCCATAACGTACTCTTTGTACCAATTAATTGTATCGCGACAGCAAATCGACACAACCATCACATAACCTAACACCAACCGATAAACATTTCGTAGCGAATTTTCCACATTATACCGCACGCACCGCATTAATTTGTGTTTTAGCTGTTCACTAGCACTGTTCTGCATAAACCACTTTAGTTTTCATTTCACTCACTTTAACACAACCCGTACAATTAACATTTTCCCGCAGACGTCCCATAAGACTACGTGTGTTTTTCGCGACATTTGTCCCGATGCTCTGACGTCATCATTCTGCATTACGGCCCGTACATCTAGAAGGCATTGCCTGATACGTTTCGCAAAACAGCTGATCTTACGGAAAAGTTCAAAAGTGTACCGATTGCTTGCCATTAAGATTCGCTAATGATTGTGTGATATTTCTGGTGCATTCAATAGTTCTCTGTGTCAGACGTTATATCAACGGTAGAAAAAGGATATTGTGTGGACTGGTTAAATATTTTTCCTCGAACCGCCATTTTGCACATTAATTACTTTTTGGTTGGCTTGGTTTAAACAATGCCTTCTAGAAGTACGAGCCGTCAGGCTACGTAATCGCGGTCGCTGTGACGTAATGAGTTTAGGAAATTTTGACATTTCCACGAGGCAGTGCCGATGTACACGGAGATTTCACTTGCGGTTTTTTGGCTAAAATATGAATAAAACTTTAGTTTTTTGTCCGTGGACGCGTTATAATAATAATATTTAATCAGCGACAGCAAATCGACACGAAACATCACATAACCTAACAACAACCGATAAACATTTCGTAGCGAATTTTTCCAATTATACCGCACGCACCGCATTAATTTGTGTTTTATCTGTTCACTAGCACTGTTCCGCATATACCACTTTGTTTTCATTTCACTCACTTTAACACAACCCGTACAATTAACATTTTCCCGCGGACGTCCCATAAGACTACGTGTGTTTTTCGCGACATTTTTCCCGATGCTCTGACGTCATCATTCTGCATTACGGCCCGTACGTCTAGAAGGCATTGGTTTAAGGGGCCTTCGATGGGTAAAACTCAAGTTGGTGCACCCCTGGCCATTATATAGAAAGCCTTTCGCAAAAGCAATTAGCTTACAAGATGGCGGACCTAAGCTACTTTTCTCAACCGGTCCGCACAGTGATGTTTTTCCATGGTGCTAAAGAGATTCACGAGATCCACCTACAGGAAATATGAGGAAACTCATATGACATGTGAATCAATGTGTTTTGGGATCTTTAACAAGCAATGAGTATTTTTTAAATGGAGAGGCACCCGTAAGCAGCTCATAGATTAACAAAATTTGAAGATTTTCAATATGGAATAAATCCTACCAACCAAAATCGGCAATTGTTTACAATGCAAATTGCCAAGAGTAGTCGGTCGGTATTCCAAATTGCATAGTTCTCGCGTGAACAACAAAACAACCTCAACACTTATCCGAAACATCTTTTACGCGACAAAAACTTCGAAGCCAGTCTCCGGATAATAGGAAAATAGACCCTATTCCCGGATTCAACCGAACAGCACCATTCACATTATCAATTGTCAAAGAAATGTCAAAGCAATTGTCATCGAGTAATTGCCAACAAATCTTAATCCCGAGAGGACTACACAATTTTAATAGGCCTTCTTGATTAGATCTTAGAGTGGCTTTATCATTGTAATCGCCTGTAAGTGTATCTCTCGAGAGTTTGCTTTTTCTTTTGTAAACTTCTTCCCCCCTTGCTATCACTTTTCGAGCAACTTAAAGATCTGTTTATCCAAATGACTAAACAACTGAAACAATTAGCAACCATGCGAGTGATTTTTTTGAGAAATAAGAACAAAATCGGTTTCTTTTCAAAACGAATTTCAGGATGCGTGCGTCAACATTGCGTGAAACTGCTTCTTGAAACAGCTTCCAATAGGTGTGCCATAAATTTCAGTGAAACAAATACGCCATCAAGCTCATTAATAGTACTTCCGAGTATTGCTCCCAAATGTGCTGGGATATGTTTAAGCTAAAAAAGAAAAAGAAGTTTAAAAACGAATATATTTTCTACTTATCGATCATTTCATAATTTGTTTCACACGAAAAAAATATCCCCATTCACAGTCTCAGAGCGAGTCTCTTGAAAAAAAACTGACAAGGATGTGGCTCGCTGTTTGACGTTTTGGACCACAATCACACGACGCGAAACTCGTATAGACGTATATTACCCAAGACTCGTATATTACCCGGACTGACTTTGACTGACTTGGCTTGGAACGGATTGAAATGAAACTTCAAAGTAGGTTTTTAGTGCGACTGGATTAACGTGGATTAACCGAATAAAATTCAGCTAGTTCTACAAAAGTGAAGTATATCACATCGGAACGTCACATATATGAATAGAACTCAAGTGGGCTTCGTATTTATCAATCCTCAATCCCTCGATCCGGGTCTTTTAACGTCCAAGTCGATCCGATCCAGTAAAATTTCGTGATCGGATCCACTTATCTCAATTCAATCCACTGCGGCTATACAACGCGACTTGACAACGCGGCTCATTGACTAATCCTAATCCACTTTGAACCCACGTTATAGACGTGCCTATAGATGCGGGAAGCAGTTTAGCGCAATGTAAACGCACGCTAGGAACTGAAAATAAGTGCAAAGTAATCTTTAAAGTTTTCCCCCTTCTCTTCTTACATTTGAAAATAAATAAGCCTCTACTGAATGCTGGTATTTGCTTGCAATACTTGTCGGTTAGTAATTCATACCGACCCCTTGTTGGTTTTATCAAAAAGTACATCTGCAATTGTACAATTACAGCACATTCCCTCGATTCCTCCATTCTCGCCATTTTCGCACATAATTGGCCGGCGCAGCTTACCGTCGTGTGTTATGCCGTTTCCCTTGTTTTGGCTACGAAAAATCTGAAAAAACCCCGTGTGTTTTAGTTCTAAAAGATTATAGTCTCCGATTAGCTAGCTTCTCAAAATATGTCTAAAAATGGTTGAGTAAACGACGCGAACTACGAAAACGGAGATGAAGATTCGGCGATTAGCCAAATCATTCAGTTTTGGTGGTTTTGGGAGTGCGCGACTTGGTACAAAGTGCAAAGTTCTTTTACGATTTTTGAAGCAACTGTTCAATGCTTTGAGCTGCGCTTGTTTTTGGGGGTGTCTTTTTTTAAACTAATTAATTTAAAATTAAAAAAAAAAAATTTTCTTCGATTCCTCCATTCTCGCCATTTTCGCACATTATTGGCCAATCGGTCCCTCCTTTTCGTAGGTTTCGCGTCGTTTACTCAACCTTTTTTAGACACATTTTGAGAAGCTGTTGATGATCGGAGACTATAATCTTTTAGAACTAAAACACATGAGATTTTTTCGGATTTTTCGTAGTCAAAAACCAAGGGAAACCAGCATAATGTTTTACTGAATCTACCGCCTATTCTCCCCTCTGGCTGTGAAGACCGCAACAAGTATCCAAGTTTTAACCCTTTTCACTTACTTTTTGATTTTTACTGAAAAACTGCTTAAATAAAATTTATATGTTTTATATTTTTTATATTTTTTGCGAATCCATCTTCGGTGTTTGCTCTTTTGAATTTATATTGCCATGTCACTTTTATCGATGCGAGTGACATCTGGCAGTCATTTTACCAAACCTTAGTGTTTCATTTTCAAACATTCCAAGTTTATCTACTGTCACAGCGTGTCCGAAATCAAAAATAGATTTCTGCCTTTTGTTTGGCAAATTGCAAACATTTCACCTTTCTCTTCTTTCTCTAGCTGCAACAAATCGAAATCATACAATGGCTGTTCATAAAAATCGCAAGTCACATATCATTCCACATCCATTCTCAGCTGTCTCCCTCCCTATATTCAATTTACGTCAATTTTTCAAGGCGAAGAAAGTGACGGATCTCCTCAACACACTAGGCGAAGTTGAGCTAAACAGCAAAATTTTCAGCCATTGAACAGTTTGCTTTAATTCGCCGAGCTGCGTGCACTGGCAGTTGGTCAAAGTGCCACACAGAAAAGAATCGTGTCCGTCTGTCTGTCAAAAAGTCGCGATAAGGATTTTTGGTGGTTTAAAATAACACACGTTACAATTTTAAGAAATCTGTCCGTGTTACATATTTCAAAGCCACAAATAAAATTCAATCCGACCGTCATTTCGCGAGGAATCGAAAATCGGGTGAGAGTGTAAGCTTTGACGGTGAAAATCGAAGACGTTGCTAAGTGCATGGTGTTGCAGTGAATTTGAAATTTTTCCGTGTGTTCATTTCGTCGAGGCTTGGAGTAGTTTGTATGGCCCCAGGCGCTTAGCAGAGTAAAAATTCATTGGCTGCATCTTTGTCAATAGCTCTTGCAAAAGCATCTAGATTGACTTTAGTGTGGAATAATTGCAACATACATGTGCATCGAATCGACTGCGACAACAAAGGGAATAGTGTTTTGCTTTGTTCCTGGTTACGCGACGAGGGCATTGATCTGAAAGGGCCTTCGCGAAAAGTGTTGACAAACATCCCTTGAGTGGCCTTAGCTTGCATTATTCGCTGCATAGAACGTTCTTCCGAGAGGAAAACGATTAACGCGAGACCAATTCGAGACGATTGTGCAATTTCGAGGAGAGCGAATCTGTCAACGCGTGTTGTTTTTATTGCGAAAGCACTCTGCTGCTGCCGTCGACGTCTGTGTTTTCCCAGACTTTCCGCATACGTTTCACGACCCCGAAAAGTTTGTGTAGCCTCCTGCGCTCGGTATCTGGTTGAAGATTGTGAAGTCTATTTTTGTGAAATAGGGAGGAAATCAAGTCAATTCAAAGTGCGATCGGAAGAAGAATTTTCGAGGTCTTTTGAAGGTGCAATTGTTGTGTGAGAAATTCTTGATTTCCTGCATACGTCAAACGTGAAATTTTTTTGCCTTAGCATAATTTTGCCTTTTCGGGTACTTTCGTTTCTACATGGTAAATGACACATCAAACGATAATGGATTACAAAGTTTCAGTCTTTAATGCGGCTCGGGATAACAATTTGGTGAAATTGAAGGTAAGAATTTTGGTTTTTTGTAAATCTTAAAATATTTAGATTTTGGCCTCCGATGTTATTCGGGCCTTCTCCGGTTTGGTTTGTTTACTTGATTTCTTTGGAAATAGGTGACTAGTAATGATCCGATAAATAGGGGATGATTCATTGATACCTACCCCTTGTACTGTGGAAATAAATTCGTAAAATTGCCATCTTGTTATTGATTTAAAAATGATCTGTTGTTTGCTCGTCTTTAATCAAATATGCCTGTTTATTGCTCTTGAGCAAAGCGATCGAAAGTGCAAACAAATTGATCGGGTGAAGTACTGCCAGTATAAGCAGTTGTCTTATCTGCAGCATTCAATATTATAATCAACAGCATAATATATACAGTGACTCACACGTTTAACCGGATGATAAATGGAAAAATTTTCAATCATGCAGCTCGGGGTGAATAAATTCGATAGAAAGGCCAAATTATTTATCAATTAAAAGATAATTTTTTCTAGTTTTATTAACTTTGCGAAAATTATAAAAACTTAAGCTGTTCATTGAACAAAATAATCAAACTTACACCAATTCAGAATTTATAGCGCATTTATAACGTCTTCCAAGAGTGAATGCAACATTATTTACGTAAAAATTGTTTGTAGTGTGAAGTTGTACCATAGCTATTTCAAGGAAGCACAGATCCCTGGAAGGAATAGGAAGCTTTAAAAGAAATTTTAAATATTGTATACAGGAGCAGAGCACTTCAACTGTACACAAAATTACTAAAAAAAAATTTGAAACAGAAAATCGAGCGAGTAACAAAAGTAGAAAGGGCTCAGGAGGGCAACCACCTGCAAACGATGAAAAGTATATTAAACGGATCTTTGAGAAAGAACTATTTATTTCAGCAGATAAAATTAGAATTAAGGTTGAACAGAACACGGAAAAAATAGCATCCGTGGAAACAATTCGAAGATGCATAAGAAATAATTTCACAAATTGCATCAACTCACCGGCTAGTAAAAAAAAATTGAAGAAAAGCTTGAAAATATTCAGATTGATGTCTTTAAAGAACCTAAAAAAACCTTCATATGCAGACATACAAAGCCCAAGAAATTCAATAGAGGTATCATAATCAAGCCAAGGAAAGAGCAGGATGCATCCAGGATTTGAAACAAAAGATAAAACCTTGCGCATCGAGTATTCTAAGCCACTGCGAAGCGGGGGCATAATAATAAAAACAAATTCACTGGAAAACTCAGAAATATTATTAAAAGAAATAAACGAGCAAATGTCAAGCAACTATAGTGAAGAAATTACTAAGAGGAAGTTTCCCCGTCTAATGATCAAGGGTCTTCAAAGAAGATACACAACGTTCGAGCTAAAAGAAGATATAAAAAACTTGAATAATTCAATTAATTTTGATGATGTATTCGAGGTTGTGCACATGAGACAAATTAAAAGATCTGGTAAATGGATAGCATTTGTTGAAGTTGAGGGAAGGCTGTTTGATCGAATAGTCAACCAATACATAAATATTGATTTTGGGATACATTTTGTCATCGAGGACCATAATATCATGAGATGCTACAAATGCCAGGGATTTAACCATAAAGCATCAAATTGTCAAAAAAAAAGACATCTGTGCTAAATGTGCTGGTAGCCACCAGACAAATACTTGCACGGTTACAGAATTAAAATGCATAAGCTGCTCCCAAAAGAGGAATAACCACGTTAAACATCGAGTGGATAGTTACGAATGCCCGGAGTACAAAAAAATGATTGCAATTAATGAACATAAGATATATTATAGTTTTTAATCCGCTTCATAATGAATCAAAACGAGTTATTAGAAATATTGTACGCCAATATAAGGAGAATTCGTAACAAATCTGATGATCTAAACTTCCATCTAACTACGAATGACATCAGTGTAGTTATTCTTAATGAATTATGGATATATCAAAATGAAGAGCATTTATATACACCAAACGGATATACCAGCTATTTCTGCTGCAGAAACGTGGGCCGCGGAGGGGTTACAGCAATATTTGTAAAGTCAAGTATACGATGAGGACTTATCACAGCTTCTGAAGTGTTCAACACAATCATAGTGGAGCTTCAGCTGGACCTGGAGAAGATTAAAATTGGCACTTTCTACAAAGCCTTATTCGAGGACAATAATTGCTTCCTAAATTACATCGATGAGCTTTACTCATCAAATAAAAGGATTATCACAATAGCCGACACAAACATCGACCTACTATCTTCATCAAATGTTAAAAAAGCCTAAGAAGATGTTATAGCAGCCAACAATGCAGTACAAATAAATTCGATCAGGCCGACACGCGTTACTGAGACCTCGAAAACCTAACTTGATCATATTGTTCTAAGAAGTTCAGACCTGGTGAAACGAGTTACTTACAATGATGATGGCCAGAATGGCCAGGCTTAGACCATAAGGTACTGAATATCTTGATCAAGACTTGCCTTAAGGAAAAGTTGCCTCTGAAAAAAATAACGATCAGCACTGTCAACAAAATCGAATTTGTGAAATATGTGACGCAAGAGTTGAGCAGCAATCCGCATGTAGATATTGAAGAACTGATAAGAATCATATCTGAAGCGAAAATCAAAGCAACATCTAGTAAGCAGATAAGGGTTCGAAATCAATCGTGGATCTCTAAAAGCGTTATTGACATATCCAGACTCAAACGAAGCCTATAAAATGTGGAAAGCTGATCCCAACTGTGTGATGAAACGACGAAACTACCAGTATCTAAAAACTCAGTCAAATCGATTAGTAAATGAAGAGAAAAAGAAATTTTACGCTAAAAGATTCGAAACTTTATGCGGAAATAGCGCTAAATACTGGAAAATATTAAATAAACTGACTAAAACACAAACAGGTACTTCTCGAACCACATCATGTATCAAGGAATTACAGATAGTTGGATCATTGATTTCCTCTAGTGAGACAATTGCGGAACACTTAAATAAATATTTTGCAGCGATTGGGTCAGATATCACGCAACATTTTCTTCAGATATCTGAACAACCCCATTTTTCAAAGCCAAGTCAAACATCTAACATACGTTTGAGACCAACAATACCTAGTGAAGTGGCAGAAATAATCGACAATTTAAAAAAACGGTGTTTCACCAGGTATCGATAATATAACATCGGGAGACATCAAAATGTTTAAGCAGCAAATAACTAAGGTTTTAGTGAAAATCATCAACAGCCACTTGGAAGCCGGTACATTCCCGGCATGCCTTAAATTGTCGAGATTAACACCAGTTTTTAAAGGAGGTGACCCTTCGAATCCTTATCCTTAAATTATCGTCCAATAGCTGTCATCAGTGTGCTAAGCAAAGTGTTTGAAAGAGTCATAAATGCTCGAAAAATTGATTATCTCAAATAAACATCAGTTTTGGCTCCAATGCAGTATGGTTTTCAGGAGCACAGCATCACTATTGTGGCTACCCTTAACGCGGTTCAGTTTATAAATTAATCACTGGATAAAGGTCATTACGTTGCAGCAATTTTCGTCGATATAAAAAAGGCTTTTTTTTTGGAAGAGTATGGGATTTGCATGAAATTTAAATCTGTTATTAAAAACTACCTATTGAATAGGAGAATAGTAACAAAACAAGAAAGCTACACCAGTCAGGAATGTTCTATAAACAAAGGTATTCCACAGGCATTGATCTTAGGGCCTATACTTTTCCTTATCTATGTGAACAGCGTTCAAGATCTCAGGCTTTCTGGGAAGATAGTTCTGTTTGCTGACGATACGCTCCTGTTATATGCTGGGAAAGATGAGTCAGCCATCCAAAGTACAATAAATATTGATTTGGATAAATACTTGAGGTGGCTGCGTCAGAGCAAGCTCGTTATAAATACTTTATGTTCCAGCAAAAAAATAAACGCCCTATTAATCCATGTATTCAAATTGATGAAGTTGAACTGGACAAGGTCGATTCAATAAAAAACCTGGGATTGATCTTGGATGAAAAGATGTCCTGGACCCATCACATCAACTACATCAGGAGTAAAATGGCACCATTTATCGCAACACTGAGAAGGCATGATTTCCTGGAAAAACACACTCAACTCCTAATCTCAAACGCTTTCATATTGTCTACTGTGAAATATGGAGCAGTCTTGTGAAGCCAAGCAACTAAGCATAACATCGAGCTAATTGGGAGACTTGTCACTAAGGCGATAAAAGTTATATTTAGGTTGCCGACCTTAACACCAACGGTCACCGTGTACACTCGATGAGGGTTGTTGAACATTCAACAGATTATGAATCTGGAAAGAGTCAAAATAATATACCAAATAAACAACAACAGGTTAAAATGGACAGATATTCCTCGGACTGTTGGAGAGTTAACTAGCAGGGAAACAAAATCAGCCAGCAACCTTTTGTTTGGTTCGATGAAGACAATCATAAGTCAATAAAAGTGAGTCTATCATATTGATAAGAATTGTGCTGTCCCTTATACCAACAATCTAGTTGTCTGGGAAGCACTATGAAAAACTTACTGGAGGGTAAAGATGGTGCACATGGACTGTGCACGCTGATAGAGCGATGGAGAGAGTGGAAGGAAGGAGGAAATGTCAGATTAATTTGTGGAGGCTTCATATTTAGATTTTGTGTATCTATTTTAATTATTTAATTTGTTTAAAAAAGAATTAATAAAAAGAAAACTCTTTGTGTTAGCGGCTTCTGTTATTCACAATAATTTGATATTATTAAACAGAAGAAGAAAGAGGATTTGGACAAGAAGCTACAATGCCGAAAAGCAGTGTGAGCTTCATGGATTTTACACTAAAATTTTCAAAATACTCAAAGAGGAAAATGACATTGAGTTTAGAAAATTTACTCGAATGGGTGTTTTGTAGTTCAATCCGATTTTGAGCTTGTTGCAAAAAAGGTTGACGAGAAATTCTCCACGTAAACCTATAACACCGGAATGCCGCCTGGTAGTTACTTTGATGTAAATGCTCATTGAACTATTTAAAGGGACAGGTTTAATTTTTAATCCTCAATTTTCAGGTTACTTTCTCAAGGTGCAAATTTCCAAACAATAGCATGGACAGAATTTGGGAAGAGCTGCATAGTATATATCTTACGCCACCTAACAAATCTCAGTGGAAAAGGATAGCCACGGATTTTCATTCCATAACGGGGCTACCAAATTGTGTGGGTGGAATAGTTGGGAAGCACATTAGAATAAAGTGTCCTCCAAATGCCGGATCACTATACTATAACTATGAAAATTATCACTGCATTGTTTTGTTAGCTGATTGCGACAGCAATTACTGTTTTACAGCTGTTGACATGGGCGCATTTGGAGGACAAAGTGATTGTGGTACTTAAAAGCGTGCTCATTTGCGTAGTGTAGTGGTTTTGCGTAAGTAGTGGTAAGTAGTGGTACCGATTCCACCGAAGTAAGAACAGGCCGAGCTTGAGTGTTAGGCTGCAGCAGCTGGACCACCCGTACTTCGGCTTCCCTCAGTCGCCTTCTCCGTTCCTACCTTCATGGTGATCCTCTTCAGCACGAAGTGTATCAATCCTCTGTTGGACCGTACTTGATCAGCGGACTCCCGATCAATTCCTAGCACAAGGACCAATTTCGCTGCATCAGTTCAATCAGGCTCCGCCGATTGGCTACTGAGTTTGACCGCCTGGAATAATCTTCAGCCTGAAACTTTCAGATCGGGTCTCTGTCTCTTTAACAAAGACAGAGCCTCTTAGGCGTTTGAGTGGGGCACCGCCACCTAAGCTGTAATTAGCTTGGAGTACGGGTCTTTCCTCCACCACGTCCAAACCTGGATGGTCTCCGAAAGTTTTCAGAACGAAGTCACTCTGTCGTGAAAACGTCACTGCAGGTCACCGCAATGTAGCCGCGAATAATGTTGCAGTCTTCAACGTCGACATGGCAAACTTGGGGAGTTCTTCGGTGATCCGTTTTAGAATTACTTTGGCCACTTCATCCTCGAGTTTCCATTCCAGGTGCTCCTGTTTGTCGACTACGGCCAGCTTAAGGTGACGGGCAGTTACGTCCCTAAAGGACCGAGCTACTGTCTCCTGTCGTGGCCTCTTCCTATCTACGAGATTCGCTCTTCTGAGCGTTGACGCTTGATGGCAGCCGTAGCAGTGGGTTTCACTTGGGTATCCTCGGGTTTCCCTTTGGATGCCAGAGTCATTGTACTTATGGCCATTCGCTTTGCCTCTCCTCCTGAAGCGTTGGGTATTCCGCTTCCTCCCTTTAATGAGATCAGCTGCAGCCATCTTTACAGTGGATTGCAGATCCTTGGGGCCACCACTTCCAGTCCTGATTACAGCTCTGCTAAGTGGCTTAGCTGCCGCTTCCTTCTCGGTGACCTGCAAGCCTTTCAGCTTGCCGCCTCCGTTCTTGGTCGCAGCTCTGCTAGAAGCCGACTCAACCGCCGGTTCTGTTGGACTCGTCAGCGATTCCTTAGACACGTCGCCAGACTGCTGGGTTGCTACTCTGTCGAGGAGTACCGGGCTCTGCATCCAGCTTCAAGGCCCGCAATCTCTCGGCCACCTGATCCTGTGCTGTTACGCCTCCTGTCTTTGGTGAACGCATCACCTTCGAACTTCTTTGAAAGGGGTACTTCTCTGGTGACTTCCCTCCAGTAGTACTGGCGGAAAATTCAATGTTCTTTATGTCGTCTTTAGTTTTATGTATAGTTTCACTTTAATAAATGTTTCAGGTTTGGGTTTCGTGTTCTCGGACCAACGAAGCAATCACCAGCATTCGCCTCTCTCTACATCCAACCCCCATCAAAATAACGTATTGCTCCGACCGCCCTTCCCCCTCTTGGTTTCTTGGGATCGTGAGGCAGACTCGCCCACAACGTTCCGAGAGTTCTGTAGGCTTTCACAGTACGCTGAACCTGCGAATCTTGCTGCTGAAGCAACCAAGGTATCTCCTCTAGTCTAACATTTCACTACTCTGTAGACCGCGATTGGCCTGGCTCCAGAGCTGGGAAAAGTGAAGTGTTGGATCCAGAACCCTGCAACTGAACTTTCACTTCAGTCACCAGCCCAGACCCGTCCCTAGGCCTCCGAGTCACCCCTGCGGAGACCAGTCTACCATCTACTGTTTTCCACGCTAACTATGAGCCACAATTGCTCAAGCGAATCGTGCATCGCTATCTCCTGCAATCTCAACCCTTCCTTTCTCCCTTTCCCCCTTTCCTTAAATTTCCTTCCGCCAAGGCTGTGCTTTAGCATAATAGGGCATCCCCTGGGCCTTGGCATGATCATAGAACAAAAAAATTCGGAGGAAAGAAGGAAGACTCTATTGTGGTAAAATAATTATGTCGCCATTGACCTCAAACTGCGATGAAAGAAAGAGACCCAGAAGACATAAAGAAAGTCAGAAAGCCTCTAACAATATTCTGATTGTAGTTATATTTCATTTTATTATTACTAACTAGCCAAAAATGTTCTGCCTAACATAATTGCAAAACTTTTCTTGGCCCATACATTAAATAACACATATTGCGTGTACAGTTTGTCCCTATAAAATAGGACAGCTAAGTTTCACCAAAGTTAAACAAAGATCTCGGTCATGACTTAAAACTTCTTTATTCTGCGCGCAGATTCGTTTTCAGCCATCAACTTACCATTGCCAGGTACATAGATACATATGTACAGCATATACATATATCTATCTATCTACTCACACAATTATTGTGGTAAATATTCGATTATTCTGGAAATCACACTTGACCAGCATCGAAGAATCGCTTGGAGCACTCAATTCTGAAAAAGCGTCTCTAATCAAATCACTAGCTTACAACAGATTTGCATGGATTTCGGTAAAATCATCTCATTACTTTTGTTTTTCTGCGTTGCGCTTTTTCTTTATGTGAGCTCAGCAATAGGTACAGTGCTATGAACCGTGCTTGCGACTTTCTGGGTCAAGTAGAATCTAGGCGAGAGTGCAAAAGCAACACAACTGCTGCCTGCCTTAGCCCGCAATAAACCAAACCATTGCGACCTTGCGGTATCGTGGTCGTTACATGCAGTATTAAGCTCACCACCATCACCACCAGCTTCGCCGCATCGTGTATTATCTTAAATTTCTCGCGTTTGCTTGCAGTCGACTTAAGTCTGACATTGATTTTCACTTCTTTTGTTCAACGGAGTTGGCGCAGCGTAGCGGTGGCAATTGACCCGGCTTGTGATTTTTATGTTGCAATACGACCAAATATTGACTTGGTGTCGGATATTAAGCCACAATTTGTTGACCGTCGTACGTTCATGCAAATTTCACAATTCGATTACGAAATGATGAAATTGAAGTGCACTTATTCCGATTCGTCACAAATCGAACATCACTTTTTCCGTAATGAATGACTCGAAAAAGTTACAACAATTCTTTCATTTCGCGCAAAACAAAATAGTTCCAATCAAGAGCAGTTGGAATTTCTCAATTGTTTAATTTCTTGAATTAAACTACATTACCCGCTTTCGACTACTTATCTCAATGCTAAATATTTTATGCAAGTGTAACGGAAGCTAATGCAAGAGATGTGTACGAAATGGAACCGAAACAAATTGCAAAGTGGATTGTTCCGCTTGGAGTTTAATTATTATTATTAGTTTTTTTTTCTCATTTTTTTCGCAAACTGACAATTATGACATTTTCGAGTTTTTTTTAGTGCCTCTTGTAGTAAAATTCTAAAATATTTCCTCAAGATTCTAAAAAAAAATAAAGTACTTTTAATTTGAAATACAGATACCGGAACAATTGACTTTAACAGTTTAAACGGAACAAGGAAACAATAAACAAAACAATCATAAATTACCGAAATTTATCAATTTAGCCGTGAAGATAATCGTATCAATATGAGAGTTCATTTCCGATTGGATAATAAATTCAAATAGAGACTGGTGTTAATTGTATTGTTTATGATAACGTATGCGTAAATATTGGTGTTAGCAAAAAAAAAATGAAATTTTTTGAAAATGATTTGAAGTTGTCTGTGAGAGCTCGTGTAGCGTAGTCGGTAGAGTACTAACTTGTAGATGGTGAGGACTCAAGTTCGAACCCAGGTATGGACCAGGGACCACGCACCGAGCTCTGAGTTCACCTAGCTCTGAATAGACATATGAGTAAAAGTAACGAGACTACTGTTATGACGATTTATCTATTGCAGATATTTACAAATGATGATTAATCTCCTTCAAAGTACTGTCCATTAAAAGAAATGCACTTGCCTAATCTTTTTTCCACTTATTGAAACAACCCTGGATGCTCCTGTAATGGTTTTTCCTGTTTGAAGGTAATCAATTAAGATAACTCCATGACTATTCCAAAAAACAGTCGCCATCACCTTCCCGGTCGAAAGAACGGTCTTTGCCTATTTTGAAACCGATTCCCCCTTCACAGTCCACTGTTTTTGTTTTCAAAATTTCACTGTGGTAAATGATGGTGCAAAGTCAACGTACCCACAGTCCAACTCATCTTTAATTTGCGTAGGCGTATTCCCTTTCAAAAACAAATATTTAATGACAGCTCGATACGCGATTTTTTCCATTTTCACAAAAACACTCATGTCGACTCACTCAAACGATTGTCAAATAACAACTGCGCGTCCAAAATGGCTGAAATTTTGGTGAGTACCTGTCGAAAGATGCACAACTACTTTGACGAGTTCAGCTATCTTCACGTTAAGGTCGGAATCTTTTCAGACCACCCTCGTATATAGTTTTCATATCGAATAATGCTTATTTCAATCAAATAAGAAAGCATTATTTAGCATTCCAATTTTACAGGATCTGACATTATTTAGCATTAAATTAAATTAAATCTAGCATTATTCGAAAAAAAAAAAAACAAATGGCAGCACTGATCCACTGTCCTCCTTTCTTGGTTTATTCTAATATTGTAATTCAAATATCGTTTCAGCATTGGCTGCTAAATACGACTTTCGCTGTCCCTATAACTGATTCACTCATGTTTCACCGCAGCTTTTATAGAAAACGCTAGTAGCCCGCGAAGCTTCTAGTTGATTTCCCTGGCTTCTAGCTGATTTCCCTGGCTTCTAGTATTCGTGGAGCTCTATCGTTTATATTTTTTATTGGAATAGTCAGATTAGATAAGTAATTGTATATCGATAGTACCGTATAGTTTATATGAATGCTTTGGAATGATCCGTTTTATGTAAACCAATTTGTTTACCATTTCGAATACGTACTTATTTGTTTTGCAGTTCTGAGCACTTTGACTGCAGTCCACTTATTGTTTTTGCTGTGCAATTTCAAATTGTTTTGCATGTGTTCGGATCAAAGAAACCCAAGCTTAAACTTCGTAATGAACACTATATTCAATTTCAACATATTCAATTTCGACTACTCAATTTCGACTACGACAATATTTCCGAATTAATTTCAAAATTTAGTGTAACTTATGACGATACGATTTATAATATACAAAAAAAAAACCGAACAACCTCCTCTTTTCTCGCTTTTATAGTAGGTGTGTTTTTTTGTGCTCCGATACAGAACAGAATAGAACTATGCCGCAAAACAACGATCTAGTATAAAACAGCAGTGCGTTCGCTAAGACTGACATAGGTTGCTGTATTCGCTGTGGTAGCACAAAACAGCTGAAAATAATGGGAGAAAATAACGAGTATAAACTACCACAATCGATAGAAAATAGAAAAAGATCTAACAGAAAATTACCTCTTTTAACTTTCTACACACTAAGAAGGCTTTTTCTAATTTCCTAACTACCAAAACACTCAACATAAAAACCACTTAAAAAAAACACTTAAAAAAAACCAAAGCCACCTCACAGCAAAAAAGACAACTTCTCATGAGCTTTAATTTTTTCTATCAGCACATTTTATAGTTAAGCACGTGAACCACCAATGAGGAATAGAATTTCTGTACTAGTGAATTCACTGGTACAGGAGTGTTGTTGTTTCCAATGCGTATACTCTGTCTCTGCTGGATAGAAGAGCAAAAAAACACGCCTAGTATACTAGTATAACATTACAGTTCCAGTTTGTTACAAATCCATTCCACTATTAACATTTGAATTAAAATACAACATTAACAATCCAACATATCAGCTGATTGGATTCTTCGTCGAGTTTACTACAGCTGATGTCACTGACATGCTGTCACACCGCAGTTGTCAGCGATGACCATCACCAGGTGAGATTCAATTTGGTTTTCGTGTTTTTCATTGAAATTTATATTTTAGGTCGAGCGCAATAGTATATATTTAGTCTATATTTGTACGTGGCGTCTCGACTCGCCACCTCGAACAAGGAATCGGAAGAACGTAAAGGCTGATACTGAGTTAATACTGAAGCTAAATTTTGACATGTCTCCATTATCTGGTCATTCTTTCGAGCGAAAATTTTAGCTATGGAGAAAAGCAAAGACACTGCTCATTCTTGACGGATAAAATGTCAAGAATTTCAATTTTCGATCGACTTTCTTATTGGAAAGACATTTGCACTATTCAATTTTCAAATTCAAACACCAATTGTCTCTTTTTGCCTGGAAAGAATGAGCTGCACATGCTAAATTGGCTTGAAATGATTGGAGACATCTACATTTTCAAAGCGAAAGCAACTTCAAAGCAACTTTTCATGCTAAAAACTGAGTACAACTCCTGCTTATTTTCAAGCTAAATTTACGGCGAAACAGATTTCACGTGAAATTTTGTGAACATTTCACGTGAAATCGAACACAGTACTAAGCTTAAGGAATAAGGACTTCAAAAAAATTTCATTTATTTGGTGCACTTCAATTTATTGACTTGGTAAGATTGCAATTTTTGCTATGGGTCTCTTATAAATCTTTCCATTTAACTTTAATGACACAACCCGTGCTAGTTGGTCCGTTCCAGGATGTAATTCTGTTATCTTCGCCAACGGCCAACAATACGTTGGCAACCTTTCATCCTTCACTACGCATTAGTCTCATATTTTGGGGTAATCATTTGGATCGTGTTTGGAGTCGTGAAAAGTATTCCTCTTTCCATCGGATCTAAAACGTCTGCGAGAGTCTTTTATTTTAAGAAACTGGTTTCGAAAGTATGCCCTGATTCTCATCAGACACCAGCTCACAGTGCATACTTGACTGATGTGACCACTTGCAGTTGGAAATCATTAATTTTTATTTACGCTAGTTGTGACAAATTTTAACATCTCTGACTTATATCTATCGATATAATTTACTTGTAAAGGTTGATTCTGCTTTCGGAGGCCTATTCCGCAATACGATCGAGTTTGTCTATGCTGATTTATAGATAAGAAGGAAACCATGACCACAATTCAATTTAATATGTTTAACTAAATTTATTCTTAAGCTCACATAGATATTAAATAAACAATTACACCTACAAAAAAAATGTATATCTAAAGCAAAAATAAATTAACATGAAATTCATGAAATAATTGAGTGGAGAAAAGTATTCGGGAAAAGTTTAATTTGCGAATTGTATTTCATTTAGTATTTAGTGTGAAGACCCTTCGCCTTAATAACAGCATTCAGACGATTAGGCATCGAATTAACCAACTTTTTTGTGTATTCAGTGGAAGTGTTTTCCTATTCCACCTGTAAAACTTCTTTAAGTTGTGTCCTGTTTGTGATAGTATTCTGTCGAATCCTTTTTTTCCAGATCATCCCAGAGGTGCTCGATGGGGCTGAGGTCCGGGGATTGCGGTGGCGTATTGGGCATATGCGGAACATTATACGCGATCCATTGACGCACATAATAAGCCTAATGCTTGGGATCGTTATCCTGTTGAAAGTAATAACTGCTATCAAGACCCAAGTTATTGCTGCTGATTTTCTAGACATCTTTCAGGATATTTAAATAAATGTTCTTTTCCATGATGTCGTCGATAAATACAAGTTTCCCAACCCCCGATGATGCCATACACTCCCACACTAAAACTCTACCGCCCCCATATTTAACAGTCTGCCTTAGATTTTTTATTTGCAGTTCTGTGCATAGTTTTTTCCACACTAAGCGCCTGCCATCGGAAGTAAACAAGTTGAATTTACTTTCATCTGAAAACAGTACTGTATCCCAGAATGTTAAATCTTTCATGTCATGTTCTTTTGAAAAATTTAGTCGCTTCTTTTGGTTTATTTATGAGGTAAAGGGTTTTTTTCGTGGTACTCTCGCATTATAACCAGAGCTTTTCAGTACATTGCGCACTGTCCGGGCTCTCACTGTCTTACCATAAGTTTTGCTAATGTTAGTTACGATATCAGAAAAAGTTGTTGGATTTCTTGAAGTATCACTAACAATTTTCCGACATTCGCGTTGAGTTAATACTGGAGGACGGCCACAGCGATGTTTACTCTGGCAATCATCCGTTGATCCATGTCGTTTGCAAATACTCCGCACTGTGGATTTACTTCTATTTAGAGCACTCGATATGTCAACAAACCTTGTTCCTTCTTTTCTCAAATTTATAATAATTCTCCTTTCCTTTGGAGTAGTTTCCGAACCTTTAGCCCATTTTTGAAATTTTTTTCCCGTTTTTGAAATAAAAAGTATTATCACTACTAAACCTTTCCAAACTCTACGCGAATACTTCACTGGGCTATCTTTATTGGCGTTTTTAAGATCCGCCGGCTTAATGTTGGCATTTTTAGAATGTGATTCCCCGAAAAATATAATTCGAACTCGTCATGCTATGATTTCGTTGCATACATACAGCCAACCGCGAATACTTTTTTCCAGGTATAATTAGGAGTCAACAGATTCTTCCATCTTCTGTAGCTCCTAAGAAAAATATTCTCAAAAGTTGTTTTTAAATTTCAAAAGACATAGTGAAAACGAATAATTTAAGCAAATCATTGAACTTATTTCGCTAATATATTGCCAAAAAAATTGAATTAATGTCTTATATTCACCATCCGCAAAATACTTTTTTCCGCCACTGTATGTAGCTACAAAACACTCTTCTACTCATGAACCGTTGCAACGCTGCAAGAAATGCTTGAGTGGTAAGATCGCCAACGAGCTCAATATGCATGAGAATAATTTATTGAATGAATAATTAGATGCAATATGCATTTTTTCAGACAGAACACAACAATTTTTGAACATGAAACAATATTGTTCTTCTCTTACCGAACATCAGTGTGCCTTTATTAAACAAAATCGTGATCCATAAATATCACTCAACGAAACTAAATAGTTACAACGATATTGACAAAAATGGTTGTCCTTTCACACATTCCATCATTCATTCGCTCCCAAATGAATCCTAGCCTCATCGAAAAACTCTCGAAACATCAAAAACAAAAACAACCCCAACTGTCAAACTTCTGGTTATGGGAAAACAAAGAGAAATACGAAATGAAAAAATCATAAACATGTCCCAAAAAATTGAACCGGAAAAAATTATGTTTGTTTTTTGTTTGGCCTTTTTTTTTAATATTTCGCAAGAGATTTCCATATTTCGTGAGCCATCTTATCAACAACAAAATTTAGCACGAAACATCAAAATACCGCCTGCCAGCCTTCATGTCTGTCGCGAGAGAAGAAACAACTGTTGTTTTCAAGAATTCAGATGCAATGCTGCGCATTATTTGTTGTCAATGAATCAGATGTAATGTGACTATTAATGCGAGACAATTTCGAGAATTGACTCTTACTGGACTGAAGGTCCGATTAAAAACAATTCGTTTCCGGGTCGAATCGATACTTGAGGCAGTAATGAGAAGAAGGTAGTCAGCAGGTTGTTTGTAGTGATTTTTTTTTAAATGGAAATGGATTATTGATTCTCAGAAGATCGGATGATTGCTGTTTTTTATTCGAAGTAGCTAAGCCGATCTGTAATCGAAAGCTCACGATTTGTTGGCATTTAATGATACTATACAGCCGCTTATCGCTGATTCATGTTATTTGAAGTGACCAGTAAATTAAAATGTCAGTTGAATCTTATCTGTTTGCCTATAGTGATTATAACAGGACCAGATACGAATATATACAGTGAATCACAAAAGTCAACATACAGCATGTAAAAACACGAATATGGTACAGTGGGGAAAGAGAGAATGCAATGAAAACGTAAAAGTAGCTTTATTGGCATTAAACATAAGTTTCATAACATAAAAATAAAGAAAATCTGAACCCAGAAAGAAATAAGCCATGAAAACTAAGAAAATTCATCCATCAAAAGTCAGCATACACTACGAGCCATGTTTCGAAAAGAACGAGAATGACCAAAAAACGTGAGCTCAATACTTTGTGGGCCCTCCACCAGCCTTAATAACAGCTTCTAAACGCCTTCGCATCGAACGAACGAGATTTCCGGTAATTTTGGGTGGAATATTCATCCAGGTACACAGCAGAGCAGATTTTAGGGTCTCTTTGCTAGTAATAGTTGCTCTTACGGCTGGCTCACGAATTCTGCGATCCAATTTCTCTCATAAATGCTCTATAGGGTTTGAATCGGGAGACTGAGGCGTACTGTGAAGCTGATGAAGGACGTTATACAGCAACCATTCCTTGACACTTCTAGCTGTATGTTTTGGATCATTGTCCTGCTGAAAGATCCAACCTGGCTGTAGGCCTAATTTCTGCACAGAAGGTATCAAATCGCCTCGCAATATGTTCAAATACATGTCTTGATCCATAGTATCATCAATAAAATGTAATTGCCCCACACCAGCGGCCGACATACAGCCCCATACGAGGGCTGACCCTCCATCTTGCTTCACTGTAGGACGCAGATTCTTCTTTGCGAATGCTTCGTTCCGCTTCCTCCACACGTATCCGTGCCCGTCAGAGCCATAAATATTATACTTGCTCCCGTCACTAAACAGAACTTGATTCCAAAAACTGTCGTCCTTATTAAGATGCAGGCGAGCGAAGTCAAGCCTCTTCTTTTCATTAACTGGAGAAATGAAAAGATTTCTGCGCGGAACTCTACCGTTATAACCCTGATTACGCAAAACTCTTCGTATTGTTTCTGGATTCACTTGCTTCCCTGTTGCCTTTGCAAGTGCAGTGGCCATTGCCGGAGCACTTTTTTGTGGCTCCTTACTTATTTTCCGTAACAAGTCTCTCTCATATCTCTTACTTAAGGACTTTGGTCTACCTGTTCGTTGTTTATGTTGTATTCTCCCTTCCGTTTCCGCTTTCCGTATGATCGTTTGCACCGTTGCCCAACTTCTTCCAACTATTTTAGCAATTTCGCCATACGGATTCCCTTCCACTCATTCACTAAGGACGATTTTTCGCACTTCCAAACTTGTTTCCTTCCGTGTACTCATTTTTAAGCATTAAAGGCACCCAAATCACTTTAGTTTAATCGACTTACAATGTACTAATGTTTATAGTTGTATATTAACACGGTAGCAATCTTCATCGCAGTATGACTCATCGCTTAGACTGATTCTTTTGAATTTTCTGTGATGTAGGTATGCTGACTTTTGTTTCCTCACTTTCAGCGGAATTTCTTGTTATTTACTATGTATATGTGTATATATATGTATATTCTCATTAATTCTGTGTAAAATAGATTACAATGTCTCTGATATTCCTTTTAAGTTCGTTTTTCACCCGTCTTTTCATTTTTTTTCTGCCTATATATTGCTAATTCCGCGTTTTTAAGCGGTGTATGCTGACTTCTGTGAGCAACTGTATGAATATGAGTATGTTTTTTAAGGTCTTAGTATGGCTTTGAAAAATATATATGTACCTAGTTGAATATTCATTCTCACAATGAGTGTTAAACTTAATTCTAGATTACGTGCAACAATTGATTATCTTTATCAATTACGGAAATCACTTCACGTGCGCGAAATACGAAAGCACACTCATAGTAGAGGTATTTTTCAAGTTTTACAAAATAAATTTCAAGGACTATGAAAAACATGCAGCAATATTGTTAATTTGATTAGCATATGTGTGTGAAAATCTTTTCACGCAAAAACCTCTTGAGCTCATTCGCCAATCATCGGATGTGCAATAACACGTTTAAAATTTATTCAACTACAGACCCAGTTGAATATTTTGATTTTCTTTTTGCTGAAATATTGGTAAACTAGTGCATTTTTTCTTACACTTCTTCTGACTCATACACACACAGTGGACCTATTAACCCCCGCTAGACACACCTGGGTCTTTGGTGTCCGGCCGTTTTTGAAAATCGTCAGGGCGCACAGGTACGTCAATATTTCGGGTTCTAACCTCCGCTTAAAAAATTGTACTTGGATCCAGAACTGGCGTAGTGAACGTCACGCTCGGTCCTCCGTTTTTCGTGAATTGCTGAGCTGTCAAAGTTGGCTGCGGACACCAAAGACCCAGGTGTGTCTACGGAAGCATAAAAATGTGCATTTTCTTCGAAGCTTTTCTTCGGTATATTAGATCAAGCGGTAGTTAATTGTAATATTTTGTACAATTTTAATGAAGCGAACACTGCATTGGGAAGATATAAATTTATTGAAACGTTAGCACTTAGTTTAACCAGCGAAGAAATAAAAATTTGCGAAGAACACAAGCTTCATGTATGCAATGAATGCATTTTGTAATTTTGTTCAGCTACTTTATTTATTTTAATAAGAATAAGTGTAAGTAATAATAAATAACACAAAAACGTATAAAACTTTGAGTTACATTACTTTCAAACCAAAAATTGTAATTTCAAACGAATTTTCGACTCTAAAAAAATTGTACTTTTTCTCTTGTCATAATAATTATACTTTTTTCGAAGTTTCATTATGTCCTATTTTTTTCTTTCATCTACTATATGTCAAGAAACATTTCGTACAGTAGAATTTTCTTAAACTTATTTAACAAAAAGCTATGATGTTTTAAGTGAATACGTGTATTTCTCGTGTTTTGTGTCGATTTCCATTAAATAACAATAATAAAAATTCATATATATCCATCACCTAATGCACGCTCTTTTTCTATAGATATCGATCTACCTTCATGAATTTTTTCAGATTTTAAAACGATTCGAAGTGTGGTAAAAAAACGGCAGGACTCCATAGACCCAGGTGTGTCTAGGGAGGTGCTCGAATTGTAGTGTGTCTGGGGAGGGTTAATTTAATACTTTGGATAAATCCGACGTTAACAAATTGCCAAACAGCATCGAAAAACCACCAGTTCAAACAATGCTGGAAATGTCTTAGAATTTAACCTAAATTCAACGTAACTGTACTTCGGATTTAGGAAATAGAACTTGAAAATTGAGAATGCAAAGAAAGATCCGACTAGAGCATTGACTATTGACATTTGGCTGGACGCTGTTCGATCTCGACAAATGACAACTCATTTTTCAGTTCTTCGAAATTGATGAATCAATTATAGCTGAGAAACAGCTGACGGAAGAGTCTCCAGACGTCAATTTAAACACATTCAATAAGATCTGAAAATATCTTATTCTTATTCGGAGTTTCCGAGACATGAAACTGGTTTAATTGACTAATTGTTGATGAAATGTATTTTGTGCTTGCCCAGATTGATATCAAGACGTATCTGCAGGCAGGTCTTTCACCTTTTGCACAACGTGGTTACAGAAGAGCTGTAGCGTATCTTTTTGTTGGTTTGTGAGTCATCAGTTTGAACGATCGGATGGAAATTGTCGAATTTATTTAGAGTAATAACGGGTTTTTCGTTCGGTAAATTGGAAGGTGTAGGGATGTTCATAATTTGCAAAAGTTGTGAAATAGTTGTGAAATAAACGAGTATTCGAAAATTCAAGATCGCTTTCACTGTATCAGGTTATTGCTGGAAAAGAAGAACTCTCAGCATTGGTAGGCTCTCTGCAGCAGTGATTCTTGGTGGAATAAAGAAGTTGCATGTGTAGAATTAGCATCTCAAAAATCGTGATTTAATAGAAAAGTGGTACAGTACCAGCTCGAAAATTAGAAAAAAAAGTTTTGGCTAATTCTAATTTCTTATAATTTCTAATTTTCAAGCATTTTTCATGACAACAAAAATATGGATCCGGGAGTACATTCGAAAAGAATTGCATACATTAACTATGGAGATGTTGTTCTTATAATTTATAAAATAATAAGAAAATAAATCAAAAAGATTAGGACACGAAGAAATTATTTATTTTGGATTGCCTTTTGCCAGTTTTTGCATACAAGCTTACGGCTTTGTCCCGAACATTTTGTATGGTAACAATTTCTGATGCTGATAAGAAGTTTTGCTTACACCAGCTCTGCAAGCCATTAGCAAAATTAATTGCCTCAGTGTGGGAGACCCTTGATCTTAATTCCTCGTCCTCGGAATGCCAGCTAGTCGATGAAATTAGTCTTTGGTCGATGATGTCGTAATTTCATTCTTCGACCTGAGTTTCTGTTATTTCCTACAAGAATTCTGCACATTGTGTATTTTACCATTTGAAAGACTGATGATGTACCTCACCCAGGAGTCGAAACAGTTCTATTATTTCCTGTCGAAGCCTTAGATTAGCAAGCGGAATATTGTCTTCTTCTTCAAAGTCAATTTCCTCAGTAATATTCCTTGCTATCGATACAGTGATCCAAAAGCTTTTTCTAACTCGATTGCAGTACAGTCGGAGAGATTGAATCCCAAGCGGACTTAAAAAACAAAATAGCTTCGCGGATTGTAACTTTATTTAATGCATTGGCCACCTACATTTTTATAAGAATTTTAATGTATTTTCTTTCTTGTATTGGATGTACATAAAAGAAAAAAAATACTGACCTCACAGTTTTCTTCAGCGATAATCATTGAAAGCAACGATTTCCTATAAGACAACTTTGTTGAATATACACTACAGGCAAAAAGTTTAAGACCACTTAAGAATCGAGAAAATAAACAAAATGTCATGGTAATTGGAATTTATTTATTTCTAGATAAAATACAATTGATTACTTTTTCATGTAATTGTCAAATGTCAGCTTATTGTGTTTCTAGTTAACAAGTCAAAATTTATAATAAAAAAAAGGAATTTTTTTCTACTTTAAATTCTACATTCATCAAAATATCCTCCTTTGGCATTTTTTACTGCTTTAGTAATCCTTGGCATTCTTCCAACTAATTTTCTTACAGTATCTTGGGCGATATTGTTCCAACCTTCTTGAAGAAGCTCTCACAAGTGTTGCTTTGACGTCCGACAGCGTTCACGCACCCTTCTATCTAATTCCTCTCATAACAATTCAATTGGCTTACAATCAGATGATTGTGGGGGCCAGGTCATATTCAATAGTATTCCATCATTCTCCATTTCAGCTTAATATCCTCTGCATAATTTAGAAGTGTGTTTGGGGTCATTATCCTGTTGAAAGGTGAAATTTCGCCCAATTAACCGCAAACCTGATGGTATGGCCGTGTTTCGTAAGATTTCCTTGTAACGTTCTTTAGTTAACGTGCCATCAATTCGAACTAATTCACCCACTCCAGCAAGCGAAAGGCACCCCCAAACCATAACAGAACCGCCTCCATGCTTTACTGTTGATACTACACAGTTCGCGGCCATTCTTTCTCCAGCAGATCGCCTGACATAAACCAACCGTTTGGAGCCAAAAACTTCAAACTTTGATTCATCTGTCCAAAGCACCTGTGACCAGTCTTCAATTGTCCACTGGCTATGAGCCGCTTTTGTCAGTTTTCTTTTCGAAGCAGAGGTTTTCTGGCTGCTACACTCCCCCACGAGTCTAGCTTCCCTTAGACGATTTTTTACAGTTGACAAGCTTGTGGACTTTGAATGTCCCGCGTTGAACTCTGCTCGAATTTACGGTCCAGTTAACTTTCGATTCCTTTTGCTCATCAGTGCTGCCATTTATTTTTTTTGGAATAATGCTAGATTCAATTTTATTTAATGCTAGATAATGCTAGATCTTGTAAAATTATAATGTTAAATAATGCTTTCTTATTTAATTGAAATAAACATGGTTGATATATATGAAAACAATATGTATGTTTATATGAGGGTTGATCAATATGTAATGATAATCGGTTATTTCCAGTTGACATAAGATTTAAAAAAAAAATTTTTTTTACTACTACATATACTCACTAAGTCAGCATGAAAAAAAACAAATAAACAGGCCACGATTCCAGGGAGCTACATTCAATTGAATACGAACAGTCAAAGGGAGAACATCAAAATGGGGAAAAAAGAAATTAAAGCTGTTATTAGCCTCATTGGCCTCTGTTTGAAAAAACTGTCTACCAGAGGCATACACGGCGACATGGTGGAAACATTAGGGGACTCTGCTCCTCAATATTTCACCGTTGCACGCTAGGCCAAAGAGTTTAGGCGGGGAAGAACATCCACTGAAGTTGAACCCCGCGAAGGACGTCCATCCACATCCCTCACTGAAGACAACGTAAAAAAAGTCGAAGATGTGGTGTTGGCAGATCAAAGAGTCACCGTCAGGCATGTAGCTGAGGTCTCAGGGATCTCATATGGTAGTGTTCGAAAGATCTTTGCCAACAAATTACATATGAAGAAGGTCTCTGTGCGTTGGGTACCGAGAATGTTAACGGACGAGCATAAGAAGAAACGAGTCGACATTTCAAGGATGAATCTCGAAAAGTTCCAGACAGATCAGGAGAATTTTTTGTCACATTTCGTGACCATGAATAAGACCTGGATCCACCATTTTGATCCAGAAACCAAAATGTAATCGATGACCTGGAAGCGACCCTCTTCATCGACGCCGAAGAAATTCAAAGTAACAAGTTCGGCAGGAAAAGTTATAGCATCCGTTTTTTGGGATGCTGAAGAAATTATTATGGTGGAACATTTGGAAAAGGAAACTACTATATCAGGCTCTTACTACGCGAACCAAATAAGAAGATTGCGAGAGGCAATGAAGGAGAAAAGAAACAGCAAGCTGCGAGCCGGAGTTCTGTTTCTTCTAAATAACGCACCGGCTCACAAGGCTGCAGTTGCGATGGATACAATTAAAGAAACAGGATTCTAACTGCTTGAACACCCACCCTATTCGCCAGGTCTAGCTCTCAGTGGCTTCTACCTCTTTCCTCGGCTCAAACAACACCTTCAGAGTAAGAAATTTGAAGATGATAGGGAAGTGATGGCCGCTATTGAGGCATTTTGGGAGAGTTCAGATAAATAATTTTTTTCTAAGAGTACCCTGGGTTTGGAAAAAAGATGGACTAATTGTATTAACTTGTTAGGAGACTATGTTGAAAAATAAATATATCTGTTAAGTTTAATCACCTGGGTTTATATTCATTATCATTACTTATTGTTCAACTCTCGTATATACAAATAAAACAAATTCGAAGTTTAAAATTTACGTCTCAAAATGATTCTATATCTATTACAGACATATTAGTTATATGTAAATCTTCTTCTCTTGTGTAAAGCTCATTTCTACCAATATTTTTCAAAACATCGTTTGGAATCTCACAATCAAAACAGCAACAATTATTTATTTTTAAGTGAAGAAAAAGGTTTAGTGTCGGATAACGAAGATTTTTCTCCAGCGTTATCAGTGCGATTGCTTGCATTGGAAGCCCTAACAAAACAACTGATTCACATTATTCAGGAAAAAATATCTAACTAGAATGACGGCCATGCTAGAATGCACATACTTTGGTAAACTTGAACTTGTTGATGCCCGAAGTTCCTGGGAATCTGAAGTGGCTGGGACCACATCACTGATTTTTAGCATCATCACGATTTAATTGAACGTAACCATATTAAAAGCAATATAGATGACTTTATAATCTTCATATTTTAGACTTTATAATCATTATCATTATTTCAAAATATGACAACTGTCACTACTGGTTGTCACTTCTAAAAAAATGCCATGAGCGCGTTTTTGTATTTTTCATGAATTTCCGCCACCACATGATTCAGAAGGTTTCCTTTCATGAACTCGACTGAAAGTACACGAACAGAGCTATTAGGTCTGTTCCCGTACCACGATTAATTGCGATTAATCGCGATTAATTGCAATGAAGCTGTTCCCGTACTCCGTTTTACTGAAAACTGAAAATTTCCCCTCTTTCAGTAATTTCAGTAGAGCTACTGAAAAATACTGAAAAGTGTCAAACGGAGTAAATATTTTCAAATGTGCGCGGCAAGCAACATATTTTTGGCGTAATGTTGCTATGGACGTCCAATATTTTTGTGACGATAATTTATTACCGCTTAGGATGACTTTATAATCACTATTGTTGTCCCAAAAATCGAAAACTGACACTTTCGGTTGTAAATTTTCAGGAAATACAATGAGAGCGTTCCCGTACTTTTCATCAAATTCCCCACCACATGATTCAGGAAAATTCAGTAAAATTAAGTTACTGAAAGTACGGGAACAGACCTATTATTGAGAAAAATTTGATGGGCGAGATTGTAAATAGATGAGTGCCAGATTATTCCGAAATCTAAATTTAAATGCTAAAAATAATGCTAGATGCTAACTCCGAATTTTGAATGCCGTTTTGGAAAAAATAATGCTAGATCTAGCATTCAAAATGCTAAAATGGCAGCACTGATAAGCACTAGAGTCTTATCCTCTGCTTCTGTTGTCACTCTGGGTCGTCCGCTCCTTACATTATCACAATAACTTTCACTGTCCTTGAATTTAACGATAGCATTATGTAGAGCAGTCTTTGAAATTTTTACTTGATTACAGATCTCTCTTTCTGACTTTCCTTGTTTATGAAGCGCCACAATCACACTTCTAACTTCCGGCTTAATACTGCGCGCTTTTCCCATTTTGAACAATTGAAGCACAATTATTATCTTAAATCTTGTATTCAACTTCATATATAAATAAAGAATCACACTTGTCCCAATAAATCGCTTAGTCGCGTGCCTCATATTCCAATAGGTTATGGGCCCAGTGAGTGCAAAAAAATAATCAATAATTTGCCTTGGTTATTTTATAGAATAAAACGTACGAATTTAATTTTCGCCGGATTTAATATTTCACGATGCTGCAAGTAACGCATGGCTGCATCGCGTCGCTAAATGGAGGAAATTAACAGACCTGGAAAGCACAGAAGGAAGGAGTTCTGCATAAAGAACGTCATCTAAAGATTGTTCAAGGCAAGGAGTAGCGACCAACACAAGGCGCGGAAGCGCATACTATTTGGGACGACAAAGACTTAGACGCTCCAAGTGAAATAATTTGTTCAATGCAACTAGATATTGTAGCACTTGTGAAGGGTTTTAAAACGTCGAAGGAAGTCTGGAACTTTTTGGAAGTGTCAGAAAAAAGGCGGAGGAATTTGGAAAATTAGTCAATATCAGGATGTGTAGCTCTCAAACGATGGATGACTACCTTCGAGACTTCAATGGAATTGTGTCGCGTCTCACTGAATTAGATGCAAAGCTCGACGACGACTTGGTTGTCATTTTGCTACTCGACAGCTTCAAGATCAGGCCTATAACAGACCCTTGCGGAACACCCGCAACGATGTCATAGATTTCCGTTCCGTTTTCGCTTTCGAATATAAGTTTCCTGTCCTGGAAATGGATCGATATCAAGTCCAAAATGTAGCTTGGAACCTCTACAGTAATAAGAGCTTCGTTAATGTGCTCCCAGATGGCAGAGTTGAAGCTTTTCCTTACGTTAAGTCAGTGACATAGTAGAAGTGGAGATGATATCGACGGTATAACTTTCCACCATTAGCTCCTTCGATTCTCTCGCGCACAAAGCATGTTAAAGTAGCAATACCGTTCATTGTCAAATTGGAGGGGAACTACTTGGATTTGACCTGATTTGACAATGAACGGAAAAATATTTACTACCGTCCCCTTCAATGTATATCTTATTGGCATGTCCACTCCACTTCTACTACCTCACTGCGTTAAGTGTAACCATAGCGCAGTACTCTTTTTTCCCCATTTCCATATCTTACCAACAATGGCGGCAGCAGCAATTTCTACAACTTCCTTGATTACATCAGCTGTATTGTAGCAGTCGATTATAAATAATGCTCTCCAACACTTTACCCATCGAGTACAACAGACCTATGGGCCTATATGATAACGGACTTAAGCTATATGTTGCGTTCGTCATCTAAGAAAGTGGTATTGCTAAGGATAGTTTTAGTTCGCATAATTTTTCCAAGATGATGACTACGAAACTTCAGGTTATTGAGACTGCTTTGTTTAACTTTAGAGTCTATAACCCATCTATTCCTGGACCTCCCTTAAATCATATAGAGCAAAATTACTGCCCCATGTAAAACGGGCAGTATTTTATTAGGCTCTTAATTAAGGTATAGGCGATTAAAAATGATAAATACAATTAGAATGTTTATATCCACCTATAGTTCAAAAGCAATCATGTTTTCTATTTAACAAAGTAAATTAATTACAAGTAAAGATCACTTATAAGAGCATAGCATGCAGAAAAATAAATAAATTCCTATTATTATAAAAACCATTCCCATAGCTCTATGTATAAAACTTTGTCACTGTTTGTATTACTGCACGGCAATATTTTAATCCGCTGGTGTTTCTCGAAACCACGCGCATAGTTAGCTTATCTTATAAGCAAATTTTTACATGCTTGTAAGATAAGCTTCGTTACAACTCTCAAATCTGAAAAAAAGTGTCCTAATTGTGCAAACAGACATTTAGTAGTGCTTAATAGTTGTGCATGATACAATATTTACCGATAAATATTTATACAGTATCTTATGAATGATCAATATCGATTATGTTGGTCATAAGACCACCGAGTGGGCTCTAAAATTTTTGATAAATTATTAGTTTTGAGCCAAGTAATTGAAGTATATTTCCTGAAGTATACTTCCTTTCAAATCGTATGTTGACTATCGTATAATACAATACAATCGAAAAAAAAGTGGTGTTAAATAAAATTCTAAAAATCATAATTTTAAAATATGTCTGAATGTCATATTGGACACAAAATATAATTCGTGTTAACGCGAATTCGTGTAGAACAAGTACAGCACAAGTTTATCTCGGTTAACACGATACTTGTTCTACACCAATCAACGTTAGTACGAATTGTTATTGTAGTATCGAATTAGTGGAAAGATACTGGTAGTATTTTAGTGTATTTTAGTCGGACCGTCATTTACGCAAATATTAATGGAAATATTTGTTCAAAGATTTTAACTTTTGTCTGCTACACTTTCGCGTGAAGCTCATTCATGTAAGGATGACTTGTAGCCTCAAATCAGAGGTGCTACTTCAGAAGCGATGAATCAATAAGCGATATATATCCACGCGACCATCAACAATAACAATAATTGTCATACACGGCCCCACAAAATTTGAAAATTTCTTTCTATCGAAAAAAAATGTATTTTGTTTCAAATTCGCATGAAAAACGGCAGTACTGCCGCGATACGGGCTTCGTCCATTTTAATGTTCGACCAAAATGGAAGAGCTGAAGGCTCAACATGGTTTGACTGAAATATTTTGTTCAATATTATTGTTGCATTTTTGTATATTAATACATACGACACACTCTCATCATATCTGGTTTTTTTTTTCATTGCCATTTTCCACCATATTTTCATAAAATACATCTATTTATGCACATATAACCTCACTTCTCCAACGACAATATAGTCACAATCTTGACTTTTCGACGATCATCCCAATCAAAACCGGTTTTCGGATTTAATTGATCATCAAATGCATTACTATCACACATCAATTTTTGTGAAAACAATCTGGCCTTGACCTACCATGACCTTGTTTCGCATAAATCACATTATGATCTTCCTAATGATCGAACGCAACCACAACAAACTGATTAAGCACCACACACAATCATCATTCATTCGGTGATTTTCTCGCCCCAATAAATCAACGGTATGCTTTTACACAATAACAATAAATGCTTTTGTTAAATTGCGCCCGTATATTCTCTCTATCTTCAACTTTCACTTAACCTTGCAATTGACATGATTTCATCGTTTCCCAATAAATCGCTTAGCATAGATTTTGAAATGTTTGGCACATGCACACAACATTTACTAAATCGGAATGGTTTCTAGTGCGAGAAGAGAGAGAGAGAAAAAAATAAACAAACAAAAAAGTCACAAATTATGCCAATACCAGCGAGTATGTATTTATAAGAAAGTCGAGAGAAAAAATATGCAGCTCTCATTAATCATCTAAAGCCGGAATTACATGCTCGCCGAGTAATGCCAAATGAAGACAAGGTGAGTGTGTAAACGGTCTCCTTGTCTAGTCTCGGCTGTGTTTTTCATGGCAAGCACGCGTGTGTAAATGGTTTGCTCGTCGGCTCTTGTTTGTTTTACGAAGGGATAATGATCCTTTTACTGCTGTGCCTGAGTGTTTATGACCGTCTCGTCCGAGTTCGAAGCCGCTGGAAGCGAAGTCGGTTTTATGCATCAAGTCAAAGGGATTCGAGAGGGTAGCATGTGCTCATTTAAATTTTCGAATTTTTCGCCGGGACTTCAAATATGTGTTTGCGTGTCCCAGATTGAAATAACTCAACGCACACCAGGCAGTTGCAATAGCCACAGCCCGTACCTCAGTCATCGTTCACTGAACTGAACAAAACAGCTCACAACTGTCGAAAGATGCAAAGTGCAATATCCTAAGTAAACAATTCACCCTATGAAAGGTGCATGGTGTATGGTCCGTGTTGTACGGTGCAATATCCTAAGTAAACAATACACCCTATGTCTTGTTGAGTCTCGTCCAATGTCTTGTTGAGTCTTGTTTACTCTTGTACCCGAGACGCTCGTTCCAATGTATAAATCGGGCATAAGGATTTTGGCAAATCATCGGCCATAAATAATTTATAATTTCTTGATTTGAGTGCATAAGAAAATCCGATTCATTTAAATGAAGTCTGTTCGCCTTGAACACTACACTGGAGAAATTCACTTTGGTCTGTATGTACATATGATGCATGTATGCTAAACTAGTGTGAGTGACTGAAGTGTGCAGTTTGAAACAAATGAACGTGATAAAATAGAAAACAAATTTGACCGTGATTTGTTTTCAGTTCGATCAATCGATAGATAAATCATTTGAAAAGTTTGCTTAGTTCTTCTGGTAAACATTTAGTAGGTCATTTCTAGCTGTGTAAAATTGACGTTGGCTGATCAAATTAAACAAGGGAAAGTATTTTGTTTGCTTAGTTACTATGTACATCTGTCTCCACGGCGGGATATTTTCATTGCCGGTTTTTCCCGGTTTCAAGGCGATCACCGAGGTAACGGGATTTTCACTGGTCTAGTAAATATGACGGGCTCTGATATTTCTATCAATTTCTAGCAATTCGTGAAATTATCCTGCACGTATGGGAGCATGAAGAATTGCCAGAAGACTGGTGCAAAGGTATAATATGCCCCACACATAAGAAAGGAGATGTAACTATGTGCAGCAACTATAGGGATATAACATTGTTGAGTACCTCCTATAAGATACTCTCCTCTATCGTGCAAGAACGGATAGCCCCATACGCTAAAGCCATCATCAGACAATATCAATATGGCTTCATCCCAGGCAAATCAACAATTGATCAGATCTTTACTCTCAGGCAGGCGATGGAAAAATGTCTGGAATTCAACATTCCACTGTATCATCAATTTATAGATTTTAAGGCCGTCTATGATAGCATAGCCAGGGTAGAACTGTATAAAGCCATGAGAGAATTTGACATCCCAAACAAACTGACGCGATTGTGTAGGCCGACCATGACCAATGTAACAAGCCAAGTTAAAATAGCCGGATTGCTATCCAGACCGTTCAACATCTTCAATAGGATCCGACAAGGGGATGGTCTGGCTTGCATCCTCTTCAACCTAGCGTTGGAGAACCAATCCGAGACTCTGGCACGTCAATGAGAGGAACTATTGTCACAATGTCCTGCAGATGATAGACCTAATTGGAAGATCAGAGCTAACTGTACGAGAACCCTTCATCCAGATCGAGCGAGCGGCACAAAAACTAGGGCTGCACATAAATGAAGGAAAGACTAAGTACTTGGTGGCATCATCTGCCGAAAAGACATCTAGAGTTGGTCATACCTTCAGGATAGTTGAGCATGAAATTGAAGTAGTGCCATTTTTCAGCTACGTAGGGTCAATCGTAGCAGCTGATAACAACATGGAGGAAGAAATACGCGGGCGGCTGCCCAAATCCAACAAAGCCTATTACAGTCTGTCAAGGCTCCAACCATGGTCCTGCTAATACTCACTTAAGGGTCCGAGACTTGGGTGCTCAGTAAAAGGCACTCTGGTGTCTTAGCCGCGTTCAAGAGAAAAGTCTTGACGAGAATCGCTGTCCCCGTATGTGAAGAAGAGCAATTCCGAAGATGCTACAACCATGAGTTGTACTCTATCTGCCTAGAAGCAGATATAATAACTAAGACAAAGCTCGGTAGACTCCGGTGGAAAGGAAACTTAGCACGATCAACGAGGAGGATCCTGCTCGGAAAACCCTTTGTGGCAGATTTTACGGCAGAAAACAGCGTGGAAAACCTTGCCTGCGCTGGAGGGATGGCGTTGACCAGAACGAATGGAAATGACCAGACCAGAACGAATGGAAATCTGATGGAAAAAACTGTTGACGGAGGCCAGGACTGGACCCCATTTGTAGCGCCGATGATGACTATCTTACGTTCGGCACTTTTAGAATTTGAAATCGTTAGCAATAAAAATCTCAGATTGGTGAATCCTGAACCTTCCTCTATGTAATTTGACCTAAGAAGACCATATTGGCTGTGTAAGGTCTAAATAAAAAGATCTAACTAAGAATCGAAGAATACGAAAAAGACAGAAACAGAAGAAATCTAAATTATTTCAAGAGTGTAAAAGAGTAAACTAATATTGCCAAATATTTAACGAACAAATTAAGGGGGTCCTTAATACCAAGACCGAATTAAAACTGTTGAACTAAAGCCTGCACAACGTTGTCGATGCAGCACTTTCGAATCTTCTTGGTGGTAAACGTATCCTTAAAAATACACTGACGTATGCAAGGAATATTGTGCTTTCAGGTTACAGATAAAGTCAGGCTCAATAAGTTAGAGGAAGTAAGCTAGAAAACATAGTTCGTATAAGCGAGTAAGGTTCGACATGTTTATTCTATGAAGACAGAGTCATTGGAAAGAGACACCAAGGTAAACTCTATCTTCAATTTAGTAATGAAAGACGTTTGAGGAATACTGATGATATCAAATTGTACGGTGATGGTGCAAAACCAAAACATTGTAACTCTAAACTAAAGCAAGCCTAGATCGGCCTGCTGATTATTGAGGTGTTGGTGAGAAATGTCTGAAAATAAGAGAGCATAACTTAAAAGGAAGTTATCCAATGTTATCAAAAAAAAGAAAAAAAAAAGAAAATTTTATAAAAAAGGCACCTAAAATGCTCATCATTCCGTAAAACTTTAACCTATACACTGCCAGGCAATTTTAGATCTTGCCCTGGGTGCCCAAATTCAATCCAATTAGTTAAATTTTGAGCGTGAAACTTCGAGATATTTCGTAAATATCAGGTTCGGTACATATGCTTGCTTCAAGGTATCTTGTATGTACTTGGCAGTGAATGGGTTAAAAGGACTGACAGAAAGAGACACTTTTGACATAAAAAATTGATTTTATTCGAAAAACCATATTTTGGCAACATTAAAAAATGACCTCAGATATATGTTTGGGTATCAAAAGTGTCCTTAACAAAGTCCATTCTGCGTATAGAGCAGCAGGCACAATGCCATCGCGCATTGACAAGCACCGCAATATTTGCGCTTATTTTTGGATAAAGAAGAAGAGAGAAAAGAGACAATGGATAAAGAATAATCTTTAAAAATAAAAATAGATAATAAATATTCGCCTAGCTTCTAATGATGCAATTTGACGACAATGTAACCACTTTAAGCTGCTTATAGTGCTTACCGATGTACTTTTGCTTACTGAGACAGCAAAATGATCACAAGCAGAGAAAATACCACACATTTGGTTTTAAGTCTAAACTCAAATTTAATCCAAAATCCAAAAATTGGATCCTCCTAAATATGTATTTTATATGATAAACGTGTAGATACTTCAGAAAATTTCCGTAGATTCTTCCAATAAATGTAAAAATTCCCTAGATCTAGGGTGAAATTTCCTAGATTGGTAACTCTGAGTCTACCATGATTTGAGGAAAAACCCGTTATCCCCTGCGATAATGAAAAGTACACTTGGAGAATTTTGTAAAATGAAAGGTTTGAAAATTACTAAACGAGTTAAGTGAAACCTGCGATAGCACAATTGCCACAGCAAACCGCATTCGAAAAAGTTTTACAAATAAACTCTAGTGCACAAAACCAGATGAACGACCGATTTTCGAAGAAAGGCGGAGGAAGTGTGTTGATAAATTAGAAGCAATAAAATAATAAGATTCGCAGGTTTAACACAGAAAACTTTCGAATTAAGGAAAGTAAAACACTCGTTACACATTTAATTTCTAAGATATTTATCGCGTGCATTTGAAAATAGAAGCGTGGAACAAAATATATTGATCTGGATGCATTTTAACGTGAGTGCATTTGGAGCTCGCAGGTGCTAATATTTAGGATTTCTTTTAATTATATCCTCCATAGCTATATTTCTGGAGCCAACTACATCTAAATCTCCCTCATCTGATACTTCTATTAGGCGAATAGTTTCCCGGAGAGTCTTGCCGAAAGACAGACACTCATACGTGTACAGCAAAGACCCGCTGTGATACTACGAATAGTACTTTCTCTCTCTCAGCCACTGCACTCTGAAAACCATTCGGTCTCTTTGATAACCTGTACCAAACAGCTGCGATAGCGTTTGATATTGTACAAGAACCAGCAAGATAGTTAATAGCTACTTGTCTATCTGTAAATTTACCACTATTGACTCTAAATACTCAATAATACAGAAGCTAGTCGATAACCTGAAACGTAGCCACCACCTCCGCCTGAAAGACACTATACAAAGTCCGGAATAAGAAGGCACAGCCTAAGATTCACCTCATCTTGGTACATCCCACTACTTACTTTCTTGTTCGGTTTTAAGCTATCAGTATACGCAGAAATTAGCCCATACTCAAGGGTGTACCCTACTCAACTACCAGGAATGGGGCTTAAAAACTCGAAATCCTTTAGATTGTCCGGAACTATGTAGTCAACGTTCGCTGGAGCAGAAACTCCATCGGATAAAGCTATAGAACAGACAGAATCAGCTCTAGTCCATGTCTAGATGCAATACAATCTGACAGCAGAAAGATCAGCGTGCTTTACGATTAGCAAATTAATCGGTAACAGTAGGAATCCGGTGGACCTCTTTCTTCCAAAGTGCAGCCAACCTTCGATTTTTTTCAAACATCAGATGGTAGGCAAACTTCAGTTCAACCTTTGAACGAAACACGCCATGTTATCCTTATCACAAAAATTTTGAAGAACAATGATATTAGCGCTATTCTTGGTAAGAATGCAGACTCGTGATTTCCCCATCAACTTAGAATCCCATCACCTGATTCTCGCCCAGATGCAACGCGAGAAACAGTTATGGATCGTTTGCTGGATGTTTGGCCAACTGTCCGAGTGCCTTTTTGCGGGTTATGTTTAGCGAACTAAGGGTTCATCGGTTCAGAGCCCTTAGCCTCATCATTATTTTATAAACGCAGGGACGATTTCTCGAGCCCGGACTAAATGATGCCCTTCAAGGTCCTTAAGAGTGGCATCGCCAATCCTCCGTCGGAAGAGTCTCACGATTTCCAGAATTTCCTCTGGATCAGAATGGCAAAAGGTCATCAATGATCAGCATTTGGGCCGCCTGGAGATTTCATCCTTAGACACAACCTTAAGTTTGACACGTGGCCTCCAATTTTTTAATCAAATTCAATCTCCTTTGGTTTGCACTAGAGTAGAGAACTAGTGTAACTAGAGTAGAGAAAAATCTCCATCCGAAGACGTCACGCAAATTGACCACGCAGAACTCTACTGATTGAGTTCGGTAGTTTCGGTACAGAGCGGTTGAATATTGTGTGTCGAAAAATGAAACGTTAGTATTTGGAACAGAAATAGGAAACTATACACTTAAAGCATACTTTCGTGTAAAAACCGCATTTGAAGTCGTTTAAAAAGCAGGGCTTTTAGCGCTGCTCTTTAAAGCATCAATCCAAAAAACGGTGAGCTACTACAGTCGCTTAATTTTTTCGTCCATAATGTATTTATTTTCGCTAAAGTTTTGTGAGTAATCGAAATTTAATTACCATAAGTCTATTACTGCAATAATAAGATTATTTGCAAATTTTTGATGGCTATAGATTGACAAATTTGACAAATATATTTATTATATTAGTGGCCGTAGAAACATGCTACGGGTTTAGAGACGAGTTTTGATAGGTTCGATCGATTCTTTTAGTATTTCGAATGCGAGGTTTTCAGAGCTTTTTCGTTCCAACAAAGAGGGATACGTGAACTTCTGGGGGAATTAAGTGAATTAAGGAAGACCTGTTTGTAAAATTGTGGAAATGTATCCCTAATTGCATTATAATGCGACCGGCTTTATAGGGTAAATACGGCAGACTATATTTAAAAAGTAAAGTACGTGTAAACCTGCGCTGAACTGATTCAACAGCGTCAGAGAGGTATTTGAAACGAGGACACCACACTTGACTGCAGTATTCAAGTACAAAATGGACAAGGGTAATAAACAGGTGGATGGATACAAGTAGCAATACTAAATTAATTGTAGCAAGAACAAACCACGAAGCCAGCAATCCGAGAAGCTTTACTAGTGACAGTAAGGACATGAATGTCGAATTTTCGAGTTTGCGATCAAATGTGACTCCAAGATCTGAAAAATGATCGACACAAGAAAGGATAGTGCCATCAATAGCATAAGGAAAGATATGAGTGTGAAGCTTAAGGGAAAAGGACATCGAAAAACACTTGGGTACATTAAGGGACAAACAGTTAATGTTACACCAACCAGAGAGAGCATACAAATCATCCTGAAGAAGCAGAGAGTCAGCAGTATTTTTGATGTCTCGGACGATTTTTAAATCATCTGTATATAGAAGACATAAAGACTTAAAAACCGTGGAAAGGTAATTGATAAATAGATTGAGCAAAATTGGTCCTAAGATGGAACCTTTAGGAACACCAGAAAAAGAGAAGAAAGGTGAGGACGAGAACCCAAAGAGGGAGACAACAAAAGTGCGATCAGTTAAAAACGAAGAGATCCAGGAAAGCAAAAGGTCACGAATGCCATAATGCTTCAGTTTGATAAGAAGCAGCTTATGATTAACATTTAAATCAATTAAATTTTATTTCAATCAAATGAAACAGAGTCAACCCGAACCACGGGAGTCGTATTTCCAGATTTTATCCAAAGCTTGATTATTATTCTCCATACGTTGATTGCTTTATTATATTTTAACGTGAAATTAGTAAACTTTTATTTTCTTACACGCGTCCTACAAAGCACGGTCACGAAAATTTTAACTCAACTAAAAAATGACCATGACAATATTGTCAATTGATAGAGAAGTTAAACTCTACTCAAGACATCAAAGAAACACTTTCTCTATTCCGATTTGCGTGGTGATTAGATTGAATCCTGACATGATAGTAGAGTTTCATACCAAAACGCACTAATCGAGAATGAAGTCAAAATGACGTCAAATAGAGAATTGAATTCTCTATTTGTAAGTCAGAGAAACGAGCCACAGATAAGACTCTCTTTGTGTACCCGAGGCGGCACATCATTGGATGATAATGTCTATGGTTTCATGAACCAGAAAACATGATCACACATCAAGCTTTGAGCTAACCTTACAGCTAGGTTAGTAACTGTGTGAAGTAACTGTCAGTAGTAGAGATAGGAATAAGAAGTAGTAGAGATAGGAATAGGAATAGTAAAATAAATGACAAAAAAAATAATGAGTCAAATGCTAAAATAATTTTAAGATCAAATAAAAAAATATTACATTATTCATTTCTTTATGCTTTATTATTTACATTATTAACTGATGAATAATAACAAACATAATTAAATAATAGATAAAGACGATAATAGATGACCACAGAGTTTTCTTGTTTCCATCTAATTGCCCGTCGCTCTCAGGTTTGTCCATCGTTTTGTTGGCAGCAGTTACTGCAGTGATATGCATCATATTTGTATCCTAAAAGTTGAATGATAGTAAAAATTAATAAGTTCAAATTAATAAATATATAAAGTTAATAATTATAATAAAAAAGTTAATCAATATATATAAAATATGTATAATATATAAAAATCAATAAATATATATATAAATCAATAAATATATAAAGTTAATAATTATAATGAAAAAGTTAATAGTAATGTGTAAATAATGTAAACATAAGCACGAAAAATTAAAGCTAGCTATAAAATTTAATTAGATTTTAAGGATCTAGATATATAATTAAGGGATCCTAGTTACCTTCCAAAGCATTTTATTTTTGGTATTATTTACTTATTTTTGGTATTACTTACTTAATTCGATTGAATTAAGTAAATAATACCAAAAATAAAATGCTTTGGAAGGTAACTAAGATCCCTTAATTATGTATCTAGATCCAATAATTTCATTTCGAATCATTATACGCTTCCGTTAAATTTTACCTTTGAATATATTTAGTCGTTTTTCATCGAATTTACATAGGATATTCTTATGTAAATACACTAATAAATACAAGTAAATTTATTTACAATTTCCTATGATATAATTACTGGTAAAAGATACTTACGAATTGTAGGTTCTTAGATTTTCTGTACGGATTTCCTATGGCGGTCCATATACAAAATTCACTAGTTTTAAATTAATTATCTTCCTTCTACTGATCAATGTTGTTGAAGTAAAGTGTTTAAATACAACAGCGAACATTCGTTATAAATCTTGAATCAACGATCCAACTAATTTTCAATTGGCAAAATATCAAATATTTCGAATGTATTTCGATGAAAATAGAATTGACACATAATGAAGAAATGGCGATGCGATTTGTTGATTTCAAGAGTTTAAGTAGTATGTTCACATGATATATATGCTCACGTGTATGCATGTATTATATAAATCTTTTCCGTTCTATTTTGTGAAGAAATAGATATTTTGTTTCTACTATTTCTCGTAAACTTCACCTTGAATTCGATCGATCATAGAAGAACTTGAAAAAGTTTTCTTAGATGATTCAATGATTGAGAGAAATATATCTGTGTGAGATCAAATACTCATTACTTAGTATACACTACCGTGCAAAAGTTTAAGGACATCATCTAAAAAGGCGATTTTTTGAGTTTGTGATTGTATTTTATTATGTTTAATAGCATTTTATGATTAAATCTTGTGTATAAACTAGAAAATATACTATTTCGTTATGATTTATGTTCATTGAATGCAAATTTCGCATACAATTTTTCAAAAATACTGAAAATATCAAGACAAGTCATATCAGGTTTTTTCCATCAATGTGTCCACCTCGTGCTTTGATGATTGCAGCGCAAATTCTTGGAAGCCTTTCGACCAATATTTGAAGTGTTTCAGTTGCGAGATTGTTCCAAGTCACTTTAAGACTGTCGAACAACTGTTTTTCACTGGTCACCTGCATGTTCTTCACCTGCCGGTCGAGCTCATCCCATAATAATTCGATCGGGTTGATGTCAGGGGATTGCGGCGGCCAATCCATGATTTTGAGCGCACCTTTCTCTTCCTTAGACCGTAGATAGGGTACGCACAGATGGGAGATGTGCTAGGGATCATTATCTTTTTGAAAGGTAAATCCGTTACCGATCAAACGAATGCCGGATGGAATGGCACTTCGTTGAAGAATATTGTGATAGTGTTCCTTCCACATTATTTCGTCGATTTTGACCAGTTCTCCAACACCATCGTAGCTAAAACACCCCCAGTCCATCACGGAGCCTCCGCCATGTTTAACTGTTGGCGCAATACATTGGGGATTAGACCGCTCATCTTTATTTCTACGAACATACTGGCGCCGCCTGGATCCAAAAATCTCGAACTTTGATTCATCGGTCCATAACACAGATTTCCACTGATCTACTGGCCAATCTTTATATTTTCGAGCGAACAATAGTCTTTTCCGCTTGTTTTGTGGTCGTAGAAGTGGTTTCTTCACAGGAACGCGACCAAAATAGCCCTTCTCTCGCAAATGACGTTTGACAGTATCCACCGAAATTGGGTTCATCAGGGTTTCGTTGATTTCAGCACGAATATCTGGTGCTGTTTTGAACCGATTTTGCTTGCTTATCAATAAAATGTGTCGCCATCAGCTTGAGTAGTTTTTTTTTGGTCGACCAGCGCGTTTTCGATTCATATTTGAGTTGGTTTCGGCGAACCGCTTCAAAGTGGTTTCAACTCCACACTTTGAAACACCAATAATATTTGCAATTTCACGAATTGTTTTACCCACTATTCTCAAAATAAGTATTTGTGAACGTTTTTTAAGTGAAATTTCCTTTTTTCGAGACATTTTCAGCGATCACAGTCGGTTTTGCGCGTGTAAACAATAACGGGAATGAATGTGACAGTTGTAGTGCACACAGAGCACAGCAGAGGGCTCAAAGAACCGTTATTTTTTTGACAGGCACTCAAATGATTGAGAATGACTGTTTAAGACATTAGCACTCATATTTAAATAGTTTAAAATGAAATATTAGCTATTATATTTGAAATTACAGCGCAAAAATGATGCTACTTAAAAATAAGTATTTTAGGTTCCTTCATAATTCCATCATTTTGACTAATAATAACCAGCTGATTTAATGCTAATGTATGTAAATCATAATGAAAACGTATGTTTTCTAGTTTAAGCAATCACAAACTCAAAAAAAAACAATCACAAACTCAAAAAATCGAATTTTTCGATGATGTCCTTATACTTTTGCACGGTAGTGTATAAGTCTATGAAAAATATCAATCTTCAAAAACAAGTAAGCAATAATTCAAATTTTCAAATTTTAGATTCTTGCATTTTTACAATTCAATAGGACTTTACGGCAAATGGAATCAAGTAAAAGCCATGTCTCTAAAACTCGCTGTTAGCCGCTATCAAGTGATACGCTGCTGCTCCTGACATTTGCTGAATGAAGGCTGTTGCAGCTATAAATAAATTGCATTCGAAATTAAGTTCATTTGACACAGACTGTATCATAGACAAGCGTAACACTTTCCGGGATGACTTTCATTTTTTTTCGCAATGCGAACGTTTTGTGCGCAACTTAATACTCTCCAAACCATTATTTCAACTTCATTAAAAGCTGTTTGTGTCCTTTTGTTAAATTGAAGTAGTTTAGTTTATGACAGAAAATAGTTAACAAAAAAAAAAAAATTCAAATGTTGTCAGCTTTAGCAGACATTGCTTCCTCATTTTTCGCAAATAATTTTATATATGTATATTTTGTGCGAATCGAACGTGTGATATTAAATTCATGCATAATTCATGCGTTCATGTCTAGTCAAAAAGAAGCTGTTCGAATGAAAAATTGAAATTGAAATGAGCGCGACCGTTAAAAATTAATAAACTATAAAGGTAGCGCGCCCGCGTATATGTTTCGAATACTACTTACGTAAATGTTATGAGAGTAGCAGGTGAATATTGAAATGAAATTTGCATCTGTAGGTGCATCATAGTTTAAAAATTTGCAACATGCTTTGATGAATGAACAGTGCACTGGTGTTTTCGACTTATAGGTTGATAGGTTTCTAAAGATTGGCTTTAAATGAGTTTAAGCAGAGTATATGAAGATGTGACAGATATCACATGAAATTTATGATGGCTTGTGTGTTTTCGGGTTTGTGCAATTGAGTCACCTTCAAACTTCCAGTCATTTAAAACACTTGCTAATATTGTTTACTGAACATTGCATTCATGTTTCATATTCGAAGGTCACTTTTCATGAATAAGAACGATTTCTTTTGTGGAAAGTTTGAAAGAGAAATAACCTTAAAGTGATTTTGTGTATAGAAACATTATCATAAGAAACATTATCAATTACTACTTTATTATAGTCATGGGAGATCAAATATTTTTTTGACATATTTATATATATAAATCAATCATTTTTTACTTCACTCTATACAGTTTATCAAGATATATAAAAACTTGTGTTAGAAAACTTAAAAAAAAAAAAATTTGTGGAGCATCAAAAAAATGTTGATTTTTTTATGCTGGTAGTAATTGATTTGTTCTCATACCATATACATCCTTTCTATCCACGAGTCCTTTAGATAATAGTTCATCAGCAACGTCGTTATTGTAGACATCCCATAGCTGCAGGTGCAGATATTCGATATTATCTCTGCCATCGGAGGAAAGCATTTAAATTCATCAAGCTCATAACAGGACAAATAGTATTGGTCATACATAACAAGTGCCTTGAATGATAGGTTTAGTATCATTTTGCGAAGCTGCTCAGCGGCTTCAACTAATCGACTTCGTCTTTCACCTATGCCAGCGGTTTTACATCGAACCGCTTGAAATGGAAAATAGTCGAAACGTCTATCCCACGTTCGAACATCTTCAAAAGAGATCACACTCGAGTTGCCGTAATCAAGGTAGAAAACCTATGGAGGAAAATTGAATATATTTCAGCTGTTCTACAATGGCGAATCAGAATATTTTATTTACTTTCACAGTCCTTCATCGATAACATTTAGAATCTTCGCCCGATACCAAAAACCGTCCGTATACTTGGCAATCACCAATTCGGGTTGAACTGTGAAATTACAATATTGTATTCATTTGATTCGAATTAAGTTCTCTTCGATTAAGTTATCTGGCATCGATCTTAAAACCTTACGAGTTGCCACGACCGCAAGCGAGTTCATTTTGTAGATTAATGCCTTCAGAGTTGGTCCGTATCGAGATTCCTCTTGCATAATTTGTGCAAAGAAAGATCAACATCTGACAGATCAACATCTGACCTGAGGATATTTAATATCCCAATGTTTGGCAAATTCCCACTAAATGTCCCATGAGTGGAAATTATTGTACGGGACTGTACAAGAGTGGGATGAATGATGCCATACTTGTATGAAAGATCTGGAAATGGAAAGAAACCGCTCTAGCGGTACTAAGAAAATTTTTTGAACAAAGAAAAAGGGGATTCTGATTGGAGGAGGGCCAGCTAACAGACGCAAGTAGAGAGAATTGTGGTGAATTATTGGGAAAGAAAAAAAAAGAATTGAAAATTTGAATTGGTGTTAAGCAAATTTAAACGGATATTACAAAAAGTGACTTGTACTATTAAAAAGTAAAAGAAAAGTTGTTGAAAGTGTGAGTGAAGAAAACAAAATGGTCGTGTTGGCGGCAGAATTAATTGTATGCTGAGACCAAGACGGTTAAGTATGGCAACTTAAGTAAAGAACAATAAGTGTTCGCAAAAAAAAAAGGAATTTGATGGAAGAAAACAAAAATTTTGAATTGGCAATCGAGGCAGAGGACAGCAGGTTCAATTCAGATCGATTGGAGCACCAAATACCGGAATCCATATGATAAATACAGGCGGTTCAATTCAGGTCGATTGGAGGTAAATGTAGTAAAGAGAGTTTTACGAACGTACGTTAGCTTAAACGAATTCTAAATCGAACGCGGTCAACGATGTGATTATAGCACCTAGTACCGGAATCCAAACGATAAATACCGATGTATACATATGCACACTTTATGGAACAAAGACCATCATATCAACGAAGGTTCGTGAGTAAATATTGCAATCCTTAAACATCAGTAACAGATATATACTCAAATATTACTTTTCTTTTGATTATGTTTTCTTGAGAAAAAAACAAGTTATTTAAAGATTAAGTCGAACAAATGTGTTTAAATACATTCATTTTCATACTTATCGGTGTGAGGGAAATTATTGCTGATCCGACTTATTTTATATTTTCTTTTCGCTACTTGGTTTATCTTATTATTTTCATTAACATCTATTTATGTATATTTGCTGTTTATTTTTTGATTTATTTTTTTTTTTGAATATTCTATGAATTACTGTGTGAATGTGAAGATTGGTGTAAACCAATCCCGGCCGGGTTTGGGTAACAATTAGTTAAATACCCACACCGAATTTATAATTTTTGGTTATTTTTTTGGATTTGATTTGAACTATCAACTGATTTTTTTTGTGTTCCTTATCTTTTGATTTTATCGATTTTTTTGTGTTAATTTATTTATGAAATAATATAGATGGAATAATTTTTTTCTTATAAAAATAATGATTCCCGATCTGAGTTTCTTTTCTTTCCCCTACTGTATGTATGTTTTATGTTGGTTTTTGTTTATTTGTTTCAAGTCATACGTTAGCGTGCTGTAGCAAGAAGATCTTCTTCTGACCCAAAGCCCACGCCCGGACTGAGCTAGTCGGCAAAATAGGGCACGCTGGTCTATTAAAAGAAGAAGGTCTTAAAAACTAAATTATGCTGCACTGACGGCGGCTCGAAAGAGTACTGTTGGTTGCAACAAAGATACAAAATGAGAATTAATTTAATCTGATTATTTTTTTCTATCTTTCGAACCTAAATTACTGTTGAATAATAATGGCCATTCCTAATCAAAATGTTTATATCCGTTAGATTATTCAGTGAAATGTATCAATTCAACCTTTTCATTCCTAAAGATGTAACATCTCGATCATAATGTCTACATATTCGAATAACTACATGATAATAAAAACGCACTCATCAGCATTGATCAATTTTTGCAGTTACAATTGATTGATAGCATCCGTAAGTCATTCGTTGGTTCTGCTATCAAAAATTATTTGTGATATGCAAAAATCCCAACCTCAATATCCGTCCCACGGTAGCAGAAACATGCATTGTATACAAAATGAGCACGGCTACGTGAGTATGTGAATCGACAGTTTTATGTTGACCTGCCAGTTGAATTCCATGTGTAAACCGGCAATGATAATGACTGAATCACTTCATTACTTATCAAACATTTGATAAGACTGTATGTACATCGTCTGTGGAAACTTACAAAACTATTAAATTTCAACGGAAAAGGTTGTTGCGCTCTAATTGCATGCAGTATAACTGGCTTCTTTTATCTCATTTTTATCTAATTACAAATTTTCCATTGTCGGGATGTCAAATAAGTTTTATATCAATTTAATTTTATCGACAGCAAAGTAAAAAAAGCGAAATTGCATTATTAGATAATACTTGCTTTTAAGTCATTGTTGCATTTTTTTTAAAAATATTAAATAAAATATTTATACTTAAAACTTGTAGTGGCGGAGTGCACCATCCTAATCTAATTTTACTGAAAAACTTTCATCTTCGATCGGTCCTTCCTATGCTGCTATATATGACGAACGATGTCTTTGAGTTGCTGAGTCAAACGATACACGGTCCTTTCAAATTCCGCTGTAATTTTCAAGCCAAACTGTTGTTTTTTTAAACCAATGTGAATTCGCTCACAAATCACAACACTCTCTTATTCGGCTGATGTTTGAATTTAGATGATTGTTAATCATTTCATGTGCAGGGTTCAGCTGTTGCAGATCTGAAATGAGCTTTACTTGGCCCCCTCGATGTCCAAGAATGCGGCAAGCATATATTCCTTAAGAGCAAGAGATTCCTCGACTGTAAAGTCTGCTAGTTGTATCCTGAACTATGATATAAATATAATAAATAGCTCGTATTTTAATTTACATGGTTCCAATGTGATTTTTCAGCAGCCTTTTAAAAACCGGATAGTATCTTTATCTAGCATCCTTGAAAGAGTTTGGAGATTTCCATAGCTGTTCAATTTTTTCTATTCGTTCTAGCGACATCAAGTCTGAGATTATATTTAGATCTGGTGGGATAACCGTGATAACAAAATTGCTTTATAGATATCGAAAGTTTTATATTAATATTGAGTAACCTCTATATTATCTTAGAAATTTCCATAAGTTATCCCTTACATTAAACTTTTCTGTTTGTCTGTATAGTATCTCACTTGGAGTCATTCTATCAAGCCCAATAATCCTATTGAGTATTCAATCAATGGAGTTAATATTCGTCTGTGAAGTTTAACTCCAATGCAATATACCAAAAGTAACCTTAGGCAGTACATAAGACTTCAGATCATATTTTTCCAACTTAAATCTTATATTACTTATGTTAGGAGACCAAGATAATCTGTCCTCTATAATTAGTCCTAAATATCTAGATCTGGCTACTCTTTGAATCTCGTCTCCATTCTTAGGTTGAGACAGATCTCACTTTTATTAATCTGCTTGAATACCATGTAACAAGTTTTGTCAATCCGTTTCCCAAAAGCCAGGACCCATACGCAATTAAATCATTATTAATTCGCTGTTCCAGAAGCTCAGTAGAGTTAGCAGAAAATAGCAACCAGACTAGAGAAATATATGTATATGACAAATAAAAAGTAAAAATAAAGTTGGCCATAGTATTGACCCTTGAGGAACACCGATGTTTATAGTTCATCATTTAATCGTAAGTACCAGGATTTTTCTGTCTTTTAGAAAGCTATCAATTATCGCCAGTGCCGAGTCTCTTATTCCAAGTTCGCTTAGGCTTTCTAACAAAATGGATTGATTAACCGTATCAAAGACCTTCCCTAAATCAATAAGTTCAGAAGTTCACTACCTATAAATAAATTGTAAGCCATCTGTTATTGCTGATGTTGGAGCTATATCTGCGGAACGATCTCTGATTTTCTAGACTTGACTTCATGCTGTTTTCCAACAAGAATTGACTACTTTCGGCCGTTTACCTCAACGTTTTGCTTGCATCTGGCTCCACTTCTTTTGTAGAACTTGGGCTCATACTTCTTGTGGCATTCACGACTGATGTGTCTTTTCTTTCCGCAGTTCCAACATCCTGAGGTTTCATCACTTGATAATTATCTGATCGTTTTTCTTCTTCGATATTTACATTCTTCGCGCATTTGACGCGTCCTAACATCGATTCAAATCGCCCGTTTCATCGATTCATTAAAGCATCTTTTAGTGTCAGTTTTTCCTCCAACCGAAAGGCCATCTGCTTTTTTTCTAGTACTTGGATGAAAGCACCCTTCGCTGTTTCATGCTGATGTTCTCGATCTAATGTACACCGTTCGGCAGAAGTTCTGTTACGTTCAAACTGGCCGCTAAATCTGCAATACCGACAGTTCTATCTGCGAACCGATTGTTTCTGATGAAACTTCAAACAGTTGTGCACTAACGGCACAAGTCGGTTTGTTTACATTGGTACACACAAAAAAAATTTCACTATGGAAATTAAACGCAATTCTGTGATCGCTCTTCATTTGGGCAAAAAATCAACAATGGACATTGTTCGAGAGCTGAAACACCTCAAAATCAACAGACAGTTTGTGTACGGAACCATAAAACGATACAATGAGACCGGTAGCATGAATGACAAACCCAGAAGTGGCCGCCCGAAAAGTGGAACAACAAAAAAAATCGTCAAGAACGTCAAAGATCGAATTCGTCGAAATCCACGTCGAAGTGCGAACGAAATGGCAAAAAATATGGAAATATCATCCCGATCCATGTCGCGTATATTGAAAAAGGACCTTGGACTCAAGCCGTACAAGCGCCAAAAAGTGCATGATCTCACCGCTAAGCAAAAAAAAGTTAGACTGGATCGATCAAAATTGTTGCTCCGTCGACTCGCTCGTGGCGATTTTCCGAACATTGTGTTCTCCGATGAGAAAAACTTTCCACTTGAACAATATTTGAACAAACAAAATGATCGTGTTTGGTTTAAAGAAAGGTCAAGCGATAATTTGGACCATCGCACAGTCGGCCGAAACCAACATCCACCACAAGTTATGGTGTGGGCAGCCGTGGCCGCAAATGGGCGCTCTCCAATCGTGTTCATCGAGCCTGGTGTCAAAGTGAATGCCACATACTATCGGAAAAAAGTCCTAGAAGCTGCTTTGAAGCCGTGGGCACGAAAACAATTCGGTTCGGAGCCATGGACTTTTCAACAAGACTCAGCACCGGCTCATAAAGCACGTGTGAACCAAGAATGGCTAAAAAGCAATGTTCCAAACTTCATTTCGCACATCGAATGGCCATCGAAATCTCCCGACGCAAACCCGCTAGACTATTGTCTCTGGTCCATTTTGGAGACCAAGGTGGGCGCTAAAAAATACAGTAGTATGGATGAATTCAAGAAAGCCATTGTTCGAGAATGGGCCAAAATACCAGAAGATACCATTCGAGCCTCATGCGATGCGTTCAAAGACCGTTTGAAGGAAATTGTCAAAGCAAAAGGTGGTCATATCGAGCGAAAGTGATCAAAATCTAAAAATTCCATTGTTTTCCAGCATTTTTGACTTTAGTGTTAATAAAAATTATTTTCCGATCAGATTTTATGGCCTCTTTTTTACGTAACAGAATTTCTGCCAAACGGTGTAGGATAAAACAGAAAATGTGGTCGTTCAATGTCCTGAGCCAGCTACTGTAAGGTGTCCCCTACTTTTTATGTGCGCGCTCTTAACAATAAACGATAAACTTCCTCCTGATGACTTTCATCATTTGCCATATCTAGAGCGTACTAAAATTAAAATAGCTCGGCTGATTTTCCATTGGAACTGTGTACAAGATTTCCACTGTGGTTCCTCTTCAGGACACTATGAGCAAAGAAGCACGTTTCCAATCATTCCACCGGTTATTCTCTCACCTGCTTGAAACTGCTTCTGCAGATGGTCCAAGAGGTTTGTCTTATTTTCTGTCTAACTTATTTTTGAGAATTAATTCAAATATAAAAGCTCCGAATCCGATCTCAGTACATCTATTTGTTTTTCGAGTACCTCCAGCTTACATGCTAAATTCCCAAAATACTCTCTTCATTTCCGCTGTCTAGCTCTTGTTTAACTTCCGCTATTTAGCTCTTGTTAGCATATTGTTGTTGGAGCTGTTATTTGATTTCTTTCAACTTTAGCAGACTTTTTTAGCCTGCGAGTTATATTCTACCGATCACGTTTTTGGCATTGTTGATTCAGTTTCTGATCCCATCATTGATCCATGTCTAATACTTACTGATAATGTTTTACGGTTTGTTTTTGATTCAACTGCTTGTTGTTTTCAGGTCATTTATTAATATCAAAAATAGTTTTAAGTAGCAAATTCGTTATCAGATATTTTTCACGCAGCTTTGTTTGTGATCCGTTTCATCATTCGGAAATTTAAACATTTTTGGATCTATGCTCTCCTTGTTTATACCTTCTTTGTCGTGGTTGCAAAGCTGCTTCCTTCGCGCACTCGACTTTAAACTCTGCTATGTTGACTCGTACACTAATTTCGGAGTTGCTCATTGGTAAGTCCAATCTCCTTCTCACAATAATCACCTAACAGGAATTTTTCTTCAGTCAGCACACTATGAATGTTCATGTTTTCCAAAAAAAAACCTTGTCCGCAAATTTAATGTCACTATGAATTTCCAACGCAAAATATTTCCACTTCTGACAACAGTTGTTGTTTTTTTTCCTGGGCTGTGAATCTTTGCGTTCGTGAAGCTAAACAGTTTTTTCTCTAAACTAAACATACTTTTTTTCCATTAAGATTTAGAGAATGCCCGCGTACGTATAACTTTCGAAACTCAAAATAAATATTTTACTATATTTTACACAATTCGTGGTTGGACTATTTATAGGCACAAAACGCCTTCAACTCGGCGAGGTGGATAGACATTCTCCGGGCCCTTCAATGGAAGTGCCATATCCCTGGCTACTTGCTAACTATGATGCCTGACTACCTTAGAGACTGATGGCTGCTCTACGACACTGATGATGGAGTCAGAAGGAAGCCTGTCACCTCAGGTGCGGCACAGAGGCCTGTCATAGGACCTGACCTCTGGGACGTCATGTACGATAATCTCATACGCTTGGAAATGCCTGCGGATGTGTTCCTAGCAGGTTACACTGATGACGTCGCAGCGGTAGCCTCTTTTAGATCTACCGATTTCGCTCAACTTAGACTTAAACAATTCATGAGGAGGGTGAATCGGTGGATGACTGAACACGGCCTCCAGCTGGCAGTCTCGAAGACAGAGATTGTCATGCTGACGAAGCGGAGGAGACCAACTATCATAGCCGTGACAGTTGGCTTCGTCGAGGTCCAGACCAGCAAGTCGGTCAGGTATCTGGCAGTGACCCTGGACCACTGTGACCAAATCGGGCTATTTCCCGCCAATTGGGCTACCTAAAATTTGAATTCGCGGGACGTTTTTTCATTTCGCGGAATGGCGGTTTTTGGGCTATCTATTTTTATGAAAAACTATATTTGGGCTATACAGTAAAACCTACTAATCGGGACACTGTATGATCAAACCACCTGAACAATTGAGCTATAAAATCACCGCACATACTATTTCTTGAAGAAAATTCACTCTGTAATCGGGCAACCTTTAGAATTGGACCGTGATGACGACGGAAATTATATATCGTTGGAAAATTTTGCAGCCACTGGGAGAAAGCGGTTGAAATTAAATTTTCCATACCACCAGATAGATAAATTGGTGTATTGATGATGACAACCAATTCCATCTTGCTATATGGAGCCAAAATTTGGGGAGATGCGCTTCGAACTAACAAGTTCCGGGAGTGCATTGCCAGTGTCCAGCGCAGGGGTGTCGTCTGTAGCTACCGCGCGGTCTTAGAAGAGGCTGTGATAGTTGCATCGGTAGTAATGCCGATCGATCTGCTAGAGCGAGAACGCCTCTTCCTTGCGTTCTCGCTCTAGCAGATCGATCGGCATTCCCTCAAAGTTTTGGCGCACGCGCGTACGATAACCCTCCAACTTTGGCAACAACGTTGGAAGTGATAAAAGACACTGGACGGCTAAGCTAATTAGTATTATTGAGCCTTGGCTTAACCGGAGCTACGGTAAACAAAGGTAAACTTTTACCTTTGTCAATTCTTGATAGGGCACGGTTACTTCCGGAAATACCTGAACAGAATGGGTAAGGTGCCGGTACTGTATGATTCAGCACACATTCTTTATGTGAAGCCGCTTCGTAAGTTTGAGGCACACCATTGAGTCCACGATCGGTTTGGTAATGCCTCAAACGATCGTGGATACAATGCTGCGAAACGAGGAGAACTGGTGCGCAGTCTCAACATGCGTTGAGAAAGCACTGCACATAATGTAGGAGGAGGGTTGCCTTGCCGACCCATAAGCTGTGGCATTTTTAAAGTCCGTGGTTGCCAATGGGTGAGTCAGCAAGACTGGATCGAAGACCGGGTATACTTAGGCGGATCCCGATTCGAATCGGAACTTCATGTTCATTTTTTAGTTTGTCAAACCTCCCACACCCCGTGGTGGTTGGTCACTCGGGGATCTGGTAAGTAGATTTTTTTTTTTACCATTTACACTAGGGGAAAAAAGTAGTATACACTCCGCTGTAAAATGATAAGAATTCCCCTCAATTTTCCTAAGTTTTCAGAAACTGTAAAGAACGAAAAACCCAAGTACTTGCGCTATTGAACTAATGAAAGGTTACTGAAATTTCAATGGCAAAAGTATTCCTTAGGGTTAGTTATCGGTATAACAGCCGGTACTTAAGGCCGTGTTCTGCTCTAGAGAGCCGAAATTTGGGGGTTTTTTCAGGTGCGATGATAAAAAAATAAATATTTTTGACATCCATTTTTCTACCACATATTTATTCATCCTTTAAAATTATGTAAAGAAAATTTGAAAAAAAAATCCATAATTCTGCGAGTTACAAGTTGGCAAAGTGGAGATGGGGGAAAAACAGCCTCTCCTGGTTGACACAATTGCGACTCTCAGGGTTATATGAAAAAAGAAAAGAAAACAGATTCTTAATTAGTAGAAATGTCGTTATAGCCCCTACTTCAGGCAAAGAAAAAAAAAGAAAAATTCGTAAAATGGCGGCTGATTAAAACAAAGACTTTTTTGCCGTCTTTTCTCACGATTTTCAACTTTCTAATAATAGTTATAAACAAAATTTCGCTATAAATCTGGTAGGGGCTACAGAGTGTTATATAGAGCAGGTTCATAAAAAATTTCAAGTAAATCGATTCATTACAACTTGAGATATCATGTCCACCGTATCGAAAAATGTGGTTTCGACAAAAACGCGTTTAAAGATTCGATTGAAGTTTCAGACAGTTTAAGTCATATAATGGTACTTATACTTACATTTTATGAATCGGCAATTCCTGGTCCATACAATTCCCCTTGGATTCATTCAAAATCAAAGTTTTCTGCTGTTCTTTCTGCTAGACGAGTTGTTCGAGCTTCCTTCGAAGCATTAGAAATCTGAAGTTCAGAGCGGTGTGCTCGCTGTTTATTGCGCTAACATTGCTGTAACTCCATAAATAATTAAAAATTTTGAAGTTTCCTTTGTAGGGTATATTCTTCAAAGACTAAACATTGAAAATATGCACACACATAAATTACGATTTTGTCACAATTCTAGATCAGAAGACGGCCTTAAGTAAAATTGAAAATTCCCGTAGTAATTATGCAAATATTCCTGGTTGTATTGGGCTAAAATGACAATAGCAACTCTAAAACATTGTAGGTATTAAATCATAAATATCCCAGGAGAATGACCTCTATTTTCACGACCAGATGATGAGAAAGCACAAAAGAAAACCACAAAAATACATTTCACAAAGCTCATCCTTCTTTTCATCTGCTCTAAATGTCTTCCGTTGATCATAGCGACATTGAATACTTCAAAGACTAAATAAATTTATCAATGTCCCGCTCAAGTCTGCTTCGTACTTTCAATCTACTAGCCGACTCGAAAAAGCTTAAATTAAATTGTCAACTTAATCCCCGATACGAATATATACCTACCTACACACCGAAAATATTTTCAAAAACTAATTTCACAGTCAGACAAGGAAGATTGGCAATTGATAATTGCGTGCAGTTTTGCAAGGCCAAAAACGTACATTGACTTCAAAGTGCATACAGAATTAGCTCGTTCGCAACAATACTGTACGTACGACAAGTCGAGTGTACATACAAAGCATAAACGAAAAAAATTACTGTTAATCACCCGTACAATGCGATTACGCGGTTAAACTACTCAAGTGTACGGCTGCCAGCTTATAATAAATGAAATCACACATGATACTCAGTTCGAGTTCAAATAGAAGGACATGCAATTGAACCATTGTTTTTCGTACATTCACCAACAAAAAACAAGAGGAAGAAAATTTGCTGGATAGAAGAAAAAGAGGATGGAAAAAAGATGAAAGCTTTTTTCGGTTCAGTAGCTTTTGGTATTGTATCCAAGCTTGACAGATACTAATCACATTAGGCGATTCGTACAGATACACTTAATTTAAAATGTGCACTGATCTTTGTCGAAACAAATGACCTTTATCGCATCAGTAGGAGTCGTAAAAAGACCGGAAGTAATTTCCGTATTCCGTATTCTGTTTTTCTAAGCTAAACGAATTAATGAGATTGTCGTAATTTGTTGAAATATCTGTATTAGTATCGTGTATGTTAATAAATAATATTGATATTTATGTGGACGTTTTGTTTCGACGAGGAAGGTTAGTTTTGTCAAATCAAAACATATTTGTAATTGATTTAGAAAAAAATATGTAGCCGAGTTCTAGGATAAGCACTTGGATCATGAAAAACGAAGTGAAGTTTTGTGTCAGTAAGTTTGATACCGGAACATTGAGACAAGCGTGTAATAAAGACTCTTTGTTTGATGCGAAATTTGGTGTTTGGTGTTAGTAAAGATTATAAAATTTACATAAGTATGTGGGTGTGTGTTTTTTTTTCGTCGCTGGAAGGTGGAAATCTTCTAGAAGATGTTTCAGGGCTCCTGCCTGGATCATGTTGGATTTTTACCAACTAAAACCACCTCCTTCTTCCACACTCCCCACGGGACTAGACGGAGAGAAATTTCGGCAGTGATTTTTACTAGAGTGGATAATATAATTTACTATTCCGAAAATTCCATATAAAAACATGAATGTTATTAAAATTTGATGAACATTTACTATTTTCCTGCAAATAATAGTCAATTCCATTACATACTACAACTCACTCATGTTCATTGCGCTGTAGTAAAGACATTCATATATACATAATTCACAACAAAGTAGTAAAATGTGTAGTGCAATTGATTACAAAAGTAATGGGGTAAAAAATTACTGCTATTGCAATAAAATTAATTGCAAATTTTTTATAATTTCATTACACTTTTCTCTCCGTGTACTTATTCAGTATTATTTCGCGGGGGTGGATCAGCCATTAGCTGCTACTACGCATCCTTTCTTCTTCCTTCTTTCTGTCCCTCTCCGCGTCACGCAGTTTGCTGTGAATATTTTTAATTGTTTTTTCGACGGCATTCCACGCACTTTGGGATTTCAGCATACAGTTTACGATATTTACCGCTGATATCCTTTTGCCTAGTTCTGTCTCTAGGCTACTTCTATATACATCAAAGCGGGGACAGCTGAACATAGCGTGTTCCGCATCCTCGGGTACATTTTTGCAGGCTCGACAGTCCGGTGAGGTGTCGAGTCCAAAGCGATGCAGATAATACCGATAACCGCCATGTCCGCTCAAGAATTGGGTTAGGTCATAGTTTGTTTCTCCGTGGCTTCTTGAAGCCCATTGCGCAACGTTGGGGATTAATTTGTACATCCAACGCCCGTTTTGCGCCTCTTTCCAGTTACCCTGCCATAAGCGCATTGACATTAGCCTTTGAATCTTCCGCGTGCTTGCTGTTCGTGCTTCATTTTTATAAAGTCGAAGCGCTTCACCCGCAATAATTTCGATGGGCAGCACACTGGCTATAACACACGTTGCCTCATAGGACGTTGTTCGAAAGGTGGAGCAAGTTCGAAGTGCAATCAGTCGGTAGGCTGCTTGCATTTTTCGGCGATTCGATTTTATGTGTAGCGCTGGTGCCCACACTGGTGCTGCATATTTTAGAATAGAGGTTTGAAGCTCAGTTTGCTGTCGATAGTTACCTCTAGGTATTTTATAGCAGGCTGCGAGGTAATTATACAGTCATCAACCTTTATTCGTACTACTGGTAGTTTCCTCCGCTTCGTGATTAGTACCATTTCCGTCTTATGGTCGGCTTGTTTGAGCCCAGCGCAACTAAGCCATGCTTTAATCGTCCAGATTGCTTCGATTGCGTAAATTTCGACTTCTGCAAGGTGACGGGATGGAATCACGATGCCAATATCGTCGGCGAAGCCTACCACCACCACCACCACCACCACCACATTTCTGGATACTCGTAGCCTAAGTATCCCGTCGTACATTACGTTCCAAAGTAGGGGGCCAAGAACAGATCCCTGTGGTACTCCCGCCGTTAATAGGTAGAGTTTCGGTCCTTCGTCTGAGTCGTAGCGTAAGGTTCTTTCCTTGAAGTAATTGACGATTATAGATGCCAAATAGCGTAACACTCCATTATCGACCAGAGCGCTTATAATACGGCTCCACCTCGCGGAGTTAAAGGCGTTCTTTACGTCTAACGTGACCACGGCGCAGCATCCTCCTTTATCTCTCGCGTTCATTGCGATGTCCGACACCATTCTGACAGCGTCCACAGTTGATCGCCCTTTTCGAAAACCGAATTGTCGATCCGATAGTCCGTTTTTGCTTTCGATTTCCGACAGCAATCGTTCATATATCACTCGCTCGAAAATCTTTCCCATCGTATTCAGCACGCATATTGGCCTATAAGATGATGCCTCTCTAATAGGTTTATCCTGCTTGGGCAGGAGCACCAGCTTCTGCTGCTTCCATTGCTTGGGAAAAACGCCTTCCCGTAAGCACGTTGTGAAAGTATCAGCGAAGACATTTGGTATCCCCTTTACCGCCAGCTTTGTTCGGTATCGCATCCAATCCGGGCGCTCTTTCGTCACCGGTTTTGCGTATAGCTGCCAATATTTCTTCTCTTCTTACCGCCGGCACGTTTTGAGGGTCTACCTGTATTGCCGCTAGGCTATCGTTTCGATTCTGTGGGAATAACGTTGTGACTATTTCCTGGAGCATTTTCGGACACTTTATTTGAGGAGAATTCTTTCGCTTTATTGTAGTCATAACGGCTTTGTACCCTCCACCCCATGGATCGGAATCGGCCTCTTTACACAGCTTTCTGAAGTGCTCTCTCTTGCTCTTAGCGATCGCTAGTTGTAGGTTCTTCCGGGCGTATTTGTACTGGTTCTGCAAGTCCTCTTAGTCTGGAGTATTCCTGCGGCGCTGGCTACGTCGTCTAGTTTCAAGACATTTTTTCCGAAGCTCCTGGATTTCTGCATTCCACCAATAATTTGCCTTCCTGGCCTTGTGGAGAGAACGCCGTGGCATGGAGACATCACATGCCCGCTGTATCTCGCTGATGATTCGCGCGGCCTTCGTCAACGCAGTTCCGTCCATTTCCATATCAGGAGGTAGCATTTCCCGGAACATTTCTTCATCTAGCTTTTTTTGATGACCAGCCAAGCATGTTTTTTTCCCTGGGAACTCGCACACATTGTGTTTTTGTTACGTTCGCAGTTCACCGTAGCTATTATGGCCTGATGGTCACTGTGCGTGTAGTGCTTGCTAACCAACCACTGCAAGTCTTTCACTAGAGCGTCGCTCACAAAAGTGAGGTCTACGATGGATCCAAGCTGGTGAATACATTTTTTTTTTACAATTGGCTCGTAAATAGCTAATATCTCAGAACTGTATGATTGATGAGCCATTAAGTTTTCTAAGCAACTATAGATAAATACAAAGTCCTAGCCAGCCACTACATATTCCTCCCCATTGAATTCACTATTTCACAATATCCACTGCATTTTAATGTAATAACATTCATTTATGCTATAATTGTTCTTGGTAATACGACTGGCCAATCCAATGTACAATTTTATACACGTGTAATAAATGAAAATCACGTTTTCTATTAATTCGCTTCGTAATGGTTATCGTAAGAATTTACATTTTATTTACCATAAAGATACATAAATTATTTTCCATTGAAAATACAACTCTTGTGAAAAATCGCAACAAATAACTTATTCTAGAATGAAAAGTAAACACGTAAACAATAATATGAGTAAATAATTGTTTATAGTTGAATCATCGAAAATGCATTTATATATTCTCATTCGATAGCTAATAGTGTACTATAAGAACGATTGAAGCAGATTAAAGTGTTTGCGCACTGTAAATTTACTTAAATTACAGACTTCACACTACTATCTATTTTTTTTTATGTTATTGATGTCATATTAGACATACTTTGTATGCAGCGGTCGATTTGAAACGTGGTGATTTCATGTTTGATCTGACGAGTTTCATTATTGAAAGAAAAACAGAACTATTGAGTGTAGTTTGATGAACTGATTTGCTATGATTCAATTATTGCATAATATTATTTGTAGATTTTCATTAATGATCGTAAAATAAAAAACATATTTCTTTTGTTTCATTGCAGGTAAGTCGTCATGAAATTTGATTTTCTATTAAAAACGCAGCTGATTTTATTGACGTCATAAATTGCAAGGTACTGTATTGTTCGCGTATATCAATATGTTAAAACTGACTGTTTAAAATGTTTCAAAAATGAATGAACTCTGAATTCTCATTCCCGTCAGACCTCTGAAGAACAGCTTTCCCTTAGTCGTCCTGCAACGACAGCCAGCTTCAGTGATGATAAACTCTACACTTATGAAAGAGGTGCATAGTACAACATACCCAAAAAATCAACAAAAAATAAACGTAAACACGTATTTTATGAAAAAACGACAATGGTTTTTATGTACGCATTTTTTAAAGTCAAGTGTGTTTCTTTCTGTACATGGATTGAGTATAGAAGCATGTATGTAAATAATTGGCTGCGATCAGCGGCAGAAGTTGGTAAAACACGCGTGCATAAAGTAACGCGTGCATGTTTTGTCAGCGGAAAAATATTATAATGTATATTGTTACCACTACGAAGCCTGGTGACAAGATCCTGCAATATAAAAATGTAGCAAGTTTGGTAGCGGACATACTGCTAACTACAGAGTTTGCCCAGTGGTTCAATATCCGAAAGTAAAGGTGATCCAACCTCAAAGCCGTGTTTAACAGGCTCTGAATATTGCAACCAATAGACCAGTCTCCATTCCAGTAACCCTTGTACCCTCATCTCTATTGACTCCTGGCATCAAATATGCGAACGCAATCAAATTAAACGCACACGGATCTGTTAAAACCACTGCTCAAATCAGCTCTAATCAAGAAATTTATTTGGCAACGCTGTTAGACAATATGAATAAATTCACGACGATAAATAAAACATACAAAGCCAAAACATCTTGTTCTAATTTCTTATTGAAAACAAATGAATTCATGCAATTTGGAATGCGAATGATATTGTCCAGCATAAAACGGAAATATCCTGCTTTATATCAACTTACAACATTGATATGTTCCTCATATTGGAAACCCACCTTACGCAACAAAGTAATAAATTTGACATCCTGGGCTTATGCTTGAGTTACAATCAATGCAACCAACATTCGCTGCCAAGTTTTGTTGGTGGAACGAGTTAAGCCGCGTTTCCAATGTTGGAGTGAGCTTTCGCCGAATCTCAGAGTAGAGCTGGCCTGTTCCCAATGACGGATTTTCGAAATTCGAAAATGGTGATGACATTTTGTGCTTTGAAAACTCAAAGCTGTAGCACTCATTGCTAGTTTGGGGGCATTTCATGAAAAGCTAAAATAATCGGAATTTTTTCTAGATTTCCTGAAAACAAACGATTAAATCGATCAAATTAGCTAGTAATTTGTATAATATATATAATAATTTGTAATACATATGTTATATAAATAATAAATTCAGATGTTATATAAATTAATAATTTGAATGTTCGCTTGGAGTTTAAACATGATAAATTCACTTTCAGAACTAGACCGCGTTTTCAATGCTGGCTTAGAGTACACATTAGCTGTCATAAAGGCTAAAGTTACCCTTATCATTTTTCTTTACTTGTTGATCGTTCGATATCGACTGAACTTATCCTGCGAGATTTTGAATCAGGAATTTCTGTAAGAATAAAACGATGAGTGGACAGTAATTGGTGCTGCCATTCTTGATTACTTCGAAACGATGATTTTGGGATAGGTTTGGGTGAAGGTAAAAGTACGTTTGCAGCTGAATGTGTAGATGGAGGTATCTGAGCTGAGCGTATTAATGTCATGGAAAATTACTCTTGGCCATTTACTAATTTCCAATATTTTTGGTGAGCAAAAAGCACACTACGTCACTTTGAATCCAACATTTAGCTGACAATGGCGCTTAAATGATGCGAATTACTTTGGATGAAAAAAAATTAAACCATGCCCAGATTACTTGGCTGGAATGCACATGACACCATGGCCAACGACTTTATTACAATTCGGTCAAGAAAGGCCGAATCATTTACCATTTAGGTATGTGCAATGTGCTGTAGTTTGCAAGGAATACTTTAGCAGATTTTCAAATTATCATTGATGCTGAACATTAAGTAGGTATGTAGCAGATAGATTTGATTTTCTTCGAAAGGCACGTAAAAATATATGTTTATGGTATGTACTTTTATGATATATAAAAGTAATACAAAATTCTAATATGGGATAATCATGTATAAAATTTTTTTTCAATCGATGTGTTATTGATTGTGTTTTATAAAGGCAAACTATTCTCATTTATTCCGCGAATTTAATTTTCAGCAGCATCATTGTTTTTATCAAGGACTATATTGCTTCACCTTTAAATATCAAAAACGTAATAATTACAACATTTCACTCGAAATTTTGATGAGGCATTTTATTCTTGACCCCCAGGAGAAAAAAGGCCAATCGAAATCGCATACGCCTTTGGTTTGTCCATTTGCCGGCAATGCCTACTCCAACCTCACAACTTTGAACACTTGAAATCATTCGAATTTGAATTTCGAAGGTACAACGACATCTGTCGTAACACATATTTGAATTTAATTTTCAATAACTATTTTTATCACAGATGGGTTATGAATTTGTTTCATTATTGATTTCAATGCACAAATCATCCATCCAACTGTATTTTCTATGACATTATCTTTTTTTTAACGCGGAAAAAAACACTTTACACTTCATTTTAAACAGAGCTTTCAGCAACGCCTTCTATTGAAAAGTAGTGAATTTAAAAATTCGAAAATGTCCGAAAAGCTTCACGCTGTAGTTGAAATAGGTCCTACTCTAGAGTTCAACCACAGATTTTAGAGATTGATTAGAGAGGGAGGAAGATATGTGCAAGTGCATGAGAGCAAAAGTGTACGCAAACACATTTCACTCCAAGCCAGCATTGGAAACGCGGCATTACAATCAATGCAACACAACATTTTCCGTCATCTGTCACTGGCTATATTAACGAAATTGTGGTCTGATAATATGGATCCTTTACAGTCTCGGAAAGTGATATCAGTGAGTATTTGATCCTTTAAAAGCTGCAGCGTATATTGCAGAGCAAAAATGAGCAAAAGAAAAACAAATTTTGATTGTCATTTGCATATGACATTTCCCATTTCCCGGACTCTCATAGGAACAGGTGGAATTGGATATTTTCAAAAATGTTGTTGCCATGCCAAGTTTGGGATATGAGCAAACTCTGCTGCGCAACAAAGTTGTGTTGCATCATTCTAACTGCTCTCATACGTTCTCATGGGTTCAAACTCATTTTGTTGTGCAACAAATGTTGGTTGCATTGATTGTAACTCAGGCTTTAATCTTTTACGGCACCAAACACCCAGATGGCAAAGCTAGAGGTAGGTATAATAACTCAGCGAAGATTAAATCCAAATCCCGTTAATTTGATATGGCTAAATCTAATTTGTCAAGCATATCTCAGCAATGTATCAATATCTCATCTTAACATTAGGCTCACCGGAAAACGGCACATTTAGGTAGAAAAAAAAACAATTGAAGCTCAAATTTTTCAACTTCAAATAGATGCTCAATAGAAGATCAAAGCTTTCTCTCGATTCCAAAGTCCTCGTCTGTCCTAAAACCAATCTGGACCTATGGATTACGACTTTGGGCAGATGCTCGCCCATCAAACATCAACATTATCCAGAGCACCCAATCAAAAATACTTAAAACTATTACCGTAGCCCCATAGTACTTCCGTGACGCTATTCTTCATAAAAACCTGCGGTTTGACACGATTCGAGAGGAATCCAAAAACCGCAGTGGAAAATGTATTGCAACTCTTACACATCATCTCAACAAGCTGGCCAAATTGTACTAACTCATCGTAAATTTCAACGTTTGAAAACAACTGACCCATTAGACCTTCAATTTTTAATGTTGAATAAAAAATAAATAAATCGCTTCAAAGTCACTGTTGAAGTAACTCCTGTAATTCACGCTTCCGAAAATGGTATCAACAAACAACTTGCCCGAAAGGAACGCGTAGCAGCTGCCCGGGAGAACTCCCATCTCATAGAAGTCATCAATCAATGCATTGCCCTTCCTGCGTGACAGATGGCTTCATTTTTCAGGTTGATTTCAAAGACAGCTTTTGTTCTAATTTTTTTCTTAAATACTCTTGATTGCACATAGAAATAAAAACTGTGATACAAAGATATCTAAATTCGACTCGAGTTACTTTCCCGCAACTGCAATCGAATGCTTCAATCGAAAGATTTGAATGCAAACAATTACCTGATTTGGTTTTTCCCCTCTCTATTTTGATTCTTCTATTTGAAACACAAACATTTTTCTTTCCGACAGTATGTGAGTTCAGCAAGAAATACGTTTGAAGTAACCTCCGGCCCTAACATGAGAAACGAAGAAATTCTCTCATTATTACGGAGCCGGATTTTACAGAATTGTATTGCCCATTACAGCACTGTTTTTAATTTGCTCTAGTTTCTCAATGGAATGAATGCAAATTTGATGTTTCCGTTCCTACTAGACTAAACTGCTTTGCTCTGGAATCGCTATTGGAGTTAAGCGGACAAATCTTTGCACTCAAATGAAATAGAACTTGCCCAAATCCGTACTCGTCTAGACTTTTTCTCAAAAAAAACCTTATTAAATCCAATGATCTAATCTCGCCGGTTCGCTTCGTCTATTCTATCGTCAATCGCAGCTCCTCGCCACTCTTGGCTGTTATCTCTCTCGCCCACCAGCTAACCCGTTGCCGTTCTTGGACCAACGAACTTGTCAGCTTACACGATATGCTTGGCCAGTCAACCGGTCCCACATTTTCAAATCTTTATGTGCGTAGTGCAATGCTAATTAATGCAAGTCAAATGCAACGTATGACCGATTAGGCTAATAGATACGTTGCATTCGATCTACCTTTCATTGGGCCGCATTTATGTATTTGTTTGGTGGATAAGTAGTGAACAACTATTCCGCAGCAATCGTGGGGACGACCCACCCTATGAGAAAGGTCTCACCGCCGTGCAGGTAGGCTGCTTCTTAACAGTTATCCTTGGCGTGGTACAAACCCGTCGATAAACTTTTGTCGCCTTTAATTTTGTGGGCAGTAAGACCTATTTGCGGCGAAGAAACTTTCGGGCGAGTTTGACCCTAAAACGGTCTGACGCAATGTTGAGAGTGAAAACCTCCTAACGCGGGAAAAACGTTTTCGCTTGACTATGTGAATTATACATCTGTGCGTACCCAAACAAATTATGCCAAAAATTACATAGCCATATTAAACACACATATTAAAAGATCAATCGATCCTATGCTGATCTCGCAGTCGCAGCATGCTTATACCAAAGGTAAGTCTGTTGAGACCGCTCTTCACGTCCTTATTGAGCAAGTAGAGAAATCTCTTGCTCTAAAGGAATACACGCTTGCTGTCTTCCTGGACATCGAGGGGGCCTTCAACAACGTTAATTCTAACGCAATTGTTGAGGCTCTCTCGGTGCTGCATGTGGATGAACGGTTGGTTGCTTTTATTGTGCAGCTTCTCAAAAGTAGAGTTGTAATCTCTACGCTGGGTAATGCCAGCGTAAGACGAGGAGTCAGCACGGGCACACCTCAGGGTGGAGTTCTCTCTCCCCTGCTGTGGAACATCACGGTGAATACTCTTCTAAGGAAGCTGGACCGCGCCGGCTGCAAAGTGATTGCTTACGCAGACGACATAGCTGTTTCAGTGTCGGGAAAGTATTTATCTACGCTATCGGAGAGGTTAAATCACTCTCTTGACATAATTTCGCGTTGGAGTCGTGAGTGCGGCTTGAATGTGAATCCTAATAAAACGGAGCTAGTGCTGTTTACAAGGAGGTACAAAGTTCCTGATTTTGAGTTACCCAAATTGAATGGGGTCTCCATTAACTTGAGCCAGAAGGTCAAATACTTAGGGCTGATCCTTGACTCGAAGTTACTATGGACGTACAATGTGGCAGAAAGAGCTCGGAAGGCTTTCAACGCACTTTACTGTTGCAAAAGGGCCATAGGGGCGAGTTGGGGATTGCAGCCTCGTACTGTTGCTTGGCTTTACACTGCTGTGGTGGAACCAATTCTGTTGTTTGGGGTGGCGTTCTGGTGGCAGGCTGCTCTTAAGGCTACCTGCAAAGGGCAGCTTGAAAAAGTGCGAAGAATGGCTGCACTACAGGTAACTGGAGCGCTCCGCTCCACTCCTACTAAGGCACTGTTTGTGCTGCTACATTGGCTTCCAACCAACCTACTGATCTCACAGCAAGCTAATCTTGCTGCTGTGAGACTAAACTGTATCTCAGCATGGAATAGGACAGAGTTCGGTCATGCGAGGATCTTGGTCGAGGGAGTACCCGCACCAGCGGTTGTTGACTACAACGCCCCTCAATGCATACTGGATTTGGAGTTTACAACTCGCATTCCATGCAGGGAGGAATGGTGTGATGGTATCACCCTTGATAATGGGCTTATCCATGTGTACACTGACGGCTCAAAGCTAAACAATAGAGTTGGGAGTGGTGTATACTCAGATGAGCTGAATCTCAAGCTGTCCCTCCGTCTACCAGACCACTGTAGTGTCTTTCAGGCGGAGGTGGTGGCTATTTATCAGGCAGTCGACTGGCTTCTGTGTAATCGAATATTCGGGGTCAATATTGGTATTTTCACAGATAGCCAAGCGGCTATTAAGTCCCTTGCTGGTCCTTGTACAATGTCCAAGATTGTTGCTGAATGCCGTGCATCTCTTAGGGAGATGTCGAGACATTCGGTTGTTCAATTGATTTGGGTACCTGGACATAGGGGTTTTCAGGGCAACTGTGAGGCCGATGAGCTAGCAAGGCTTGGAACTTTGCTACCTGAGGTCTCTTGCTCCTTTTCAATAGGTATACCGATGACATCGGTCAAACTGGCCATAAGGCAAAAATATATTGAGGACGCTAAGAAGTCCTGGGCAGATGAATCTTCCTGTGTGATAACAAGGCAGTCCTGGGTATCCATGCATGCGCATCGCACCAGGCAGCTTTTAGGCTTAACTCGAAGCGCCCTTCGTTGCACTGTGGGCGTTCTAACGGGCCACTGCCTCATAGGACGGCACGCACAACGTTTGGGCGTAGAGTTTAATGACTTCTGTCGGAGCTGTGGCTCTGAGGATGAGGAGGAAACCGTCCTTCACCTCATGTGTCAGTGTCCGGCTTTGGCAAGGAGAAGACTGGCGGCACTTGGTGCACCCTTTCTCTCAAACCTGACGGAACTGTCCCTGGTAGAGCTAAAGGGGATAGTCCGGTTTCTCAAAGGAAGCAAATGGTTTCCTGACTTTAGTGAGTAGAAGAGAGTCACTAAAATTATTGTGGTATCACAACGGGCCTCTTCTGTGCCTATGTGTGCTGGTCGTCAGGCCTCTGAAGATCGGCAGCCACGTTAACCTAACCTAACCTACATAGCCAAAGTATCTGATTAAGCTTAGCTGCATGTAACAGCTGAACTACGGCGGACAGAAGTTCTAAGTGCTTCTTAACTGTCGGACTAGTGTCGGACATGCAGCTGCATCAGTCTGGACATAGCTTGTGGTCCGTTATACAGGCCAAAAGGCATGGCCGTACCATGGTATAGTAGTCTGCTAGGTACAGTAAACATCGTTTTCTCCCTAGATTCATGATCCAAAGAAATATACTCACCCTTTATTGCCACGTCATTCACTCGCCGGATATCTAAACATAGATGTACTTTACCTGGATTGCGTACTAACGTCACGGGTGAACTTTTTCTTCAATCACTCCTAAGAAAGACATACGGTCTAATTCATAAAACAACAGTTACTGGACCGCTGGAGAAATAGCATAGTGTATCTGTTTAATAGGTTTCGCGGAGCCAGTATCAATGTGGTAACAAAACAAAGGAATTTTTTCCAAGTCGCAAAACATTGAATGGCAGAAACTGTTGCTTCACTAGCTCTAGACGCCGCTGATACCCAGGAAGCAACTGATGAAAGCGAACAGCTGAAGCCCCGAGAAAAGCCTTAAAATCAGAGATTTGTATTAGTGCAATACGAAACATAGGATGGAACAATCGAGCCAAGATGGGCCAAAGATGGAACAATCAAAAATTGTACCACCTCCATGCGGCCGGTGAATCACACTAGCGCACTCACCTATCCCAGAACAGAAGCTGTTTGACTCTACGCAGTAAGGGCGACATCTGCAGCACAAGATCCTTGATCAGGTCCAAAGATCCCGCTCTGAGTATACTTATGCTAGCTCCACTTTCGAGGAACCCAATGAACTTCCGATCTTTATCGCGTGAGTAAAATAATTAATTTAACACTTTATGTTAATAGAACAATTTTTATTTATCACTATTTTATAATAGGATTAAATTAATTAAATTAAAACTTTATGTTAATAGAACAATTGTTATTTCTTTATCACTATTTTATAATAGGATTAACTTGCCTGTTTGACGGCTGTCTTAAGACTAACTTCTTATAGTTACCTGAAGAAGCATTACGACATCGGACACCTCACATCCTGTGCATTTCCACGATTCTGAATAATAACGTACATTGCTGAAAATGCACAAAATGTGTTTTCGCAATTTCAAATAGATCTACATCTCTAGACTAAACATTTTCCAGTCTAGGCGAGAACTTGACTCCACTTCGGTCACGTTGCTGGCCGAAGTGTGGGAATTTGTTTTTGTGGAATGCGAGGTCTCCGATAACGTAACTCGTGCGGTGTCAGATTTGAATCTGCGCAAGTTTGTTTCAGCAGTTTTCTGAGGCTGAAGAATCTCAATTATCGCACGAACTGCGAATTTGGTTCCAAAAGCAAGGAGCGTGCACGATAAGAGGTTCGGTCACCGCTAGATACCGACCAACAAGAGGGTGTTCCGGAACACTCTACCAGAGTCTGACTTATAGACAAAGTTGTTTGAGTCGTAATGCCAGCGGTATTTGCCGTCTGAAAAAACGGCTTCTGAAAGTCCTCGCCGCCCTATTGGTGACACCATAGCACCAGTTTGACATTGATAGTCTTATCCACAGTCTCAGGGCGCGCTTGTTGATTGACAGACAGACCGCCTCAAATCACCGTATTCGATACAATTCGTCTGGGTTTTCCCGGGCTGCTGGATATTATACATCTGAGCTTTAGCATGTCAGGAGTCCCACAACTATTGTAGAATATTTTACAACGTTGGAAGAATTAATTTTCTTCATTCAATTTAGCGTGGATCTACTATTATGGTGGAGCTCAACTGCAGAGAAATAATCTTAGGAAATATAATTGCCAGATAATCAGTTTTCTGTTAAGAGATTCGGACTATATTTTGAAAGGTAGAGCACTGGTTCCTAATGTGTGCGGTCTGTGGTTCGAATCCAGCCATGGACGGTCGACTTTGAGTTTTCCTAACCGTAGTAGGCACCGGAGCTAATTTTTTTTTCAAGTTTGCTTTTAAACATCTGGAAAATGGAGGAAAAAAAACTTACAAACAGTATCTGATAATAAGTATAGTTTATGCAAATGTCTGCTTCACTTCGGTCGACGGAATATTAAATTTGAATTTATTGCTATCAATGGCAGAAAATTAAACAAATAGCTTATTAATTTCAATAGTGAATGTATAAGCAGATTATTTTCTATCACGAAACGGCTAGTAAATCAATCATTTTCCCAGCCATTATAACAGTCATCTGGTATTGAATTTCGACACAAACAAGTTTTCAGCAAATCAGTTCCAGGCCGACATGCAAGTGCAACTTAATTAGTCGTCGCTATAGTGAAATTTACTGGAAAAATTTATTTTTCAGCATAGTAAACACCACACTCCATAAATACCACAAACACAGTCAACTGCAGTTGTAGCTATTATTTTCATTATATCGCCAGAAGAGATTGCACTTGAGCAATTAGCTTATAGCCTGACTGGATTGACGATAAAAGTAACAAGCTGTGCTTATGAAAACTCAGGTGCTTCGTTGCTACACATTGTTTGATTCAAATGCAATTTAAAATTATGAAACCGGTTTACTGTATCTAGTTGATGATGCTAGTTTTATATGAGATTGCTACAACCCTTGATTAAATTAAAGGGAAAATAACGGTTACTTTGAGTGGTTAATGTTATTTGGAAATTTGCAATGGTGTCGAAAATTGCATCTTCTCAACCGACGAATGAAGTTTTTGTTTGTTTTGAAGTTCATTTCGTAAGATTTATTTGCATTCAGTTAGGACACTTTATCTCGTCCCACTGCTACTGCAGTGTCCAAATTAAACACCAAAAACTTCTTCGCTCGAGTGCTTCGCCATCAAAGTCGGCGGACGTGCAAGACACATATTTCAGTTGTTGACCGATTTGCATACTAAAAAAAACACCACTGTCACTGGAAATTTATTTTCTTTTGTGCAACTTTCCCTTAAAAGCAACCGAATCGCCGCCTCCATACCTCTTCGCGGTGTGCGTACTCATATACATCTCATTCACGAGCGACTGCGAAACTTGTCTAGCAATTAAGTTTCAATCAATCAACGCTGACATGATTTTCTTACTATTATCTTAATCGGCCAGTCGCCAAAAGTACGATACGGATGGCGTGGAGTGACGTGAAGATATTTTCTCATTTGACGAATTGAGCGGCAAAATGGGTCAGTCAGTCAATTGACGACTAGGCTAGTAAAAATAGCGTAATAAATTTTGAGTCAAGTTTTTTATTACTCGTCGGTACGCTTGGTTTTGTTTTCATTGTAATTGATTGTAATTGTTATGGTTGTTCGCGAGACTACGGGTCGTTCACATCAGAAAATATTGAAATGAGTGCGTGCCGAACGCACTTCAGCATGATTTTTATGTGGGATATGTCGTTAGGCTGATTTGTAATGACGTTTATGAAGTTTTGGAAATAATTATTGGAAATTTCATACTAAAGTTAGTCCAGAAGGTAAAATATTTGTCCCTCCAGTAGCTTATTTTTTCTATTCGATTATTTTCCAACTCAATCAAACTATCTCAGCATTTGTTTGAATGCTATTAAATAATGCAGAACGTTTGAAAAGTTGGAAAACTATTGCGTTGTGGTGTCACATCCCCGGCACAGTCAAAGCCCTTGAAACGTGATGGCGACTACGCAGAACACTACACCATATACCAACGTGACACAAAACACCAGTTTCAATTGCGAATTGCACATTTTCCGTTAAATTGCTTGTCTCTACCTACATATGTACATACATCGAAATGGTAAACTTTCGCTCGCGTTCGAATATAATTTCCATTAGATCACGTGCCCCGGCACATCCAACAGATGTCTGTTATTGTAACTAGGTCCATGCCGCACCTTTTCGATACAATTGACTATCCAGGTGACTCGAAGACATTTGAAAGAAAATCAATATAGGTCACTCACATATACATCACTTCATTGCCAGACAATCTGAGCTAGTAGCTGCGAATAATTTTCTTTGAAATACGTTTGGTGTCTCCATAGCCTGAATTCTGTTCCGTGGATATCGGGCGAAAGTGCTATGAAAACGCGAGTTTCTAAAGGTACATTTAGACTCTCCTCGAAGCATGACAATTATTGCCGAGTACGAGAGTTTGAATGGTCTCCTCGTCAATTCTCGCCTATTTTGCTCCATTCACACACATGCCAATCCATGGCAAGTATCATGTGCCAAATAGATATTGGCCGAGCCCAGGCGAGCCGAGTGTGTGGACGGTCCAGACAAGCGACTTTGACAGGTGTCAGAGGCGCTCGTCCGCTTTCCGATCGGAATGGGTTTTGGGCACGAGCCAAGGCGATTCGTGACGAGCTGTCAAATGCCGTCCACATGTTGGCGGCCTCGTCTGACTTCGGCTCGCCTGGGCTCGGCCAATATCTATTTGGCACATCAGAGTGTGAATGGTTTTTCCCTGACGCCTACCTGTTTTAATAGGGGCTCGTCTTAGCTCGAGGTCGTTCAAAATGTTGTCGTTTTTACGTATCGGGCCAAAGGGATTAGAAAAAAGGTCTGCTGCTGGCTCCGTTGATATTTACAAATCGATATGGTTTACCTGCGAAATCGTGGACAAGATACATCGTACCGGCCAAGATGCATGAGTACGAATAGATAATTTCTGATTAGAGCAAAATGCTCCCTACCTACACCACATGTATATCTGCGCACTTCAACTTCACACCCTTTGAAACTAAAATTTTTTTATGTCGTATTGAGATGAGAAAAGGGTCTTTCGCTTAAATAAACTATTTTTAAGTGAAGACTTTGAATACTCGTCGAACGTTTTGGGAAGTAATTTCACAAGTGCCTTGACAAAACGTTCGCCATATGTGTAATCGGGGCATAATAAGTGGGATATTCAAATGTTTGAAATTTAGGTCTGACAAGTACTTATGTTAATGTGGGCGATTATTGAGCATATTCTTGGCGTAGAAAAAGTTTATTTGCTTGTGGTCTGAGTGGCATTAAATTATAGTACGGGATGCAAATTGAATTAATGTTTAGATTGCACGTTTCTCAAGATTATTCGAGAGGAAAAAAGTGTTCATGTTTTGATGATATTCAGAAACCTTTTTTGAGAAAACAAATTTAAATATTTACACCATAGCATATGTTGGGTGCAAAATGTAGTACATTCTTTTTGCAAGGGAAATATTAGCAGTCTCACGTGTTTGATTTATTAATCAATCATTTAATGCAACAGATTTATTGCAGCAGGAGAACCTGACCATCAATGTTGAGGAAAGCAAATTCGTCCAAAAGGAAATTCGATACATGGAAGATGTAACCAGTAATGGAGCTCTAAAGACTGATTCCGAAAAAGTATCAGGTATCATTTCGTATTCAAATCATAGAACGGTCAAATCCTTGTGTGTTCCTTTATCTGTCCTCTTTCACCTTAGCAATTCTTCCAGCACTTTTCCTTCTTCCTGGAAATCCGCAAATTTATTTTTCCATCCTAAAAGCCCTCTCGTCCTGCGTCTTCGAATATCGGCCCATATCCCATCTATCTTGCTTCAGTAAGCTTCTCGAACGAGTTATTTACAATAGAGTATATCCTATAATTGAACCTCTTCTCGCTTCTGAGCAACATGGTTTCGTCAAAGGTAAGTCAACAGTTTCCAACTTACTTTCGTTCACCAATATTGTTGCCTCCACCATCGACCAGCAAAAACAAGTGGATGTATTATATACAGACTTTTTCAAGACTTTAGACTCTATGAACCATGAAATTCTCCTCTCAAAGCTCGATGGTTTCAATATCTCGGGTCAATTCCGCTTTTGGTTTTCTTCATACCTTCGCGATCGTGCTTGTTTTGTAGCGGCTCACTCTTGTTTTTCTTCGCCCTTCTATCCTACTTGTGGTGTTCCGCAAGGATCGATTCTTGGTCCTCACCTTTTCTCCTGTTTATAAATGATCTTCATTCCCTCTTCAACTCCCCGTGTCTTTTGTACGCTGACGATCTGAAAATATTCAGGTTGATTGAATCAGTAGGTAATAAATAATCAACTGGTAATAAATAATCAACTGGTACTCTGTCAATTGTAGGCGCGTTTTTTTGCTCCTCTATCCAGCACAGAACAGGGTATACGCATTGGAAACAACAACACTCCTGTCCCAGTGAATTCACTAGTACACAAATTTTATTCCTCATATGTAGTTCACGTGCTGAACTATAGAATGTGCTGATAGAAAAAAGAAAAGCTTATGAGAAGTTGTTTTTTTTTGCAGCGAGGTAGTTTTGGTTTTTTCAAGGTTATGTTGAATGTTTTGGTAGTTAGGAAATTAGAAAAAGCCCTCATGTGTTGAAAAGTAAAAGAGGTAATTTTCTGTTAGTTGTTTTTCTTTTTTCTATCGATTTGTGGTAGTTTATACTCGTTATTTTCTCCCTTTATTTTCAGCTGTTTTGTGCTACCACAGCGAATACAGCAACCTATGTCAGTCTTAGCGAATGCACTGTTGTTTTGTACTAGATCGTTTTTTTTGCGGCATAGTTCTATTCTCTTCTGTATCGGAGCAAAAAAACGCACCTTGTATTAATCTTAAAGTTGCTAGATGCTTCCAGCTGTCCTTTACATGTAAATTATCGGCTTCATTCTTACAGCGGCCCAGACCTTTCACTCATATTTCCTCGTGTGTACATCTGTACATCTCCTTCGTGCGTACTGTCCTCGAATATTGTTGTTAAATTTGGTGTCCTCATTATCGCTTCAAGTTCAGGAATGCAAGTTCAGCATTCCTTACTGTGAGTATAGTATGCGTCTTTCCATCCTTCAAATACCTACCCCCCTGTCATGCAGAGTGTATCTTGACGAATGTCTCCTGTAAAAAATTATTAATGGTTCTATTACATACATCCCATATTTTCTGTTCGTCACCCGATACGTTTTTTCATTTACTCTCAACGTACCCTTTGCTCGTACTCATACATATTTTTACTCTGCACTTTTAAGCTTGCCTTTCGCCTTCGTTACGCACTTTTAAAAAAAAAGTTAAGAACAAGCGTTTTTTCTTACGAAATAAATTGATTAAGTTGCTGAATTTCAAACATAATTTTTTTATTGAATTTATAATTAGATTTTATTTACCGCCTTTTATATACTCTGTTTAGTTTGAATTTATTGTCTTTATCTTTATTCTTTTGTTTTTGAAGTTTTGTCCCTTATCTTATTATCATTCTTTTCTTGTTTGTCTTTTCTTTTATATATAAGTTTATTCTTTCTATAGTCTTTAATTAGATTTGTATCTGTTGTTAGAGAATAATAAATAAATAAATAAATAAGACGTGAGTCCGGATGGAAGACGTTTTATCCCGAATTTGGCATCTTTTACTTCACCATTAGAGAGCTTGAGTAGCCTAGTGGGTAGAACACTGGCTTCTTGCGTGTGGGGTCCTTAGTTTGAATCCAGGATCAAACGAGGGTTCGTGCACCAAGCTTTAAGTTCACCTAGCTCTGATTAGGTACCTGCTTTAAATCAAGGTAAAAGTGGGTCATGGAACTAATTAGTCCACACTCGTTTTCATAATGATTGACAAATTGTAATGAAGCTCTCTACCAGCTTCAACCCCTAGACCCGTACGACGGTTGCCGTGGGATTACTTTACATTTACTTCAACATTAACGGACTTATTGAAAGTCAAAAACAAAGTTCGTGTGCACGGAGGCGGCCAATAGGGCTTTCAAAGAAACCAAAAAACTTTTGCTGGTTAACCTTGATTTTTCCCTTCATTTCTTTATTCAGTGTGATGCAAGTGCCACCGGCATCGGGAGATTAAAAAGAATCATTATGGTGAGTAGCATCCCATTGCATTTATGTCGGCAAAGCTAAATGCGGCACAATGCAACTACAGCGTCAGAGAGTTAGATTGCTTAGCTGCGGTGCAAAGCATCAAACGTTTTCGGGCATACGTCGAGTTACTGCCCTGCACCGTTATCACGGACCAAGCAAGTTTGAAATGGTTGAAATGGCGCAAAGGAACTTGTCGTGAAGATTAGTGCGGAGGAGCCAAATATTACAAGGGTTTAATTTCAACATGAAGCATCGAGGAGGCACTCAAAATGTCGTTCCAGATGATTTGTCATGAGCACGCGGCTCTGGTGATGAACCTGAATAATATGCAGTTGTTTGCCTTCCCGAGCATCATCAGTTGCTGGGGAATATTCCGACACAGGCCTTCCAAGATCTTGACTACACGAATCTGGTTCGGCAGATCGAACAACGTGACGAACGGGGTGGTGTACATTCATCAAGAATCCAATGGAGGTCTCGACTTAGATATTCCACGGGCAAAGGTGGAGTTACTTGAAAGAGATAGACAAACACTGCTGGCACGTAGTCACGACAGCTTTTTAGGATCATATTGTGGTATTCGAAAAAATCTGGAAGTTTGGTGACGTTATTATTTCTGGCCATGACTTCGTCAAAATGTGACCAGCTACAGTCAAATCTCGCTACTATGCCATTCTCGCTACTATGCCACTCTCGCTACTATGCCAGTTGCGCACGATTCGCCCAAAATTACATACAAAATATATTGCGACCTCCTAATGTCGCTACTACGCCACTCGCAAACTCAAGAGGGCAGTCATATTTATCTTTGCGGTACCTCTGTTGCACACTCACGCACTTGTGATGTCGTACTGCAGTGAAAGTAGCCTACAATGTTAGCTCAGAAGCGCAAGTGGGCTGAGTTTGCGCTGAAGGAGAAGAAAGAGTTCATCGATGCCGCGAAAAACGAGCCGAACCAGTCTAAGCTAATAAGAATTGGGGCAACGAAGTCAAGAGAACCACAGTGAAGAGCATTCGCAGCAAGAAGGATGGAATCAAAGATGGAGTTCCATTGAAGCACATGAAGCTAAGACAAGCTGATAACCCGAAGTTCGATGAGGGCATGCTAATTCGGTTGAAACAAACAAACGGGCAGAATCTGCCCGTCAATGGCGATCTGATGTAGGAGGAGACAATTAAAGTGGCCGAGCTGATGCACCTCCTGAAATGCATGGCGAGCGATGGTTGGCTGGACAATTTAAAAAAACGCCACGGCATAACGTTCAAGACATGCAGGGCGAAGCTGAGCAGTAAAATCCCAATCTCTTATTGAACCTTCAATAAGAGTTTGGGATTTCAACCTGGACGAAACTGGACTCTTCTGGCAGCTGCTTCCGAACAAGACTATGGCTTTGAGGGGAGAGGGGTGCATCGGAGGAAAAAAAGTAAGCAAAAAATCACTCTTTTGGTTGGAGCGAACTTGAGCGGCAGCGAGAAGACACCTCTCCTGGTGATCGACAATTCCAAGAAACCCCGTGCGTTCAGGAATAAGGCGATTCCCGTGAAATGCAATACTAATTCGAAGGTATGGATGACGGCAGAGATTTTCGAGGAAATGTTGACAGACGACTCGGTCAGCAAAACCGTAGCGTACTGCTCTGTTTCGATAACTTCATTGGTTACCCTCCCTACCTCCATATGGACAACATCGAAATTCTCAACCAATGGGTCAAAGAATTGTAGAGAATCTTAAGCACCATTACAAAAAGCTCCTGCTGTTCCGCCGGTTCGAGGCCATGGAGAAAAGAAACGAGTTTAAGTTCACACTGTTCCACGCTCTACACTTTGCCCGGCGTCAGTGAGTCGACGATCAGAAACTGTTTCGCGAAGGCCAAGTTCATCGAAGAGGAAATACAAACGGAGCCAGAGGATGCTGAGCTGCTAGAGATCTGGGAAGCCCTGCCTGCCGCGGAAAAGACACACGAGAACGACACAATTGAGCTGTATGACTTTTTCACAGCCGACGAGTGCCTCGCGAATGGCGGGTTTTTCACGCTAGAGGGGATAGCGGAGGAGGTAGTGCACAACGAGGAGCCGGTGGAAAGTAAAGACGACGAGGTAACTGTCGAAGAGGAAAATTTTTCGTTAGCAAAAACCCGGCGCGCATGGAGCACTAACCAAAAGTTCAAGCAGCAGAGAAGCAGAGGTCTCAGGGTCATCTAGACGTGTGACTGGCTAGACAACGAAATGCACGAAATCAACAGAAAGAAGATGCGCTAGCCAACAATTTTTGACAGCCTTGGGTTTAACTGATAGCAAACTTGGCAGAGTAAAGCCGAATACTATGCATAATCCTTCAGTAATAGCAGTAACTAGTGTAACTTTGAATTTGAATACATACAATGATAGAGAGACATTAACATTTCTTGGTTTCATTCAATCCCAAAATATATACATTGATTCAGAAAAAGCAGTTTGTCGAGGCGTTTTCCCTCGATAATATGCAATTCGCGCTACTATGCCACTTTCGCTCGGTCTCGCCGGGTGGCATAGTAGCCAGATTTGACTGTATATTAATGATTGCTCTACTTGCAAACAAGTTATACCACGAATACTGCAATGAGACCACCTAAGGATTTAAGATCGGCCGATGCAACGTTTGTTTATCGACTTGCTCAAAGTTCAGAAATACCGAGTTGCTGGTGGTGCCCTACCAAAAGCAACAGCGGAATCGATGGTGAAATTTTTGAAAGAGAATACATTCTTGATCTTTGGCGTACCCGAAACAGTACATTCTGATAATGAAGTTTAATTCGTGTCCAAGCACTTTTCTGAATTTCTGGCTCAGTAGGGGGTGAATCATTGTTACATTTCTTTTTACACACCTCAAGCCAACCCATCTGAAAGGGCAAACCCATCTGTCCTCACTGCGATTCGAGCCTACATAGGGGACGATCGTCCCCCCCATTTCTTGATGTTCGACAACCAAACAATTCATCATGGTTCGGAGTATGCACTTTTGAAACCTTTACAGGCTTTTGAGGATAGAGAAGTGTTATTAGCACCAAATTGTGACCTTTTTTCGAGGGATAAATTGTCAGGTGAAAATGAAACTGGTTGAGATATATGCTAAAGAAGCAAAACGTTACAACTTGAAAAGTCAAGTAAAGCATTTCACCGCCGGACAGGATGTATGGGTGCGTAATCATGCACTCAGCTGCGCAGCTGATCGTTTCGCTGCTAAATTTGCCCCGAAGTTTATTATGCCTGGTTTACACATATGGCGAACGTTTCGTCGAGGAACTTGTGAAATTACTTCCTTCCATATCTTCGTATGTAAAAAAAACAGCCGAGAATAAACAAAGGGACCATTTACACACTCGGCTCGCCAACATTTGCCATGTGTGTAAACGCGGCATTAGGGTAACGATTAAGCGAAAGGTTGCTCAGGTGTCTTATGAGATTATGGATATTAAAGGCAAGATTTCGGGGATTTATCACGTCAGGGTTTTGAAGGTGAAAAGGTTGAGTTGTGGAATTGCCTGATGAAGGAAACAACGTGTTGTAGATTGATGGATTTTTGTAACCTGACTTTGAGATCTCAGGATCAGAGTCGTCCCCACGATTTGTTGTGTGACTTCAATTCTTCATTTGCTGGTTTTTGTGGCGTCGGATCTTCACGAGACAGGAAGGCAGCTTCAATGTCTTCTAGCAAGATTATTGTTTGTTCGGGCGCGATACTTCAAACGTATTAATATAGATCAAATAAAAAAATCGTTTTCGTACTTCAGCAAATGATTTAGGCCATCATTTGTGAGACCGCGTTCAGATAAGTTAAACAGCAAATGCCGTATTCTCATTCGCCAGCTAACGCTGTGATCGAACTAGATTTTCTATAGCCAAAAGGTCAGTAAAAAAAATATCCACGACGGCATAGAATTCCTCGATTTGCATGCCACTCGGGATCAGTGCTGCCACTTTGGATACCTTCGTATCATTTTGGATACGAATCGAATTTGAAAAATCTGGATGATACCATGATACGTTGTGCCCAAAATGGATAGTTTTCTGATAAATTTTAATTTACCTGCACGAAAGCGTGTATTCATAACAATAACTTTTTGATTGTACAATTTAACCATACTGTTATATTTATCCACTTCGAATGGAAGTAGCGGCATTTTCTTTCGAAAAAGTTTGGCGTGCTATTCAAAATGGGCATTAGCATGATGTGATTCAAGAAACGGACAAGAAAGAAAATGTATCTGAAGAAGTAGCTCAGGAACTATAAAAAATGTACAATAATTTATAATATATAATAATTTATAATGCTCAATACTTTATATAGAGGTAAGTAGGTGAATTCTCTCAACCCTCAAAATATATAGGCCGCTGCTGAAATATATTTTATTCCATTACTGAATGCATTTCCCATCTAACCTAAGAGTTATGCAGAATTAATTAGTTGCAAAATGGTCTCAATTTTCCATAGTCCAGCGGCCTCTGAAAGGCACAAGAGAGGCCCGCTATGTCGTCACAATAATTTATTACTCTCTCCCACTCACTGAAATCAGGAAATCATCTACTTCCTTTAACGAACCGCCCTATCCCATTTAAATTGACCAGGGGCAGGTCACTCAGCTTTGAGAGAAAGGATACTGCCACCCTTCTCCTTGCAAAAGCCGGGCACTGGCACATAAGATGGAGGACTGATCCTCCTCACCTTCGAGCTCCAACAGAAGTTGTGTAACCCTGTGCACAATCATTGCGCATACCAAACAAAGAACGCTCACAGTGCACCGCAAAGCGCTTGTCACAGAAATTGTGTAGTAAAAGGACGTTGATGGTTTTCTTCACAAGAATACAGACACGTGGCTTGTGTTAGCCACCGGGTACTATCAGTCTGAATCCATTGGTACGTAGCCCGCAAACCGGTTGTTGGCAACCCATAGTTTTTGGATTAGGCTTAGCTCCTCCTCTGTCGTAGACAAGCGGAGCAGCAGGGCAGCTGATGTTGCTTTGGAATGGTAAGGAGATCTGCAGTAACTTATCTATCATTCATTGTTGATAAGGGTTAGGTCGAGGTCCTCCTCCCCGGACATAGAAGCTACCCAAGCACATTCCTCTGCATCTAGAGTCATGGCGTCCAGACAGTCACCCAACTCGGAGGTAGTCCTGACGCTGACCCCATCGGCATATAAAATTCCACATCCGATTCTTCCTCAGACAGGCGACAGTCCCCTCTTTAAGTGGTTTTCCGGCCATTTGAGCCACCTGTTTTGAGTCAGGCTTCATATTTATCGGATCTTCTGAAACAGAGCTCTTTGGCCTGTCGCTTCGATAGATCCGTAGAGCCAATTTCTCGACCCCGTACCCGATAACGCCCTTTCAGGCATCCAAAATCGACAGTGTTTCTTCATTTATAATGAAAAAGGCCTTCCGTCGATTATCTACTATTAGCGGAATATATGAAACAAAAATATTTTTAGCTTCTGCCGAGTTTTATGCATTTGATTTGTTAAAAGCTGAATGTGATATTTGATTAAGATTTTGATATTTGTTAAAAATATATTTTCGATTTTAGTATATGCTGTGGCATGAATCGCTGATTTATGTCAAATGTCGAAAATGAAATGATATATCTTCGACAAAAACGGCTTTATAGGGCCATGCAGAGCTATTATACCTAGGTATCAATTAGATACGCATTGCTAAAATTTTGGATACGATGGATACGTTTTTCTTACCAATTTTGATGAATTTGGATACGATATGAAACCTCTGAAGCGGCAGCACTGCTCGGGATTATTGATAAAGTCTTGTCAAACTAGTTTCAAATACAAAATGAACAAAACCACTTTATGAATTTACTCTTCTACTTTATTTTCCATCAATCACAAGCCACAACCTTTCTTATCTACCGCTTATTCGTGACTCTACTCCGTCCCACTCGTTCTCCTCTCGCCGCTTCGCGGATCTCTTTTTGAGCGTGACAGTCTCCACAATCATTAAGAATTCGCTGTGACACTCCCCGGTCCAATACGACCGAGTCGATCAGGAGGTACATATTCACTAAAATCTCAAATCCCCTACTATCATATAACCACAATGTAAACAAATACCGGCAAAACTTCAACAGCAGAACTTTTTTTCGCATTTGCGAACAAATCAGGTTCTCGCCTTGACAAAGTTCGTTGAATTCAGGAAATGATTTTCGCTCGCCGCAAAAACATGAAATACATTCTTTGATTTTGCTAGCTGGCAGCAATGATTAGTGTGACTCATCTAATTAAGCCTACAAGCTATTAGCAAGGTCAATTTCTTGTTGAATTCTGCGCCAACCTCACTTCAAGATGCTTCAAAATTTTAGCAGAGAGGACGGCGAAATCTTTAGCATTGCATGCTGTGCCAATAATTCGATGCAAGAATTTACTTCTTAAACTGTTCCGATTGTTTTGCCTCGGGTTATAAAGGTCATACAAACTTGCATTTTAACATTTAGAATAACAGATTGATTGATTTTTCTAATAAAATTGTTGTATGACAATAGGTGACTGGTTATGCAGATTGAGTTAAATACATACTTACTTTCATCTGCATAATGAGGCAAATTTTAATTGTACGATCTAATTCAGTGTATTGCTAGTTCCTGGCACTGATCAAAGCGAGAAAAACAAATTCCAACGACTATTGTGCTGTGTACACAATCCGCAACACAACGTGACAGTTATTCATCGATGAACAAAAGAGATTGTAATATACCTACATATAAAAGATAACTGGTTTACTAGATGCACCAAGGAAACGTGTACTTCTATCGATTTACAAAAGAAAACGTACGAATCATTCTGGGAATTGTTTGTCGACGATAAAAATTATTATGTCAGAGGAATTTGTTTTACGAATTTTCCCGATTTTTTATACCAATCCATCCGTGCTTCTAATATTGTGGGGAATTTTTTTATTTGAGTTGCTGTTTTTGACGTATTGTCTAACATGTGTAAATAATTTGTTTTCGATTTTCTGCACAAAGTATCTTTTAAAGGAGACTCATTTATTTTCTTAGGCGTATCCAAATGTCAGAACGTAAATAAAATTTAAATAAATAACGTAGCAATATTTGAAGCAGAACAAAATGGAATGGTATCCTTTTGCGTCATTTTGCGTCACATATCATGTAATGCACACTACAAAAAATACAGATTTTACTAGTTGAGGCAGCCAAATCAAATTGTGCAAATACTTCGATCACACGAAATTTCTAATATTCGGGAGCTAAAACAAAAATTGAAGTACGAATGGACAAATATTGGGGTAAATGTGACAGAAAAATTGTTCAGATCAATACAACAGATTAGCAGAGGTAATAAAGAGAAAAGGTTGCCCGACAAAATATTAGTCGTGCCATAAAAACTAACTTTAAGAACAACTCCTTTAAAGAAGTTTAATTAAAAGAAAACTTATTGCTGTTTTGTTTTGTGTTATACTATAATCAACATCAACTATTTAATTTATCTTTGGGTAACAGTAATGTTTACAGCTTAATGAAATATTCAAATAAAAAAATATGAGAATTTTCAAATATTTTGTCATTTTTTCTTTAGATTTGTTATTTACGAATACGAGCATGAGCGAGTGTAGATAAGTGTTCTCACCTTCTTTGGAAATTGGTTTATAATTATTTATACATTGCTATGTCTTTTCTCGATTAAGCCATATTTATTCCATATTAGTCTTTGTAGAAGGTAATTTTGCCAACAAGGAAGGAACTTGAGGAAAGTTCATTCCTATTTGAACTAATATACTTCACACTTTTATTTTCAGGAGGTTTAACTTTATTCTATAATTTTAGCAATCACCATTTTTAGTTCAGCGAGACCTAGAGGGGAAGGGACTCGTTCTTTTGGTTGTTAGATTCAACTGAATACACAAAGACTTGAATTGCTAATGGGCCGGAGGCTCGCAGCTATAGAAACGGCCACGGCCACGTGTGGGCGACACGCGGAGAGATAATCTTAAGACTTCTTCATTGTCCTCGAATGACTTAACGCAGGAATTCGCAGACAAATTTAGCTGACTGGAAGACTCTCTTTATAGCATTGACGGTAGTACGAAAACCGAAATCATACGCGTTTGTGATGAGACTAGGATCTTAAATTTTGCTTCATCTGTTTGTCTCGAAATTCCTCTTCCAGATGGCATCTGCACGCAAAGCCAAAAGCAAATGCATTCAACTCAAGCCCAGCTGCAGTAGCCTATTACTCAATCTCGGCCTGTTCTTACATCGGTGGAGTAGGTGCCATTTGTGGATCTTCTTCAAATTAATGCTCCAAACAAATCCACTATCTAAGCCTCTTGCTCAACGTAAGCGCGCTTCACCAGTCCCACATCGCGATATTTTTGCTAGTGATGCTGATGCTGTTTTTATCGCGTCATATTCCGATTCTTTGTTATCAGATCATGCACCGACAATAGTTCAACCTGGATCTTCAATAGGACTTCCTCAAACTCGTCAACCTGCTCGTACTTTGCCGCGTCTTGTTGTTGCATCGTCACCTTTACATGAGTTCGTCTCGCGTTTTGCATACAATACTTCAGCGGAAACAATCAAGGAGTACACCGCGGCCAAACTTGACTACTCACCACCTCTACTTCTTTGTAAGAACCTAACACCTGATAACATGCAGAATCAAGAAATCGCATCGCTCAAAATAACGTTAACTGTTAGCACTGATGTTCTGCTTCACAAAGACTTCTGGCCTTCCTTCCGGTGTTCTGTTTAAGGAATTCACCAGGAGACCTATTAAAAGTTTTCATCCTACAAAATCGAAGATCTCTATAACATAAAAACCGCATTGAAAGTATACTACCAGAACGGCCAAAATTGATGAGATCAGTTTCAACTCTACCCATGCCTCAGATGACATTTTTTGCTTAACAGAAACCTGGACTGAAGATTTCCATAATAATGAACTGCTTCCTTTACATAATATCTTCCGTAAAGACGGCGACCGCCCTGCTTGCGGCAAATCAGATCGTGGTGGCGTCCTAATCGGTGTAAATAAGGCACTCAATTCCTTTCCCTCTCCTATTGAATTTGTTCTTGTTCGCGTTTTCTTAGCTCCATCCAAAACTTTAGTCGTTGCGTCCATCTATATCCCTTGTAGTAGCCTTATTTTAGTTTTCGAACGTTTTTTTTTTAGGAACTCTCTTCCTACCTTGACACTAAGTTTCCTACTGCTTTCCTATTAATATGTGGAGATTTCAACTTCCCAACCGGCGACTGGGATGCTGCATTTTCGACTATAGAATCTGCCAACAGCATTTCACTGCTTACCTTTTCTTTCCTTTTACTGTGCTCCTTTTCTCAACTCAATACCTTCCCAAAGTCTTATAATAAAATCCTTGATGCTATTTGGTCCAATATTCCTGATTTTCTCTGCCACGGTAAATACTGCCTTTTCTCCTTCTGCACTTCCTGATCTCCACCATCCTCCACTTTTTTTTTTAGAAATCTCCCTCACTTGTCACATACAAAGGAAAGCTGCAAATGTCTCTCATTGCAATTTTCGTGAAGCTAACTTTTCAGTCATGGCCACTGAAATTAATAAAGTTAACTGGTTCTCCTTCTTTCGTGGTCTTGATATTGATGCTTTACAAAACTTTTACATATTTTTTTCTAATTAGATTTTGCATTTTACCATAACCTACTGCTCGTCTAAAACTAAAAATGCTGCTTGGTTTGACGCTGACACTGCTGCCGCTCTTGAAACAAAAGGTGCTGCACGTAGTAAATACAAAATTACAGGTTCTGAAAATGACCTTAATGATTACAGGAGGCTCCGTTCTGAAGCGAAAAAATGTGCAAAGCCCGCTATACAGTCTTAAATCAATCACATTGAAGCTTCTTTCCAATATGATCAGCCTAAATCCTTTTGGTCGTACATTCACTCTCTAAAGAGCTCCTCTGATATTCCCAATTGTAAGAGGTCCAACGATGTAACAGCTATCATCTCACAAGATGTTTGCGAGCTTTTTGCTCGCTACTTTTCTTCCTTCTTTTCACAACAAATTCTCCTTTCTTCCGCTGCTTCTCTTCCCCAATGCTCTCCAAAACTATCCTTTTTTCATACTAATCCCATTGAAGTAGAATCCTTAATGTGCTCCCTTGATTATGTTCCAAATTTCCTAGCTAAGTCTTTATCTTCTTCTTGTCTATTATTCTCAACATAAGCATTACTTCGGGTAAAGTCACTATGGAAAACGGCAAACGTTTTTTCCCCGTACATAAAGCTCGTGACCCTGGTTGCATCTGTAGTTATCGGCCCATTTACTTCCTTTCCTGGTTCAGTTAACTGCTTGAGAGGGTGGTTTACAATAGAGTATACCCTTCTGTCCATTTTTTTCTTGCTCCAGAGCAGCATGGGCTCGTAAAAGGCAAATCTACATTGACCAACTTGCTTCCTTCTATCAATGTGGTTGCATCTGCCTTGGATCAGTAAAAGCAGGTAGATTTAATCTCTAAAGCTTTAGACTCTGTGAATCATGATCTTCTTCTTCTGAACCTTCAAAGTCCTGGTATCTCTGGTCTTCTACTCTCCTGGCTCATTTCCTATGTTGTTGATTGTACTTGTGTCGTAATTGTCAATTCCTGTACCTCTGTTCGGTTTTTTCCTACCTCAGGAGTTCCGCAAGGTTCAATTCCTGGCCCTCTGTTGTCCCTGCTGTTTATTAATGATCTGACATTTTGTATACGTTCTCCTTATCTTTTGTAAGCTAACGACTTCAAGATGTTCAGAGTAATCGAGACGTTTAACGATTGCTTTCGGTTATAAAATGATCTCTCTGCGTTAAATAACTGGTGCATTGCTAACGATTTTCCTCTGAATGTCACTAAGTGTCACCAAATGTGCTATACGCATAAAATTTCGTATAGTTTCTTCTCTGACTCTGTTTCAAATTCCTCTCTTAATGTTGCTGCCAATATCAAAGACCTTGGCGTGATATTGGATTCGAAACTCAAATTCGATTAACATTTAGTGATATGATTGACAGGGCTTCTAAATTGTCTGGCTTTATTCTTGGATCTTCCAAACGCTTTGTTAACCTCTCCAAATATTTGCATGTCTTCCTGTCATTTGGTCGCAGCATTCTGGAGTACTGTTGTCAAATGTGGTGCCCCCATTACCAATATCTTGTGCAATCCTTAGAATCCGTCCAACGTAGGTTTACCCGTTCATTGTTTTATAAATTCAATATCCCTTACTGCGTTTATAATCATCGTTTCTCCATATTACAGATCCTTTCTCTTCAATCACGCAGAGTTTTCCTTGTCGAGTGTCTTCTTTTCAAACTGCATTACACTTAAAAAAAATTTTGGTTGAATTTTACCCTTATAATACTAGGAAACTGGTTTACCCTTATAATACTAGGAAACTATTAAAAATGTAAATTTACAAAAGTGCGTAAAAAGAATATTTTACGTCTTAAGCATAGTACTGAGTTCGATTTCACGTGAAATTTTCATACAAAATTTCACGTGAAATCTGTTTCGGCGAAAATTTAGCTTGAAAATAAGCAAGAGTGGTACTGTGTTCTTAGCATGAAAAGTTGCTTCGATGTTGCTTTCGCTTTGAAAATATAGATGGCGTTGACACATGTCTCCAATCATTTCACGCCTATTTAGTTTGTGCAGTTCATCCTTTCGAGCTAAAAAGTGACATTTGGTGTTTCAATTTGAAAATGGAGCAGTGCAAATGTCTTTCCAATAAGAAAATCGATCGAAAAGTGAAATTCTTGACATTTCATCCGTCAGAAATGAGCAGTGTCTCTGCTTTTCTCCATTGCCAAAATTTTCGCTCGAAAGAATGACCAGATAATGGAGACATGTCAATATTTCACGTGAACTCGAACTCAGTACCAGCCTTTAAGTGTTTAAATATTTTTACCACCAAATCGTGTAATTTTACCCTAAAAAGACGTAAATTTTGGACAGAAATGGATGAAATTTATGTGGTAAAGGCTGCTTTTTAAAAGCTTTCTAAAATAATAAGCGTCATTAATTCGTGAATTTCAACAAAAATGTGTAAAAATCAAAATGCAAGCACTGGTAAATTTTTACATCAAAAGTTATTTATTGTGACCAATTTTAAGAAATTCGCACTACTTAAGCGTGAATCTCATGATCTAAAGTTTAGCCACTTAAATCAGGGATATGCTGTAATATAAAATATTGTCCCAAATGAAATATAATTAACGAAAAAACTGTAAACATTCCTTTCGCGCGAACTGATGTTTACTTTTATTCGCCTTTGTTACGTATAGCTGGACAACATAACGAGTTGCAACTCGGTCCTCTTCTCTTGACCTTCGTTGGACACAAAATTTTTTAAAAAAATTGAGTCTTTAAGTACGTTTTCATTTATTTGAACTTGCTAATAGTTTAATTTTTTTATTTTATTTATTATTGTACAGTATTTTTCTTTTCCTTTTTTGGATTATCTCTTTTCTGTTTTATTTTTATTTTAATTTTTCGAATCTGTAGTTTGACGTAAGTCTGTTGTTTTGAAGAATTTTTAAATAAATAAACAAATAGTCGAAATGGCATCGACGTTGGGCTTGTTGAAACTGACAACAGATTCGACACCAACATTCTGAAGGTCCGGATTTGGCGAATTCACTCCCGATCTCACCATGGCATCGAAAAGACTTAAGGCACTCATCAAAGATTGCAGGGTGGTGGAAGATGACACAACGAGTGATCACAATTACATCACCTCGCAAATTGTCGAGAGTAAGCAAAGACGACATCACTCTCGTGGTAAGTGGGTAGGTTGAAATGCTGCTAAGTTTTAAAGGGATAAGATGGTCGCATCGTTCGTTTCGAGTTTGGAAGCGGAGCCTCTAGCATGTGACATTCCAATCACTTCAGCAGCAGAGAGGCCCCTGCTGACCACCATGAGTCTGATTCGCAAGGTATATGATGCTTCAATGCCCAATCGTAAACTCTTACTAAGGACTCTTATGGATCGCCTCATTTATTCATTTTATCTGTTCAATAAACAATCCAATGAATAAAAAGAAAATGAAAAGAGAGAAAAACAGGATGAAAATGTGGAGTTAAAAGTTAAAAAGAAAATAAAACTACATCGTGATGTTAAGATGTAAAACACTATTCTTTAGAAAATTTTTGAATGCGTATAACTTCGGTAGTAAAGGAACCAATTGTAGGTCACTATGTTGCCTAAGTCAACACAACAATAGAGCGCGCCGCTAAGGATATGAAAGAATAATGCGTGCCAATAATGGCAACAAGGGCGGAGACGTGGTTATCAAGCTCAGATTCAACCATCTTATAAAATATAAGAGTAGTCGAATACTCTGATGCTCATATAAAGGCAAAGGTTCTATTTAAGGAGGTCAACTCGATGGGTACAAATTGATCTCTCGTAAACTCGGCTACATGCAGTCTTATGAGTGCAATATCCTTGGAGCATATCGTTGGTTCGCTATTCCCAACGCATTCGTCAAAGACAGATAATGCCGTCATCCGGCGGATGTTTCTCTCTTTTCGCATGAAATGTTAAACAGTGCAGTGTCTAGGATGAGGAACTGGAACACTATGTGACCTGATGGAATGCCGGTCGAGACACTTCAAGTTGTGGTGGAAAGCCAACTGCACTTATTATTGGATTTATATATTTCATTTTTAGCCGCTAGGTCTTCCCATCCCGGTCGAAAGTAACTCGACTGATACTTGTAGACAAGCGAATAGATAACCTGGACAGTCCATCAGCAAACTGCTCGCTGTCGATGCTGGTTACTGCGGGGAAGCTCGCCGAAGGGTTTATCCAGCCGCGGCAACTGTCAAAAATTAGTTCGGCTGGTGATTTTTCTGACAGGCAGCACGACTTATGCAAAAAGGTATTCAAATATCGATGCGACCTCAGAGGTTGCTGGAACAGTAGCCAGATCGAAGGAGCCATATTACGTGGCCAGACCGATCGTCCTGTTAGTAACTTTAGACATGTAAAACAGACATCCTTCGGGCTCTTCACTAGAGGTTCCGTGTTCCTGGTTGCTTGCTAACCACGATAAGGTATTACTCCAAGGATCGATGGCTACTGTATTACACATCGATTTTGTGACTTGACCTCTACTATATTATGTCCTAGAAATATCTGCAGACGTGTTTTTAGTAGATTATATCACAGAGGCAAAGACTTTCAAATCTGCCGATTTTGCCAACCTGAGACTTGATCAATTCATTAGGAGTTCTGAGCGACGAGTAACCGAACATAGCCCCCAGCTTGCGGTCTCAAAGAGAGAGGTGGTCATTCTAACGAAGCGGATAATACCACGAGCCATACCAGACCATTCAATCGGACAGGTATCTGTGAGTGACTCTAGTGTCCATTGTCACCGTATCTGCTGGTCATGTTATATGGGTGGAGGAGTCGTCACTTCACTAAGTTAAAATTTAATAAGTAGCATATTGTGTGTTTGATATACTTTTTTTGATTTTGATACGCAATTCAGAAATTTTTGATATGCACCTCAAACATTTCTGATACACTTGTTTTCCCCAGAGTGGGAGCACTGATCCCGATAGATATAGAACGCGAGAAAGGTACATCTCTTGCTCAGAGTCTGACAGAGCTCAGACTCTGAGATAGCTTGATGTCAGACTCCGAGATAGCTTGATGTCAGTTTTACGCCTCATTTTCGGTCCTGATTTTACTCAGATACCAACCTAGAGCTAGATTAATTCCCGCCGAAATCTAGTTTCGGGCCAAGTACCTAAGAAACTGAGAGCCAGTGTTCTATCCCCTAGGCTACGAAGCTTATTATAGCCCTAATGTAATATAGCCCTCAATAATGAACATTACAATTGCATATTTATAGGAACCGGGACCATATGTATAAAAGCTCCGACTATGCGCATTGAAATCGAGACTATGTGTATAGCAAAAAATCTCATTGCGTATGCCAATTTTCGCTATGAAGCAAAGATAAGTTTATCGTTTGACACTATAGTCCCTGTAGCTATATTTTATAGCTCAGGCTACTGTACATAGTATATGTGACAATAATTCGTACGATATGTTATTTGGGTGTATTTTCTATGAAAGTTTTTTCAAATGGGATAGTTTATTATGTATGTAGTGTCTTCGACCATAAGTGTTGCGCTATGTTACTCAGGAATACGCACTATGCTGAGTTTTTTTTTCAGAGTATGAACGGGTCAATCTGAAATCACATCACTTACGTGCTATTCTACTTCGCGGGTGTGATAATTTTATTAACACTGTAGAATCAATAGAAGTTTTTTCTAATTTATATTATTGTTAATATGAAAAATGTTCTAAATCTACAGAAGAGTAGTATGATTTGCATGAATGAGTGCATATCAATTTTACCAAAGCACGCATTTTTTCCATTAAACAATAACATTTATATGTTTATTTTGAATGCAAACAAAGCTATCGACTTTAAAACATAGCTCGCTCTCGCTTCCATCTTTGAAAAACTGTATAATCGTCTAAAATGAAAAATCTGTGTCATTATAAATTCAAATCACTGTTGCGTCTCTTAGTTTGCAATTCAAACTAGATTACTCCCAACTACCAAATCGATCAACTTGTCTCAGACATATCTCTAATTAACATTAAAATCTACACATGTTCACATATATGTATCCAGCCTCATCAGACTAATTATTATGATTTGCACAATAAATCTACATATCAAAAGAACCGTGGAGCAACTGAACTGCTCTATAATTACATACATACATCTACAAGCAACGACCTCTCGTTAGGAACTGATTCCGTAAATTAGTCACTTGACGGTTTTCATTTCTGTTCTGAAAATGTATTAAAGCAATATGACAAGCTCATGACCAAAATAGGTCATGCTAAATGTCGCATTTGATGAGGCTGATGAAGTTTTTTTTTGTATGAAACCAAGGAGCTATGATTCTCTGATCTGCGATTGTTCCGCCACGTTGTCGTGACGATTTCACAGATCTTTAATACAATCAGAACATGTTTGGTGAAAACGACTTTTTCAAGTATGTACATACTTCCCTCCCACTTATTATGAATATTTTTATTGTTTGCTTCATTTATTAAACGAGAATTTTCAGAAATCGTCGTATAAATATTGTATTTGTCATTGAAACGCGGCGTGCGGTAGATTTTGGTTTTGTCTCTTTGTTGTATCTTTGATGATTTGACAGACTGGTATGCTGATATCTTGATATTTATCGAATTCAAAAGAACTATGTGTTTCGACTGAATATTTGAATGAAAACTTAAGCCGTCGAAAAAGATAAGAATCAAAACTAAGCCCTCAGAAATTAGCTATGCCGATAAGTGTATCTAACATATTCTGATAGTACATATTTACTCAAAAATAATTTGAAAATAATAGAAAAATTGTCCTTCATAACATACAACTTCTCATTTCACTACAAATGCTAATTATCATAATATAACAATAACAATTATCTTTAGTTTTATTTCCAGGTGAGTTTCAAATAATGTCCCAAGGGGAAATTTTCAAAATGAAGCGTATAAAAAGGTATATAAATATATATATATATAAATGAATTTCAACGTTTATTCTAAACTATTGGCTGAAAATACAAATATCCGATGTGATTCGATCCCGAATTAGTGCAGTCATTCTATGAAGACTTGTTAAGATTGGCGGAATTTAGTCAAGCTATTAATTTAATTTAATAATAGCTTTATTATATTGATCGAACGGATTTAGAAATATTTACAGTGTTTGAGATAAATCTAGAGTTTAGACAATGTCTTTACAGCTAAGTTACTAATAGTTGTGAATTTAGAAATGATTAATTGTACATAGAAATACAAGTTATTTCAGATCAGGCAAAATTAGCTTAAAACCTGCTAGAAAACTTAAAACTAAACTTAAGATAGTTTATACATCTACGGATTACAAACTAGGATAAGGAAATGTATTGGAGAATACACTACCTTACGCACGATTCAAGGATGCAATTAGTGGGTTAGACGAACGTGCACATTTATCAAGGAACTTTTGTTGCAGAGTAAGAGCTCTAGACTTGATTTTATTGACTTTTGCCAACTTGTGCAGGCGAGTGGTGGAGAAGTAGTAGGGTTTGTTCAATATGATTTTGAGGCATTTATTTTGGAGTATTTGAAGCTGGTTAACATGAGAAGCTGCACAGCTAATCCATATTGGGCAACCGTATAGGATAATAGGCTGCATCGCGGATTTGTATATTAGCAGTTTATTGTGTAGTGACAGCTTAGACTTCCTGTTGATAAGTGGGTATAAGGAGCGTATGCTTTTCAATATTTTAGATTTGATGCCTTCAGTGTGCGAATGGAACGTTAATTTTGAGTCTAGATGAATTCCAAGATAGTTAATGTCTTTTGACCAATTAACAATTGATCCAAGAACATTTATTTGCGGATTCGGTAGGTTTTTTCGTGCACGTTTTTTGTGAAGAAAATTGCTTGAGTTTTATTTGAGTTTATTTTAATCTTCCACCTTTTACAAAATTGATCTAAGAGAGATAACTGCTCCTGGAGAATGTTAATTATCAACCCTGGGTCAGCTTCGCTGGCGAAGATTGCAGTGTCGTCAGCATACATAGCAAAGTTGCAACGTGGCGATTTTTCGAGATCAGACATGAAGACATTGTACAGAGTGGGACTAAGGACTGAGCCTTGGGGAACTCCGGCAGGTAAACCACATTTTTTTGATAGGCTAAGTGTCTTTACATTAAAAGTGCGCGAGTCTAAAAAGGAATGGACAATTCTGCACAAGTAGGTGGGCAGGGAGCATTTAATAAGTTTGAAAACTAGGCCGTCATGCCATACTGTGTCAAAGGCTTTTTCAATATCAAGCGCTATGAGACCAGTTGAGCGTTTTGATATGAAATTATCATTAATGTGGTGAACAACTCTGAGTAGCTGATGAGTGGTGGACATACCAGGTTGAAAGCCGAATTGAAAATCCGGAATAGTGGAGGTAGCTTCGAGTTCTTTTCGAATACGGGAAAGGATAACTTTTTCGAAAAGTTTACTAAAAGAAGGAAGTAAGCTGATAGGGCGGTAGCTACTGGGGAGTCTAGGATTTTTACCTGGTTTTAAAATTGAAATGACGATTGCGTTTTTCCACGCAGAAGGAAAGTATCCTAGCTTTAAGCAGCAGTTAAAAATAAATGTAGCTAAAATTATAGCCTTCCTAGGAAGGTTTTTAAAAAGGACGTTCGGCAAGCCGTCATAACCAGGCGCGGATTTCAATTTCAAGCTTTTGAGATGGGATCTTGTTTCTGCAGGAGAGCAAAAATCACTAGGTTGGAAATGGGTTCTGGCTTCTAATAGTTTGGCGATTTCAAGGTCTACTTGGAGATTGGTGTCGGGGTCACTGCAGAGAAGTGTAAGCTTGTGTGAGCTTAGAAAGGAGTCAGCAAGTGCATCAGCTTTTTCTCTTTGAGTGTATGCGACATCGCCATTAGGAAGGAGCAACGGAGGAAGCAAACGTTTTTTGTTCTTCAGTAGCTTGAGCAATTTCCAGAGACGATTTGACCCAGGTTCCTGTGCGCATAGTAAGTCATTCCACCGTTTATTACGAAGTTCAAGAAATGTTTTACGTATTTGGATATTCAGAGTGTTTAGGTGGGCTTTTAATTGGGGACAACGAGTTCTTTGCCACTGCCTACGAGTGTCATTGCGGTGTTTAATTAAAGCAGCAGTGGCGTTGTCTATATGAAAATTGGAGATCACTCGCTTTGAAGTGGGGGTGGAGTTGTTTCGGGCTAATGTGAGCTTATTAGAGAAAGTAGAGATTAGACTGTCAATTTGGGAGACGTTTACAATTTTCGAGAGGTCATAATCGTTAAGGTTAATATCATCTTCCAAGAATCTACGATAAGCAACCCAAGAGGTTTTATTGTAATTGAAACAGGAAAACGTCGAAAGTTTTAAGTGTTTGTAGATGTCAAATCGAACCGGCAGGTGAATAGAGGATAGTTCGTTAATCACCGAGGGCTGCGACAAGGGAACATTGCTGTTGGTTATAATAAGATCAAGAGTTGAGGGATTTCCTCTTGGAGGGAAGCAGGTTGGACCATCGGGGGTATGTATAAAAGTGTTTTTCTCTAATGAAAGCTCAAATAAGATTTTTCCTACTTTGTTAGCATTCAAACAGTTCCAATGCCGGTGTCGGGCATTTAGGTCACCACCGATAATGTAGTTTGTTTTCAGGGAAAAGAGCAATTTTAGATCGTTATGGAACTGCTTTGTCTTGTGGGAATTCAATTTAGTGCCACTGAAGTAAACTGAAATAGCAGTGATGTTGATTTCTTCAATGTACACTGCTACCGTTTCAATAATTTGGGTGGGTAGATTAAATAATCGTTGAAATTTTATGCCTTTTTTAAGAAATAGTGCTACACCACCACCAATTGCATCCTTTCTGTCGTTTCTAATTATATGATAGTTAGAATTATTCAGTACGTCGTCTTCTCTAAGCCAAGATTCGCTGAGAAAGAGAATATCGATATTCTTTTCATCAAGGAAAGCAAAAGTTTCGATCGATTTGTTTCGAATGCTTTGAGCGTTCCATGTAAGACATTGAATTTTATGTTTATTTATAAACAAATTTGGTCGCTAGTTCTACAATCACATTAAATTGATCGGTGCGCGTTTTACACAAAGTGAGACGTGTAATGAGTTCTCGAGACAAGTTAAGTAACTCAGTTGCGGAAAATAGGTCTCCAGAGCTTGGAGAAGACGATGCACCAGTAACATTGTGTAGGCTAAGAGTAGTACTGTTGTTGTTATTGATAATGGGAGCATTTCGGGCGATTGCACTGTAAGCTTTATCTGTCTCAGGATAATTGTATTGATTACCAATACGACTGCCCCTGGAAGGTAACGACGGAAAATTGGCACAGTCAAGAGCAGGCGGCTGTCGAGAAGATGTTGGATTAGAGTAGCTTTGAATAGTATTTGGGCGGCGGGAAGAAGCAATTTTACGTATTTTCAAAAATTCTTCACGTTTCGGGCAAAGCACGTGATTGCTCAAATGTGGGCCACCACAGTTGGCACAGGCTATTTCCGATGTGTTTTTGGCAGGACATTTTGATTTGTCATGGTCTTTGCCGCAAATTAGACATTTCGTCGGAAGATAACAGAACGATGTTCCGTGTCCCCATCCTTGGCAGTTCCGGCACTGAGTAGGATGCTGTGCTTTTCGTTGTTGAACGCTCCACTTTACTCTGACGTGACTTACGGAATCAATTTTCTTGAGATCAGATAACTTGATTGTTCCACGCGAGAAGTACAGTAAGTACAGAGTTTGATCGCTATAACGTCGGGATTCTGCCGCTGGGGAGATTTTCTTAATTTCTTCACATTTTAGATTGTGCTCTTCGGCTAAGAGTTTTTTCAGCTCAGAGCATTCGATATTGTGCAAACCACTTAAAATGAATTTGAGTGGTTTTTGGTCTGCACGTGCGTACGTATAAAATCGCACTTTGGTTTTTACCATATGTTCATGTATTTTGTTGAAGCACTCTAGGTTGGTGAGCAGTAACTTTATACCCACACTGGTATACTGGAGATTGTAAGCGGAGATGTTGAGGCTATTTAACATAGCTACGATCGACTGACGGTCGAGGTTGGGAAGAATGAGGGGAGGAATTTTAATCTTCCTGGGAGGCTGAGTGATGTTTTCATTACGGGCGACTTCACCATCATCGTCAGCGATGTTCGACAGCAGATGAAATGGGTTTGGGTTTTCCATGGCAGCAATGAGTGAGTCGGTATGGGCCTTTGGGAGCCTTAGCCGGTCTCGTAACAGAAGGTCGGTGGGAGATTCCTCCCGTTTGCGTTTCGAACCACTAGCAACGGAACTAATTATCACTGCACTTTAGCAACACGAATGAAATCACAATGATAAATGAGATCCTAGTTAAGAACAGTCAAACTCGACCACGAGGTCAAAAACAGGTTATAGACAGAATTGATGCGCGGTTGTAAAGAGCGATCCGTCCACTCCGAACTCTCGCACGGAACTCTAGTCAAGCTATTATCTGCATGCGAGAGCTGCCATAAACTACTTCAAAACTATAAACATTTCAACTGATGCGTTTAGCCAGTGGCTTCAAAATAAATGTAAAATTAATCTACGTGCGCTATCTAATAGCTAATGAAACAAAAACTTTCAATTTCGAGAAATTCAAACCCTTACTACTTGCAATCCAACAATTTTTTTTAATGAAAGAAACTGGTACGTCCACTGTTTGGCGCAGATCTAACACTCAGATTACGAAGATATTAGCCTGATGTCAGTCATCACAATTGACACAATTTCATATTTATCTAGCGTTGTTCAAAAATTTAGGTTTATATTACGTAGATAGTTTTAATGACTATTATCGTCAATAATTATTGGCTTTCTCTGAACATTCTCTTTTCGTATTATTATTTGTAAAAAAAAAAATATTTAGCGCCTTAACAAACGCTTTTTCACATTTTAAATGAAATAATAAATTTGGCTTGGATCTGTGTCTTAGATGTAACAGTTTCATAGCCTAACGTCGTAATTTATTGGGTCGTAGATTATACCATTCCAGTCCTGCGTCCGAGCATGACCTATTATATAGCAGCATCTTACTGTACGTTGAGTTGTGAATGGGACTTTTTCCAGGAAAGGATATGAGCTAGGCTAACCTGCTAACAGTGTAAGGATCGTGGTGTTTCGGGAGACCTAGCACATTTCTCACTAGGCTGTTCATGTGGCCCGAATATTTGCTAAGGAATTTTTTTAGATAGTTTTGTAAGGAATAAATTTATTTTTAGAGTTTTGTCTGCTTTATAAAGGATAAGATAGCTAGGCAATTTGCAGGAGTTGGGTGTACGATAGGAGTTGAAGCAATGTTGCAGAATCTTCCACTCCGTTGCTCTCAACCTCTCCACTTGGTGTAGGGAATGATCAGACCAAGCGGGCAATGATAGAACGGATTAATTGTTTGTAGCAAGCAAACTGGACAGAATTCTTTAGGCGTCTAGAGTAGTGTATAAGATGTTATATACTATGGACCCATACGGGACATTGGCGAGGATAATTTGGAGTTCAGAACGACTCCCAGTGATATCTAGCGACGGGATTATTGTTCATTTTTCGGGTTATGGGGCTAACATGTCGTCTGGTCGTCTTGTCGTCTTGAGAAGCTTAACGTGGCCTCAAATGATGATGGATTCAGATTTAGATGGGTTGGGTATAAGGTGCCTTGAAAAGAAGTAGCTATGAAGTTTGTTGAGGTACCTAAATATTCGCTCTTCGTTTATTTCCAGGCTACCAGCAGACAAGTAAACGATGAGGTCATCAGCAAACTGTAAGGATTTTGACAGGGAGCTCAGGAAGTATAATATCAGCTATGTAGATGGCGAAGAGGATAAGAAAAAGAACATATCCTTGGATGATACCGGCTGTGTTAGGATAGGAATTCGATAAAAGGTTGCTTATTTTCACTCCGGATGAAATTTTAAATAATTTTACGCAAATGGGGATGAAAGTCGAAGAGAAAGAACATTTTGTCTATGAACCCTTCGTGACATATGGTGTCAAAGACCTTTCGGATGTCGAGGAGACAAGACAAGAGGGATTGATTGACGGAGTCTTTGGGAAAACTGTAGTCTGTAGAGAAATGTATCATGGGAATAGGTCACTACATACTTTCGCAATCGTGCTGCGTATTCAAAGCCACGTAGCTCTCTGACTAGATCGGCATTCAGCAGTACATAAAAACAAACATGACTCCAGATATGTGATCAATCGACACAGGAACTGATATTTTTATGATTCTATGTGGTAAAAAGTTAAAACTACAAAAGTCATCAGCATATAAGTTCTACGCAGCTAAAGATACGCCCATTTCGACCTTATGTTCTGCACATCTCGCTAAGTTTACGGCGATGTTCCTCATGCAAATTTTGTGTGGCTGATGTAGCTCGACCGAATTGGATGGTAATCATATTACGGTTTATTGGTTGATCTGAAAAATAAATGTATTACTGATCCGTAATCTAATCTAACCTAATCATAGTGTACTCCATGATAAAACTGATGGTCTAGCAGGGACAGACCGTCTGAGAAGATCAACTCCCGAAAAACTATAAATAGCAAAGGACGTAATTGAATATTAATTGGAAAGAGGTCACTGTCGTCCTTCAATTAATCCTTTAGCAAGTCCCCTGTACAAAAAAAGAAGGTCTTACCCAATGAACCACATAAAAGATATCGTCGCTAACCTAGAGGGTAAAATAATTTCTTCTAACTAAATCTATAAAAGCATTTCACCAGATTCCAGTGGCGTAATAAGACATATTTCCAGTGGCGTAATAAGACAGTCATCACGTCATTTGGTCTGTTTTAATTTACTGGAATGACATTCGTTCTACGGAACGCAGCGCAATCGTTGCAATGATTTAAGGATGAAGTTTTGCGTAAAATAGCTTCCTAGCCGACATTTTATTAGCATCATGTACGTACGAGGGACACATTGCACACCTTCGCTTAGTTTTCCAAAGGCTCAATGATTGTGGAGTTGTTTTTGGCGTTGAACAAATAATACCTTTGGGATATATAGTTAGTAAGGACGGACTCTCACCAACTACAGCAAGAGTAGTCGCTATCCGTAATTACAAGCGTCTTACTGCAGTCAAAAATCTTCGCCGCTTTTTAGGAACTATACATTTTTATCGAATATTTATCAAAAATACTGCAAATTTTTAAGTCCCATTAAATTCTTTTCTTGGAGATTTTAAAAAATCCATGGAAACCCCCATTAATTGGCCTCCAAGAGCAATTTAATCTTTTGAAGCCTGCAAAGAGAGTTTGGCTAACGCAACACTTTTGGTTCATTACAAGCCGAGAGCATAATTAGCTCGCGAAACTGATGCATAGGACATTGCACTAGGTTCCGTATTGAAAAAGTATCAAGCTAATCGTTGGCTTCCGTTAGCTTTCTTCCATTGAAAACTATAATTTTAGTATAAGTGTATATAACAAGCGTTATCAAATATACCTGTTTATGGTTTGTTTGATGGTGGGATAGGTTTTGGTCATTTCGGAACGAAAATAATAGCTGTTGATTCTGCGAATAAAGTTAAAAAAGCTGCTGAAAACACATTTGTATTGACACCATTACACAAATCCATCACCATCAGTATCATAATGGCGCTACTCCAGTAGTTTGATTGTGGCGTCAAAAGGATGTGTGATGAGTGGCCAAACGTGAAGACAGATTTCAAAAGTGCTTTGAATCCCTTTTGTGTTTGCCCTCTTATTGACCAGCCCCCAAACATATTCAATGAGCTGGCCAAGGGTGTGCGGGAACATATCCGGGACTATGATCGCAATGTCGTCGGCGTAGGCCACAACCGTGAGTCCCTTGCTCTCCAACCTCCTAAAGATTGTATTTGTCTCTAGGTTTCAAAAAAAAGATATAACTCTACCGTGTGGTGTGTCTTTTTAATCATTCCTAGTGATTTGCGCTCCCGTCCATTTAACTGATATGGGCCTTTGATTAAATATGGTGCTTAGTCAACTACAAATAGCAGGATGGGTGTTGGTTGCACGGACGCTTTCCTTAGTGGCTTTTGTATGTACATTATTTAAGACGCATTCAATGTTCAAAAATGCCTCCAAAGCGTATTGGAGTGCCTTTTCTATTTTAAGAACTACCCTGTGAAAAGCAATCTCCACGGTTCTTGGATAAGCACTTTGGGCTCTCTTAAAAGTCTTTCGCATACTGTTGAGGAGGAAGGAAGTCAGGCCAATTGACCTGCAACTTTGCATATAAGTACAATCTTAGCTATTCTCCAGGCCCTACGCTTTGCGTTAGGCAAGGTTTATAAATTAGAATAACCCATACTGAGGTGAGTATTCCATGGTAGGCTGGAACTTGAAGGTGTCGATGGCGCCTACTACACAATTTCGCCTAATCCTTTTGCATAATAAAGGCCGGATACCTGCCAACCAGTTGATGTGGGAATGCACTCACTCAAACAGCTGGGAAAGTAAGTAACTAGAGCGATCATCAACGTTTCCGAAGTGTTGCTTGTCCATTCTCCATCTGCCTTTCATACTAAGCTTGGTGTGACAGGGAATTCAGCAATTCAATTCTACCGCACCTGGCTTTTCATAGAGTCGTAGAACGCCGTTGTATCCGTCCCAGTATTACCTGTGGCTAATTTAAACAGCTCCCGTTTCATGAGTTTTGCTATGAGCTTGCAGTCTGCTACAGAATCAACCTAAACCATTAACAGCTTTCCGTTGGAAGTTTTCCCAGTTTGAGTTCCTGTGACTACAAAACGGCCAAGAATCGTAAGTTGAGCTGATATTCAGAGTGAAACTAATGTACCCACTATCAGAGAATGATGACCATTCAAGACCCCTCCAATTCTCTATCAATTGATCGTTGGATTCATAGTGCAGAGTCATTTCTAATAGGTTTGCGCGCAGAGTTTCACTATAGATAGGGACATTTCTCCAATTTGGAAAGACTAGGTTATAATTGATAATAAAACTAAATAGAGACTCATTTCTTTGGTAAAAATCATTGCTGTTAAAAACGGTGTGATGCAAATTGGCATCCGTTCATATAATCAGCAATTTATTTTTTTACTGAGCCACCATAGGGCGAGTTTTGTCACCTTCTTCAGCGGAATGGCCCTTTCTTGTGCCATGTAGGCACATAGTAGGAGTCCATGTTCTTCTTTGTCGTCCTCACACGCCACGACGGCTAGATCATCTATACTGAAATTACATAGAAAATAAGCGTCAATATACTTCCTCACCAGCATAGCTGTTGTTAATTCGGCTTTAACAGAGGGGTGGAAAAAATTGAAGTATCTTCCGCAAAGAAGCAACGCTTTTGAAATGGTGCCATGTCAAACGTACCTTCGTGCAAAGTCAGCAGTAGTTCGACCGAGGTGCAATTAATATGCAGGATTTTCATCTCTGATCATCCTTACCCTGCAACTTAACTTGCTCGCAACTGGCAGTTGTTCTCTCTCGATCTAAAACTATGTCTAGACCTCTCTCAATGTCACCGATCTTCAGGGTGTTGACGTTGCAATCTTTTAGGTGCAAATATACGCTACCTACTCTTCACACCATCTTGGCAATACACAGATAGAGCAGGTCGCCCGACTACTTGTTGATCTGGAATACGCACACCTGTCTGCCGTCTTCTGCTAACGGCTTATCGACATTCAAGATCTTCCAATCCTGCGTTGAAATAATCGGGTTCTGCCTCTGCAGTTGTTTCAGGGCCACATTCGGTTCCACTATCCGCGAAACTGCCACCATCAGTCAGGGCAATGTAGGAATGCTTCCTCCGTCCACTATCTATAAACGTGCTCCTTGCCATAGTCCAGGTATCTCCTGAACTACAGATTTACCTCACCACAACGTGAGCTCATCGTTGCATTTGATGATTCTAAAAACCATGGCCTAGTCCGTCTTGTTAAACAAGGGCATAGTAAGTTCAGGATGCTTCTCCATCCTGTCAAATATCGCATTGAATAGATCTTCCATTTCTCAAACGATAATTGGCACAAGAGATTACTACGGTCAATCACTGCCACTATCATGCGCTGTTTGTTTTGAATTGGATGATTGTAGGAACCCTTCACGACCACTGTCACTTTTTGGCTTCTTGGTCGGAGATTTTCGGCCCTTTGCCTTTTCGCTGCTGGCTTCCTATCCAAGCTCTGCTCTTTTTTTTATTGCAGGCAAAGTTCTTCAGAGCTGGCCCTTCCCTGCTGGCAAACCACTCACGACATTTTTGTCCCTGTCGTCAATGTGTAGACCTAAGCATATACAAAAACGTTCTCTACTTCCCAAGATTTGTAGCCATGTGCTTTATCAGCTATTGAAAAAAGATAATCAAATCTACTCAATGCAATCCTTATACTTTCAAATTCAATCACCATTTACGAGCCATTACTCTTTCATACAAGTAATTTTTATAGCTATCGCTCAGACATCCAACCAACATCAATAGCAAATGCTTGGCCAGCAAACTATAAAAAATTCCAATTCGTATTTTACACATCAATCCAATAATGAGCTAACAACAACCACTTACGACAAGACTACAGTATCGTAATCCGGTCAAGGTCTATCATTCAAACGCTTTGCGTGAAACTTTATGAAAAAAAGAAGTCCTAATCAAAAACTCGTCGAGCAAATCACTCACGAACAAAGAATAAGAGCAGCATTCCAAATTATAGCCCTCAGAATTGTCGGATAGCGTACTTTTTTTTCGACTGTGGCCCGTTTTAACGGTAGCAGGAGCGCCACTGTATTTATCTAGCCATCTAACAAGCTATCTATCTGTTTGTCTCGAATCGGATTGGCACGCAGAAAAAAAACAACAACATTCAACAGTTGAAGAAATAGACAAGCAAACGCACTGTTAGATCGGTGCCAAAACATTGCCGCAATCGAAAATTTCGTAATTTCCTCAAAGTAACGTCATTCGAACGGCTCTTTGGCTTTATTGCTTGCTCAGAATGATAAGTAAAATTTTACATATGACCACGACTAACAGTGTGTCGAATGACGATGAAGTGAGTGGCGTGTTTAGTAGCACGTTGGTACCATGACCGTTTTATGGAGGGAAAATATGTTTGGAATGTTTTACAGATTGGTGTCATGGTGTACAAAGTATATACTTATCTGTGAAAGGGAGTAGGTTGTGTTTATTAGGGGATGCAAAATGATATATGCGGTGTAAAAAATGTATAAATTTCCTTCCCCTTCCCCCCATTGTGTCAGACTAACAATGTAAGCTACAGTACCCCAATCCATAAACAACTTTCACTGTGACCTTGAATCGTGAACTCGTCTGCTGCTACGTCATAAGCATACACTTGAAGTTCGGTAAGAGCTGCCAAAGGTGTTATATAACCATTGATGGACAGATGCTATTTGTAAAGATACACATGCGACAAAAGGAAAATCCGTCTTGACCAAATTTCGCGACGCCCAACGCACGATCAGACCTAGACTGTATCGCCTAATTCGGTTAAGCAAACATCCAAAAGCAACAGGTATCTTCTTAATTCACAAATATATCGTCATGTAAATTTCCATGCGAAGATTAATCTTATAAGGGAAATGCCAAATTGATGGATTCACTCAAGAAGCAATTTCGCTGAACATCTTCCTAAATGGAGTTAGGTCAAGGCTTTGTAGCTTTATTGATGACCGACAGATAATTTGAATGAATTTTGGCATTCTCAACTTCGCACCACGTGTAAATGATGTTTTTCGCCTTTTGGGTACTATTAAAATATAATGTCAAATCAAATTTGGTGAAAAATTCAGATTTGAAAATGCGTTCAATAAAAATGTCTGTGAAAAATTAAAAAAATCCATATCGGTATCTGACGGTCTTGTTTTGTATTTTATGAAGCTAAAGATGTCAATGATACATTTCATAGCAGAAACAAAGGTTAAACTCAATCCGAATAAGTTTCGCATATGACTAACAAACAAACAAACCGATCACGACATCATAAATTACTTTAATCGAGAACGTGGTTCGATGTTTCCATATTCGGATTAAAGCTTCCGCGACAACTACAAGTATCAATCAACCGAGCGTGAATTCATGCGAGACAGTGTGCATCGAGCTCAACCACCTCAAATCAGTCTCAAAAGACACATTACATCTTTCACGCATGCACATGTCGAATCTTTTTTTTTGTGTCAACTATTTTGAAAAGAGCAAAGGAGCAAAGAACGAGGAAGTCATTCACCACGCACGAATGACGATGAGCCGGTTTTTTGTCTGTCGTGTTAATATTCTCGTCTCTGCATTTGACCCTGAACAACGATTCTAATTCGACTGCTTAGCGCGAATTATTGAGATTTTATTGAAGCTCGATTGTTGAATCGATTTTTCGCATAGTTGGATTGAAATTGATTGATTTACAGTCGATTAATAGACGCAATAGTTGCTGTCTGTTTTTGTATCGCTGTAGCGATTTTAATTGACTTGACTCTCACAATTAATTGCTTTGCAAATAAAACCTTAAACTTGACCGTAAGCAATGAAACTTTTCAAATCCGTATGTTATTTTTGGAACGGAGTTTTTTTTTTATTTAGGTTAATATTATCCGTTATGTTTGGCGAGAATATTATTTTTCTGAATGTATGTTTTAGCGGTAAATAGTCAAGGTTAGGCCCGTAGAAGAACTATCTAGAAATCCTCATAACATGGCCATGTTTCAATAGAACAGAAGAACTGTGGGATTTAAATCAACAAAGTAATGGAATTATAAAAGGTATAATGAAATATAAAGTCTCAGCCTGTGTTCATCATGTTTACTACCAAGAAAAGAATGTTTTCCGAATGCGGCCGTCACTACAAAGCTTGATGGCAAAAAGAAAACTTCTAAAAGATAACTTCTAAAAGATAACCAGGTTTCAAACTCTTGGTTATGTACTAAAAAATGACATTTACGATTGTGCTATACTTACTTCAAAAGCTACCACGGATTATGAACCGGTAAGGCAACACTCCTTTCAGTTTATGCGCAGATATCGAAACCATGTGAACAACGGTAAAAGAAGAAATCAAAACAGTAGCAGAAAAGAAATTAGGACATAAACGCCAAAACCCTCGGAATGACTGGTTTGATGATGAGTGTCAAGATGCTATTACAAAGAGAAATTAGGCTTACAAAGAGTTAATCCAACGACCAACACGGGATAAAACCGAAAACTATAACATCTTCCGACGACAGGCAAAAAAAATGTGTCGCCAAAAGAAACCCCAACTTAGCAACGACAAGATCCAGAAACTGAACGAAAACATGGCATATAACCTCAATCAAACAGCTGCACGAGGGATACAAACCGCGAACGAGACTTTGTAATGATGAAAGTGGATCCATCATCAATAACTCGGTCGAGATTAAAGAAAGATGGGCGCGGTATTTTAAACAGTTGCTTAATCCCGCGCCAACGACAAACTCAGCAGATCCAAATAGCCCAGAAGCAGAGCAGGAGATTTACATCTTTCCACCAACATTCGAAGAAGTTCAGGTGGCCATACGTAACCTTCGAATAAATAAATCTCCTGGAATAGATGGAATACCTCCCGAATTACTCAGAAATGGTGGACCTCTTCTTTGCAACATCCTCCACCAATTAATACTAAAAATTTGGGCGGCACAACAGTTGCCAAATGATTGACGAAAAAGTATTATATGCCCCATTTACAAAAAAGGAGCCAAATTACGTTGCGAAAACTACAGAGGCATCGCTTTATTGTGCTCGTCCTATAAAGTGTTGTTCAAAATTATTGAACGCAAAATGAAGCCCTTCTATGATAACATCATAGAAGAGTATCAAGGTGGCTTCGGGTTCGGACGATCTACGATCGATCAAATATTCTCAGTCAAACAGGTGCTTGAAAAAAGCTGGGAGTATAATATCGACGTGCACTAGGTCTTCGTCGGTTTCAAGCAAGCATGGTGTAGATAGAAATACACTTTACCGAATCATGCTCGACTTGGGAATTCCAACAAAACTCGTCCGCATGACCAAGGTGACAATGATGAACGCCGAATCTCAGGTTAACATTTTCCACACTAACTCAGGCTTAAAGCAAGTAGATGAACTTGCGCCGATGCTATTCAACCTTGCTCTGAAACACGTCATCAGAAAAATACCAGCTGATACAACAGGCACACTACTGTTCAAGTCCATGCAAATAGTAGCATTCGCCGATGACGTCAACATTATGGCACGGACCATACCAGAAGCAAAGGAAGCTTTCCTAAGTTTGGAGTCCGAAGCTAAGAAAATAAATTTACGGGTCAACGAAGATAAAACCAAACAAGAAAAATGGCGCCAATCAGACAAAACTTGACCTTAGGAAACAAAAACATCGAGAATGTAGATAACTTCATCTACTTAAGAGTCCACCTTGATAACACAGGCGGGGAAAAGGACAAAATTTTACGGCGAATAAATGCAGCAAACAAGGCGTACTCTTCCATACTCCCCATAATCAAGTCTACGAATGTGCACAGGAATAATAAGCTTCGCATATACAAAACACTCATTAAACCTGTGCTTCTCTATGGAAGCGAAGCCTGGACTTTGACTACGGACACCGAAAAGGCTCTGGACGTATTCGAGCGCATAGTGTTACGACGAATTTTTGGCCCCATACAAGAAGGGACAGAGTGGAGAATGCGATACAACAATGAGTTGTACCATATATATGACAGCCCATCTGTATCCGCATGCATTAAATTACGAAAATTATAATGGGCCGGCCACCATAGGCGCGCCGTAGGGGGGCCGGGACCCCCCCAGACCCTAGGTTGGCCCCTCCCAGAAAAATAAATATTTCCAACAGCAGACACTTAAGTTTTCGCCTCTTAGGTTTTTGTGGTTACAGCAAGAGTTGAGTAGTGCAGTAGTGTATGCCTATACCAAAGCATACACACTACTTATAGCATAGAGGTATTAATTACGATCTTATGGGACTTATTTCGAGAAATGGACGGCAATATTTGATTTCTATAAGTTAAACGTTAAGAAAAAGACGAAAAGCACCTCGCCAATCATCCTTTTTTATTAAGATTATCTGTTCATTCCTACTAGGCAATATACAGGTATTTAGATAAGAACACTTTAATAAAGTGGTGTTTTATGCAATTATGTTTTTCACAAAACATAGCCTAAGAATTCAAATGGTAAGCAATTAGGTAATTAACGTGAAATACAATTTTCGAGATCATTTGGAGAGTAAAAATGGCATCCCTGCCACTTTTATGCTATCTATGACCTACTTGGTTTACACTCAGGTTAAATGTGTGTGAATTTTATTATAATTTGATAACTGCGTCGGAAGTTAAAAGGCATAGCACTTTAATTTCACCGAGCGTTTTTTCATAGTGACACAGCCGCCACATGGTTCTTATCATATTCATTAAACTTTTGTCAGAGCTGTACTCAAGACCAGTATATCCTATGAACTTTATCCGGTCGCGAGATACCGTAAACGCAAATTCCAGGTGCTAAAAATATAAATAATTCGGTGCAATTTTTGTGCGATTGGGAATTTTACAAGTTTAGATTTGAATGTATAAATATAGTATCAAATTCATCAATCATTTGCATTTTATTCTAACAGCCGTATGAAAGATTTGTGTTTACGTACTTATGGTAGCTAAAAGATTGCCCAGACAGTATTTAAAAACGGCAGAAACTTATTTTTTATGCCCATTGATGAGTTATGTAAATTTTGTGATGATCTGATGACTCGGTGTGAAGTAAGCACAATGCGAAATTTTCCATAGAATTTCCATTGTCTCCAAAAATACACCAATATTTCAGCTCGGCCAAACTTCGCGATCCGTATAAATTATCCGGATAGTAAAATTCATGCACAATGTGAAAACTCTATTAGTGCTTGGAAGACAGTAAGTGATATGGTGCTTGAACAGTCTTGGAATATTGTCAAGATGAACCGAAATTATTTGGAAAAGGCTATCGACCTTACTACGTGTCTCAGTCGCCAAAGACGTGCTTTCAGAAGACATAATGAAAGTGGTGCCAGTGATAACCGTGATTTTTTTTTTTTTTTGAATTTTGGGCATTATTCGCGAAGTATAATTCAACTTTTGAAAATAATGTTCAAAACAAGGTTGCGAACTACTGTAGTGGCAAAACACAAAATGAATTGATGAAACCAATTGCTGAAATCGTTCACGAGGACAATACTGCTGAAATAAAAGATTGCGGATTGATATCCATTATGGCAAACGCAGCAAGGGTCCACAGAAGGAACAACTCTCCGTGGCTGTCAGATTTGCTAAAGAGCTAGCAGTCGAAGAAAGGTTCTCAAGCTTTGTAGACTGTTCAGGAGCTAGAAATGCCTCGTATTGAGCAGACATAATTTTGAGCCTGTTACACAGCTACGGACTTTGTTGTTTGACAGTCTTATGATTGTGCTAGTGTCATGTCAGGAAAAAAAAGTGGTGTACAAATCTAAATTAAGATGAAACACCCTACAGCCACATTTGTACATTGTCTAGCTCATAAAATTGGTTGTGGTGGACACATTTTTCACAATAGAAACATGTACATCCTTTTCAATGCCATTGAATCCCTTAAACATCACAACACGAATTGTTGAAGCAGCTTGAAAAGGCAGTTGGTCTAAACACAAGGCGTGGAATGAGAAGTTTAAGCTCGACTCGTTAGTCAATGAGATTTCACAATTGCAAATATGTGATCGATAGGCATGGGACTATGAAAGAGGCTTTAGAAAAAGAAATTAAATAATTTATTATTTTGTAATAAATCTTTTAATCTTTCACTATGTTCTTTTTATAACGAACATATTAAGCACATATTTCCAAACTAAAAATTCAACTCTGAGGGATGGGATAAATTTTGTGAATGGAGCACTACTAAGTGAGCGAGAAGACTTGAATGTAGTTTGGGAAAAAATTAAATCATTCGAAGAAAAGAATTGTCTGAATCTCACATTTACCAAAGGATCGCGAAAACGGAAAACAGCAAAAAGCACTAGTTTCAAAGTTTTTGCTGTTTCATCTAGCCTCGGACACGCAGTTAGGGCTACAAAGATATTCCTGCAGACCAAATGGCTCGAAAAGAGTAAGTTACAGCACTTTTCATCTTGCCAAATTATTTTCGCTTTTTCTAGGTTTTCTAAGTAACAAATGTTTGAAGCAAGAGATCAATTTCTTCCGTCTAAGCTTAATATATTCCAATTTTTCAAAGTTATTTTGAAACTAAGTTATCCTCTTCTTCAAGTATAAGTTGAAATATATTCAGCTTCTAAACGAAAACATATTCTTACATTTCTTATTATTTCCATTCTATTCCCGTATAATTCATACAAGCTTTCTTTCTTAGCGGTCATTGATAATTCATGTGTAGTTCATGCCTACCATTCACATTATATGCATGTGGTATTCACATACGTATTCACAGACAAGAAGTTTATTTGATAATGCATTATGCATTAGCAAATAACAAAGAATAAATCAACAAATGTATAATGTATTAGTAAATTATATAAGTTATATGAACAGTACGAGTACAAACAAAAACAAAATCATCGCATGTCTTGAACCTTTCATTCCCTGGCCCCTGCCAGATTTTAGGCCACGGCCCGCCTATGCCGGCCACGTCGAGAGGATGGAGGCCAATAGACTACCTAAAAGAACGTTGAAAGGTAGAGCACAAGGATTATATGAACTTCATCTGCAAACTTTTTGATATTGAAAATGTAATGCAGTAAAATTCCCCGCAAATACTATTCTTTGGCACATAATTTGACATGTCTAGTGCTATACAAAATAAGTTCTTTATATTTCCGCCGAATAACATATACTGCCATTAGATATCAAATATTGAAGCTTCAAAATGAAGTTGGCTGTAATATTGCCCGATACGAAAATGCTCAGATAACGCTATCTATCGAGAAACAGCGAAAATTTATTCGAGTCTCCAATATTTTCAGGAAAAGAGTTGCCATTAAGTTGCACAACCTCAAACACAACTGCATGTTACCAGCATGTCGCCACAGAATCTTATTTTTGCATTTTGTATGCTTTTACCTCAGACATGGATACAGTCATCCATCAAAAGTAATTTTAATGTTTTATTGAAATTGAATTTATTCTTCCTGACAACGCCGGCTATGCACTTTGCATTATTTACGATTAAAGATACATCAACCAAGACCAAACTATCACTAAGTATCTAAAGATAAATGCAATCGCCCATCATTGACTACCGGTACGTGTTGTTAACCGGTTTCTGTCGTAACAACAATCGTAAATTGCAACCGAGTCGCTTATTCAACATGAATATTGATTATGTCGTTCCGAAACTGCAGCTTATTTCCTCTTCGATGCAAGTTCAATTCATTTTGCATCTTTCTGTATAGTTTTCAGATAAAAGCATATTTACATACATCATGGACTTCCTTCAACAAAACACACTTTCCAACCACCTTCAAACAACACGGAAAATCCTAGAATATTGATCGTTGTCGTCGTGCTGCTGGTTGTGACAAATGCGTAGGCTGGAACCCAAGTCTCCTACAGACAAATGGTTTCTACAAACCATCCGTTCCTATCCGTACAATTGTGATACTCATTTTTTCCTCAGTAACTCATTTTTTCAAATTTCGATGAAATATTTTTTTTTATATAATTTTTTATGATGATGAAAAATCGTTTCATTACCCCGTGCAACCGACGATATATTCTGCGCAGTGTGTAAACGAGCGAGAATCTAATTTGGCAGCCACGAAAATGCGAAATGATTGCAATCGTTGAAAATAGATTTACTGAAAGATATCAGATTTGATTGGCGTCAGTACAAACCGAAATAAATTAAAACAAAACGGCTGCGGCTAGCTGTAATAGAGAAAGCATACGATTTTACAGCGGTGAAATAAGTGCTGGTCTGAAAATAGTGTGACGAGCGATGAGGCAAGGAATGTTAGAAGATTTGTATTTTGATGTTTGCAGTGCAATGAAATTAGATGTGACGAATTTCCGTAGAGCGAGCAGGAGGCTAATTAAGAGCAGAAATATGGTAATTTGCTGGTAAAGTTTAAGATTCATATATACCTGGAGATACTTTCTACAATTGCTTAAAGTTTTAATGGCTATGGACTTGGACTGCTTTCGAAAGGTGAATAGCAACTACCTATGATATGACATCATAGATATGGATATACTACGTCAATATTTCTTGAGGCTAAAGGTAAACCAAGTAAAATCTGTCAAATCTATGCTGTTGGAAACTACGGAAGTCTCCATTTCTAATTGCGGTTTAGGATTGATGGTGCAATCCATTCCTAAGTTACTTTGGAAGCTAGAAAAATATTGAATTTGGATAGTTCAATTAAATATAAATACCAAGTCCAAAACCGATTTTATTAAATTTTGAGAATGTAAAATTGAGCTAGAATGCATTTAAAAAAATATTAAATATCTCAAGCTAAGTTTAAAAACGAGTGTGACTTCAACGGCCACATTCTACAGCTTAGGTCTGATTTAACAGAAATAAGGAAACAAAAAGCGTTGGCTGATTGATTTCTCATAATCTCAAAAGACAAAAGTTTATACAAAACCTTAGGTGAATTGCATTTGAAATGAGTTTTGAAAAACTTAAAATTGCAATTGATCCATCCGGAAGAAAAGGAGTCATTTTGGATATTAAAAGATCGAAAGAAGAAGATGCTCGCAAGGAAACCAAAGGATAAAGGAAAGAAAAGGTGTTTGGAAAAAGAAATGCCGTAGAGACTATCCCCAACTATGTGGTAAACAATTCCCACGGTCCCATTTATAGAAGAACAAATGGGGCTATAAATAAACTACGGTATCAAAAGTGCAACACTTCCAACAAAGCACTTTTGATGAATCTCGAGGCGACAGTAAGGCACCTGCTAAAGATGTGAAAACATACTCATCATGAATGAATACTAAAAGCATAAAAATAAACACAAGGAGCAAAGAATACTAAAGAAGTTGGCCATCAAACCGGTTTTTTACCTAAAAGCAGACGAAGGGAACGCGGTGGTTATAATGGACTAAGATGTACACTCTGACAACTAAGTTTTGGGTTTCGAAAACTAAGTCTTTCAAATCGTCGGCATTCGTTGTTTTAAATGTTTTTATTTTTCGCTAGTTGGTATTATATGCAAAACAGCCAGCAATCATCGGAATGGCAGCTGCCAAACGAGCTGAAACCCAAAAACCGAGGCGAACCCGATTCGAAATGAAAGTTCTACTCATTTTTTTTTTACATGCGAAGAATTTTTCACTCGGAATTTCTTCTGGATGGAGGCGTCTGAGAAGGAATATTCGTAAAAAAAAGACCAAAATTTTGGAAGAACAATTCATGGATTTCGCACCATTCGGAAAGTCATCACTTTGTCTGAATTTTTGAATAAAATGTCACGAATATCATCGAATAACCTCCATATTCACCAGATTTGACTCTGTGTGATTTTTTTTAATGTTCCCCAAGCTTAAATCGGTGCTTCGAGGAACCCGTTTTTACCCCATTAACCCTCCGAGAACACAGGGGGTCAAATTGACCCCAGAGACCTTTTTGACCAATCGCAGCGCTTAGGCCTGCGGGAACAGGGGGGTACTGTAGGTTCCTTAGTGTATTTCTGTGCCTTGACTTTAAGTTTAAACCGTTCTCATACAGTCCCATGTCGTCAGTCGTCGTTGAGAAGCCTTTTAAGCAGATCAAGGGGTCAAATAGACCCCATGTGTACTCGACGTCAATTTTGAGGTAAAATTCAATATTTTTTTTACTATATAAATCGATAGATTAATTTAAAATAGCCAAAAAATAATTGTTTTTAATATGTACCAATTTTTTCCAGCTTGTAAAAACTGTTTTTAAAAAACCGATTTTTCCTTTCGAAGCTAGATATATTTAGTTTTTGTGACAAATATCGATATTTCGAGGGTAATCTGCCCTCTTCTTCTTCAATGTCTATCGGTCTATCGATAGACACTGACGCTACCAAAAATAAATCTGCCATTGCTGCCTTGAAAGAAGTTGTGGCTCACCTCGTCGAGCCATATTTACGAGAAAAATTAAATAATACCATTTTACGTGTAGACATTCGAAAAGGGATCGAGAAAGTTTTAGGTATAAATATCCCAAATGTTCCTTCAGAACGTCCAAAGCCCAATAAAAGAGCAAGATGTTTATTGTGCTTTCGAAAACAGGACCACAAAACAAAAGATGTGTGCGCATCTTGCGATCGACCGATGTGCGACGAGCATCGGGCATTTTTATGTAATGATTGTGTTGGATATGAATAATTTTTCAATTTCTTCTTTATTTTGTCAATATTTTTACATATTTTAATAAATAAAAACTAGTTTTTTCTATTCAAAAATGAAAAAAATTCATTAATTTTCATACCCTCAAAATTACTACTACCAATATGCGTAACGAATATCTTTTTTGCAACCCTTTATATAGGAATGATTTTCGTATTATTCTAACCATATAAATTTTAAGCTCAAAATATTAAAAGTCAACAAATTTATTAATTTTTTTTTTAAATATGCAAACATAAAAAACCTTCAAAATCGCCACCGTAAATATGCAAAATAAATACTTTTTTTTTAAGGTCCAATATACATCTAATTTTTTTATGATTTTGTCATACCTTGAGAGTATCTGTCTAAATTTTTAGCCACAAATATTGAAAATAAAAAAAAATAACGAGTTTTTAGTAAAAAACCTGATTTTCGGCAAAACTGTGTTTCACGAATTTTCTTTAGGTATGTTAAGGACATTTAAGGCACGTTTTATGCATAATAACTACTAGAAAAGGTCTCAAACCATACCTACAATTTTTTTCAAATTAAAATCTCCAGTGGCGGCGATTCTATAGACGTTCAAAAGTGCTTGGGGTCAATTTGACCCCAAGTGTTCTCCATGATCGAAAAAATAGGTGTGTACTCGGAGGGTTAAAGATATAAAGACAACATCGCTGGAAGAACTCAAAGCAATCGCAGATTATGACTTCAAAAGGGGGTAAGGGCTTAGCACTATCATATAACTAAACATTTCAAGAATATAGTCCCGAAATTTGAATTAAATCAAAGCAAAACTCTCGAAGTTATTGAATACTTAGTCCCATCTCCTTTATCATTGTAGCTCCGACAGCTAGGAGTTTAGTAGTCATTTTCTCAAAACAATTTTTTAAAAGTCCGTGTTCACTGCCATTCAAAAACCACTTTACTGATTCATGGCACACACTTTCGACATGTAAAATACTTCCCCCCTACGATAAATTTTAGATTTTTTTTTTACATTAAGGGAGTTCTCCACCTACAAAAAAACCAAGTTTTTTCGTGGAAAATAGCAACTTTTACTTCAAATGACCACCAAAAATTTAAAAATGAAAAAAATAGAAATCGGAGAACTTTGGGGGAGGATTTGATGATACTTTGACTAAATATTAATGTTCTTTGATTTCCGATAATTTTCAGCTGAGATACAATGAACACCGCAAATCGTCTTTTTCCAAAGACGTTCTTGCAAAACCTTTGTCACCGGTTTGTTTGTCGATATTTTCGCATAAAAAAATTACCCAATGTTACTGAAATGATAATTAATAACGTACAAAAGGTTTAAATAAATTTACTCTACCAATATTTCTAAACAAAAAATTACTAGAAAAAGTATTTTTAATCACGCTGAAACCTATACCCCCTCCCTTAAGAGAATAGTTGGAAAAAGTAATAGACTGAGAGTTCCGAACACAACACAGCCGGGAATTAAATGCTTTCTGATAATTCATAAAAAATGCTAAGGGAATGATAGCAATTTTTGGAATATTTCTTTCATAATGACTAATATTCGATTTTTCTTCTTTTTGCCATCCTACATTACTTCCAAAGTTTTCTGTGCGAATGAAAAAAAAAACCGAAACCCATTCAATTAAAAATTGTTTGGCATACTCATTGCCACAAATGCACTAACAAGAAAGATTGCTAAATGACTTGTGGAAGAATACAAAGGCCCCGGAAGATTAGTAACATGACTTTTAATAACCGAGAAGAGGTGATAGAGGGACTTGGAAAAGTGACAAGAGTAGAGGAAGATGAGCTGGTTGTATCATTTGATATCAAAGCTTTGTTCGCGATATACCTGTAAAAAAAGTATTGGGATTTTCGAAGATTGGCTTTTTGAGGAAGACGAAACCCTGGATTGGAAGAAGAGTGTTCGAGACCATCTTTAACTAGCCTTGATTTACATGAGTAAAAACTATTTCAGAATCAAAGGGAAGTAGTATAAGCTACTAAAAGAGTCGTCATGGGAAATTCCTTATCACCACTTATGAGCGAGATATTCATTAACAGATTGGGAAAAAAAACTTACAAGAAAGGCCCACATCCGCGATTGTAGATGAGGCATGGTGACGATATTCTAGCGATTGTTAAAAAGATACATTTGAACAAACTTTAAAAAAGCTAAACAGTGTCCATAAAGATATTCAATTTACAACAGAAATAGAAGCGAACCAAAATAGCATCTATAGATTTGATGATAATCACAGCATACAGTATTTGATGATAATCACAGAGGACAACACCGTCCATATCAAGTCATTAGTATAACAATAGAACCCTATAACGCAATGTTTACCGGCTTTTAATTGTGCCAATAAACAATGAAAATGCCCACTTAAAAATTTACAGAGCTACCGCCTCAGAATGGAATAAAACATAAATTACCCAAACTAAGCGTTTAGTTAGGATAGGCGGCTGCCCCTTTCAGACATACCCAGAAAAGACACACCCAGAAAAGGCAGACCCAGAAAAGACACACCTGGGCCTATTGTGATTCCGCATTGGGTAGTGCACAACCCTTATTAAGTGGAGAGCCATTACGATTTCTTGATGAAATGGGTGATCTCCAACTTCATCCATCTTCCAACGAGGTCCGGGCATTCACACAGGAAGTAAAGAAATGTTTTCTCTTCCTCCTTGCATCTACAGCTCCGGCAGCAGTCGCGAGGTGTTTCCAGTTGTGCTGCATGCCTGCCAAACAGTTACGACAACCACCGCTGCGCGGAGGGAACCTCTTCCTAAATCAAGACGATCCCTAATGTGTCGAATGTCAAACGTTCTCCGGAATTGTCTAGCGATTGCACAGAAAGGTTTTTTCATTCAGGATTTCACAGCGTACTTTAAGGCCGGCGATACATGTAAACGCCTGAATTTAGACCGTTTTTCAGAGGCTTATTTAAAATAGAAGGAATAAATCAATCGTTGTGAAAATGATCATGTTTATTCATCACATATTAAAATACAAGAATCTGATTTTATTTATTTTTTTTGTTTTCAAAATGGCCGCCGCAGTAACCAATCTCCTGAGACCCTCGCGGCGAAAAGCATCAATCGGCGGGATTTTTAGCATCAGTTACATCAATTTGAAATAAAAAAAAATGGGTTGGAGTGTGTTTATTAAGCATGTATCTTCTAGTTGAACCAAGAAAAGAAAGAAAAGTCAAAAAAAATTGTGAATTAGCACGCCTCAAAAAAAATGTACGATTTTTAACCCTTTTTTTCGACAGTATTTGGGTCAAAAATGCTAAATTTTGAAAACTTTTTTTTGGCATTATTGAGATTCAACTAGAAGCTTATACTATAAACAAAATGTGTGCCAAGTTTCATAGGAATCGGTTGAGAACTTTTTGAGTTATCTTGCCCGCTAAAAAAGTCGTTTCGAGAAAAACGCGTAGTTTTGACACACAGAAACTCTGGATTACAGCGACTTATCAACTAATCAGTGATTCCAGGCCCATACAGAAGTCCTTCAGTACGTTCATACTACTGGTTGTTTTTCTCAGCTCTTCTTGACACGCTTGACGAGCTTTTTTAGTTGTCAAAGAGCTGCGGCGATTTTCTCGACTCGCTAGCGAGGGTCGAGTGTTCCAGTAACGGATTCAATAGCACTCGAGCGAGCATCGAGTTGAGGCGGAGCACTTAAATGAGCTTTAAATCGATAAATAATGCGAATTTCATTCTAACACTTTACAAACATATGTTGTAGATGTTAATTTAACTATTGATGCAAAAAAAAAACTCGAATTTTTGAAAATTTTACATGTATCGCCCCTCTTAAATATTTTTGCTCGATGGTCAGTTCAAATGAAGTCTTTGTAACCTCAATCAAAAGACTGCAGAGTCAGCCGGCAAAAGCGTGCCAGCCTTTGCAAGTTGGTCTGCTTAACAGTTGTCTTCAATGTCTTTATGTGCTGGCATCCAAAACAGCAGCATCATTAAATGTCTCGACATCTCGTTAAGATAAACATTCCAAGATGAGCTTTGAGGAGGTGTGAAGTCAAGCAAGTGACTGTATAGCCACATGGCTGTCAGTAAAAATGCAAATGTTCACTCGGAGTATCCCATTACATAAAAGCCAATTGGCCGCTTCAAGAACGTCTACCACCTGAAAAAACACTGTAGTAGTCCGGCAGGCAAAAAAAAATCTTCAAGTTAATGTCAATGATAAACATACCACAATGTCGTTAAATTTGGAACCATGGGCATATATATCCACAGCATCCGTTTCTGGGGATAGCACACTCGCCCAATCCTCTCTGCTTGGGATTTGTGTTTCAAATCCTTAAGACCGAGATAGTTTGGCAGCAGAATAATCGGGGTTTGCTGAAACAGCCATGCTCTGTACCAAGATTTTGGCATCGCTGGGTCGATCCTCGTTCAAGAATCATTACTATTTAGTCTTACAGCCACGAGATGGAAAAGATACCAGGCTGTAGCCTCCAAGTCGCTCCTATACCCTTTTGCAACTATAACTGCACACAATGCTTTGCGAGTTCTTTCTCCTGTAATTATCCTTCCATAGACGCTTGGAGTTCAGGATAAGTTCCAGATGTTTTACTTTGTTTCTAAGACTTACACGAGTTCCATTGAGCTTCGCTGGGTTAAAGAATGAAATCATATTCTTCCTCGTGAAGAATAGTAGTTCCGTTTTGTTAAAGCTCGCGCCAAGGCACTTCTGACACCATTGCGAGAGAATATTTTAGAAATAATTTAATTTCTCCGATAGGGTTAGTGCATCTAGTTTGATTAACTTTCCTTCCAAGCCCATTAACTGTTGAATCGCAGAAGCAAGGGAGAGAGAACACCGCCACCAGAATGATACCATCCAGGCCTGGTGACTTAAATGGGCCAATCGAATAAATGGTTCATTTTATGTGTGCGCTTTAAATTATCGGAATCGAACTTCCATTCCTTTATAACGGGGATATAGGAGATGTTTCCTCACTACCAGAAAAGTGAATATCCACCAGCGCCCTAAGCGTCTCGCAGCTGCTTTGAGTCCAAATTCCATTGGACCTTTATGTGCAACGGCAAAAAAGTGGGCTTTAAATTCAGCATTTTTCGAAGGTTTTAGGCTTCCATGAAACTTTGACATTTTCGAAAAGCTTTAATTTAACATTCTAGTTTAATCAATTTTTAACCCTTTTGGCAAGCTTAAACTCATTTAGTTGGCGTAAGAATCAATAACCACTAGCAAGAAGGAAACTCAGTATGGAAGAGAACCACTACAATAGTCCGATCAGTAGTAGCCAAATATATCTTGGGGGTAAAACATAGTCCACTGAAAAATAGGGCAGACCATCCTCGAAATATCAATTTCTGTCAATAAATTGTAATATGTCTGTCTCCTAAAGCTAAGTAAGCAGCTCAGGTAAAATGTCAACTTTCATACAAATTTTACTAGAGGTAAAATCAAAAGCACAAATTTTGCAAATCAATACGGAGTACAATCCAATGTTTTTAAAAGGAAAATTAGCTTTACAAATAAAATAAGTGCTATTCTTCACATAAACGTCTTATAAAAATTAAAAAAGCCCAGATATTGATAAATTTAATATCTAGTGACCTTCTTTAGCACCTACAGTGGCTTGCAGATGACATTATTTGGAATCTATTTTTTTATAGTAAACATGAAGGAATATTTATCCAAGTTTCCTGTATCTACATTTTTGATAATTAGGCTAATATTTTTAAAGTGGCTCTTCACTTCTTTCCACAACTTCTCGATGAAGTAAGGTCTGGGCACTATTGTGAAGTTTCCAGTTGCTTAGGAACATGGTACGATAACTATTCTCGAACTATGTGGGAAGCATCTTCGGGATCGTTCTCTTGCTGTATCTAGAATTGTGAAGAGAAACTTAATTTTTCGGCAGATTTATGTAAATTTCGTTTTAGCATATCCATATATTTCATTCTATCTACATTTTTTTCGGTAATTTGAAAATTTACAGTCCTACTTGCAGCCATAGAGTCGATTTCGTAATGGACTTTTCATATTGTGCTTCTCATCCGTCAATAAATATAAACCCGTTGAAAAACGTTCACTTGAATTTTTCGGCAGCACGGCCGTTGGTCATATATGACTGGGCTAATTGTTTTTCAGAGAAATACACTAAAGGGGGAAAATACATGTAAAATTGAAAAACAAAATGCGTATTTCAGATTGATTTAAAAAATATATATTGTTTATCCAGAAATTTTTCAATATTAAATCCTTAAAGTACATGTCTCAAAGTAAATGAAAATATTTTTCTAATAATTTTTCAACACAAAATGGCGGCGATGCAAGCGAATGAAAAAAACACATCAAAAACTGCCTCGTACAACTTAACACCTTTTCCGGGGAACTTGCAACGTTCAGAGAAAATAAAATATGCTAATACGAAGTATAGTTCATAGGTGTACCAATAAAATTTATCAAAAAAAAAATTAAATTTTTACATTAATTTTAGATTAAACAAAAAAATCGATTATTTTTCAAAAAAATCAGGTTTTAAACATTAATAAACATATTATTTTTCCGACATTACAAAAAAAACGAGTAGATAACACTCTTTTGTAGATGTGGTATAAATTTGAGCCGGATCGTTTCGATATTTTTTGAGATATTTTGTAGTTGAAAAACTACTACTTTGATAAAAACGCGTTTAAAGTTTACGGTACATAAAAATCATTGATTATTGGTCTTTATTATAACTTATTCGTAAGTCAGCGACTCCAGGTCCATATAACAGCCCTCCGGCCTCCTCGTGCATATCATTTTGGTGCATTAGAAGGTCACGGCGAGCATTTCGGGCTTTTTTTGAGCTGAAAAGACTTGGACGGTTCTATCCTGTTCTTGTCGGCTCTCTTGGCATAACTAAATAAGCTGGGGCTTATTTCGATACCTAAATCATTCATTAGGTGTAAGAGGAATGTATGACCTTTGTTGTCCCAGCGGCTATGTAAGCTGATATTTCAACTATTTTCAAGCGGGCAATCTAACGGTTTTTACTACAAGGTCCATAAATACAGTCCGCTTTGTATATTATAAAAATCTACAAGTGTAAATGTATATCTGTACCTATATTTCCTTAGAATTTCAGATTTATAAGAATATACATAGTAGGAATACACAATTAGAGAACCGCACATAGAGAAAGTAGACAAAGACGCGCGGCAGGTATGCTCGACCGGCTGGGGAACGCAGCGCTGCCTATAACTGACTATAACTCGAGAACTAAAGGCCCCCACTCACGAGCAGTCCATCAGTCCAAATGGCCTGAGGCCAGGCCAAAATCTCACCGTGTGTGGAAGAACTCGGAAGGACTCATGGACTCATGGAACCAAATTAGATTTCCAATCAATCCAAAGTGCATGGACTCAGGCCATCGGGCCATTTTTTGGCTCGACCTTGTGTGGGTAAATAATAGGGCGAATTTTGACAATCAATAAAATGGACTAGTCGTGTGTGGTGAAGCCTCAGTCCAAACAACGTGGCAGTCTTGCTTCGCACGCTGACCTGTGACGAGCTCATTGACTGTTTCTGTGATTATTTTATTTAATCGAAAAATTCAGCATAATGGATAGTGGTGGCCATGATTTTGTTTTGGAAGTTATCGAATAATATAGGTCACATGAATGTATATTATATTATTTGACCCAAAGCCTGCAACCGCTTCAATCTTTTCAATCTTTCGTGAGGAGTGATAGTTTGCCTCATATTTGTATCCTTTCGTTTGATAAAAGGGGTGATCAACTATAGCAACGTGTTATATGTCGTATCATCCATTCTTAAATATTTTTGACAATCAGAAAGCTCAAGTGTGAGTTCTTTTACCAAATCTAAAATTTTTACCACTTCCTTTTTGGCTATCGTTGCTTTATGTAGATGCAAGTTGCAACAGTAAAAAACTCCTCCACATGCTTCTGCTCCATTAATAGGTTTAAAATATTTTTTTCTTCAAATTTATCTTCATTTTTTTTCTAAATTAATGACAGAAAATGAAATGGACTGCCTGGATCGAGGCTCTATCGTGAGTGGTGTAATGATATACCATCAACATGCATGAAATGAATCAAACCAAAACAAACAAGTCAAAACAAAACACCATGTAGTTCATTCATATCGTCTACGTAATAGCAGACCACACAATGTTATACAACTGACCATATCATCATGACCATATCAGGTTTCCGAGTAGCGACCGTGAATATCCATGCCATATGGTATATTCAAATGTAGTACAGGGTCATATTGCGAACGATAATAAATTATGTGTCACCAAGGCACGCGACCCAAATATGTTATGGTTACAGTGTGAATAAGCGCACAGAGCAATAAATCCTATATGTGTTGATAGAATGGCGCTAGAAATGTTGGTCAAGTGTAGCGTGTGAAAGTTGAACACATGTGATTCATGTAGATTATTGTGTCATGGGAAATATACATGTTATTGATTTATTTCAGGGCATGCTGAGTTTAGTTAATAAAATAGGTTAAGTTATGTTCATAATGTGTTGTAAAAATCATATATAAGGAGTAGTAAGAATATTGAGAAAATAGATTCATTTGAGTAAGCGTGGAATACACAGTTTTATTTCTGTTGAATCTCTGCTAGCGAGGTTATTCTTGCGGAGCATTATCTAAGCACGGCAAATGTCCAAGGTTAGCTTTGACATGGTGCCAGCACTAACTGCGGCCTCGCCGCTTTGGTAGGTTGGATAGTGGTACAATCCACTCTCTGCTTTTGGGTTAGTCTAAACTCTATTCCTCTACAGCAAGGACCCTGCGTTGAAGCAAACAGAGGGAGAAATATCTCAGGACCCAACAACAAACCTATCCCGTGACGACCCCATCATATTTCAAGGCAACCCTTGCATATTTCATGACGATCCTTGCTTATTTCATGGCGATCCTGATGTACGGAACTCTGGAATCTACTATAAAGATTCAGGCAGCTACATAGAAGAAGAAGGGCAGTTAGAACAGGAAGAATACGTCCCTGAGCCAGTATCGACTACACCATCTTACTACAAGCCCACAGCAATAAATACACTTGGACCCAGACCTAGGAGAATTGAAGAATTCAAGAAAAGGAAAGCTGAGAAAGATATTTTGGACACCATCCCCAAACCAAGACGACCACGTGGAGGCAGGAAAACAAGGTTAAAGCGTGAACGAGCGGAACTACACAGATTGGTACGGATTTCTTTTGGACAACAGAAAGAATACTTCCGGAAGAGACTACGGGAACTTAAAGAAGATGGGGAATAATTGCTCGACGGAGGAGGTAACAGTGATACAGGAGTATCAACAATCAATAACAACGGCAGCAATTTTCTGTATTATATTAGGAATATTCTATGTTTACAATAAAAAAAATAAGGAGTATGTAACTAAGAGGTTAAATAGGAGTATAGATGTATAGCAATAATTAAAACAATACATATGTCTTGATACATAAATTTTTAAAAAAAAAAACTTTTATTTATGAATGTACGGTTCTTTCTTATAAAAATCCCAGTCTTACAATAATTATGTATGGACACTTTAGAAGGTTTAATCTTGGAAAACGAACAGGTTTTAAGAAATTTGAGAAAAAGTTCGAAGAATTTATATAGGTTTGAAACTTTAAAAGAGAAATTGAACGATTTACAGGCACGTAAAGAAAAATTTAAGAAAATAATCAGCAATTTTAATGACGAAAGCTCTGAGGTTTTAGATATAAAACTAAAGTTCAAAGCGGTATCAGCGATATTAGAAGGAGAAATCTGGCTACAGCTTGGTAAACAAGGATATTCTGCGGAAGACGTCCAACAAGAGTGCGACATCACCGAAGAATTAGAGACTAGTTTACAAGTACTAGAAGACAAAGCCAAGATGTCTGAGTTTAGTCTAGAGACTGCCATAAAAATAATTCCTACTTTCGAGGGAAAGTATAAGGAATTAGAATCCTTTTTGAAGATAGTAGAATTACTAAATTCCACATTAACCGCTTCAGGAAAAACTCAACTCATAGATTTCGTCACTAAAGTTAAACTTACCGCGAATGTGAGATTATCTTTGATTAACACCTCAATCAGCACTTTTGAATCTTTAAAAGATGAGTTATCTAGCAGGTTTAGGAACAATAAAACAGTACCACAGATTCATTCTATGCTCAGTAACATGTGTCAGAACAGATCATCTGTTACTACATATAAAGATAAGATTTTATCTTTGGTTGATGAGCTCAATCAATTACAGGTACAAGAGCTAGGTAATCAGGCTACAGAACCAGAAAAGAAAGTTATCCTGCAAATGAACGATACTTATGCACTCACTATCTTTAAAAGTGGACTTAACGACCAGCTGAAAAGCACAATATTTTCAGCTAGGCCCAAAACTTTTGCTGAGGCAGTATCATTAGCGCAAGAGATTGAGACATTAGAATCTCAAGCTACGAGTAGCGTAATGCATATCGGCAATTTTGCAAATAATAGAAATAACCGTGATCGAAAATACAGAAACAATGGCAATGATAGAAATAGCAATGGTTATAGGGATAGAGACGGTCGAAGAGATTTTAGGAATAAAAGATACGATAACCATAGAAATTTTAATAGAAAAACAGATAACAGATCAAATAATTATAGGGATAATAATGATAACAGGAATAATCATCGTAGGAATGACAGATATGCCAACAACCATAGTAATCACCGCAATAACAATAATAGAAGTATACACGTAATTTCGGACCAGGGAAACGTCCTAGGTTCCGGAGAGGAAATGAGGAACCTCCCGGAATAAATAACATGAGTAAAGAATGTAAAATTTACAGAATAACTGATGGCTGCACGAATTACGTAAGAATTTATAATGATGGAGCGAATAGACAACTATCGTTCTTAATAGATACAGGTGCAGACGTATCAATTTGTAAAGTAGGTATATTTAAGGCGTTAGAACATAGAGTGAATAGCAAGGATAAAATTAAGTTAACTAGTATTACTAAGGAAGTAACTACGTCTTTAGGTACTTCGAAATTAAACTTATTAATTGGGAACGAAAGCATAACAGAACTATTTCACATTGTAGACGACAATTTTCCGATTAGTACGGACGGTATTATCGGTAGAGATTTATTAGTTAGTTTCATGAGTAAAATTGATTATGAAACATTCACCATTTCTTTTAGTGTGTCAGATGAAGAAATTGTATTACCCATGGATACAAAACGTCAGAACCATTCGGGAATTAATATATCCGCGAGAACTGAAGCAATAGTTCCGGTAAATGTAAGCATCGATGAGGATAGCATTGTGCTGAACGCAGAAATTGAGAAGGGTGTTTTCATTGGAAATACTATTATACCAGCGAAAGGCGTTCGACACGTAAAGGTTCTGAACACAACTGATAGAGATGTAGTCATAAACAACTTCAACATAGAGGTTGAACCACTAAAGAACTACAAGGTATATGCAGGAAAACAACAGAGAGGTGATCAGAAACGTTTCGAGAAACTGCTGGGAGTTATAGATAAAGATAATTTGGACAAAAGATCTATGGACAGTTTGCTAGAGATAATCAAAGAATATCAAGATGTTTTTCACTTGGAGGAAGAGAAGTTAACAACAAACAATTTCTACAGACAAAAGCTGCAGATGGCAGACGACAGTCCGGTCTACATTAAGAATTATAGGCTACCTCAAGCTCAAAACGAAGAAATATTACAACAAGTTAGAGACTTAGAAGACAATGATATTGTCGAACCGTCAGTAAGCCCATACAATTCACCACTTTTGGTTGTGCCGAAGAAGACTTCAGATGGTAAAGCTAAGTGGAGACTTGTAGTGGATTTTCGTAGATTGAACGACAAAATCATCAATGATAAGTTTCCTTTGACTAGATTGGAAGACGTTCTAGATAGGCTCGGTAGAGCGAAGTATTTCTCAACTTTGGACATGACTAGTTCATTCCACCAAATCGAACTTGAGAAAGAATCTAGACCCGTCACCGCGTTTTCGACCAGTGATGGTCACTATCAATTCAAGAGACTACCATTTGGATTAAAGATTTCGTCCAACAGTTTCCAACGAATGTTGACGATAGCTTTGAGTGGTTTAAGTCATGAGGCATTCCTATACGTAGATGACATCATAGTTTTTGGATGCAGTGTCAAACACCACAATGATAATCTTCGCAAAGTATTACAGCGAATGCGACAGTACAACTTGAAGTTGAACCCTGGGAAGTGTCACTTTTTGAAATCGGAAGTAGTGTATTTAGGGCATTTGATAACCAGTGAAGGTGTTAAAACAGACCCGTCTAAATTTGAGACGATCAGAAACTATCCGGTTCCGAAATGTGCAGATGAAGTACGCAGATTTGTTGCGTTCTGCAACTACTACAGGCGTTTTATTCCGAATTTTGCCGGAATTGCCAAAAGTTTGAACTCGCTATTGAAAAAGAACGTTACTTTTGAATGGACCGACGAATGTCAAAAAGCGTATGAAACACTTAAGAATAAATTAATTGAGCCACCAATTTTGCAGTATCCAAATTTCGAAAAACCATTCATTTTAACAACTGATGCATCTAACTACGCATTAGGCGCTGTACTATCGCAAGGTGAAATTGGACAGGATTTACCAATTTCGTATGCAAGCAAGTCGCTAGCAAAGCACGACATCAACAAACCAGTCATAGAAAAAGAACTTTTAGCCATACATTGGGGCATAAACTTTTTCAGACCCTATCTCTACGGAAGAAAGTTCGTAGTTGTCACAGACCATAGACCACTAGTATCTTTATTCACCCATGCAAATCCTTCATCAAAACTCACTAGAATTAGAGTTGACTTATCGGATTATGATTTCACGATTGTGTACAAGAAAGGCAGCATGAACACGAATGCTGATGCCTTGTCAAGAATTGAGTTGAATTCTGACTCTTTAAAAGCATTAATACCTCCAGTTATAGATGAAACAGCAACACGTAAACTATTAGCAATTACAAGGGGCATGGCAAATAAAACAGAGGATAAAAAGCAAGAAACCCGCAGCGAAAGCAACCACGTAAAAGTAGAACCTGATCAATTCTATTGTTGGGATTGCACTAGCTTGTCGGATATCACCGGTGTTATGAAGTTAAAATTTATCCTGCGCAATGATGAAAATAAAAGTATTGATATCGTACGTACGAAAGATATTGTAAAAGTATATTGTAGCGATATATCTAACGTGAAACCAGTTTCCGTTAATGCGAAGCTAACAATAAATAGGGGTACCCGCAGACACAAAAGTAATGAGAATAATAGTGATAATCCACATTCAGAATACGTTTTGATTATGGAGAAACTATTAGATTTTGCTAGACGTAACAAAATCCAAGAACTCTCATTATCAAGTGATGATGTTATATTGAAGTCTATAGACAAGGAAGAATTTAAGAAAGTATTTAACCTGTTGCAACGAAAAGGTAAAGATAATGCGCATATGAAGCTAAGAATAATGATATACAAGCCGCCCGCTAGAATAACGAATAAAGATGAACAGGTGAAATTAATAGAAGAATATCACAATTCACCGCACGGAGGACATTTAGGAATTCGCAAAACTTTGTTAAAGCTAAAACAAAGATATTGCTGGAAAAACATGAACGGTATGGTTAAATCCCACATAAAGAAATGCACACCTTGTCAAATAAACAAACAGGTGAGACACACAAAAGAAGAAATGATGAAAACCGACACACCAACTACGAGTTTTGAAACAATACAAATAGATACCGTAGGTCCACTAAGAATATCTAATAACTATAGATACATATTAACCTTACAATGTGAACTGACTAAATTTGTAGTAGCGTTCCCAATAGAGAATAAAGAAGCACAAACCATAGCTGTAGGAATAGTTAATGAATTTATATTAAAGTATGGACATTTCAAAGTACTCAAGTCTGATTTAGGTACTGAATTTACAAATAAGCTTATGAGCAACATCTGTGATTTGCTAAAAATAAAACAAATATTTTCAACACCATATCACCACCAAACTTTAGGAGTAGTAGAAAGGAATCATCGGGTACTAAACGAATATATGTATTCGTTTGCTGATGACCAACAATGGGACAAATGGGTTCCATATTACACATTTGCGTACAATACAACCCCAAATGTAGATACAAACTACACTCCATTTGAATTGATTTTCGGTAAACTTCCATATTTACCAAATGACATAGTTGATAATCAAGATGTGATTTACGATTTAGATGATTATGCCAACGAGTTAAAGGCAAGATTGAGGATGTCGATTAATAGAGCACGAAGTTTGATTGAAAAAGTTAAAATCAAAAGAACAATGAACCAAACAAATATACATTCTTTGAATCCTAAAATAGGAGATTTCGTACTTTTGAAAAATGAAAATAGAAAGAAACATCAACCGCCATATAAAGGTCCATATAGAGTATTGGACATGGATCACTGTAATGTCACTTTAGACATAGCAGGAAACCGTAAATTAGTACATAAAAACAGATTAAAACCTTACCACACATGTAACATAAACGACAATGTAGTTAAATAAAAAAAATATATATATACGAACCTACATATAAAAATTTTGTAATAGAAACGTTCAGAATGATACAAGCTAAGTAAGCATTATTGTAAATAAAAAAAAAAATATTGAACCATAAAAAAATATTAAACCTACAAATAGAGAAATTTTGTTATATTTTAAAGTACATTAAGAATGATAAACTTTGTTGTGACTAAAGATAAGAGAATATTATTATAAAAACCCCTTCTGGGACTATTGAACCTAATGTTTGTGATTAGTCTTCATTTTTTTTTTGTTGCAAATGAACCCTAATCAAAAAAAGGGTAAAAGTGTAATGATATACCATCAACATGCATGAAATGAATCAAACCAAAACAAACAAGTCAAAACAAAACACCATGTAGTTCATTCATATCGTCTACGTAATAGCAGACCACACAATGTTATACAACTGACCATATCATCATGACCATATCAGGTTTCCGAGTAGCGACCGTGAATATCCATGCCATATGGTATATTCAAATGTAGTACAGGGTCATATTGCGAACGATAATAAATTATGTGTCACCAAGGCACGCGACCCAAATATGTTATGGTTACAGTGTGAATAAGCGCACAGAGCAATAAATCCTATATGTGTTGATAGAATGGCGCTAGAAATGTTGGTCAAGTGTAGCGTGTGAAAGTTGAACACATGTGATTCATGTAGATTATTGTGTCATGGGAAATATACATGTTATTGATTTATTTCAGGGCATGCTGAGTTTAGTTAATAAAATAGGTTAAGTTATGTTCATAATGTGTTGTAAAAATCATATATAAGGAGTAGTAAGAATATTGAGAAAATAGATTCATTTGAGTAAGCGTGGAATACACAGTTTTATTTCTGTTGAATCTCTGCTAGCGAGGTTATTCTTGCGGAGCATTATCTAAGCACGGCAAATGTCCAAGGTTAGCTTTGACATGGTGCCAGCACTAACTGCGGCCTCGCCGCTTTGGTAGGTTGGATAGTGGTACAATCCACTCTCTGCTTTTGGGTTAGTCTAAACTCTATTCCTCTACAGCAAGGACCCTGCGTTGAAGCAAACAGAGGGAGAAATATCTCAGGACCCAACAACAAACCTATCCCGTGACGACCCCATCATATTTCAAGGCAACCCTTGCATATTTCATGACGATCCTTGCTTATTTCAGTGGCAAGCTAAATTGGACTTAAACCAAACGGACTCAAGCCAAATGGACTCAGGCCATTTGGACTGCTCGTGAGTGGGGGCCTTAATACGAATAACATTTTAATGTAATAAAAAAAATCAATTTTTTTTAGCAGTTACATTTATTTCTCCCCTTAAGGAGAGACATACACCTAGAATGGTCGAAAAAATCGATTTATTTTTTATTGCATTTTCTTGAAGATTCAGGTCTCAGAAATATCTGGTGAAAAGATCTAGTTAATATTTCTGTAAATAAGCTAGTTACAGCCGAGAGAGTGAAACGTGTTTTGCGACGTATGATATGATAGTTAATAACATTCATTATGCTGCTTCAAGTATTGCTCAATTGGTGTTAAAACAAGCTGTAAAAGAAGAACAACAGGAAATAACACAACAATATTCGAGTGCTGGTATAACAAAACTAACCGTTTTTGGAGATAATACGTAGCGAAAATGTGGTTTTACCTCATTGTACGGAGTTGCGGTTCTCATTGGACAGTTTACAGGAAAAGTTGTTGATTTTCTTGTAAAATCTTCTTATTGTGCTGAATGTTACTATTGGAATAAACACAAAAATACTGAGCAATATGAGGAATGGAAATCTAATCACGATGGAAATTGCCAGGTCAAGGTCAAGTAAAATGGAATTAGATGCCATGAAAGAATTGTTTTCACAATATGTCGAAAAGTATAGAGTTGTGTACACTAATCACGCCGGGATGGCGACTCTAAGACGACCACAGGATTAATGAATGCGAAACCGTATGGTAACGAGATTGAAATTACAACAAAAGAATGCGTGGGACACGTTCAAAAGCGAATGGGAACCCGTCTTCGCGAATGCAAGGAAAAAAGTCCTGGAATCGGCAACAAAAACAAATTGAGGGCAAAGTTGATAGATAAACGGAGCATTTACTATGGCTTAGCTATTCGCAGAAACTGTGCCTCTAAGGATGAAATCAAAGAAGCGATGTGGACAACATTTTACCATTACGGATCAACAGACAGCAAGTCTCAACATCATTTCTGTCCCGAAGGCCCCGAATTGTGGTGCCAGTGGCAACAAGCGAAGGCTAAAGGAGAACTGGAAAATGTTCGTCACAATTATTGAGCATTGCCAAAAATGGTGTAAGATGTCATCAAACCAGTATACGAAGACCTCAGCAATGAAAAATTGTTGGAAAGCAGTATTGGTGGATATACTCAAAACTGCAACCAACTTATTTGGAAGATAGCCCCAAAAACGATGAACAACAGGGCCAAAATCGTTAACATTGCAGTATATCTTGCAACATGTACATTCAACAATGGTTTCACCTCATTGTTGGAAGTCACAAATGCGTTAAGAATATCAGTCGGATCGGGAGCGCACTTGTACGCAGCGCAAGAAGACGAAACTCGCATAGCCAAAGCCGAGCTGCAAACGCAAGAACAGACGAAAGACGTCGGCAACACAATTTAGAACCTATGAATATTCCGCAGACCGTAGAAGATTTACAGTATGGGCCTCGTATCCATGATTTGAAATTTAATGTCCTAAATTCCTAAATTTTCAAACGCGTTTTTCTTAAAAACACGTTTTTCAAATCGGTATCCAAAATTTCTCGAAAACCAATTAACTGATTGCCTTAATTCTTTTATGTGATTATTCCATATAGCATTATCTAGTACTTGTCATAGGATTTTTTTTCTTCGTTACCAGGGGTGGATTTACCACTAGGCCCGGTAGGCCCGGGCCTAGGGCGGGAAATTTCGGGGGCGGCAAATTTTCGTTTTTTTTTTGGGGCGGCGACTTTTCGATTTTTTTTTGAGGCGGCAGTTTTTTTTCTGTCGTATATGTACATATATCTGAGTTGAATGAGCCTAACACCTCAAGCCAACCGAGTTCTCTAAAAAATCAATGCCCGCAAAAATTCACCTCTTATGATTTTTTTGGACATTTTAAAGTTTTACTTATAATAAATATCGAAATGCGATTACGGTAAAGGAACAAAAAAACTCAAAATACCTAAAAAAAAAAAAAGTACCTAGAAAGTATCTGAAAATACCTAAAAAGAGCCTAAATACAGCCTAAATAGAGCTGAAAAGATGCTAGAAAGATGTTAAAAAGAACCCAAATAATACCTCTTCAATTTAGGAAAAGCTTATCAGCGGTAAATATTTGCGTGCAATGATTGTTCAGATAATTTTTTTTTATTATTATGGTTCAGGGTATATCAACTACATGACGTGTTTTTTAAATTGTACTTCATTACTGAAATTCATTTCTATAAAAAAAATTCTATAAAATGAAATCTAGAACATCATAGGTCAAAATATTTCGGGTTCCTCCTTAACTAATAACATGTCGAACATTAATTTACAGTAGTCGAGCTCATAGTTGATCTCCAGTCAAGTACGGAAGCAAACTTTGAACGAAGTAGTAAACTTACTTATAAAAATATGAGCGAAGACGTTCAACTATATTAAAAATTGATATTTTCGAATTCCTGTTTTTTAGGCTCTTTACTGTGTGTGTGTGTTTTAATAATTATTTGTGTGGCAAGCTCGCAATTATAGGGAATGTGCCAGTTTTGCTCTGATATTCCTTTTTTGTGTGCTCGGGCGCAACGAAAAACAGCGAAGTATTCCAGGGAATCGAAAAAAAATCGCGCATTGTTATATATAATATAATTCACGAAAAGGGCGGCAAATATTTCTGAGGCCTAGGGCGGCGAACTGGTCAAATCCGCCCCTGTTCGTTACTTAGTTTTTGTTTTATAGGCAAAATAATATCTAATTTTTGGTCCAAAAATCACTATTCATGTTCAAACGTCCGCCATTTTGTTATTAATCGAAATTTTCAAAATCGGCTATGACAAGTACTAGATTATAGTATCTAATTTAATAATCTTTTTCGATTTTTTTTCAGAAGATTTTTGAAGAAAAACATGAAAAAAAATCAGTACTAGTAGGTACCGTTAACGCTGGTTTTTTTACGGCGCTCCAAGGATCATACAATATCCTTGTATATTTTTTATATTTTTAAATAAAGAAAATTAAGTATACTTATGAATGTGTATACTTTTAGATAGTTAAACTCCCAATCCGATATTTCAAATAGTTTTCCTTAAAAAAATGCACAAAAACGACCTTTTTTCCGGCTCCAAAGGTGTATATCTCCCCTTAAGCTACTCAAGTTAATCCATATCTATTAGAAAGCGGTTTTCCTATTGAGAAATATTTTAAAAATATTTTTCAAGATGAATCATTTCCATTTCTTTAAAAGAAACCTCTAAATTCAATAATCGAACAACTACTGTCATTCCCGCTTATTATATACATACAGTTGGGGACAAAACTCTCCATAGACCCTCAAAATTTCATAAATTTAGTAGAAAATGCAAATATTTATGAGAATTTTATATGCAACTTTACTGCAAATGTATTTTTATTAACATAAATTCAAAAAAAAACTTACATTAATTAACTTATAACCGTAAAAACACAAAAAAAAAAGAAATTCAGTAGGGACAAATGTGTTCATACATTATATAATTCAACTGAAAATTCCACATTATTTAATATAATTTTATATTTCAATATTTGTTTGGGCCACCGTTGGCATCAATAACAGCCTGCAACCGTCGTGGCATTGAATCCACCAAATTTTTAGAGACTTCCGGTGTTATTTCTCCCCAGGCTTGTTGAAGCGCAGTTTTGAGTGATTCCTTGCTGCTGGTGTGAATTTTCGGGATTTTTCTTTTCATAAGTTCCCAAATATGTTCAATGGGGTATAAGTCTGGCGAATGAGGAAGAGAATACAGCTGCATTGATGCATAATAAAGCAACCAGTTCTTTACAAAACGTGCAGTATGTTTGGGATCGCTGTCCTGTTGGAATATCCAATGCTGGCCAAGACCCTAATGGTCCACGGAAGGTTGCAAGTGTTCTTCTAACAGTCTTTTATAATAGTATTGGTCCATAATACCGTCTATAAAGACCAATCTGCCAACCCCACCAGTTGCATTTCCACCCCACATCATCACATTGCCACCCCCGTGTTTTACTGTTGGTATCAAATTCTTCAGTTGCAATGCTGTTCCCTTTTTTCGCCAGATTCTTTCTTTGCCATCATTACCGAACAAGTTGAACTTGCTTTCATCAGCAAATAAGACAGTCTTCCAGAACTCTAAATCCTTTCCTAAATATCGCTTTGCAAATTCAAGTCGAAACTGCCTATTCTTTTCAGATATTAGCGATTTTTTACGACGATCTCTACTTGCATATCCATAGGAACGTAAGATTCTTCGGATGGTTTTAGGGTGAACACACTTATTCGAAGTATTAGCGACATGTTCCGCCAGTTGCCGACCAGTGATCATTGGGTTTTTGTCGACCTCTTTTAAGATCATGCTGATATCCCGCCTGGAAAGTTTCTTTGGTCGTCCATTTCTTGGCTTATTTTCCACTGATCCTGTGTTTTTATGCTTTTGAACAATGTATTGGACAGTGGCATGGGATAAATTAAACAAAACTCCAATTGCGCGGTATGATTTTCCATTTCTGTGCTCAGCAATAATTAACTTTTTTATTTCAACACTTACTTCCTTGCACTTGCTCATTTTTCACTCGCTTTGCTCACAAATTACTAAAACAAACTAATCACTAGATCGCTTTCACGCATTTCATAGGAAATACAACGGTTCTTTGAAGAAAAACAACAGTAAAGCAATGCAATGAAGACCAGAGTACACTATCTGAACAATGTATGAACACTTTTGTCCCTGCTGAATTTCGTATTTCTGGTGTTTTTACGGTTATAAGTTAATTGATGTAATTTTTTTTTTAAATTTATGTTAATAAAAATTTATTTGCAGTAAAGTTGATAAAAAATTCTCATAAATATTTGCATTTTCTACTAAATTTATGAAATTTTGAGGGTGTATGGAGAGTTTTGTCCCCAACTGTATATTCCTATATATTCTGTTCATCACAAGAGAACCTAAAGAATTTGAAATTCATAAAACGACGGCTAGCAATTGCCTGACATTACATCAAAGACGGCTATAATTTAATTTTATACATCTTACCTGTCCGCTTCAGCCTAACGAAAATGTGAAGAGGTGTCATAGTAAATCAAAATGATGAAACATTTTTATTCGATCCAATAAAACTTAGCAAGCACGAAAAAGTATAATCATGACTTATATTCGATTTTTCACCTTTTTGCTGAGCAATCTTTCTTTCAAACTTTTTCGTGCGAATGAAAAAAAAAATCCGAAACACATTCAATTTAAAATTGTTTACATAAAAATTCCATTCAAACACGCGTATTTATAACTCGAATTATCTTCGAGTTGGATGCTCTAGAAATTGACCCGGTGGATGGAATTGAGCACAAGAATAATTGGTCAGAGTAAAAACAATGGATCGTTTTTGCTGCCATAATAGGAAAATTTGTAAGATATCAGATATTTCGTTAAGATAAGAAAGTATACAATAAACAAATCATTATTCAGTGGAATAGTATTGAGTCATAAAACTTTTCATACAACTTTTACTTTTTCAATGGATATCCTTCATATATCCTACTGTGCAATGACCTAGCTCAATTCGATTCACTGTATTCGAAACAGAATATGAACTTATCAAATTGAATGAAATCCATCAATTATTCTATTTCTGTATTTCTTTCTTCGACTTCCACTAACCCAATTTCGCATCGCACAAGCACCTCTTGGCCATTTGGACTACATACTTCATCATTATCAGACATCATGCTCATACCTGTGCACCAAATGCTCTTCGTGGCTTCCGAAAATAAACTGCACACCGATAAACTCAAAAGCTTTCTTCGTCAAGTCGAATCTGAATTACACTCGAAATAGCAGTAATACCAGGCAGTAGATCGAAATAGTTCTGCTGTTCACATCATGATTTGGCCCAATTTCTTTCAGTCAGTTTCCGTATGCTTTCAATTCACATTTGCTTTCGATTCGGACTCGAAGCGGTTTGCGAGGGTTCAGGAAATAGATAAAAATGAAATTTCTTGAGCTACCAGTAGACTTTTTGATTCCATATGCTTTTCATTTGTAAGATAAACAAGGAAGGTATGGATATTTGTGTTATGGTGTATAAGTCGTCATCATCTTGGAGATTATGGAACAATAAACATATCCTGCTGTCATTTTTGTACTCTTTGAGCTGGAACGTTGCCAAAGTAGTGAAAACGTTATTGAAAGCAAGAATGAATGTAATGGAATAAATGAATATAGAGATTTTAGGGCTATACAGGTTGTGATGACCTACTAAAATTGAAGGAGTCGATTTGTAATGGAAAAAGATCTTTGCGAACACTTTCTGAATACCGATTGGGAAACTGTGAGAAGGCAGATTTGAATATATCTAGAATAGGTTATTTACTGGATGCAAAGTGTCCTAAAAAATCTGTCAGTTCGGATTCCTGACCTGATTTATGAACCAAATCATAATCTTTTATTTACAATAATTTTGATACTACGTACAGACTAGAGATGAGGCGTATATACTGGAACAGGTATATGGAACAGGTATTTTTTTGGAACAGCCAGTACCTAGTACGAAATTCAAAAATACTAGGTACGAGTATTTTTGTGGACTATACATGTAATCAAGAATTTACACAATAAATTTCGTTCATTTAATTCATTTCAATCAAACAGTGACGTAATAGTATCCTAATATTAATATAAACTCGTATTTCATACTTGCAAGTGCTTTCATACTCACGAGTATCTCGTACGCGAGACGAAAATACTTGCAAGTACGAAAATACTCGATACGAGTATATACTCATATCGTTCCAAAATACTCGAATACGAAAATAACGTATCGTTCCAAAATATTCGAATACGAAAATAACGTATCGTTCCAAAATACTTGCAAGTATTTTGGAACAGGTATTTTTGGAACAGGTATCGTTCCAAAATATTCGAACACGAAAATAACGTATCGTTCCAAAATACTCGAATACGAAAATAACGTATCGTTCCAAAATATTCGAATACGAAAATAACGTATCGTTCCAAAATATTCGAATACGAAAATAACGTATCGTTCCAGAATACTTGCAAGTATTTTTGGAACAGGTATTTTTGGAACAGGTATTTTTAAATACTTGCAAGTATTTTGGAACTATACGAGTATATACTCGTATCGAGTATTTTGGAACTTGCAAGTATTTTCGATATCGCATATTTTTGTATAGAGTATTTTCGTGCTTGCGAGTATTTTGGGACTTTAGGTTTAGGTTTTTAGGGCAAAAGTAGCTGAAATCGGACAAAATCGGCCAATTTTGGGTTAGAGTGGTTTGGGGCATAACTGGCCAAGACCTATTGCTGTGATACAAAAATTTAGGTTTTGTAAGGGAGAAAGGGGGTTTTTGGCCATAGTTTGGCAAAAACTGCCTTTACAGCGCTTTCGATGATTGAAAGTGGTCGGGAAGTACATTAGTGATATTTTAAGGGCGAAAAAATTTTTGATAGGAGAAATTGGGAAAGTATTTTATTCAATTATTCAAAAAGGTTTTACGTTAAAAGTAGCTGAAATCGGGCAAAATCGGCCAATTTTGGGTTAGAGTGGTTTGGGGCAAACTGGCCAAGACTTATTGCTGTGATACAAAAATTTAGGTTTTGTAAGGGAGAAAGGGGGTTTTTGGCCATAGTTTGGCAAAAACTGCCTTTACAGCGCTTTCGATGATTGAAAGTGGTCGGGAAGTACATTAGTGATATTTTAAGGACGAAAAAATTTTTGATAGGAGAAATTGGGAAAGTATTTTATTCAATTATTCAAAAAGTTTTTAGGGCAAAAGTAGCTGACAAAATCGGCTAATTTTGGGTTAGTGTGGTTTGGGACATAACGAGCCAAGACCTATTGCTGTGATACAAAAATTTCGGTTTTGTAGGGGAGTAAGGGGTTTTTTGGACATAGTTTGGCAAAAACTGCCTTTACAGCGCTTTCGATGATTGAAAGTGATCGGGGAGTTCAATAGTGATATTTTAAGGGCGAAAAATTTTTTTTATAGGGGAAATTAGGCAAAAACGTTTAAAAAAAAATTTTTTTTTGGTCTAGCATGAATTTGAGGATCTTTCTGAGTTGTTCCCATACAAATATGGGAAAAAGCGGCCTAGTTTCTAAGATACGGTAAAATGAGATCCGCCGGGAAAACTGAAAGTAACACTAAAAATGTTGTGATCCTTTTTGGTTAGCCAGTTGGCTTCTCCGGCTGTGCTGAAGCTCTCCTCGTGACTGCACTCCAACCCTACCGGGGTTGTGACTCATGTCCAGCTTTACCGAAAAGGTTGGCCCCCTAGTGGGTGCATGTTTAATAGACGTTTTATCATTTCTTAATAAAATTTTCGACAAATTCATGCTTCAGTGAGGCGAAGTGGAAAACCGATTGTTTTAGATTAGCCAGGAAAAGTTTGGTATCAGGCATCGATCGATGAAAAGTCATATAGATGGCAACAGGATTAGTTGGTCCTATCAAAGTGAATTTTTCGACACTGGTAGTTTGAACGAATACAGGAGGTGTTTTGTGCATATATTAAAATGAAAATCAAATTAAATTGATTGAATTTGCTTGTTTTCCCTTAGATGGCTCCTAGATTGGAGAAACACTTGCCAAATAAGTGACCGACCATTGGATAGTTACGGACAAGCTGCACGGACTAATGGCTCGTATTTTTTCACGCTCAACTGCACCATCACCATTCTAGCCTGGGAACTTTGTCTCTGGTGGATGGGGGAGGGCATATCATACCGTTTCATTACATCACTGCAAATCGCATGTACTTGTGTGTATATATGTACATACTTCAAAAAATGCTAGCTAGTATTTTTGGAACAGGTATTTGGAACAGGTATTTTTTTGTACTCGTATTCGGAATACCTAGTATGTAAAAATCCGAGTACGACCCAACTCTAGTACAGACATAAGACTTGTCAACGAGTTTGAAACGCGTCACGTTATAAGGAACAAAAAAAATTCCTCGAGAAGTCTGCGATCAATAAAATCTCGATAACACCTATGCAGCCTTAGGTATTGAAATAACTTCGAGACGAGCTGCATGCATCAAATGAACCAGAAAAAAATATTGAATCATAAAGTACTTGCGAGGAACTCAAACCATTACCTCTAATTTTTGTTAAAGAGGCCTCTGCGAAAAACTTAATGTCGAGCTCAAGCGAAAAATTCAAAATGTTCACTCTAAGCGACACTAACGTTTGCAAATGTAGTTTCTGTATACCTTTAGGAGATAAATTATAATAAAAAAAAACTCTAGCGCACCTGAACCGCTAGAAAACTAATTTTCGAAGAAATTGTCTTTGAGTGATAAAAAAATGTGGGAAGACGTAATACACTTTTTTTGTACAACCATTCCTTATCCCAAGCAACAAAACTCAACTATAACACAAATGATGAAAATGTTCAGTGCTGGCAACACTTTCCCAATGAACCAGCAATAAGTTTACCTTAACTTAAATCAACTTATCCTTAGAATTTCGTTCTCATCGGAGGATTTCATCGAAAGTTTCAGCGGTTAAACGTTGTTTGAGGCGAAAAATGTTCAAAACTCGGAAAATTTCAAAATTGGTTTCTTAGTTTTATTGCAAATGTTTTGCATATGAGTATGTAATTTGAAGCATCTGTTGGTGCAATATTTACGAAAATGGCTAATGCTGGTTACCCTGTGTCAGCAGCAAAACAAAAAATATATTTAATATATTAATTTTTGATTCTAACAAATGAATTTTATTTTCTGTTCTTGTTATAATGGATTCTTTCTTTTCTTTTTCGCTCTACTTAATTTTACTTTATTATTTAATACTTTAAGATTTTTTGTAGATATTTAATTTTATATATACTTACATACATGTTTGCTTGCATGCCGCAGAGCCACATGTGGCTTTCTGAACGATTCCGAGTGACTCTTCGAACGATTCACCGTTGATTTTTTTCGAATTTAACTCTTCAGAAAATTAAATATGAATAGATAAATGCGAAAAAGTTTATATTCGTTGTGAATTGTGCAATACTGAACCACATTTTTCATAAATGGCTGTATCCAGAGAATGTCGACCATGTCATTAAAACATTGAATAAAATAAAATAAAGAGGAAACCCTATAAACGCAATTTATTACTATAAAAATTATGTTTTTTTTCTTTCAAAAAACGGAAGTAGCTCCTTAAAAGAATTCGGAGCCACTAATTTGGTTCTTCCAAAAAAGAGGTTAGAGAACCCTGATCTAGACTATGTTACGAATTAAATTAATTTAAAAAATTTCTTGCAATATGTATTTATTTTTCCCGAAGAATAATATCGCGCTAAACTCAATTTGCATGAATTAATAACTCTTGACAGTAGGATATTTTTTCTCATTACCACCTTATATTTATTCACTTGCGGCATTATTATTAATTTATACTTTCTTATTTTGCAGGTAAGCTTGTGACACTATAATTTCTTCTAATATCTCATCTGTATTCCATGAAGCGTAAGTATCTCGCGGACAGTTGTATTGCAACGAAAACGTGCACTTAATTAAGTTCCAAAAATAAATTATTTTACTTAGTGTTTGTATTCATATCTGTAAATTTTGAAGGTCAATCCAACTCTAAACCACTAAAAGTAATATCCCACAAATATTTGTAAACAGCACTTTATTACAAGAGGGTTTAACCCTCCGAGAACACAGGGGGTCAAATTGACCCCAGAGACCTTTTTGACCAATCGCAGCGCTTAGGCCTGCAGGAAAAGGGGGGTACTGTAGGTTCCTTAGTGTATTTCTGTGCCTTGACTTTTAGTTTAAACCGTTCTCATCAGTGTTGCCGTTTTAGCGACTTTGTCGCTAGTTCTAGCGGTATTTTGTTGATTTTAGCGACATTATTTTACGTTTTAGCGACTTAATAAAATCTAGCGACATTTGGGGACTTTTCAAGTTTTAGACTTAGCTCAGCATTAAGTGGTTTAAATACAAATCTTTTAGACAAAAAAATCAATGATTTCAGATATTTTAAACTCTTAACACTAATTTACAAGTCACTATTAAGAACATCAGATAACCCCACGATTTTTCAAACATTTCTCTTTACCATTTTATCCTGAAGTTGATCACATATCACCATCTCTATCGGAATTGTCCACCATTCATTATTGCATCAGTTTTTTACTCTAAGCGGAGACAATTTTCGGGAATTCCCCTATCCACATTGTCACTGCATCGCGCTTATTGCCTGTGTTCCACTCATACTATTTAGTACTCACTAGTACTTTTGGTTACTACAATCTACACATGCTTTTGTTCCCGAGTAGATACCTTGTACTTACGCCGTCTTTTGCCCCAGATGGTGAATTATATAAAATAGATGGCTTTGATAGTTTATATGCTATGTTGAAAAATCTGGCTACGTAAAAATTCAAAAAAGCTCAGAAATTTCGAAGAGAGGGAAATTAGGCAATTTTCTGTATGCTGACATAACATTTTCTATAGAATGTGATAATTTTTACCCACCACTTTTAGCATTAATTTAAAAGTTCGTTAGCATTTGAACGCAGAATCTCTGCTATGGTTGGAATCTTTACTTAGAATATACTTAGGCCAAGGAAAACAGCGCTCTTTTCATGATCCACTACCAAGTACTCGCAAGTACTAATTAGTAGAAAAAGATCACGGCAATTAATTGCTTTATATACTTTCAAATCGCCTACGGTCGAAAGTCGTAGAAATTAATTTTGTGACCCATTCCGAACGGAGAAAAACTTAAGTGAGAACTAGTGAGGTGAGAATTAAGTCTAAATTGAATCGTTGAATTTATAGTTTAAATTATTGTTAGGTGTTTGAAATGGATATTCCTCTTAAAAGAAAGGTGTACGCTCAAAAATATAGAACGGAGTCGGAGCAACAACAAGAGTTCAAAATGTGGCTGAAACCTGTGATGAGTGATCCAACCAAAGGGTTTTGTTCGTTTTGCCACAGTGAAATTTTCGCTAAATTGAACGATTTGAAAAAACATGCAGATACAAAAAAAACAGAAACAAAAATGCGAAATACTTTCAAAAAACCAACAAATATGCTTCGCACCAGCCACTAAAGTAAACAGATGCACCCAAAAAGCTGAAGGTAAGCTCGCTTTATACATCGCGGAACATAATGCCATATCGCAAATAGATCATCTGACAGATCTATGTAAGAATGTGTTCGCAGACTCAAAATCCGCTGACATAAAACTACATAGAACAAAATGCACTCAGGTCATCAATCAAGTCCTTGCGCCACATTTCAGAGAAAATTTAATAAATGACATTGGTAGCCAAAAATATAGCGTCATAGTAGATGAATCGATGGACGTTAGCATCACCAAATTCATGGGGATAATTGTTAGGTATTTCAGTGACTCACAAAATGCCATAGTGTCTGCGTTTCTATCTCTTGAGCCTGTGGAACATGCTGATGCAAATGGCCTCGTCTCATCTTTGGTGAATTCCCTAAAAGCTCATAATTTACCTCTACACAATTTGGTCGGACTTGGAACTGATAACGCTGCCGTAATGACAGGGCGCTACAATAGCGTTTACACAATACTAAAAATGCAATACAGTCTGCCCAATTTAGTCCTCATAAGATGCATTTGCCATTCTTTACAATTAGCCGTCAGTCATGCATCACGTCAAACTATGCCACAACATATAGAGTTCATGATAAGGGAAACTTATAAGTGGTTTTCGACTTCATCAAAGCGTCAACAGCAATATAAAGAAATATATAGTCGGATTAACTGCGGAGAAGAGCCTCTAAAAATCCTTAAAGTTTGTGATACTCGCTGGCTCTCTATAGAACCGACTGTTGTTCGTATTTTGGCACAGTGGGAAGAGCTTAAGACACATTTTGTTTTTAATAAAAACGACTGCCACACAGCAAATTTGTTGAGTGAAATGTACAAAGACGAAGCTAACCGTTTGCATTTTTTGTACCTGAAAAGTATTTTAAATGATGTTCGAACGGCAATTAAAGTTTTTGAAGGAGAGAATATTGACCCTGTCAAAATGCTTACTTCGCTAATGTACTTATTGCAATCAGTATGCAACAGGCTTTTGATTCCGAACGCTGTAAGAACTGACGAAGATTATTTGACTGTCAAAATTGAAAAGCATCTAAACCCAGTGCCGTACCTAGGGTACATGTTTGAGTCTCATGTAGTTAATACTAGTGTGCCACCCCAAACAGTAGAAACAGTTAGGAAGGGGTGTATTGATTTCACCATAAAACTGGCAAAAGTGTTACAAAACCGTTTGCCCAATAATTACATGGCTCTTCAAAAAATGACCCAATTGTCTGTAGAAAATACTTTAAAACAAATAAAAGACAATTCTATTGCTGAACTTGCTGTGGAATTTGGTTTTAAAGAAGACAAAATAGAAAAGATTTTACAGCAATGGCACTGTATTCATTTTGTGAAATGGAACGAAACAACAGATACTGTAAAATTTTGGATGCAAGTTCTTAAATACAAAGACGCCGCAGGGTTTAATACCTACAAAGATATATCAGACTTGGCAATCACAGTTTTGTCATTGCCACATTCAAACGCAGAAGTCGAGCGAATGTTCAGTCAAATGAGCATAATAAAAACCAAGTTGCGAAACAAGATGGCATCAAAAACTTTATTTTCCATTCTACTTATACGAAACCAACTTAAAATTTTAAAGCAAAATTGTCACTCCTACAACATACCTGAGGATGTTTTAAGCAACATTTCGAAAACAATTAAAGAGACAAGTACAAGCGCGCCATTCGCTTCGACTTCGACCTTTCAATCATCAACTTCCGCTGCACATCCCGTTTCTATGACATGATTATGACATTCCGACGAAAATGATACCTACAATGATGTTATTTTGCCGTTTATAGAATTTTAAACGTAAAATAAATAATAAAAATAAGTAACTTGCTTTTTATTGCAACAAAATCAAGTCTACACATATTTGAAAAATTTAGCGACATCTAGCGGATTTTTTTCATTGAGTTTTTAACAAATCTAGCGACTTTTCGTTACAGTTCTGGGGAGATTCGTTTTTCCTTGACGGCAACACTGGTTCTCATGCAGTCCCATGTCGTTAGTCGTCGTTGAGAAGCCTTTGAAGCAGATCAAGGGGTCAAATAGACCCCATGTGTACTCGACGTCAATTTTGAGGAAAAATTCAATATTTTTTTTACTTTATAAATCGATAGATTAATTTAAAATAGCCAAAAAATAATTGTTTTTAATATGTACCAATTTTTTCCAGCTTGTAAAAACTGTTTTTAAAAAACCGATTTTTCCTTTCGAAGCTAGATATATTTAGTTTTTGTGACAAATATCGATATTTCGAGGGTAATCTGCCCTCTTCTTCTTCAGTGTCTATCGGTCTATCGATAGACACTGACACTGACGCTACCAAAAATAAATCTGCCATTGCTGTCTTGAAAGAAGTTGTGGCTCACCTCGTCGAGCCATATTTACGAGAAAAATTAAATAATACCATTCTACGTGTAGACATTCGAAAAGGGATCGAGAAGATTTTAGGCATAAATATCCCAAATGTTCCTTCAGAACGCCCAAAGCTCAATAAAAGAGCAAGATGTTTTTTGTTCTCTCGAAAACAGGACCACAAAACAAAAGATGTGTGCGCATCTTGCGATCGACCGATGTGCGACGAGCATCGGGCATTTTTATGTAATGATTGTGTTGGATATGAATAATTTTTCAATTTCTTCTTTATTTTGTCAATATTTGTATATATTTTAATGAATAAAAAATAGCCAGCCAATCTCTCTGAAAAAAAATAATGAATAAAAAAATTTTAAGCTCAAAATATTAAAAATCAATAAATTTATTAATTTTTTTTTTAAATATGCAAATATAAAAAACCTTCAAAATCGCCACCGTAAATATGCAAAATAAATACTTTTTTTTAAAGGTCCAATATACATCTAATTTTTTTATGATTTTGTCATATCTTGAGAGTATCTGTCTAAATTTTTAGCCAAAAATGTTGAAAATTAAAAAAAATAACGATTTTTTAGTAAAAAACCTGATTTTCGGCAAAACTGTTTTTCGCGAATTTTTTTTTAGGTATGTTAAGGACATTTAAGGCACGTCATATGCATAAGAACTACTAGAAAAGGTCTCAAACTATTCCTACAAATTTTTTCAAATTAAAATCTTCAGTGGCGGCGATTCTATAGACGTTCAAAAGTGCTTGGGGTCAATTTGACCCCAAGTGTTCTCCATGATCGAAAAAATAGGTGTGTACTCGGAGGGTTAAAGAGGAGTCAAAGCGAGGATAGCGATTTAAGACGATAAAAGGCTTTGAGAAATTTTCATATGAGTTTGGATTGATTGTGCGAAATTTATTATTAGATATTATTTATCATTTCACTAGAAGATGTTAGATCAGTCAAGTCAATTGATGGAATTCAACCTAAAGACACAAATAGGCAAAACGAGCCTCTACATTTTGATACCGAAGATATCAATCTCCAATAGCCACTGCAATCACTAAATCATCTGCTTTCTTTGGTCAACTGTACTTTCTCCTTTAAATCAGATCTGTGAAGAAAATAGCCCCGAATGGAGCGTCAAAGGTTGACACTGGTACATGAGATGAACGACAGATTCCTCTTTATATCCGAGCCACAACTCCGACAAAATTCAAACCCAACGCCCAAACGTTGCGTGTGCTATTCTATGAGGTAGCAACCTGGTGCGACGCGCATCCATGGAAGTCCACGAATAACTTCAAACGCACAGGATAATTCATCAATTTAGGACTTCTTAACGTCCTTGAGACATTTTCGTCTTATGGCTAGTTTGACCGATGCCATTAGTGTTCTTATAGAAAAAGAAGAGGCAAGGGTCTATAGAAAAAGTTACCTCAAGTACCGCTATTTCCAGGTAATCAAATCAATTGCAATGCTGAATTTCTCAACATCTCCCTAAGACATACTCGGAATACAGCAATAATTCTGGGCATTGTACAAGGAGCAGCAAGACAATTTATAGCTGCTAGTCTATCCGTAAAAAAACATACATTTATATATATATATATATATATATATATATATAAATATATATATATATATATATATATATATATATATATATATATATATATATATATATATATATATATATAAATATATATATATATATATATATATATATATATATATATATATATATATATAAATATATATATATATATATATATATATATATATATATATATATATATATATATAACCAAAAGACAATTTATTTAATCAATATAGGTACCAATAGATGCAACACACTTTTCCCATCGAGATACAAGTACATATATTCCAGTTTTGTAGAAGTCCGAGTTTCTGGTTCGAACAAACTCCTCGAAGGCATTTTTGACAGCAGCTTCATTATTAAATCTTTTTCCTGTAAAAAAATGATCCGTAAAAAAGAAATGGTAATCTGTTGGTGAGAGGTCTGGTGAATATGAGAGAAAGTCTTATAACACAACTCGCTTAATTTTTGGACCATTGTTCTCTATACATGAGGTCATGCGTTATCATGAAGCAGTATCACTCCATCCCTGTTGAAAAGCCTAGGTCGTTGGACTATCAATTTCTGATGCATTTCATCCAGTTGAGCACAGTATTTCTCAGCATTGTTGGTTTCGCCAGGTTGCAGGAACGAATAGTGGATAACTCCAGCTAAAGACCACCAAACAGTTACCATTATTTTCTTTTGATGAAGGCTTGGTTTCGGCATGTGTCTTGGCGCTTCATCGGCATCTAGCCATTGGACCGATCGGCGACGATTATCGTATAAAATCCACTTTTCATCGCAAGTCAAAATTCGGTGCAAGAACGGTCCCTTTTTGTTGCGGGAGAGAAAAAACTTAAAATCTCCATTCGACACGTCATGTTTTGCTCGGTAAGATAATGCCGAACCCATTTGTCAAGCTTTTTCACTTTTCCAAGTTGTTGCAAGTGGCGGCAAACTGTCGAATTGTGAAAGTCTAATTTCTCGGCAAGATCCCTTATGATTTGACGGGGGTCAGACTCCACTAATGCATAATGTTATCGATCGATGGTCCTGGGTGTCCACGTGGCTCACTTCCAAGGTCCATATCTCCGGATCGAAATTTTTCGAACCACCGCGGAGTGGCTCGTTCGCTAACTGTATCAGGCCCAAATGCGCTGTTGATATTGTTTCGTTGTGCTCTAATTTAAATTCGAATAGTAAAAGTAGCCATTTTTGATTCACTTCCATGTTCACTTTCTCTTTTTGTTTTTACGATCACTATGAAGTGCAAAACAGAAATGACTCCATAAATCAAGGTAGCAGTATTTATACTTCAATATGTCATATCATTTGCGCCGCCTTGTGCCAACATAATACACTAAAATTGCAGCCAACTTGATGTCATTGCTAAATCGGCCATTTCATCTGCAGCAAACCTAATACATACCGAATATAAGCCGAAGCATTACTTTTCCCGTTGGGAAGCTACTCAAGCTTATAGGGTAAGTGCACTAGTAGTCGGCCACTTAAGAATTTTCACCACTTTCGCTCAATATAACTACGCATAGATAACAGTTACGGAATAAATTTTTTAACTAAAAGTAAACCTGTGCTGTTCCTCGTGGAATTGATATATAATATTCTTCGCAACGAATCAACTTTTTTCTTAATAATTAATTCTATAAAAACTACGCTTTTGCATCAGTAGTCGGCCCCTGAAATTTAGTTATCGGCCTCTTTTGTATCAGTGTCCGGCCATGTTGCATATTTCATTATTTTATAAAGAAATATCCATGAAACATAAATAAAACATATTATACTTGAAACATTTTGTATTTATTCTTCAATCAAATTATATATTATGGCAAATTGTAAATAAAAACAATTAATTTAACATAAATCAAGCATCTTTCTTTCAAAGTATTTTTAATTCAAATATTGACTTGGATGATTCTACTTTTCGACTTTTCATAAGTTGTTACAGACAACGTTCACTTCTTTTCCTGTTGGGCCTCACATATCTTGCAAGAAAATGTATCATCAGATGCTTTCTCATAACTTAGAGGATATAGAGAACAACATTTTAGATGATACCATCTAGGGCAGCTGTCGCACCCAATATTTTTTAGGTCAGCCACTTCTGTGTCGCTTTTTAGAACGTTGTCACATTCCTGACACATAATCGCTTTCTTCTGTTTTTCCATGTTCGTTTTTTTCTTTTTCTTTTCAGGTGTCTGTGCGTCTTTCGATTTTCTTTTTTTTTTTTTTTTTTTGATACGATCCTCTTTTCATTTTTCTAATTGTCTGCTCTTTTCTATTTTTTCCACTTCTTTTATCTCACATATATTTCTCCAACCTTCAGACGCTTTAGTGGTTTTTGAAATCTTTAATTCCTTCTTTAAAGGTTCCGGAAAAAATAAATGTTTCGATAGGTGTGGGGAGACTGGTGAGTACGATCTACTAAATAAAGGTGAACAGGATCTGCTCGTGGATAGAGAGTATCTTCTGGGTGTAGGTTCGAACCGATTTGAAGTACCTAAAAGGAGTAACAACAAAAATTTCAACTAAATTGATAGTGATGTGAGTCCAGAAGAAGTGCTGGGAATCTCTAAATGATCAGACGCTGTTTCTGCAGTTAAATTTTGCTTATTAGCTTCTGCAACATACGTTTTTTCTATGGCTGCACCATAATTAGAAAAAACCAGCCTCCTGGCTCGCAATTCAAAGTTAAGTTTTGATCATCTTTGCAGCTTGACCTTGGAGTTGAGCTTAAGCAGGTCATGTTTTCGGCGAGAGGTTTGAGCATATTATTAGATGAATTAGGACTTCAGCATTATTAAAATTAGCACTCGCAGCTTTCCATAGTCGTTAATATCGAATAACACTCGGCAACGAAGTGACGAAACATTCATACTGACTGTTGACTTATTAGTGTCCTCTTCGCTCTGAGATTTCGATGACTCCTCTAAAACCTTCAAAACTATATCAACATTGATTCCTTATATGGCAAGATGTTCTGACACTTCTTTGATTACAGATGAAGCAATCACAAGTCTTTCATTAGATAAATTTGAAGGATATTTGTTGTCAGTTGCCTCTTCATTTGCATCCTCCAATGCATTTTGCACACATTTTGAATAGTCCACTGCTTCAGAATTAAATGGAAAAATTCCGCATTTTCTAAAACCATTTTTATAGTTTCAGGAAAATTAATAAATTTTGTCAATACGCTCTCTAATAATGGACAAAATTCCTTTTTGGTAAGTGTTTTTCCCAGATTCTATCCACCAACTGTCTTCTTCCAATCCTGCTTGAGAGGCTTGAATATGCTGACATTGGCAAGCTGCAGAATATTTGTTGCATTTGGTGGCAGCGCATATCGCAAAATGCCTGCTTTATCACAATACTAACCTAATTGCATAGACAAATGGGATTTATGGCCATCAACCAGCAGCAAAACAGGCTTTGATACTTGTTGTTCAACCAGCCAGCTACTGACACAGTTTGCTACATACTCATAAAATGTTTCGCTCCGCATTCACCCAGAGTCCATATTACCAAGGATCCAACCATTTAGTACGCTGTCCACAATATCTTAAGGAAGACGTTTGTATGGAAAAGCTACCCAGGGTGGTAGTATTTTGCCATCAGCCGAAAAGGTTAACAATGTTGTGATTGTATCCTTTTCTTCAACTGCTTCCACTTGATAAATGTTTTTGTAGCCCCTAGGAGCAATAACTTTGCAAGTTGTGGTACAAAGGCAGAAGCTAGTTTCGTCGCCAATAATGATTGGCCTGGGATCGAGCAGCAAATTTTCATGGTTGGCTGATCGAAGAAATTCTTTGAGTTTATTGAACCAGTTCTTAAGGGGTTAGTCCACTGTTAAACTGCTCCAAATGAACTTTTTTTTTAAACAGCTACCAACAAAAAACTATTCACGATATCGATTTGAAATTTTACATACATCTTTATTGAAGCTAAGAGTTAACATTTTTATTAGAAAAAATAATTAGAAAACAAAATGGCGGCCGCCCCAATGGATCGCCGCAGCACCGCCGAAAAAAAAAAGCAAATTGCGCCTCGTAAATTCCTGGACAAAATAAGCGTCTGTGAACAAATTACCAAAAAGATTTCATTAGTTTTTAGTATAAAGGACTGCACGGGCCTAAATTTAGAACAAAAAATTTTTTTTTGACGATCTGGGAAACATTTTTTCGATTAAAAAAATTTTTTTTATTAATTTTTTTGATTCAAAAGTATACCACATTTTTTTTAATCGCTTTAGGGCTCTAAATTTAGGCCCGTGCAGTCCTTTATACTCAAAACTAATGAAATATTTTTGATAACTTGTTCACTGATGCTTATTTTGTCCAGGAATTTACGAGGCGCAATTTGCTTTTTTTTTCCGGCGGTGCTGCGGCGATCCATTGGGGCGGCCGCCATTTTGTTTTCTAATAATTTTTTCTAATGAAAATGTTAACTCTCAACTTCAATAAAGATGCATGTAAAATTTCAAATCGATATCTTGAATAGTTTTTTGTTGGTAGCTGTTTAAAAAAAAAGTTCATTTGGAGCAGTTTAACAGTGGACTAACCCCTTAATATACTGCGAAGTAGCAGCTGTTCTGCCTTTATGTAGTGTTTCTGCTTCTCTTAAACTTAAAGAAATCCTTCTAAAGAATGATTTTAACCAGGTTCCTCCAGGACGATTATTTCTAAACGGATTCACCCTGGCATCATCTTTCAAAAAATTTTGAACAGTGTTCAATTAATTATCATGCTTTAGATGATAGCCACATTTAGATAACTTAATGCATCATTCAGTAATGGCTGTTTCCTCCTCAGTAGATTATATGGAACTTGGATCTTTTTTGTCACACTCGTCAGGTATTCTTCCATGCAAATGATCTTGCAATGTTGCTCATGGGATACAATATTTAGCTGCAGCTTTACGTATGCTTAGCTTACTATTGCGGATATCATTAAGTGCCATTATAATTCTATCTTTTCTGTAAGATTCTAGAGTTGGTAATATACGGCCAGTCCCGTCTTTCCCGTTTCGTTATTCATTTCCTTGAAAATAAAGAACTATAGAAAAACGTTAGATGAGGCCGATTACTAAAATGCTCTGCATCAGTTTTCGGCCAAGGTGAATTTTCATGATTTATATGGGGCCGAATACTGAATATTTTTGAACAATACTGTATTTTTTAATAATTCTCCCTTATAGTCAACATATGACGTCATTTCGTTGGAAATATTACCAAAAAAACATTTCTAGTGAAATTTCAATACTCGGCCACCGTGGCCGGCAACTGAACATATCGTAAAATATATGATTCAGTATTCGGCCTACTCATATTTTTCAATTTAACAGCATTAAATCAATTAATTTCAATAAAGTTAAGATTCTAGCGTGAAAAACTTACACACCAGTTGATTTTCAACACCGATCACACACAAAAACAGTAAATATTTAAGGATAGTTTTATATCACTTCTTAAGAAAATATGACATTCACATTAAGTTTTTGAGTGCAGTTGACGATTCCACAAACTGAATGATTAATTGCGTTCATCGGACTTAACACACAGCGCTAGATTTTACGCCACTTCGAGACTATGTTTCTACCAATCCGTTAGAGTATTTTTTTTCCTTTTTTTAGACGTTTGTTTTCTTATTTTCAAAGTGTATAGACAAAGTGGCCGACTTCTGACGCATGGCCGACTTCTAGTGCACTTACCCTACGTATATGTGTTTTATAAATAAAACGTAGCGCACTTCAAACATTAGGAACATATAACCCAATCCATATCGTTTGTTTCTGTATGGAAAATTTGCTTTTAATTGATCGCCTGAAAATAAACTGTTTTATGCCTGTCAAATGCATTGTCAAACAAATTTTAAGTTATTTATCTATCTTGAAAATAAAATTCGCAAATTCCATCTATCGGCACCTAATTCAATGTCGTTCACCTGCAGATCCATGGTTCCGAAAGACTTTCCTATAAAAACCACAATTTAACATTCTTGCAACACATGTGTATCCATCCAAAAACACATTAACCCGTCATCTGCTTCTAGCTTCGCTATCGTTTTCCCGGAACAATTCTAAGCTTAAAATATCCTCTTCAATCATCGGAATTGCGTCTAAGTTAATTTAGGACGATGGCAGCTTCGTCGGGTTCAAATATTAAGCATTTCTCATCGAGCAAAAAAAAAAAAAACAAGATTTTCCGAACAATGTGCCAGTAAATATTGAAATTTCGCTTTAAAATATGGAACGACGACGCACTGACGAAAATATTGCTTGGCTGGAGGAGAGTCAAAACAAAACAATTTGCGTCACGTAAATAATCGAAAGTGCAATAAAAAGAAGATTGAAAAATCCATATCGCAACGATTCAGATTTAATCAAGTCAGTACTGTGGAAACCAGAATGAATGAAAAGTGAACGCAAGTCTGGCTGAAAAAAAAACAAAAGTGCTCTGAGGGTAATGCCCGTATAATTGCCTGCATTCGATTGCATTCATAACAAGAATTGCAGCGAATTCATTGCAAAGCAACAACCAACTGATGCGTGAGTATAAGTGCATCTGCCGTCGGTGGAGAAGAGTACGATGGATTTTTATTTGCATCTTCATAAGCGTGTCTCAATGTGTGATTTGAAAGTCGACCCAAAGAGCTGGGTAAAAAATGCACGAAGAAAGGAGTAAATATTGGAGCAACCGGCATTTTTTGTACATTACATACGAAGTATGTAATCATTGCCGCCGCCACGCATAGACTCGCGTTGATGACTTAAGCATTTGCTAATTATTCGTGTACCGCATAAGTCGAAATTTGAACGACTTATGAATTACCTGAGCGGACAGTAGCGGCAAATTGAGTTTTATGTGGATGCCTCACTTGCCAAATCGATTAACTCCATTTTCTGAATTTCATTAAATTTTTACTATCAAAGCACTTAAGAAGCTCCTAACTGTATATATTCAAAACAAATTTCTCTAATAATAAGTATTTAGTGGTGTTAATACCTATTATTAGAGAAATTTGTTTTGAATATATACAGTTAGGAGTTTCTTAAGTGCTTTGATAGTACAATTTAATGAAATCAGAAAATGGAGTTAATCGATTTGGCAAGTGAGGCATCCATGTAATAGTATTGCTCAAGTTTGTGCGACGCCAGGCTAGGTTCATTGAGTTAATTTATTTGCACCAACCAACGAGTAAAGTACCAGGAATGAGACGGTATTTGATAAATCGACGGATATGTCCTTGCAAGAGTTGATGATGATGATGACGGTACGTTGAATATGTGTCATTATATTTTGGTTTTGAAATACGGTTTCTTAAAGCAAAGTAAATGTTCGAACTTTCGCAGCGAATTGAAATTTTTATGTATTTTTTTTTTTTGCAAAAACCGAATAAACTCCTTTAGCAATGTCAATTTGCCGAGCTCTAAGAATTTAATTAGCGAGGATTTTTTTTTGCGTAGTAACGGAAACAGAATTCGTAAATTTACCAGGGGTTATCCATAGTTTCTACATGTTTCAATGGTTAACAGTTTGCTAAAACTAATTTTCTGTTAAACATTTTTTTAGAGATGTTTCTTATTCCATAGAATTGTTTTTAGAGCTCGTAGAAAAAAAAAACATTATAATTCGAAAACAAAACAAAACTCTTAATTTTTCTTAAAATAGCTGCTGCAGCTGTTTAACTTTTTTTTATTGAATCCACGCGACTATATATTTCTATAATTTTAGTACTAATACTTGTTGTTTTCAAGGTCAATTATGTTGAATGACAATATGTTAATATCTACTTAATTACCTCTCTCTGATGTTTGTTAACGTCAATGCCAAAGTTCAATAACTGAATTTCATAGCATGCTACCATTCTTACACATTACACGCTTTTGTTTGTTTTTGTACAAGAAACAATAGGAAAATTCTACCACGGTTAGATTTTCAATGAGAATTGTAGATTCTAGATAGTGAAATAATATAAGCCAGAGAGCGATTTGGCACAGATGATGAGGCGGCTTAAAAATATGAATATGGATTTAAAGTCGTTTTTTTTAATGTAAAGAGTGCGAAAAAAATAATATTCTTGCCTTCATTATGATCTTAAAGTCTAGAGAATCGATTTTATTGGGATTTTGCGGACGCAATAAAAAAATAATAAGCATTTTTAGCATCTATTTTTCAATCAAATTTTTTTATTAATATTTTAAAAGTATAAAAATGCATTAAAAAAAGAAAAAACAAATCAAAATTGGTTTAATTACAGGCCGACGAAGAGGAGACTCAAAAAAAGTTGGTTGACGTAATTTCAACCCTCCTGATAATCTAAAACATAACTTTTTGGTGAATTCCGTAAAAAGAAGGATGTAGAATTAGTCTGACGTAGGCGGTTTGAAAATTAGTTTTATTCCCGCAAAATGACGATAGCCAGGCCTATCCTTGCTTACGGATGCTTGGTCTGGTGGCCAGCAGTGAATAAGACTATCTTTGCCAGCATGGCGAACAGAGTTCAGCGGCTGGCGGCTCTCTGTACCACAGGTACCTTAGCATCGATTCCTTCGTCTGCTCTGAATGTCCTGCTTCATCTCCCTCCGCTTGACCTCTTCGTTAGGGGCGCTGCCGCAAAAGCTGCTTGCTGTCAGGCTTAGGGAATCGGGACACTACGAGCCACGATCCTTCGGCCACCGCAGAATTGAGCGAGGGTACGCAGGTAGCACCGACTACTTGGCCCCACTCTGTGCTTCGAGCGGTGATATCAGGCGACTGTGGGGATGGGCAAGAGTGGAATCAGCAAATGGGCGCAGCAACTCTTAGCATCTACACTGACGGCTGTAAAAAGGCTGCCGGAGTGGGTGCTGCAACATTTTCTGCAGATGCAATTATGGAAGCAGCTTTCAGGCTTCCTAATCACTGTAGTATTTTTCAGGCGGAGGTATTATCGATACGTAAAGCCGCGGACCTAGCATACGCCAGAGATACCACAAGTGAGGAAATCAACATCTTTACAGACAGGCGGCGGTTAAAGCTGTGATGTCTTACACATACAAATCGAAGTGTGTACTTGACTGCGTTCAGGCCCTAAATAGACTGGGTAACAACAGAAGGGTAAGAATTTTCGAAGTTCCTGGTCACAGGGGCATTGAAGAAAACGAGAGGGCGGACGCGTTAGCCAAGCTCGGGGCTAGCCTTCCCCTGTCAGGATCGGTTGACATTCCTACTCCAATCCAAACAATCAAACACTCAATCGACTCCAATATGATGCAAGGTGCGGTGTACAGATGTCGTGCAACTCAGACCTGCAAGCTAACCAAAATCATGTGGGGGTTGTACAATCTCGTAGCGACTAAGTACCTGCTCGAATTAACGTGGACTGGTCGGCTGAATTACTGGCCACTGTCTTGTAGCAGCTCATTCCATGAAAATGGGACTCCTAACCAGTGACACCTGTAGGAAGTGTCAAGAGCCGGGAGTCTCAGAAACAATCCAACATCTTCTGTGCCACTGCCCGGCACTGGCGAGAACCAGACAGCGCTGCTTTGGTGAGCCCTGGCTGGTGGATCTCTCACATGTAGCAGAGCAGAGGCTGAAGGACATACTTCAGTTCGCAAAAAAGTCCGGGGCTTTCGATGGCCGTTTGGACTGAACTTTCCTTCTTCGGGTCCATTTATCTGGTATCGCTACGGACCAATAGGTCTATGTGTAGCCCTGTGCCAGCCAGTTAAACCTAACCTTCACAAAATGGCGTCCATAGACAAGAAGATGTCATTTTTTTGCCTCATTTTTTTAAAAAGTGGGTCATTCCACGGAAAATCGTCCGACGGTCTTTGATCGCTATCGTAAGATTTCAATGAAATTTTCACTGTGAATATAAGTAGTTGAGTTATGTGCACCAATAAATTTTTTTTAAAATATCGAATATTTGCGGTAATATGGCCTCTTGAAGTTTTTGAGAAACGTCGGTTCGTGTTGCATTCAAAAAATTGTATAAAATCTTCTACTGTACATAGAGCCTTCAAATATGGCTTGTTGGAAAGGGTAAGATGTAGGTATCCTAGAAAAAACAGTGCGGGAAACATCCCGGCCAAAAAGGATAAAAAGGATCATTACAGTGTCCTTTGTCCTTCAATATTTCAAAATGCACACCTTCGGTTTTCTTAATTTTTTTATGTATTGTACGTAAATAGTTCTGTAAGCTACAAATGTGCAAAATTTCAAAGTGAAGCTCGTAAAAGTTCATTTGTGAGAAATGTTTAAGGGGCCGAAATACTATAACCGCCAAAGAAAATTTAAAGAAAATGGTACCGACAAAAGGTGAAACTTACAATATACGTTTCATATGAAATGAAGCTTGATGGTGGTTCTACGTTTTTTTTTCTCGCAAAATCAAGGTCTTGTATTTCAGTTATGGGTACATATTTATATGATTTTTATTTTTTAAAAGGAATAGTACTTCAATTTTTTCTATAACTAAAAGACCTTACACTAGAATATAAATTGTTGCAATAATTGAGAAAATTCATTTGTAAGCAATCATAAAACAAAAATAAAGAAAGCAGATTCCTTTTCATTTACTAACGACATGAACAATTAGGATTATTTTACTTTTACTTGCTTTGTTTGTCCATTTTACATATTTTTACAACTTAAAATTAGGATGGAATTGTTTTTGTGGGATGATTAAAATTGAAAATTTTTTTGACTAAGAGGTTTCGAAAGTATGCACTGATTCTCATCAGACACCAGCTCACACCCTGAAATTAGGGTTAATTGCAATGCCTGTAGTTTACATTGATTCCATGAAATTGCTTTCAGGGTATAGATCGGAGGTAGTTGAAGTTAAGGAAAGTCGTGGATTCATATAGACAAATAATTTTGGAAAATTGACATTCTAAGAAGAAAGTTAAGCAACTTTACTAGTGTACTGTACAAAAATGTATTTAAAATAAAGCAGGAACTACCCACAGATGAAACAAAAACAAATAATGTATTATCTATAGTAAATAATATCAAAGAAGAATATCCAAAAGCTAAAGAAAAGGAAACAAAGTCTTTACTTTTATCACTTTTGCCGACGAATGGATCACGTTCGAAAGTAGTGTCTGAATTTCCTGACACAACCCCATATATGAATAAAAAAAATTAGATGATGTTATACTTCCCCGAAAAGGCGAAGAAGTATGGATCCACATGTTGCTAGTCTCATAAAATCATTCTACTGCAGCAATGCAAACAGCAGACTGCCTAAATACTTCAATGTAGTGGAAGCATCGGGAACACATTCTGTATGTGTATGCATTATACATCAAAACGTTAAATTAATGATTAAAGGACCAAAAGTAAATTTTCTAACAAAGGGTTCCGATATAAGCTTGGCTAATTATAAGGACTTTTTATCTCTGATGATATGCTCTCCTCCACAAACAAATTGGTATTTTGGTAGCTGCCAGAATTGCCCTGGATCAGCCATTATTCTAAGTATATGTGAAAAAAAATTGATGAAAATTGCGTCAGTGGTATTAGTTATAAGCAATGGACTTATACAGATTTTTCTACGTTAGAAAATAGATTAGAATCTTCTGCAGGCTTTAAATAACATTGCAAAAGAGTTTTTAAATCTATTTTTAAAACAGGTACTTTCGTACCGTATTTTGTAAGTTTTACCTTGTTTCGGTGCCATTTTCTATAAATTTTCTCTAGTGGTTACAGTATTCCACTCCATTAAAAATTTGTTCCGACTGTATTTTTACGAGCTCCACTCTGAGATTTTACGCATTTGTAGTTGATATAACTGCATGCAATATAGAAAAAAATTAAGAAAATCGAAGGTGTGCATTTTGAAATATTCAAGGATAACGGACATTGTATTGATCCTTTATTTCCTTTTTTGGCCAGGATGTTTCTCGCAATATTTTTTTTACCCTTACCCTTTCTAACAAGCCATATTTGAAGGCTCTACGGGAATTAGACGATTTTATACAATTTTTTGAATGCAACACAAACCGACATTTCTCAAAAGTTTCAAAAGGTCATATTTCCTCAAATATACCATATTTTCCAAAAATATTTTATTTTCGGTTATAAGTTCACCAGCCCATCTGGATAACGAAATATTTCCAAATTCCAAGAAGGTGAGTTCAAAAATTATCTTAACCCCCGCTAGACACACCTGGGTCTTTGGTGTCCGGCCGTTTTTGAAAATCGTCAGGGCGCACAGGTACGTCAATATTTCGGGTTCTGACCTCCACTTAAAAAATTGTATTTGGATCCAGAACTGGCGTAGTGAACATCACGCTCGGTCCTCCGTTCTTCGTGAATTGCTGAGCTGTCAAAGTTGGCTGCGGACACCAAAGACCCATGTGTGTCTACGGAAGCATAAAAGTGTGCATTTTCTTCGAAGCTTTTCTTCGGTATATTAGATCAAGCGGTAGTTAATTGTAACATTTTGTACAATTTTAATGAAGCGAACACTGCATTGGGAAGATATAAATTTATTGAAACGTTAGCACTTAGTTTAACCAGCGAAGAAATAAAAATTTGCGAAGAACACAAGCTTCATGTATGCAATGAATGCATTTTGTAATTTTGTTCAGCTACTTTATTTATTTTAATAAGAATAAGTGTAAGTAATAATTAATAATACAAAAACGTATAAAACTTTGAGTTACATTACTTTCAAACCAAAAATTGTAATTTCAAACGAATTTTCGACTCTAAAAAAATTGTACTTTTTCTCTTGTCATAATAATTATACTTTTTTCGAAGTTTCATTATGTCCTTTTTTTTTCTTTCATCTACTATATGTCAAGAAACATTTCGTACAGTAGAATTTTCTTAAACTTATTTAACAAAAAGCTATGATGTTTTAAGTGAATACGTGTATTTCTCGTGTTTTGTGTCGATTTCCATTAAATAACAATAATAAAAATTCATATATATCCATCACCTAATGCACGCTCTTTTTCTATAGATATCGATCTACCTTCATGAATTTTTTCAGATTTTAAAACGATTCGGAGTGTGGTAAAAAAACGGCAGGACTCCATAGACCCAGGTGTGTCTAGGGAGGTGCTCGAATTGTAGTGTGTCTGGGGAGGGTTAAAATTGGTCGATTTTCTATGAAATTACCCAATTGTAAATTTTTTTTCAAAAATCCCTACTTCAGACCAATTTTAATAGTGTTACGAGGGTCTGTGCAAAATTTCACGTAAATAGGTCTATTAGAACTTGAGATATCATGTCATCCATATCGAAAAAAAGGAGTTTCGAGAAAAACGCGTTTATAGTTTCGAGTCTCGTTTCGGGCAGTCTGAGTCATTTAATGGTATGTTATACTTATATTTTTTTAATCAGCGATCTCTGCCTCATGCAATGTTCCTTCTTCTACTTCAAAAGCAAGATAATCGGAACCTCTTTGAGCTATACGAGCAGCTCGAACTTCTTTAGAACAGCTCGTCACAAAAATAACTATAACTCGGAAAATAATTCGAATTTTCAAATATTCTCTTGAAAGCTTATTTTTAAAAGTCTAAGCTTTGAAAATATGCAAACGAAAAAAATCTATATTTTCAAATTTCTAGACCATACCCCCTTAATGGAAAATTCTTCATTACTATTTCTTATAAAAAAGTGATTGAAAGCTAACGTCACGGAAATTCGTACCAGATACTCGACTCTAGCAAGCTACTTTAAAGCGAAATGCTACTGTAAAATTTAATAGACTTAATTCTGGAATTGTCATTAAAAACTAACCCATAAGGAAGTAAGAATCCTGATATAAATTTTCAAAACAAAATTCTCAGTGCTGGCAACACTTTCTTGCCACTGAAACCATACTATCACAACTGCTTCACGTCAAGATCAACACATCCTGTAAATTTCGTTTTAATCCGACGTCTGCATCGAAAGTTACAGGAATAGAACGATTCTCGGAGTTGCCGATCGAAAAAATATCCAAAACTTATTTTCATTTTAGCTATTTCTTATGTGAAACTACAGGGTGGAGCGCCACAGACAGATGGATTACGAAATTGAATAAATCACAAGCTACTGAACGTTTTTCAGATTTTTTATTTTTCCCTCATTTTCTAACAATGGAAATTTAAATTGACAAAGTTTTAAATAGTGTGTCTAGCACTCAAATGTCCTCTTTCCTCTCGTATATCCTGTAACAGCCTATTTCTGCAATTTTCGTGCATTCTTTGAATCATTCTGACAGGTATTTCTGCGATATTGGCCCGGATATTGCTCTTGAGAGTTTCTAGGGTCCTAGGACGGTCATTGTAAACTTTAGATTTGATGTATGCCCACAGGAAAAAATCGAAAGGGACCAAATCACGAGAGTACATTGGTCAGTTCAAATCTCCTCTTAAAGAGATGTGGCGTCCGGGGAACCTTGTTCTCAAAAAGTCCATAAAAATCTTTGTTGTGGCCCCATGCTGCTGAAACCAGCCGTCTTCCAGCTCAATCTCATCCAATTCAGGCAAGAAAAAATCCTGGGTCATGGTCAAGTAACAAGCTGAAGTGACCGAAACGGCTCAGTTGTCTTCTTCAAAAAAAATAAGGACCGATAATCCCATTTCTTGACAGGGCACACCATACCGTAAGCCTGTCGGAGTGCAGAACCCTATGGAGGAGCTCCCTGGGGTTTTTCACACTCCAACAGTGCATGTTTTGTTTATTGACACATCCACTGAGGTGGAAATGTGCCTCGTCCGAAAAGAAAATGATGGCGTTCCCTGGGAGCACAGCAATCATGTTTTCACAAGCAAGTTGTCTGGATCAGCAATTCCTGGACGACTACCATTTGGTAAGGATGCATATGAAGATGTTCTTTAATTATTCGATGAATGCAACGCCTCGAAATGCCACGCCGTATTGAACGCCGGAGAGCCTGTTCAATGGCGGCCCGAGCCCTCTCAATTTTTTTGTGAGGTAATGATGTCGTTTAGATACACCCTTCTAATTGACGACACATTTCCAGTACTCTCGAATGCATTCATCCACGAAACAATTCGATTTAGATCGGGGACACGGCCGCGGTGGCCAATATTGAACCTCAATGAATGATTGAATGGGCCTTTTCCAAAGTGGGATTTTACACAAAATGTACGCTAGTGCACAGACCACTCCATGCTGGCTACTGAAACGACTGAGTGGGTGGGGACACAACACAAACCTCCCATCCTCCCCACTCCCCAGAGGAATGCCCACACTCTCAAATCCTGTATAATGATAGTTTTTGTCGGTACGAACATGGCGAAAATGCCTGACGCTGGCAACGCTTTGCTGGCACCTCAACCAAAAATATATTAAATCTAATTTGCATTGAGGTCAACCTGTTCTATGAATTTCGCTATGATTCTATAACTGTGTTGGCTTTTAGGTTTTAGGGGATATCGCGGGCAAAAATTTTGATTTTTTTAAAATTGAAATATCTGCTGTTTATTGTCATTAACGATCGTTATCATTTGAAAATTTGAGAGTAGCATTTTTTGGTAAACAAGTGACAAAATCTACCATAGCTGCTAAGATATTCATTATATCAAAGCCGGTCCTACTTGAGACTAACACATTCAGTTACATCTGATGATCGGGTCGTGAGTTCTTGCAAAGACAAATTTGGGGTGATAAAAATTAGGTATTTGGTTCTTGTCAATGTTTGAAATGTGGGAATTTAAAACATATCAATTCTACTGTGTAAACAATGCATTGAATTTATTAATGGCTGGCACTGGCATTTTCAAATTTTTCAGAAGGAAGGATTTGTGTTTACGTACACTGAAAAACATCCACATGGCGCCCAGAGCCATGTAACATAGCGCATTATTTATGGTCCCATACGCCATGTACCTAGTACTCTGAGCCATGCAATATGGCTCCCAGCGCCATAATGTCAGAATCTACATAGCGCGTGGTCCCATGTAACATGGCGTAGCATTTATGGCTCGACACGCTATGTACACAGTACCCTGAGCCATGCAATATGGCTCCCAGCACTATAATTACATGGCGTAGAAATTATGGTCCCACACTCCATATTATATAGTACCATGAGCCATGTAATATGGCTTCATTTATAGGTGAGCGAATTTTGATATTGTTCGTTATTTGAAGTATATTTGAATATACGGCCATACCACACTGGAGCAACCGATTATCGTCAGATCACCGAAGTTAAGCAGTGTTGGGCGAAAAATGAATAATTTCTTGCCCGGCGAAAAATGAACAACCTCTTGCCCGGCGAAAAATGAATAATCTCTTGCCCGGCGAAAAATGAATAATCTCTTGCCCGGCGAAAAATTGATAATCTCTTGCCCGGCGAAAAATGAATAATCTCTTGCCCGGCGAAAAATGAATATTACCTTGCCCGGCGAAATATGAATAATCTCTTGCCCGGCGAAAAATTAATAATCTCTTGCCCGGCGAAAAATTAATAATCTCTTGCCCGGCGAAAAATGAATAATCTCTTGCCCGGCGAAAAATTAATAATCTCTTTCCCGGCGAAAAATTAATAATCTCTTGCCCGGCGAAAAATTAATAATCTCTTGCCCGGCGAAAAATGAATAATCTCTTGCCCGGCGAAAAATGAACAACCTCTTGCCCGGCGAAAAATGAATAATCTCTTGCCCGGCGAAAAATGAATAATCTCTTGCCCGGCGAAAAATGTATAATCTCTTGCCCGGAGAAAAATGAATAATGCCTTGCCCCGCGAAAAATGAATAATCTCTTGCCCGGCGAAAAATGAATAATCTCTTGCCCGGCGAAAAATGAACAACCTCTTGCCCGGCGAAAAATGAATAATCTCTTGCCCGGCGAAAAATGAATAATCTCTTGCCCGGCGAAAAATGAATAATCTCTTGCCCGGCGAAAAATTGATAATCTCTTGCCCGGCGAAAAATGAATAATCTCTTGCCCGGCGAAAAATGAACAACCTCTTGCCCGGCGAAAAATGAATAATCTCTTGTCCGGCGAAAAATGAATAATCTCTTGCCCGGCGAAAAATTGATAATCTCTTGCCCGGCGAAAAATGAATAATCTCTTGCCTGGCGAAAAATGAATATTGTCTTGCCCGGCGAAATATGAATAATCTCTTGCCCGGCGAAAAATGAATATTGCCTTGCCCGGCGAAATATGAATAATCTCTTGCCCGGCCAAAAATGAATAATCTCTTGCCCGGCGAAAAATGAATAATCTCTTGCCCGGCGAAAAATGAATATTGCCTTGCCCGGCGAAATATGAATAATCTCTTGCCCGGCGAAAAATGAATAATGCCTTGCCCCGCGAAAAATGAATAATCTCTTGCCCGGCGAAAAATGAATAATCTCTTGCCCGGCGAAAAATGAATAATCTCTTGCCCGGCGAAAAATTAATAATCTCTTGCCCGGCGAAAAATTAATAATCTCTTGCCCGGCGAAAAATGAATAATCTCTTGCCCGGCGAAAAATGAATAATCTCTTGCCCGGCGAAAAATGAATAATCTCTTGCCCGGCGAAAAATTAATAATCTCTTGCCCGGCGAAAAATTAATAATCTCTTGCCCGGCGAAAAATTAATAATCTCTTTCCCGGCGAAAAATTAATAATCTCTTGCCCGGCGAAAAATGAATAATCTCTTGCCCGGCGAAAAATGAACAACCTCTTGCCCGGCGAAAAATGAATAATCTCTTGCCCGGCGAAAAATGAATAATCTCTTGCCCGGCGAAAAATTGATAATCTCTTGCCCGGCGAAAAATGAATAATCTCTTGCCCGGCGAAAAATGAACAACCTCTTGCCCGGCGAAAAATGAATAATCTCTTGCCCGGCGAAAAATGAATAATCTCTTGCCCGGCGAAAAATTGATAATCTCTTGCCCGGCGAAAAATAAATAATCTCTTGCCCGGCGAAAAATGAATAATCTCTTGCCCGGCGAAAAATGAATATTGTCTTGCCCGGCGAAATATGAATAATCTCTTGCCCGGCGAAAAATGAATATTGCCTTGCCCGGCGAAATATGAATAATCTCTTGCCCGGCCAAAAATGAATAATCTCTTGCCCGGCGAAAAATGAATAATCTCTTGCCCGGCGAAAAATGAATATTGCCTTGCCCGGCGAAATATGAATAATCTCTTGCCCGGCGAAAAATGAATAATGCCTTGCCCCGCGAAAAATGAATAATCTCTTGCCCGGCGAAAAATGAATAATCTCTTGCCCGGCGAAAAATGAATAATCTCTTGCCCGGCGAAAAATTAATAATCTCTTGCCCGGCGAAAAATTAATAATCTCTTTCCCGGCGAAAAATTAATAATCTCTTGCCCGGCGAAAAATGAATTATCTCTTGCCCGGCGAAAAATGTATAATCTCTTGCCCGGCGAAAAATGAATAATCTCTTGCCCGGCGAAAAATGAATAATCTCTTGCCCGGCGAAAAATGAATAATCTCTTGCCCGGCGAAAAATGAATAATCTCTTATTTAATTATAAATTTGGTGCAAAAATAGAACAATAATTTTTCGTGCTCTATCTTTCGGAAGCATAGCATTAGTTGCTATTTGACCACGAGCGACTTGAGTGGGAAAAATGATGGTTTACCAGAAAGTTAGTCCCTCTTCGGTACAAGCACAAGTCTTTGTTGCTTCGATTATTTTGAGAATGTTTTGAAGAATTATTGAACGTCTTTCACCGAAAACTTCTCTATCTCATATTGCTGCTTTAGAATATGTTTGGAATACCATATGATCCTGGGGTCCTTTTCATATAATTTTCTTGTAGACCTCCTCCAGTTCTTCTTTCATTATCAGTACTACGATTGTGACTGTGCCGATATTGTTGGGAACCGTTGACACTGTGCAGAAAAAGTTAGCCATTTGTCGCGCAACGCGTAAGCATAGCTTCTGTTTATCACAACGTAACGATATAAGCTTCTAAACAAACGAAAGCTACCAATGATAAGCTGATGATCAGATTGCTACACTATCTCGACTTCAAATCGAAACCGTGTTAGGTAATACAAGCTGCTTAAAAGAGATTTTAACCATTCCATATGAATTGATAATGTTTATATCATTGTGTCTCACAAGACCCTAGTTAGTGGGAAAATGAGGAACTTAAGATAGACGGTTATTTCATCTATAAAATAGCTTTTTTGATTAAGCCCTAGAAACGATTGCCTTAAATTAATAATACATACTATACTGATAACCAAATCTTAGGGCATATAGGTTTCCATTCACCAGTGTACAACAATAACAACTCACCTTCAATTCCATGCTGTTTAGAGGGCAGGTAAAAAAATCTGTTCATGCATCAGTAATTATTCATATAAAAACTTAAACGAAGATACCCAACCATTTTCATTTCGATTCCAATCAATATGGATTCGGACCAGTATGAAGGTTATCAAATAATATTACCATGCTTAAATGCCTTAAGAAATATACATCTGTCTAAGTTTCCGGGAAACCTTGAAAATCATGGCACATCATTTTCTCTATACGAATTTATCTTCATATGATAAAAAAAAAAATTTTGTCACTGTTTTTGTCCGTACAGATGATTACTGTATAATTGCAAAACTAAAACAACATGAAATTGTCATCGTATCTGCAAACGGAGACAAGCCATTTATTTGCACTAAAACTGTTTATCCACTTGAATAGATATGCACTATGTGTACATGCGTAGTATACGCTTCGTGTGCAAACTTTTTATCCCAGACAAATATCGTTTCGATGCAGATAAATTACACAATTTTAATCTCAAAGCATGATCATAGTCTATGGATATGAAAATGAATGTAAAACTACTTGCTAAATAACTGGAATCAAGATTCATATTCTAATCGAAATGACTTCCGCATTTTCCATTTACGTCGATTGAAAAAAAATTTTATCGACCACAAGTGCGCAGCAGAGTCATTGAATTGAATCAAAAAATAAGTATGTGCAGGAGAATAACAGATTAGTGAGATTTATTATCGAGGGAGGTAAGGGAGGTATCGTATGCGTGATATGCTAATGTTGGTACATACTCAACGTATCTGCAAGTATAATCAGTTAAGAGAAAACTAAATGCCAAAAGGTAAATAGACGAGTATCTAGGATCGTGACTAAATACTGTGAAGTGTCTAGCCGTGTTGTTATAATAGAGGCTTGAATTATTTTCCTTTTTAGGTGGATTTTGTGAAAAACAAATGTTGCTGTCGAGTCTTCTTAAAGGAAACTAGTATTTTTGTTATCAAATTTTGTTTTAATTGTAATTGATGTATAAGTTGAAATTTAGTTTGATGCGAACGCGATTTCTTTGGCATGTGTAGGTTTTATTATTTTTGATTACTTTATTGGCAACAAAAAATATTTGAAGTTGTCTATTTCAATCTAAGAAGAAAAACAAAACTCTAGCGCACCTGAACCGCGAGAAACACTAATGCTCGAAGAACAGTAGAAGAATCGTGCAGGTTTTGAGTGCATATTCCACCACATGAGCTGCTTATTACAGCTTAAGGCGACATAGCACCTTCAAATTGAAAAAAAAATGTTATTTTCAAAGGCTTGTTTTTAATTGAATAAAAAGACATATCTTAATGAAACTTTTTACACATACTTTATATATTTTAGACTATATAAATAAAATTGTTAAATATGTTTTGTGACCCCCTGTCGCCTGTTACAGTTTTTTTAAAAATACACCAAAAAAACCTGGCGTGCATGATAACTGCCCTCAGGAAAGTCTGACAAAAAAAAACAAAAACGGGGTTTTGACCAACATCAAAGCGGCCTCAGAATGAACTAAAAAAAACAAATTTGGTTGAAAAATAACAAAATGGCGGCGTTTTTTCGAAAATCGAGGTTTTTTTTCCCCAAAAATCGGCTATAACTAAAAAAGTTTAATGCCGATTTTTTCATCCGTAGTTCATTCTGAGCATTAACATGTGCAGATTAACGTGTTAAAATTTCAAAACGATTGGATAATATTGTTTTTCTTAATCATGCACGCCAACTTGAAAAACGTTGTTTCGAGAAAATCGCGTTTCAAGTTAAAATTCAATATTTTTTGCAATAAATCTTATCGAAAATTAATCTGCGATGCTTGGACCGTACAATACACCTTCTTCTTGCTCATACTCCTCCTCTTCTAAAGATTTTTGCTCCCTTCGTGCAGTTCTGGCCTCTTTAGATGCCTCAGTCGAGTATTTTTCCGCCTGGTTAGTTCTTGCAGCATCTCTATGCTCTGCATGTTCCAGCGCACATTGGCCAATTGTAATTCCCATGACTTGCATTATTTTCAAGATAGCCATAAATCCTTCATTAAATGTACATACAGAAATATTTGCAGCCATATTTAGTACGTTTTTCCCACAAAAAGTATGTTTGGGGGCCGAATTCCAAACACAAGAATTATAGCTTTCGTTATTATTCTGCGCAAAACTGCCCAAGCAACGCTTTAATAAATCTTCTGATGATAAGTCATCATAAATAGGCATTAAAATTTCTTATACCTCATCATCAAAAGGTGGAGGATGCTTCAAATTGTTTAATGCATTATCACCCGCTGCCTCCGCCTTGCGCCAGTTACACCAAGTCGTTTCTCCAACAGGACAATAACAGTGTTGAGGGTTCTCATCAGTTGAAATTTTGTGGTAATATGCTGCCCAAATTTAGGGCCATAATACGTGGCTAAATTGGCCATAATACGTATATTTAGGCCATAATACGTGGCTAAATTGTTCATTAATTTTAGTGGCAGGTGAACTTTTTTCGGACCTTTTTTTGGAGATTCTACACTTTTTTTAGAAACATCTTTTACAGCTATTTTTTTGTTTTTTTTTTCCAAGGCTAGCTTATTTTTTGCTTCTTCTAAAAGAAGATGACTCACTTATCTTTGTCTACACTTTGGCTTAAGTCGATGTAGCGATATAGCGAAGTGAACGAAAATCATAGAAAAAATGATCTTGGGGCGCTTCGCTATATATACTCATAAAATTTTTTTGTTTTAGAATTTCAATTTTATATTATTAAAATCATGTTTTAAAACCTTCATTCTAACATATTCAATCAAAAAACAAAAACCAATTTTTTAAAAATTTGGAGGTGCTACGTTGCCTTAACTGTTTCAAACGCCACGTTTTACTTTGGTCTCAAGAATGCATTATAACTCATATGGTAGAAGGTTTCAGATATTACCACTGGCATGAATTTCAACGTTTATGAGAGCAAAACACTTGTTAATTATATTCGTTATCAGTTGCTTATTTCACAAAACTTTAAAAGCAGCATCTCATATAATATCAATGAAGAAAATGCTCAGTGCCTGCAGCACTGTAATTGAAGTTGGTGTTTGGGGCTGCGATCCGAAAAATTTGCAGAACTTTGGGAATTGAAACATCGGTTATTTATTTTCATTGTAAATGTTTCCGGTATGAATACTAACTGTAAGCATTTATTGATACAAAAGTAGCACAACCGACTCGTGCTGGCAACCTTTCGCCAGTATCAAAGCCAAGAATATATCACATCTGCTTCACGTTGTTATATTACATTCGAAGTTATAGGATTATAAAGAAATTTAGGGTTACCTGCAGCGAGTTTTTTCAAATAATCGAAAGCTTAATATTTGCTGTTAATTGTCACTACAATATCATTACCAATTGAAAATTCTACGATAAAACCGCTTAATAAAGATATTGCAAACAAACACAAAACCAACAATAGCTGGCAACCCTATCGTGGCTTTTCAACCAAATTTGGCTTGAATAATGTTTATAATAGGTTCCATCAATTGTATGAAATTCGTATTGATTTCATGACTCCACTGGAAGTTATAGGGCAAAACGTTTTATTTTCCTGAGCGAATTTTCAAAACCAAAGACACAAAAATTACCATAGCTGGCAGCACCAATCGAATTTTTCAACCAAATTTCACAAAAGAATTTTTCAACCAAAAAATCAAACAGAGCTTAGAGTAAGGTTCAGCTACTGTGTCAATTGCATGAAAATCTGGTAACTTATTCACGTTTCATAGGGCAAAAAGCAGTTTTATTTCTTTTTAATTTTTCAAGATGGCACCACTGGCACAGAGTTGCCCACAATTCAAAATCGCTTCTATCAGATCTGGTCCTACTTAAGTCCAATGCATTCTGTAAGTTTCAATTGTATCTGATTATTGATTCGTGAGTTCCCGTGAACAGAAATTTTTGATGCTAAAAATATAGGTTAACTGGGAAAAGGTTACCGTTCTTGTCCGACATGAAATTTCCAAAGTTTTACTTTGAACGTGTAGATAAAGCATAAGATTTGTATACAGATTGGTTTTATTGTAAGAAACGGACATTTTTTTAGGATATTCGATGGTTTGAATGTTTTCACTTCCAAATTTTTATTTTTTCAAATTTAAGACACCAAAATTATCATAGCTGGCAGCTCCAACCGAATTTTTCAACCAAACGTGGTTTGAAGTAAGGTCCAGCTACTGTATGAATTTCGTCAAAATCGAACGATTGAATCAGAATTTATAGGGCTAAAAGCAGTTATCTTGTTTAGTGATTTTTCAAGATGGCACCACTGGCACAGAATCGCCCGCGTTTCAAAATCACTTCTATCAGACCTGGTCCTATTTAAGACCAATACATTCTGCAAATTTCAATTAATTCTGCTTATCGGATCGTGAGTTTCCGTGAACAGAAGTTTTTGATGCTAAAAATATAGGTAAATTGGGCAAGGGTTACCAGGCGTGTCCGTTATACCATATCAATTTTTTGTTTGTCTATGTACACAAAGCACAAGATTTACATATGAGTGGCTTTTTTTTTGAAGAAGCGGCATTTTTTCAAGAGAGACGATGATTCGGAGGTTTTCACTTTCAGTGCCTACACAAATCTACAACTAAATAATATCAATATGTCCTGAAAATTTCGTAATGATTAAATAGCTCTATCAAAAGTTATCGCAATTTAAAAATTTTCAAGTTTACCCTTCTCTTTTTAGGCACCCAGCGCACACATGGGGTTAAAAAATTCCAAAAAAATTATCCGATTCACATGTAAAACACGTTCAAAATTTATTTCGTCAACTTTATTTTTGCAAAAATTATTTGTGTACGGAATAATAAGTATATTAAAAATATCACTAAAATGGCCGCCGGCGCCAAAGGGTTAAGGCGGCGTTTCCAATGACGGAGTGAGCTTTCGCCGAATCTCAGAGTAGAGCTAGCCTGTTCCCAATGATAGATTTTTGAAATTCGAAAATTGTGATGACATTTTGTGCTTTGAAAACTCAAAGCTGTAGCACTCATTGCTAGTTTGGGGGCATTTTATGAAAAACTAATATAATCGGATTTTTTTCTAGATTACTTGAAAACAAACGATTAAATCGATCAAATTACCTAGTAATTTGTATAACATCTATAATAATTTTTAATATATATATTATGTAAATAATAAATTTAGATGTTATGTAAATTAATAATTTGAATGTTCGCTTGGAGTTTAAAAACGATAAATTCACTTTTAGAACTAGGCCGTGTTTCCAATGCTGGCTTGAAGTGTAATGTATCTGCGTACGCATTAGCTATCATGAACTAAAGTTACCCTTTTTAGATTTCTTTACTCGTTGATCGTTCGATATCGACTGAACTTATCCTGCGAGATTTTGTATCAGGAATTTCTGTAGGAATAAAATGAGTGGACAGTAATCGGTGCTGCCATTCTTTATTAATTCGAAGCAATGATTTTGGGACAGGTTTGGGGGAAGGTAAAAGTACGTTTGGAGTTGAATGTGCAGTACTGAGCTGAGCGTATTAATGTCATGGAAAATTACTCTTGGCCATTTACTAATTTCCAGTATTTTTGATGAGCAAAAAGCACACTACGTCACTTTGAATGGCGCTTAAATGATGCGAATTACTTTGGATGAAAAAAAATTAAACCATGCCCAGATTACTTGGCTGGAATGCACATGACACCATGGCCAACGACTTTATTACAATTCGATCAAGAAAGGCCGAATCATTTACCATTTAGGTATGTGCAATGTGCTGTAGTTTGCAAGGAATACTTTAGCAGATTTTCAAATTATCATTGATGCTGAACATTTAGTAGGTCTGTAGCAGATAGATTTGATTTTCTTCGAAAGGCACGTAATAATATATGTTTATGGTATGTACTTTTATGATATATAAAAGTAATACAAAATTCTAATATGGGATAATCATGTATAACAATTTTTTTCAATCGATGTGTTATTGATTGTGCTTTATAAAGGCAAACTATTCTCATTTATTCCGTGAATTTAATTTTCAGCAGCATCATTGTCTTTATCAAGGACTATATTGCTTCACCTTTAAATATCAAAAACTATGGTAACGTTAATAAAACGTAATAATTACAATATTTCACTCGAAATTTTGATGAGGCATTTTATTCTTGACCCCCAGGAGAAAAAAGGCAAATCGAAATCGCATGCGCCTTTGGTTTGTCCATTTTCCGGCTATGCCTACTCCAACCTCACAACTTTGAACACATGAAATCATTCGAATTTGAATTTCGAAGGTACAACGACATCTGTCGTAACACATATTTGAATTTAATTTTCAATAACTATTTTTATCACAGATGGGTTATGAATTTGTTTCTTTATTGATTTCAATACACAAATCATTCATCCAACTGTATTTTCTATGACATTATCTATTTTTTAACGCGGAAAACAACACTTTACATTTCATTTTAAACAGAGCTTTCAGCAACGCCTTCTATTGAAAAGTAGTGAATTTAAAAATTCGAAAATGTCCGAAAAGCTTCACGCTGTAGTTGAAATAGGTCCCACTCTAGAGTTCAACCACAGATTTGAGAGATTGATTAGAGAGAGAGGAAGATATGTGAAAGTGCATGAGAGCAAAAGTGTACGCAAACACATTTCACTCCAAGCCAGCATTGGAAACGCGGCATAAAGATTATTAATTTTTTTGTGAGACCTGGCACTATTCTGCATATACACAAATGTGTCCTGAAAATTTCAGTTCAATCGGATGGCGCTTTCCTGAGATTTTTTCACTTAAATTTTTTGATGTATATATATATATATATATATATATATATATATATATATATATATATATATATATATATATATATATATATATATATATATATATATATATATATAGATATGAATTTTTGGCCAAAGTGTTTTTAATACTAATGTTCTTCTTCGAACATTAGTAATAATATACACATGTATATGGTGAGCAGCTTCATTGCGACTAATCTCAGCTAAAAAGTTCCGTTAACTTCTAGCTTATGGAGTGTAACCCACAAATCTGAAAAAGTTGTATTGGTAAAAAGAATGAAGTTGCATCAGCATGTAATTAAGAAGATGTGGAAGAAAGAAAGCTATTGAAGATGTTTGTGTTGAGTGTGAATTGATGCAGCAAAAATGAGACAGTGAAGGGAAAACGTCCTAGGACCGATGGTCCAAGCCAGGGTCTTAAAACTCCAAGAGCACTCTGCCAATTCCCCAAACATCAAATCAGGTGCTTAAAAAACAATACATTTGTAAGAAAACTGGACATTTGATATACTATTGCAAAAGTGAATCGAGCCTCTAAAGGTAGAAAGAGGAGGATTCTATTGCGTTTACCTGACACAGTATTATATTCTCCTCGTATTCATACGTCACTGTCTGGCCTGACAGATCGTTAGCTTGCTGACGTAGAATCTCATAAGAATTCTTCAACATATTTCTCTATTCTCGTCCTTAAAGGAATTGAATTAAAAAAACATTCGATTCAATAATACCAGGATCATATGGTATTATTGACTCGAATGTTTTTTTAATTTAATATAGTCCTCCACGCCATGTACTATAGTCCTCCACGCCATGTACTATAGTCCTCCACGCCATGTACTATAGTCCTCCACGCCATGCACTATAGTCCTCCACGCCATGTACTATAGTCCTCCACGCCATGTACTATAGTCCTCCACGCCATGTACTATAGTCCTCCATGCCATGTACTATAGTCCTCCACGCCATCTACTATAGTCCTCCACGCCATGCACTATAGTCCTTCACGCTATACACTATAGTCCTCCATGCCATTTACATGGCGTGGAGGGCTATAGTACATGGCGTGGAGGGCTATAAGCATAGCGTCTGCTCCTATGTACTTTTCGCCATGTATTATGGCGTGTGGCGCTATATTTTATCACTATCCCTAAATTGACTATGTACATGGCGCCAGAAGTCTATAAATTATGGCGTCTGGCGCCATGTGTTTTTTCAGTGTATGAATGGCTTTCTCCGAGCAGCTCTTCCATTCAAATTATTTCGAGCTTAGCAATAAGCTCTCTAGTCGAAATATCTGTTTGATTTCGCTTAGCTCCCATTTTCATAATTAACAACAGAACTCTAAACAATTATCTAATAATTCACTTCCAAATCACAAGAAAATTTCACGAACTCTGCATGCTAGGAATTCAGCTTAGCGGTATATTTTAACGCGATACAAATTCCAGGAATTAGATCAGTGAGTCCATGGTTTTTAAGTGTACGCTCAATTTTTTGTTTGTGGAATTTCAGTGATACCTGGTTATTCTGTTAACAACCTGGATTATGGTATTTTATTTTGTTTGTGTTTAGTTGAATAAGCTCAGCAAAGGACAAATTTTAGAAATATAAACATATTTTTACGGCAAAATTTTTTTATTACCTTTACTTCGGAGTAAGAGTAGTTTTCATATGGGTGTACGCTCAGTTTTGTGAGTAACTGTACATATACAAATATCACAGTCCAATAAAAACTGTGTATAATGCACATTTTGCTTGTTTCCCAAATACTCTACGATTCGCGGAATATTATGTCACATCCAAAAAGCACTTTCGTAACTTCAAGGAAAGTGTCATGAACTTTGAGCAACTTGTGCTTAATTGCTACTGTATAATTTACTGACGTCTGGTAGTTTTGACGATTTTTTTCTAAATTCACAATGTGTACGCAACAAACACGATGCAAATTATTTGTATAAAGTTTTAAAATAGAATTTGTTTTAGAAGTTTTTCATTATTTTGATTCGCATTTCAAGATTTAACGTTATTCGTAAACTTAAGCTCTCCAGTCAGAAAAAAAAGCTCACGAGCTTGATGCTTGATTTCACAATTTTTTCTTCCATGGAGACAGCTCTATCTGGTTGTTCTTTAAAAATTTGCACGAAAAATACTCTAAAAGTATGGCAGTACTGGCAGACAGTAGCAATAAAGGCGACGTCTTCACAAAATAAAAATCACTTGACATAAATGGATAAAGAATTCTGTGTCACTAAACTGTGTAGACTTTAAACCGCCTGGCCGCAAACAAATAACTTTGTTATTCGATTTCATTGTGTAGGTATACGGTGAATACAACAACAGAACAAAACCTTCCCCAATACGGGTGCGGTGACGTTTCCCTAAATGGAAACTGTATTGTTGCTGTGTATAATCTACTTGCGAACTGTGTAGTATACGAAAAATAGAACAAGAAGAGAAATTGAAAATTATAAATCTAGTAAAGTACTACATTAAATGTTTGTACGACGACAGACCTATGTCATTGGTTGTCAATGCAACCAGACAGAACATCTTCGACGGTTTTTATAACCACCTCTATATCTTGTATCCAATTCACTCATGATGATATTAACTCTCTTGCACCAGATTATTGATTTATTGTGTTCGAAACCTGACGTTGTGATGGCTGAAAAAAAGTGCAAAAAAAATGTCGTAGTCTGCCAGATAACGAGAATACTAATGATCTTGGAAATTGCTTTAAACTTGACCTTGAATGAGGAGCATGGTCGGCTGGCTGACAAAAATAGACATTCACTTGTTTATTCGTTTGAATGAACGTTTTTCCTCCCGGGTGAGATATGAGAAGGTCGGATTCACTTTGAACTGAGAGCACCAGCTTGTTATCGTTTCGCAGTATGGGTGTTTCTTTTTCATCAATTGATTTTATTGGTTTTTTTATTAACTTTGTTACGACTGTTCATTGTTCTTTCCGATAAAAATCAAGGTAAAGCGAAATTTTAAATGGTTTTATGATCTGATTTTGTACGTGAAAAACTCTTTAGTTACTTTGAAAAATTTTATTTATTTGGTCGGATGAATAAATAAAGTAAATAATTGGTACTGGCAATTGCCATAACAACTCGAAGGATTTTCGATCAGATTTTAGTAAAATAACAATGTTTATGGCAAATTAAACGGAGCACCGATTTTATGCTTTGAAGCACAGTTGAGTGATTAGATGTGAATTTCGACAAGTAGCTAGACAAAAACAATTATTTATTTTCCGAATGATATGCAGGTCCAGTGCGTTTCTTTTAGTGCAAAAAATTAAAGCTCTTAGATTATGGCATGAATGCTCAAGAACTAAAATCATAAATCATTTTGTTCCATAATGAATCATAGTAACTCATTATAGTTGAGTGAATTGCAAGCTCATTGAATACTTCAAAGCGGGGTAGGCTTTTGGCCAATGTGTACTGTTCACTAAACTACAAACAGTTCTCTCTTGAGAAAATTTCAAAGATTGCTTTATGGGAAACGTGAAAACGTTTGTTATTTTGAATTTATCACTATCAAAAAGTACCTAGTTGCAAATAGTTTTTTCCATCCAAAATTCATTAGCTTGCTGGACTCTGAAAATTTGGCAACATCTGGATATAATTAGAAATGATAGGCAACTAAATAACAGACTGTTGTTTGGCAACTATTATTTACAAATAGCGATAGCAGCCTTCTATTTACAAATAAGATCTGCTACTTTTCTCATCATAGCAGATATTAAAACATAACATAACTAACTTCATAGCAGATATTAGACATCAGTGAACAGCAGCAAACAGCAATAGTAAGTAAAGTAATCCCACGACAACCCTCGTACAGGTCTAGGGGTTGAAGCTGGTAGAGAGCTTCATTACAATTTTTCAATCATTGTGAATATGAGTGTGGAGTGATTAGTTCCACGACTCACTTTACCCTTGAATTAAATCAGGTACCTAATCAGAGCTAGGTGAACTCAAAGTTTGGTGCGCGGACCCTCGTCTGAACCTGGATTCGAACCAGGGACCCCATACGCAAGAAGCCAGTGCTTTATCCACTAGGCTACCCAAGCTTAAACAGCAATAGTAGCATGCATAAAGAAATACATCACATAATACCTACTTGTGTTTAATCTTCATGGCATCGACCGTGTTAGATTTATCATTCGCTTGTATCAATATTTCCTGGCTTGTGAGCCATTTCCCCCACACAGGCCTTTTGCACATACATTGCCTACCTGACTAGGCGATAGGCTCCACACTGGACGCATATATCAGGCGGAGAGCTGAAAACCGTCGTGCCGTTTTGAAATTGCGATCGCAACTCACGAAAAGCAGCGAAATCAACGAACGAACTGGTAGCACAGAAATCGAAGCGAGCGAGAGCCTAGCCTAAGTCTGGCATATGAAAATTAAATACTCTCAGCACCACAACAATACTGTCTTCAAAAATACAGACTGTTTTTTCTTAGCTGCTATTTGAAGCTGTTACTTAGAAATAGCAGTTGCTATTGCTATTTGAAAACCACAGTTTAACCGAGCACTAATAATTAGCAGCTCCCGCATATTTTCTTTTTGAGATTTTTTTTGAGGTTACAACAAGATTCAATTTGAACAGCCACGGAAAAAAACACAGTCAGTCGCTACCATAGCAAGTATTCGTTTGCTTTATACTGTAATATTCGATGCTCGTTCACATACCAAAAGATATCTGCGGGATTTAGTTGTTGACCTGTTGTTGACCAAATAAACAATTAAAGAAAACTAACTACTTTTACTACATCTATTGATAAAATTGTCTAACGACAATAGGGAACACGTATACTAAGAACTTCATTGCTCTAAAGCTAGTGCTTTCAGCACTTTCATTCCCGTACTTTGGACAGGCGATGTTTTCAGCCCCTTCATGTCTTTGGCTTTGGCCTTATACTTGAGACGGACTACAATTGATTCTTGTTTCGCGAATCTCGTTGAGCTTTTACCTTAGTGTAGCTCACGGCTTATTAGAGGCTCGCGAAACCAGATTCGATTGTAGCTCTCTCCAGTATTAGCTGAATACCTATGCTTGGAATCTCCGCCTCAAATTGACAACTAGACAAAAGTCTGAGATATGTTATTTTGTTCATTTATGTTATTTTATTTTAGTTTAGCTTAAGAAAAATGGTTACCCACCCGGCCTAATTGAGGGGTAGTGACAACCGGCTAGGTCCGTTTGGGTCCTGGTATGCTGAATTAGAGATTGGGTGGTCACCTAACTGAAGGAGCTAGAGCCGTCGAGTGAGGTTACGGCTCACCGGTGTCAGTGGGGCACCACACAAAGCCACCTCAGACTAAATCTTTGGCCACAAGTCGGCGCTCGCTACTAGTTTTCTGAGCTTCTAAGCCACGCGATCGCTAACCACCGAAATAATAGTTTCAGAACACAAATAAAATTTTTTATTTCTTTAATAACCGTTCGCACTCTAAAGAAAAACACTTTATAAAATCTTTAGTTAAACACTACGGCTCGGTAATAGCATTCCCTAACTCCACCACTCTACTCTTCCACGGTTTTTATAATCTGTTATTATTATCTCAAGCTAAATGTAACGCGTGTGGACAATTAAACTAAAACAAGCTTGTGAAATGTTTTTCTTAATACTAATTCAAAAGAATAATCAATCCTGAATACTTTTTGCACTAACCTCCATCATTCCTGTCGAAGATAATCAATAAAAATTAGGCAACGAATCCGAATTCACTGCTGTTTCAACACATTCGGCTTGATCAATCCGCGTTCACACAAAGGATATGCTGTTTTGTTGCAGATATTTGACCTGATCACTCCACGTTCGCACGAAGAGTTCACCTAATTTAGATATTCGACACGAATTAGATATTCGACTTGATCAAATCCACGTTCGCATACAGAATCAGATCATGTTTCGCTGCTTTTTCCTCAGCCCTCCGGTACTTTTTCCATTAGCGTATCATCGGGTTATTGTGCTTTACACGCGTGACGAGAGTACGTCCAGTTCCATGCCCACATATGTCACCCGAGCCACTAACTTTTTTTCATTGAACGGATTTTTTAACGTGCTGAACAGCAGCTCAGACAATTCTAATATTGACGTTTCGGGCTGTCAAAAGATTTGCGTATTGGGTTGCGGTTTGTTTACTTTGTCGTCAGATAAGTATCTTTGCTTTTAATCCAAGATCCTTAGCTTTGTGGTAAGTTTGTTTACTTTCCAGGTCGTCGTTGTACTACCGCTGCTGTTTTTTTTTTTTGCTGATTGAGACACGAGTTGATCAGCAATGAAGACCCTGCCGCGATCTTCTAAATAGTGGGCTTGATGTTTCTGTCAACATTTTCCTTACGCTTCACTGCCATCATAGATATGTATGATTGCCGGAAGACAAATATCTGAAACAAATATGCATTCTTGATGCAGTAATTTAGTAGTTTTACACGTACCTTATAAAGCTGCCTTACCGTCTAGGTTGTAAGCACCCGACGAGTATACCACACAAGTCGGATGCTACAACAGCCCTGCTTATCGCCCTACAGTGCATGAGTCTCCTGCGGAATGAAGTGGTGGAGCCTTGGTGAATGTTCAGCCATCCCCGGGGAAGGCTGTATTTTTTTTTTGATTCTACATACAGTTCGTGGGCAATCGTTGGCCCTATTGCTACACCGTAACAAAATATAAATTGCTATTTTTGTTATGTATACACCTTGTTTGGTTTGAAATAAATAAATAAATAAATAAATAAGTATTATTGCCTTATGTCTGCACACTAACCAATCAGGTCGCGCGCTGAATGACATGCTGAATCAAAGACACTCAAGCGCGGGCGCATACAAGAAACATGCATGCATGCCATGATATCCATGGTGAATGAAAATTCAGCTCCGGAATTTTTATGGACAGCAAAATTTATCAAATTTATCGTATCGTCCAACTGTGAACCTCATCATCATCGAGGCACTACAGCCCGAATCGAGCCTTCGCCTCCTTAATACGTCGCCTCCATTCGTCTCGGTTCAGTGACCGCGTCCTCCAGTTCGGTGCTCCCAGAAGTGACCTGCTGTCGGCATCGATCGAATCCTCCCAGCGCTTGCGTGGCTTACCGACTGGCCTGGCTCCGCTCGCTCGCCCCTTGAGAGACCGTTTATTCGATTATCGCTCATTCGTTCGACGTGGCCAGCCCATTGTAATTTTTGTAGTCGTATGACGGTAGAGACTTCCGGCTCGTCATATATGATATACAGCTCGTTGTTGTATCGGATTCGCCATCCATCTTCCTCCCGTATTGGACCGAGGATCCTTCGCAATACCTTTCTCTCGAACGTATTCAAGGCTTTTTCAGAAGCCTGGGTCATTGTCCAGGTTTGTCTGTGAACCTACTGTGAACCAAATCGAAGTCCCGTTCTGTCCTTCTTCGTCTTGTATTCCCGAACAAATAGCTCAGTAGATTCCGTTGATGGAGTAGCGATAGGAATCTGCTGGTACTCAAAAATAAATACCTTAAATCTGCATTGTATTTCGTTCAATAAATTTGAATTTTGCACTTTGCATTAACAAATAATACCCACTGTGCTTCCAAATCGATTAACTGAAGCAATACACCCATATTTTGCCCACTAATAATACGCTCTTAAAATATCTTTACAAACCATCAGTAAAAATGCCTCTGGAATGAATAACTTGTCATCGAAAAAAATCCAACTGATGTGTAAACTTCATAATTGCATGAATTTTACACTGCCATCAATTTTTATCGCAATATTGTTAACATAAATAGTTCATAGTCAATTAATTGGCTTCCTCCTTCATTGCTTGCCGTTGCGTACCTACTTAATTACATTTCAAATTGCCTTAGCGACTATCGTTTCGAACAAGTCAATTTGAAAATTGAATAGATCGAATATGACAGTGAAAATGCATTATCGAACATGTGTTTTGCCAAGACCACCAGTAAATATTGCACATTATGGTAATGTAATTAATATATTTTGTATTGTAACTCATACGTATCAGATTAATTATAAATGTCAACAAGTTCTAATAAAGGTTGTATGAATTGCAGTGTTGGGACAGTTAACTAGGCAAATTAATGTCAGTTAAATGGATTAAACGTTGAGTTGTTAGTAGACAAAAAGTAGTTCAGTGTGGAAAAACATTTTCATTTGTAGAAAATGAACATAAATTGTCCTGTGTGCACTGTTGAATGAAAATAAATTTGCCTTTCTAAAGACTCTGTGTCATATAAATATCGACCAAGATTAGTATATGTTTTGTTTCGATCAATTTGTGACTATTTTTAAATAAATATTTTAAAAGAAAACCGATTTTTCCTTTCGAAGCTAGATTTATTTATTTTTGTGACAAATATCGATGCTTCTATTTTATGTTACGTTAGTCTAACACCAACTAACCGTTTCGTTTGACCGATGTAACTCCACATTTTTCCTTTTTATCCTTTTTGTCTTTCACGTGACAAAGTATAGTACCTAATTTTTTAGCTTTACTGGTTGGAACTGCTTTAATATCAAAGCGTTCAAGAAGCTCCCGAACTTTTTTGAATATTGACGAAAAAATAATTGGAACTGTTTTTTTTTCCTGTGTAAAGAGCGTCGTTAAAAGATCACGCTGTATTCTATACTTTTTCTTTTTGACAAAATTTCCAATTTTATAATCTCGTCAAACCCATTTTTTCTCGCCGTATCTTTAATACATTTAACTTCTGAGTTAAAACTTTCCTGATCCATGCGCACTGTTAATAGTCGGTGAATCATTGAATTAAAGGGCGCCATTTTTGGGAATGCCAATGATCAGACGTAGATAGTGTTGTCCTCTGAGTGTGTGTGCGCTTCCGGTAGATATTAAATCTAAGAAGACCTTTCCTTATGATCATTAAATCCAAGAAGGGTAGTCTCTCATTCTTTTCGATTTCCATTGAAAATTGGATGTCTTTATGTGCTTGGCTTAACATCTTTTTTGACAGTAGCTAGAATGTCGTCTACATATCTCAACCAAACCCGAGGAAGCGAACCTTCTTCATAAAGTTTCTTCTCCAGTCTGTCCATAAATATCTCACTCATAAGTGGGAATAAAGGATTTCCCATTGCAACACCTTTCATCGCTTTAAAGTATTTCCCCCCTGAAAGTAAAATAACTTTCATTCATGCAAACTGAAACGAGTTTCAAAAAGTCTTTAGCCCTCCTCCTCCCCTCCGGTGAGCTATTCCTCTCTAATAGCCAGTCCTCAAAGAACGTGAGGGCTTGTTTTACCGGTACGCTTGGGAACAGAGCCTTGACATCAAATGATACAACTAGCTCATCTTCCTCTATTGTTGCCACTCTTCCAAGCCGCTCTATTACCTCGTCTCGATTTTTAACTGTTCTATCGCTAATCTTCCCTAAGGCCTTACACTCGTCTACAATCCACTTTGCGATACTCCTTGTTGGAGCGTTTGTAGCGGGGACAATTTCCCTAAGTTCACTTCCTTTCTTATGTATCTTTGGAAGGCACCTAATTCTTTGCAATGACGGGTTTGAGACCCGCAACTTGTTCACCTCTCCAATTGTCCCTTTGCACTCTTTCAAGACTCTTTCAACTCGTTTGATAGAGTCTGGTAAGTGATCTTTCCTAAGCTCATGGTAATCCCCGTTGTTGAGTTTTTCCATAACTAATCGGTCATATTCGTCTTTGTCCATTACGACCACAGCATTTCCTTTATCGGCTTTGGTATAAAAGACCGGTTTAGCAGCCAACTCTTTGCGCCTTCCCAGTATTCCCCCTCTTATGATTTTCCTTCCTGATGAGTTTAGCCACATTGCCTCTAATCTGTGCTTCCTCCTCTTCGGGCAAGGTTTTAACCGCTGCTTCGATGTCTACTACCAAATCTTCTGTTGGGAATTTTTTTTCCTTGACAGCAAAATTTAGACCTTGGTTAAGTAGCTTCATTTGCTCTCCTGTGAATTGAACCGTGGACTTATTCACCACATAGTTGGGGATAGTCCCTACGGCATTCTTTTTCTTTTCAATAGTATCCTTTCCTCTCTTCAGCTCCTTCAGTCTCTTTGTGAGAATTTTCCTCTTTCTATCTTTCTCAAATATACATCGGTCAAACGAAACGGTTAGTTGGTGTTAGACTAACAGAACATAAACGGGAAGCAGCTTCAGCGAGAAAAAGGAATACAACATTAGTACGATCAGCAGTGGCGCAGCACATCTTGGAGGAGGATCACAACACAACATGGGACAACGTGGAGGTGATTTAGGAGGTACAGCAGGTACGAAAACTGGAAGCGTACGAAAGCCTGAACATATGGGAAACCCCAATGAGTAGAAGAATAAACACAGACCAAGGAAACTGTGCATCATTCAGGTTAATTTGAACATTCATTTGATAGTAAGGTGGAAAGCTTAATTAATATAGATCGTTAAATGTATTTAAGTAAAGTAATTAATAGACAATTAGTTGGTAATTAGTATAAGTCAATACTTTAAAAGTAAGCTCTATAAATAACATATCTAAGTTAGATTAAGATTAGACCGATAGACACTGAAGAAGGAAAATATTATTTTACGATCCCAATAAAATCAGTTTTAAACCCAAAAGTCATTGACGTGATAAATATGCATTTACTCGGTCAATCAATATCATGATTGATTCGATTCAACAATATATACCCCCTCGATTGACCTCAAACCCATGCAGCTCACAGAACTCAAACACAATACAATAACACACAACATTAAACCAATCTCTTAGGTCAATGTCTTTTTCCGAAACAATAATCATTTCAGCGGCACCATAACACTGTTCATTATCAAATTTGACCATGAATCATTTATTAATCAAACTACATACTACTACTACCCAACATACATACTCAGAAAAAGAAACTCCAGCGCTCTGGCGCATACAAGAAACTTGCATGCATGCGAATGGTAAAGAAAAAAAAATGATATTCAAGTCATCATTTTATATGTACTTGGTTGAATGAAACGATGACACAGATTCGTGTAATTGATGAATGTTTTCATATTACATGGAGACTAAAAGACGAAGACAATCAAAGGTCATACGTCTCGCTCGAATTAAGGTGATCACAGATGTGTTTACTTATATTGTGCCGGAAAAACTCCATATCATCTATTTGATGATAATTTTGAACTTGCATGTCGACATGCAATCCTTGTGTCAATATGTATTACTTGCGAGCGAACTCCGATTATCTGCGATATAAATCATTTTCGGAAGTAAATCATGGAGAGAACATTGAAATGTGCTAGATAACGGTATTTAAGAGCATTGGCATATATACATTCAAATGGAAATATGTAATAAGTGCCTAGAAAAAAGTAGGTCTGAAGGAGAAATATAGAGTTCAAGAGTATGCGAACATATTGTAAGCAGATTTGCATTTGTGGATGTAAAGTTTGTAATTGTATTGATATTTCGAAATATTGAAATTTTGTATCCAGAGTGAATGCTGTGCAGTTCAAACAGTGCAGATTTAGAAAAATAATTTTCCAAACACAGGAAACCCTTAAAAATTTTTTTTTTGTCTTTACTCTTCCAAAACGTCCCAACAAAGACCATCACTTCGTTAAAATCTTCAAATTTCTTGCCCCGAAGGTGTTTCTTGAGCCGAGGAAAGAGGTAAAAGTGACTGGGAGCTAGATCTGGCGAATAGGCTGGATGTTCAAGTAATTCGAATCCTGTTTCTTGAATTGCAGCCATCGCAACTGCAGCCTTGTGAACCGGTGATGAAACAGCACTCCGGCTCACAGTTTGCCGCCTCTTTTTTCTTCAATAGCCCCCTGCAATCTTCTTAATTGGTCTGCGTAATAAGAGCCAGGCATAGTGGCTTCCTTTTCCAAATATTCCACCATAATAACGTCCCAAAAAAACTGATGGAAAATCTTCCCTGCCGAATTCGACACTTTGAGTTTCTTCGGCGTCGTTCTGGATCAAAGTGGTGGATCCAGGTTTCATTCATCGTCACGTAACGTGACAAAAGCTCTCCTGATCTGCCTGGACCTTTTCGAGATTCCCCCTCGAAATGTCGAATCGTTTCTGCTTTTGTTCGGCGGCTAACATTCTCGGCACCCAACGCGCATAGACCTTCTTCACATGTAATTCGTTGCCAACGATTCTTTGAACACTGCCTTCGCGGTATTCATCTTCAGTGGATGTTCTTTCCAGCTTAAACTCCTTGGTCCAGCGTTCAACGGTGAAATATAGAGGAGCAGAGTCTCCTAGTGTTTCCACTAAGTTGCTGTCTATGTCTTTGGTAGATATTTGTTTCAAGCACAAATACTTAAAGACAACTGTAATTTCGTTTTTCTCCATTTTGATGTTCTCTCTTCGACTATTCGTACTCAAATGAATGTACCTCCCTGGAATCGTGGCCTATTTATATGTTTTTTATACTGACTAAGTGGGTATATGAGATAACAAAAAAAAACATTTTTTTCAAATTTTATGCGAACTGGAAATAGCCGATTATCACTACTTTTGGATTAACCCTCGTACATGAGAACTACAAATATTTTAGCTTGCGATTGATTTTGATTTGGATAGCTGTGAATGAATGTACCTCGTAGTTGCTCATTGAATCAATATGATGGTTGTTACTAAAAATATATGATACGTTTCGGCTGTATCATTTTCGTGTATCGACATTCCTGTATTAGTGACAAAGTATCAGGTTGATACAATACGACCCATTTCTAACACAGATCAAGGCAATGCAGCTTTAGCGGCGCTACCCTTAGAATTAGATTTTTTGATGCGGTACATTCGTATCTTGGTGGCTATGTAAACAAGCGAAATTGTCGTATTTGGGACTCGAAAAACTCACAGGAACCGTAGAAAAGCCAATGCATCCTCAAGAAGCCAATGGATCCTGCCAGTGTGGTATGATTTTTAGAAAGTCCTCATTGGTCCATTTTTCTTTGAAACTTCGTCTTTCAATGTCGTTACGATCAGTGGGGACTCCACAGAAGGATGATTATCAACCGTTTGTGAAAAAAAATTGAAATCATGGTCATGATCCCATAGCAGCAGAATGGTGCCAATCACTCAATTGTGGACTAGGCTCGCAAGTCGCGTAATCAGCCACATTGGCAATTTCAATTTAGATATGGCACTCCCTTGTGAATATTCATTTGTAGCTTGTGTTCTCAACTAGCAGTCGACTTCAGTTTCCGACAGCACCAATATCTGCGCCAGGATAACACGTATCCCTTTAACTATCGTACCTTCCTCGGCATGAACTTTGGCAGCTTCACATAGCTGCCTATAAGATGCGCAGTCAAAGGCCCCTTCAATGTCCTCAAATATCGTCATCGCGTACTCACCATTAGAAATCTCTCCCTCAACTCTAGAAATCAGAGAATGAAGGTCCGACTTGTAAGTTTTTCCTCGCTGGTACGCATATTGCTCCTCTTTTAAGCGTCGTCCAACAAGCATCACCAAAAATTTCAGTATAAACGATGTTAGACTATTCAGCCTGAAGTTCCTTGGATGTGATGGATACATCTCTGACCTTTTCGCCGCAGATATAGCTGTATACCATAATTTCCTACTACCCCAAATAGAAGTTGGTTTGGTCACAGGTGCAGAAACCTTCTGCGGTTCAATCATCTCAGCGTCCGGAAAGCGATTCTCAAGTAAAGTTTGCCTGGGCGTTTTAGAGAGCTAAAATTAGCTGATTCATCCTTTTCCAGTACCTTTTCCACAGCCTCGAGGTCTCTCTTGCACCTTCCACTCCCTCAAAACAGGATTTGAATGATTCCGTCTAGAAGGTTTTCATCAAATTTTTGTAAGGTCTTTTTGAGGTTCTGTAGGTGATCCAGTCATCCTCTGTGTTACTCTTACAAGCCCGATTGAAAAAACTCCGGTTGCTTTCCTGAGCCTCTGTAGTTCTTGGTACTTCTGCTGCAGCTGCTTTTGTTGATCTTAGCAGCCTAATATAGCTCTATTCAGAGTGCCCGACCTAGATTCTATTGACTTCAGGTGACGTTATCTTACTGATAGGGCACGCTCTGTCTTCAAAAAGTCGATTGAATTTAGCCCAATCGGTGTTTCTTGAGATTGGTGATTCCACCACGAGTATTGGATCCACCCCTAAAAAGAACACCAATCAACGATAATCAACGTTTCAACGTGATACATGCATCCGGTTATTGATATAACTGTTCAAAGAAAACATTGTGATATATCAATTATCAGTCATGTATTAAGGATGACAATGGTGGGAGAAATCATTAGCCCCGAAGAAGTTATAAACACAAAATTTGAATGGAATTGAAAAAAATATTATTTTATATTAATATGTACATTCTTAACCTATCTTAAGCACTATTAATTAAAATAAATTTAAAAAAACTAGTGACTGTGTTTTTTTTAGCCCTCTGCTACTTATTGTATTATATTTTCTTATATGATTTTATTTTCTTACACTCTAATAGTTATCAGGTCAGCGATAAAAATGGTATAACGAATCGGTTCAGTTACAGAACTCCTGATGTCACAGGTCCTTTGGAAGAAGCTGCTCAATTGATGCTAATATAGTATTGTCTGTTGGTATGAAAGCTTGCTGCGAGTCTTATCATCTCTTCCGGGAATCCAAACCTGACCAACTTAAACAGAAAACCCTCGTGCCCTACGGAATCAAAAGCCTTCTCGATATCTAAAGCACACACTACTGTTGGGATGTTTCTGTCATTCAAGTGAGACACAATTTGATCACGCAAGTATGAGATGGCGTGCTGCGTTCCGTGCTTGTGCGTAAAGCCAAGCTGGTATTCAGGAATTACCGGCATGAACTCATAATGATGTTTTATCTTTTCCATCCAGATTCTTTCAAAAATATTCCCCAGATTAGGAAGCAAAGAGATTGGACGGAAATTGCTGACCTCTTTACTTTTGCCCTTCTTATGAATAGGAACAATCTTGGCTACTTTCCAAGAGTCCGGAAAGTAGCCATTGTTTGGGGCATTGTTAAATACAATGGAGAGAATTCTGAGCATAGAGTATAAAATCAAAGAATCTGTTTCCTCTCATGTTGCATTTGTTGTTGACTGAACTGATATCCTGGGAGTCGGCATCGCAACTCACCAGAAGTTTTATTCCCTCCGATTTAGCTTACTAAACCAGATCATTCACCTTCTGTGTTACCGGCAGGATTAAGGAGTCAAAAGAAAGTTAGCTGTCATCATTCCAGTATTGTACGATAACAATAAAAAACTGTCAACAATCTGAAAACAGTCTGAGTGTGTAGCATCAAGCAGATTGGAAACCAGAACAAAAGTCCTCAATCCCACAATCAGTAAATTGAAAGCTCACTGACAACAGAATATCACTATTTTCGTCAACTAGATCTTCTTCCTGGCAATGGCATGGAGCGTTGTCGATAACAACAACGCCTTCTTCTGAAGATTTTCACTTGTTAAAAATGAACTTACGTGCTTCACAAAAGAGTGTTGGAACCATGTTTTGAAAATTACAGACGTGATCCAGGCATTGGAGCTGTAAGTGTATTCCACAGGCAAAGTAGCATTTTTGAATGCTCTGGGGTTCTTGGCTTTTCCGATTACTAATAGTGGAAGCTTGTGCCTGCCATTCCCATTAGTGCAAGCCAAAAACTTTAGACTCTCTTTGCTTGTTTTTCTTCCGGGCGCCAAAGTTTCCTTAGAGTGAACTAACGTTTTATCTGGCAAAATCTTCCAAAACAGTCCTGACTCATCAGCATTATAAATCTGAATAGGAAGTAAACCTTTACTTCGAATTATTTCAGATAATTTTCTAATGAAAGGGATGACAGCGGATGCATCATTTGTTAGCTTCTCGCCACAGATTTTCAGATGTCGTAATCCATGCCTTTATTTTGAAGTTAAGAAGCCAACCCCTACTTGCTACAAAAGTGTCTTTATTATAATGCTTTTGAAATAACTATCGGCCTTTTCTGCCAAAATTTCATACGATATTGGCACGTTTCTTTTCCTTTGCTGGATAAACCAAGAATATAACTCAGTTTCCATTTTGGGATACTCTGCTTTTTTCAATGTTTTCCGTATTCCTGGTCCTACGTAACATTTTTTAATGAGCCTAAAATTAATTTTAAAAAGTCGTGAGTTAGACCTAAATAAAATGTTTCCTAACCCTTCAATTTTGGCTCTATTTTGCTGGATATCCGAGATCGTAGATGCCCCCACGCCGTATTCGCGAGCTAATTGCTTCCCACTTACCACTTCTGTTATCTAGTATAGCGGCTTTGTGCTCTATGCTTAAAGTAATGTGTTTACGTTTGTTCATTTTATTTTAAACAAAGCTCACGCACAAATGGATTAAACCAATAGCCACAGATAAATAAACCATAGACAAAAGAAACAAACGCTACAGTAAAATAATGTCAGACGATGTAACCGTTGGCTTTCCTAGTATTGACTAGAAGTTTATTTTTCGCATTTAATAAGCATGTAGTAGCATCCGGATCAACAAAATCACACCATTCGGACTATAAAGTACACAATGATAGGTGAATATTAGTCCGGACTACTGCATAATTCGGACTAGCGCGATTCGAATTATCGAGTCTGTACTGTATTAAGCGTCAAAAGTCAGATTACATGATGTGGGTTTCAACCATGGTATTTTCATAGAGATGTTGAGAAACCATGATTGAAACCTGGTTGTCATATAGAAGGCCTATCGCAACTTGCAATCTGACAGCTATTAGGGTATTGAATTGGTCGAAAAAAATACCGCGACTGGTCTAAATACTGGTACATCCCATCTTGCACGTTAATTACTTTTGCGGTAGGCCTTCTATATGACGGCCAGGATTGAGCTGATGCATTGCAGCCTGGCCGTCGTATAGAAGGCCGGTCGCAAAAGCAATTAACGTACAAGATGGCGTGCTTAATGTACCTTTTTTTCAACCAGTCGACGTACATTTCTCGACCAGTTCGACCAATAAAAGTACATTAGTACCTGTCAGATTGCATTCTTATGACGGCCAGGATTGCAGCCAAGTGTTGTAAACACAAAACTGCTGACATTGAAACTACTACTACTGACGCGAAAAAGCACTTTGTGATACTAGCGACATTTGACAAAAACTTGCCAGAGTAGAACCCTGGCCGTCATACAGAAGGCAATTAACGTGCAAGATGGCGTCCACTTCGCAATGTTGACAAAAGAGCAAATTGTATTTAGATAAAATGTTCGGAACACAATACACCGAAAAATAAGCATCTTGCTAAAGCGATCACTTAAAAATCAAACGTTTTTGTAAAAATATTCTTGAATGTCTAATAAATAAATTTACAAATAGCTAACCTAAAATTCTGAAATGACTCAGCCTAAATAAATTTCAAGATGGAAACTTAAACGCCATCAATAAACAAATAACTGACAGAAAAATTGAATATAAAGTCAACCGAACCAAAATAAATATACGAAAATTCTCTACAAATTATGTGATTCGCGTTGCACTTTTTATTCATTCTACTTCTTAAAAACATACCGATAAATCTCGAATTTACCTTTCCAAAAAAACAATTTTGTACATACAAGCTGTTGACAACACGACCCAAAATGAAACAGATGTCGTTTACATCTATGTATAAAGCAGAATCCTAAAAAGAATATCACCGCTCAATCAAGAATTTTGTCGACAGTCAAAAACAACAAAAACGTCAATTTCTCATGGTCAAATATTATCAATTCTATGTGATTTTCTGTATTTCGAACTTGTCGAAGAAAAAAACGTTTCGTTGCAAGGTTACGACATTTTTTCTCTCTGATATTTGCTGTCTATTTTTGAATTTTCGACGTTGTAGTCAATACCACCCACATCAGGTGATTTGTTCCGTTAATGTGATGCGAAGTGTCGTTATATTGTTACTAGTAGGATATGTATCAGGTGAATTTTTTTTTGACAGAAATTGACAGACGTGAAGGAAGAAATTTGGGTAGTGGTGGTGGTAGAAAATAATCGAAGGCGTTATATTTTATGTAGCTGGTGATAGTCTAAATAAATTGAAATATCTGCAGTTATTTCAGGTAATTGTTTGTTTGTGTTGCTGTGCTGCTGGCAGATATTTAAATAACGAGCTGGCTGGTACAGTTTTCGCGGAAAATGTGTTTGCTTTGAATTGAAATTGAAAGAATAAGACAGTTTATTTTGTTTTTTTTTTGTTAAATGTTTGTTTCGAGCAAATATACTAACTTTGCAACCATTGTAGACATTTGCCTATCATTTTTTCAAATGAAAACAAAATGTTACATAAATTAAATAAAACATTCAAAATAATCTCGTCCCTAACATACCTCAACTATTTTGTCATTAATTCAAAAATTTCTTCACTTTTTCCAGGGTTGCCTTTACGGACGTTCACAAGCCGAAATATCAATGCTAGTATCAGCAAAAACAGATGGCGCAACACCACTAGTGATAGCCTGTCGACATGGCCATTATGATATAGTTGATTATTTATTAACACGATGTAATGCAGATGTCGAACAAGTTGGATCCGTTACATTTGACGGTGAAACGATAGAGGATGCACCGCCACTTTGGTGTGCTGCAGCAGCAGGACATTTAGGAATAGTTAAATTATTAGTTAAACGTAAGGCTAATGTGAATAGTACGACACGAACAAATTCGACACCGTTACGAGCAGCCTGTTTCGATGGACACTTTGAAATTGTGAAATATTTAATTAAGAGTGGTGCAGGTGAGTTATATAGATATTATGTTACAACTTTTTGTTGGTTTATCAAAATATTCCTAATTCTACCATATCATCTGGTATGAAAATATTTAAATATTTTCAATCCTTGCAGAACTAGGTAAATGTAACATCAGTTAATTTTAGATATAAAAAAAAATTACGCTTAACTTCCATGCAAACCGTTAATAGGTCTAGGAAACTTCTAAATATGATGCTAAATATCAGCACAAAACTATGTATAAACCATATATGAGCCACTATAGCTTTATTCAAGCTAAAAACGGTAACAGTGCTAGAATCAACCCTTGAGGAATGTCATAAAAAATATTCCAAAGGCGTATAGCTCTATTGTGCAATAACCTACTTCTCTTAAATTAATGCAGTCTTTTCTTGTCATGGTTGAATTAACTAAACTACTCATTAGTAACGTAAGACCCCAGCTATTCAATGATTTTAAGAGGCTTTGTTGCCTCATTCATTTGTTGAAAAAGAATCATAATTCTCTTTAAACATAAGAAATTGTAGCCATTGATCTTCTCTCTGAAGATGTCTGTGGCTCAAGGGTATTACCCTATATCATATCCCACAATAATAACAAGCATTTTTATTGTATTTGATAGGATTTCGGTAGTTTATGCTTGGAAGCAAAGAGAGAACGCATGCAATGTGCAATTACAAATCGAGGCTTCAATCTGTTCCAATCAACCAGAATCCTTATGGTCCTATATTCGTGCGCTTAAGTCCAATTCTTCAGTTTCTGATTCTATGCATCATGATGCTGCTATTGCTACTAACCCTACTCAAATTACACCACTATGATATCTGTGAGCCTTTACTTTCTTGGATATCTTCGTTCTTAATCAACCGCATCTGTTTTTTCTCCCTCTCCGGTGTGTCATCTTCTCCGTTTTCGCCCTCTTCTGGTGTACCTGAAGGATCTATACTAGGACCGCTATCTTCCTAATGTTTTATCGTCATCTTGCTTGCTTTATGCAGACGACTTAAAATTATTTCGGGTAATCAAAAGCCCAGATGATCATCTACTTCTTCAGGATGATTTGAACTATCTTACTGCTTGGTGTAGCTTTAACTGTCTATCGTTAAATGTTTCCAAGTGTTTTGCCATGTCTTATTCTCTGAAGTCTCAGACTTATGCCTCTCCTTACTTAATATATGAATCCGTCCTTGTCTCTGTTGAATGTTTTACTGATCTGGGGGTATCCTTTGATCGTAAACTTAAATTTTATATCTATGTTCGTACCATTACTAATAGTGCCTCGTGGATTGCTGGCGTTGCAATACGTTCTTGTCACAATTCTTTTAGCATTTTTACCCCCACTGTAGCAGAAAAAAATCGATAATTTTCATGAATTTTTTTTAAGAAAACTACGAAATTTTTTTTAAAACGACTGTTATATTATCTTAAAGTACATACATTAAGCACCATTCAATAATTTTTTTATTGAAAATTATTATATCGTTAAATTAAAAATGGCCGTCAGAACAATGGTATTTTAATTATCACTTTTTGCGGTGACCAACATTGTGTCGAACTGGTCGAACTGGATCATCTGAAGCAAAAAATAGCGATGGATTTAGTTATATAACACTATAAACTAGTGTTTGATCGAAGGATTTAAAACAATATCCATTTTTTACAAAATGGCGGACAGTCAAAGTTAATGGTTCGATTTTCACTTAAAAAAACGGTCGTCTTTTTGCTATAAAACGGCCATTTTTTATCAAAAAGAAGAACCGAACGATCAAACACTACATTTTTATGTATTGAATAAGCCTGTCAAGTTTCAAAAAGATTAGCTCAGTAATTATTGAGTAATTTTGGTCACCGACTTCAAAAATGTCATTTCGAGAAAAACGCGTTTATAAGCATAAGTAACGGTTGTTTAAGTAACAGTTTCCTCTCTTTCAACGCTCATATCTCAGTCAATTATCTTCGGATCGACTTGAAATTTGAAGGACTTATTCTCAGATAGTTATACTTAAAAAAAAATGCAACAAAAAAAAATGCAAAAATATCAAAGTTACAAGTGGAGGCAACCCCTTAAGATATTTCTTACCCTAGTTCGTTCCCAACTTGAATACTGTACTCAGGTCTGGTCTCCTCGTTTTACATATCTTTCCGATGCCGTTGGATCTGTTCAGCGGAGGTTCACTCGCACCCTACTCTTTAAATATAATCTTCCCTACTTGCCTTATGATGAACGCTTATCGCCCCTTAGTCTCCCACTCCTAGCAAAGCGCAGAGTTTTTTAGTTTATATTGTAGAACATAAAATTTGCGACAAATTTTATTTGAAGCATTCTTTCATGCACTCAGCCGTTTTTACGATAGAGGGCGGAGCCATACGTACTGTTGTGGCCGCGCACACATCGACACGTACACCTCTTGTGGTGAGACCGAGCATCGTAAGCAATTCATCATGCAGCTCCTTTTCGTAATCCTTGCGGATTTAGCATTCTGCCGATTCTCTCTTACGCTGTGTCCGAGTAAACATCTATTCGTATCAACGCTGTGAACATCTGCTCATATTAACACTGTGAACATCTGTTATATATATTAATATTTTGTATGTAATAAATTTGTTAAGTTTGAAGAAGTGTTTCATTTGACTGTGTAAACAGAGTGTAGATAATAGCACTACAATTGGTGACCCCGAACATAAGAACACCCTTTGACAATAGTGAGTTTTGTGTGGTGAACGTTAAAAAAATTGCGAAGGACGCGTTTGAACAGTGTGGTGACAATTAAAATGGCGTCAAGTGAAGAAAAGTTTGACCAGGCGCGTGAAAACAGTTCTTCGGGTGAAGAAACTGCAATTGAAACGCCACAACGGCGTCCCCGTAAAATCGACGCCGCATCGAAAGCCGAGTCAAGAGTAGATGCTATTCAGCAATTTAAACTGCCGCCATTTTGGAGCAAGCGACCGACGCTATGGTTCGCACAGCTCGAGCTACAGTTCAAGACATTTAGAATAACATCGGATAGTGCGAAATTTAGCATGGTGGCCGGCATGCTAGATTCTAGCATATTAGATTATGTGGCCGATGTCGTTGAAAATCCCCCGGACACAAATCGGTACGAGGAACTTAAACGGCAAATAATTGCCAATTTCGCAGATACTAAAGAAGCGAAACTTACCAAATTACTGACAGACTTGGAATTGGGTGACCGGAAACCGTCGCAGCTATACCGTGAAATGAAGAGTCTGGCCAACGATCAGTTTTCCGCAGAAGCACTGCGTACGTTGTGGCTTCGTCGTCTACCGGCAAAAGCACGCGCCATTCTCTCTGTGACGACACAAGTGCACATTGATGCATTAACAGAAATGGCCGACCGCATTTTGGCTGAATTCAACACTGGTGAAACGATAGCAGCCATCGAAAAAGTGACAACTAATCAAAGAAAGCAGGAGTCAGCGAGTGAAGCCGATATCGACACACGACTCGCACGAATCGAAAAGGCCATTGAACGCCTCTCCGTTCGAGACACGTCAAGATCACGTAGCCGATCAGGAAGCAGGCGATTAGGTAACAATAGAAAACCACAAGGTGAGCGATTATGTTTTTTTCACTATAAATTCGGTGACAATGCGAGAAGATGTAAAAAATTTTGTGCACGGTACTCGCAAACAAACGAGCATTTAAACTAGTGACGTCGTCGTCTTCAAGCGATCAAGGCGACGACACCCAACACCGCCTTCTTTTAACCGATCGCCATTCGGGAATTACATTCCTAATTGATTCTGGCGCTGGTATTTCGGTGTTACCACGAAAATTAGGTGGGAAACCAACATTGCCAGCTAATTTCACGCTGTATGCAGCCAATAACACGCCAATAAAAACATATGGCGAAAAACTTTACCACGTAGATTTTGGTTTCCGTAGGAACATGTCTTGGTACTTTCACGTGGCGGACGTTGAGAACCCATAATTGGGGCGGACTTTCTTTCGCATTTTAATCTATTAATAGATTTGAAAAAGAAACGTCTGATCGATGGAAAAACTCACCTTTTCGCTATGGCTGCAAAAGCTACTTATGCACTTCCATCAATAGCCCTGACTGAAAGCCAAGACTTTTCGGCGATTATCCGAGAATACCCGGGGATAACGCAATCTTCGAATTTCAAGAATTCTAAGCCCCACGGGATAACACATAGAATAGTGACTCGAGGTCCTCCAATAGCCGAACGAGTTCGCCGTCTTGCGCCTGACAAATATTTAATTGCTAAAAAAGAATTTGAGTACATGCTCTCGATGGGTATATGTCGACCATCAAATAGTCCGTGGGCCAGTCCTCTTCATTTAGCACCAAAGAAATCCGGTGCCTGGAGACCATGTGGTGACTATCGTCGACTAAATTCAGTCACGGTACCAGATAAATATCCAATTGCAAACATCCAAGATTTTGCATATGCGTTGCACGGAAAAACCATATTTTCGACGATAGATCTCGAACGTGCATACCACCAAGTGCCAATACACGAAGACGATATCCCAAAAACGGCTGTTATCACGCCATTTGGTTTATTTGAGTTCTGCCGCATGACCTTTGGGTTATGTAACGCGGCGCAGACCTTTCAAAGGTTCTTAGATACCGTGTTAAGAGGCCTGCCGTTCTGCTTCGCATATCTCGACGACATATTAATAGCGTCGGAGAAGGTAGACGATCATAAAATACATTTAAAAGAGGTATTTAAACGCTTAAACGATTATGGTTTGAAAATTAATCCTCAGAAATGTGTGTTTGCCTCGAACCAGGTAAATTATCTCGGATATCAAATAAACGAAAAAGGCATGAAACCTTTGCCAGACCAAGTAGCTGCGATTCGGAATTTCAAGAAACCAAGTACAATTACGGAATTACGAAAATATCTTGGATTTCTGAATTTTTATAGGCGATTTATGCAGAATGCAGCGCAAACATTAGCACCCTTAAATGCTCTATTGACTGATTCCAAGAAAAAAGATAAACGTCCAGTACCGTGGGCACCAGATATTTTGGAAGCTTTTGAAAAAAGCAAAATATTAATTTCGGAAGCATCATTGCTTACCTACCCGAAAAATAGCGCGCAAATTGCTCTGAGCACAGACGCATCCAATATAGCAATAGGAGCCGTGCTTGAACAATTAGAAGACAATATTTGGAAACCACTCGGTTTCTTTTCTAAAAAGCTAAACAAAGCGCAGCTTAACTATAGCACTTACGACCGGGAGCTATTGGCTATATACGAAGCTATAAAGTATTTTCGGTATATGTTGGAAGGACGACAGTTCTCAATTAGAACTGATCATAAGCCATTAATGTATGCTTTCCAACAAAGGCCAGAAAAAGCTTCACCGCGCCAAGCGAGACAGTTGGAATTTATAGCGCAATTCACAACTCAAATTAATTATTTGCACGGGCAAGAAAACGTAGTTGCTGACTTTTTATCGCGCCCGAATGAAGTAAATGCTGTAACTGCGATTATAACTTCGACAACTATCGCAGAAAAGCAAAAAGATGATGAAGAATTAAATAATTTGCTTCGTACAAACACGAATTTAAAATTGCAGGCATTGAATATCGACAACAATCAAATATATTGCGATGTATCAACTGATACAATCCGCCCGTACATACCACTGTGCATTCGCAAGCAATTGTTTGAGCAAGTGCACGGATTGTCACATCCAAGCGGGCGTGCAACGAGTAAAATAATGCGCGAAAAATTTGTATGGCCAAACATGCGGAAGGATATCACCCGCTGGGCAAAGACATGCTTGCCATGCCAGCGTTCGAAAATTCATCGTCACGCCAAAAACATACCGCAGCATTTCAAACCGACAGATTGCCGATTTCAACAGGTACATATCGACATAGTAGGTCCACTTCCGCCATCAAATGGATGCATCTATTTACTGACCATGATAGATCGTTTTTCGCGGTGGCCGGAAGCAATACCAATGGCTGATATGCAAGCCGAAACAGTTGCATTCAATATTTATAATCATTGGGTATCTCGATTCGGCACACCCCAGGTAATAACTACAGATCGAGGAGCTCAATTCGAGTCTGCACTTTTTGAATCGTTGACGAAATTCATCGGATGCAGAAAAACCAGGACTACGGCTTACCATCCTGCTTCTAACGGAATGATCGAGCGTTTTCATCGCACGCTTAAAGCAGCACTTATGTGCCATGAGACATTCCGTTGGACAGAAACATTACCGACTGTGCTCTTGGGACTGCGGACTGCAGTCAAGGAGGACATAGGATGCTCTGCAGCCGAAATGTTGTTCGGAACACAACTTCAATTGCCTGGAGAATTTTTTTCAGCACAATCAACACCGGACACGCATGCGTTTATCGCGAAATTCCGACACGATATGCAGCAAGTTCGCCCGACGCACATCAATCATCATACCAAGGATTCTCCGTTCGTGTTTAAGGACTTAGCAAGCTGCTCGCACGCATTTTTAAGACGAGACGCTTCGAAAAAATCACTTCAGCAACCGTATACTGGACCGCACGAGATCGTCGAACGCATCAGCGAAGCCGTTTATCGAATTCGTTTGGGTGGGAAAACCGCAACAGTTTCCACCGAACGTTTGAAGCCAGCATATGTTCAAAATCCGGAACTGGAAGAAACACCGACGACTTCTAACAATGAGAGACATCGACCAGCACTCAGTCAATTTCGTGGTCCCATAAAAACTTACGCGGGACCCAAAGCCAAACAGAAACAGAAACAGAAAGTGACATTCGAATAGTCGTACGCCACTTGGGGGAGAGTAATGTGGCCGCGCACACATCGACACGTACACCTCTTGTGGTGAGACCGAGCATCGTAAGCAATTCATCAGGCAGCTCCTTTTCGTAATCCTTGCGGATTTAGCATTCTGCCGATTCTCTCTTACGCTGTGTCCGAGTAAACATCTATTCGTATCAACGCTGTGAACATCTGCTCATATTAACACTGTGAACATCTGTTATATATATTAATATTTTGTATGTAATAAATTTGTTAAGTTTGAAGAAGTGTTTCATTTGACTGTGTAAACAGAGTGTAGATAATAGCACTACACTGTAATGCAACGTCAACCGTTAATACTTGTGAATACTACCTTGAATTTTGAATTATTTGTATTATTTATCAGTTAATACATTGTATTTAATAAGATTTTACATATATTTAATATATATATTTTGCATATTTTTAATCTATACATCCTTAATCGTTTAAAGAACAAAAGTATTACTTTTCTTCTTCTTCATCGTCATCTTCTGGACATTCGGGAATTTCTGTATCATTGTCATCATCTTCGTTGCCTTGAATTGGTGTTTCCAGACCTTCCTGAATTTCAGGGTCAAAAGCACTCTCTTGCTCACAGTGACTTTGCAATGAAACAGTATTGAGGCAAGGTTGTCCATTACACTGGCCACAAACTAAAGTGCATTGCAGCCCCGGCATCGTGCACCACATCCATTCTTACAATTACAAAATAGAGTATTCAGAAATTCATCGGAAGCTGGTGGTAATATTGTTTTCATGGGCTCCAGGAACTCATTTTGGAGCACCCAACCCCATTCCTAGGGTTCTAAATCATGCCCTAACCATTTTTGAACTTGGTAATAGACACGGTTTACATGCTGATGGGCCGCTGCACTTGTCGGTGGAAGATTAGATAACTGGACAGGTTTATTAAGTTTTGTAGATTTAATGAACTGAGTATATCGAAGATGATCGACATTATCCTCAGATTTTGGAGCATTTTATATTGCTAGTAAGATCCGAATGCCATTATCGTGTAACAGTGCAGAAGTTGTATCACATCCACTGAATGCATGTAAAAATAAAACATGTTTTTTAGAAATGGGATATTTGTCAAAACTTGTTGAAGAATAGATTTGTGTTTTGACATTGCCTTTGCCAATTTTTTTAAAGAAAATGTGTTCTAGTAATTGGGTGCGTCGAATTAAAATAACTAGCAAATCTATGTCTTCTCCTATAATGATGACAGTCCTTTCATGTTTGGATTCTTCGAAAAACAAGCGAGAGATGAACATCAGCATCATCTCTCGCTTGTTTTTTTTTTTGTGATATTTACACTCTCATAGTTTTCAATGAGCATACCAATAAATTTTTTTTTATTATATCGATTTGACAAAAACTTTTTTTTGGCTAATTGGCACAATCATTGTTTTGTCGTAACAAACTTCATAAGATTTCGAAAAAGCAGCATTTCTTCTTTGTTGTTCCATTGCTTTTATATTTTTACTGTAATCCTAGTATCCGTCAAATACAACAACAGTTTTCGATGCATAATGTGTTTCTAAATACTTAAACAATTATCTTAAACAACAGAAAAAGCATAGCCTTTACTCCAAACGACGCGATGCAGAAGAAATCCACCATGGATGATATACGTCACGTTATTTTCATTCATCGTGGCTTTCGTGGTTTTTCTCATGCCATTATTATCAAATAATAATGTCGGATACGGACTTAATTCGTATTTAAGATATCCTTCGACAATACTTTCAGACTGTTTAGTTACAGTTATAATTCAAAATTCAAAGTAGTATTCACAGGTATCCACGGTTGACCTTGCATTTTACAGTACGTATGGCTGAGTGCTGCGCGCTTATCGGCCTCTATCGCAAAAACGGTTGAGTGCATGAAAAAATGCTTCGAATAAAATTTGTCGCAAATTTTATGCTCTACAATTAACATCATTGGAGCAACAGAAACCAAAATAATCGCAAAAAACTGTTTTTTCTCACCTTTGACCTTGAATCACTTTGGACGCAGACACGAGATTTTATGAGACTTTTGAGACAACTTTGCGGATCCCAAAATGAAGGTATCTACAAAAATTCAGCTTATTATCTCTCATTCCGAGGTTGACCCCTTTTTATACTAAAATGACTGGGCCATAAGCGAAAAGTGCACTGTTATATCTCGCAAACTTAACCCTTACGTCAAAATAGTGCATACCTTCGCATCATCATAGTAAAAAAGATGGACTGCATATACTACAGCGTTTTATCAGCTAGCTTTTTAAAGGCAAAATGCCGTGAATTTGATTGATGAATATACATACGAGGGTTGATCAATAAGTAATGATAATCGGTTATTTCCAGTTCGCATACAATTTAAAAAAAAATTTTTTACTACCACATATACTCATTAAGTCAGCATAAAAAAACATATAAATAAAAAATTGTCTACCAGAGACATACACGGCGGCATGGTGGAAACATTAGGGGACTCTGCTCCTCCATATTCCACCGCTGTACGCTGATCCAGAGAGTTTAAGCTGAGAAGAAACTCCAATGAAGGCGAACACCGCGAAGGACGTCCAACCACGTCCCTCACTGAAGACATGGTAAAAAAAAATCAAAGATGTCATGTTGTTAGATCGAAGAGTGACCATTAGGCAAGTAGCGGAGGTCACAGGGATCTCGAAAGGCAGTGTTCAAAAAATCGTTGCCGACGAATTACATATGAAGAAGGTCTCTGCGCATTGGGGGCCGAAAATATTAACCGACTGGCAAAAGAAAAAAAAACGAATCGACAATTCGAAAGTGAATATCGAAAAGTTCCAGGCAGATTAGGAGAATTTTTTATCACGCTTCGTGATCATGGATGACATTTGAAGCTACCATTTTGAACCAGAAATCAAACAGCAATCGATGACGTGGAAGCAACCCTCTTCACCAACGCCGAAGGAATTCAAAGTGTCGAGCTCGGCGGGGAAGATTATGCATGAATTTCTTGGGACGCTGAAGGAACTATCATAGTGGAATATTTGGAAAAGGAGCCACTATATTAGGCTCTTTCTACGCAGACCAAATAAGAAGATTGCGGGAGGCTATTGAGGAAAAAAGATGCCGGAGTGCTGTTTCACCAGGACAACGCACCGGTTAACAAGGCTGCAGTTTCGATGGCTGCAATTTAAAAAAAACAGGATTCGAACTTTTACATATTTTCTCGGAAAACTTTTTTTTACATCATCCAGTGACTTTTACATCTTTCCTCGGCTCAAGGAACACCTTCGGGGTAAGAAATTTGAATATGATAGCGAAGTGATGGCCGCTGTTGAGGTATTTTAGGAGAGTCAATATAAATAATTTTTTTCTAAGCGTATCCTGGGTTTGGAAAAAAGATGGACTAAATGTATTAAATTTTTAGGAGACTATGTTGAAAAATAAATATATCTTCTAAGTTTAATCACCTTGGTTTATAATCATTATGATTACTTATTGATCAACCCTCGTATGTATATTTACGTAAGTTTCGTAGCTTCAACCTCGGTCTAATTAGCGGGCTGCCTTCAGTTCTCTTCTGGCTTTTTTAAAACTTCTTCAACTTAAAGCGTTCGTATCAACCGTTGTATCAATTTAAACATTCTTTCAATTTCAATTGCCAGTAAATACAAGTATTGAATCTCTTTTATTTCCTCAACTTTCATTGAAGTGCTCCCTAATTGACATCGAACTTGACTTCGGACACTTTTTTTCAGTAAATCAAATGACTCATCCACAAGACAACATTCCTAAAAAGTAAACAATCATCGATTTTCAATATTGTAAATCATGATTAATGATAAACACATACCCAAAAATAAAAACACGCAACATACATATCAAAGCCCGTTCCGCTTGAATCTATCTAAAAGTGGTTACTTTTACTTCAAGTTCGTTTCGCTTTCTAATACCTAAACCACCCTACAATCATTGTACATTATTGATTATGCTCTCCATATTGAAATGGGGACTTTTACATATTTACGTTCTTACTTACCCGTTGATAATGGTTTTTATGGTGTTTGTTTTCACTACTAAAGTGAAAACAATTTTCGTTGGATTTGTGTCGAACGCGCTGTGGCTTGGTGTAGTGCGTAATAAATAAAAATTCCAAATGATCACTTTTTACCTACATGTTCTGTAGCTGTTATTTTCCAGGTAATGACTAGATTAGATCGATACAATTAACCGAATAAATCAGCTCGGCTATTTTAGGTTTACTGCTGGTTTTATCTGATATTATTTTTTCGAAGCAAAACGATGCAATGGAATCGACTATTATTCCTTATGATATATTTTCAGGTCGGGAAAAATCTATTTTTGAATGTTCTCAGTAAAAATAGGCATTTGATTGCATAAATTTAGATGTAAATTCGTAATAAAAAAACGGTTGTTATTAAATTAATGTATGGTTTTTCGGCGAAAAGCCAACTGGTACTAAAAAGTCGATAAAATTGCACGTAGATGCAGTCTAGCACAGTAAGTTAATCATGAGCGGCAATAATTATATTTTCATTGACTTTTGTGTATCTTATCAATACACTTGCTCGCAATAGATAAGAATGACCGCGATAACGTTCATCGAACATTCAGTGTTTTCATTCTTTAACCAATATGCAGAAATCTTGTTGTCTCAGACTTTTGTGTAAATGAGTGAACATATGGAGTTGGAGCAATGGTTGATAGCATTGTATGGAATGTGTATTCAGCTTGACTTAGATTTGGCTCGACTATCCACTGTAAAGAAAACCTTGAGTCTAGGTCAAGCTCATTTTTGAGTTGTTTCGCAGGAAAAAACCACATTTGTCTCACAATTTGGCGATTTATTTGAAATTTGTTTGACTTGTGTTGACACCTCACATTCATGCTCCTGGAAAACAGTATGGTTACTCGTCTATTGAGACACGCAGATTCACTAGAAGTATCGACATTTTGGTCTCAATTAAGATTCCAGGTTACGATGTGATTTTTAACATATTTTTCCCTAATTTTGTCTGCAAGTCGCAGTCGAAAAGAGTGTGATTTAGCCTTCCAGGGGACTAACCTTCAACAGTGATGCAAAGATAAATTCTTCTGCAGCCAACGTTGCGTCAGCTTTGGATTTGATCCGGCGCTGAAAATATTCAGATCGTCCTGATCATATCTGAAAACATGTTAGCCTTGCTGAAATAGCCAATCCCTCTTGGATAATTTGCCACGCTATGTTTGATCCTTTACTAATAAAAATGGCGTAGATGTTTTTTTCCAAACCATCACAACCTTTACAACCCCAATTTTCGGTAGACATAAAAATTACGTTACATTCGCTTACCAAGTGTGTTTAAAGTGTTTAAACATGTAAAAGTTTTATTCCTTTTCCTCAAAACATTTTTTTCAAAACTCACCAATTTAATCTTTTTAGTTTTCAAATACAATATGTTCATTTAAAGTCTTCCTTTCAAAGCAAGGTTTATTTCGATTTTTTCACATTTATAGATATTTTTAGAGTGATCTCCCCTCTCACTCAATATCTATCAGATTTCATAATTGCAGATATCTCTAGACCCATTTAAGGCGCAAATTTTCTCTACCTCTGTGAGCTAGTGTTTGGCTTGGCGAATGATATCCTGGTGGATAGCTACTAAAAAAAAGAACTAAGCATTTTGGTTGAGACATTAACGGATACATTCCCTTGTACAGAAAAACCAGTCCATCACCGTCAACATAGGGTTCTCTCGACCTAGCACATAAGACCATATTCTGTCGCTTCAATAGTGTCGACCTGGCACCCGATTAGCTCGTGGTGGCTAAAAAGGTAACAATGCCACCCGTCCAACGGCAGTTGGGCGACATCACTTCATTGGTCCGTTGCGTCGGCGGAGATTAGAAACGCCTTAAAGCCATAATTGTCCCGAACAGATATCTGATCCCCACTGTTCAAGACGTCAGCTATGAATTTCATGGCAAAGCAATCTTCTCCGCAATAGACCTAACAAAACCTTACTATCGAATTCTAGTCGATCCGAACGATATCCCAAAGACCGCCATCTGCTCACCTTTTGGACTCCTTGAGTTCATCAGAACGACCTCTGATTTTCTATCGTTCTAACAATTCATTCAGGAATTTTTATAAGAACTGAAAATCTGTTTCACCAACTTCCACGACAGCTTCGACTCCCATCGACCTTCAGTCATTTTCTTTGGTCATAAGGTTTCGTCGGAAGGCGTTAAAGTCTCTCCAGATTGTGTCTGAGCAATATCAACAGCTGAATTCCATAAAACGGTTAACCTTAAGAGATTCTTTATGGTCAACTTCTATCGTCGCTTCCTTCTTCAAAAAGCTGAGATAGAGCAGCCATTTAATGTCTATCGTTGCGGCTCTCAAACTATCCTGAAGCTTTAAGCGACCACGTCTGGACTAACTTCGCAGCAGCTAATTTATTTTCTTAAATGAGGAGCTTCTTCTATTCGTTGACGCATCAAACATCTCCATTTTTAAGACTATTGGTAACCCTCGATTTTGGCGACGTAGAACAAAAGTATACAGTGCCGCTTATCAGAGCATTTGCTATTTCTGACTCTTTTTTACATTGCACGCTGGCCACAAGCCACTAAATTTCTCATTTAAGAAAAAGGCAGAAGAGGACACACTCATCAACATAGATATCTAAGTTACATAAATGAGTTCAGTTCTGTCATTTGATATGTTTCTATTTGCAACAACTTTCTTACCGGAACTGTCTCCCGTCTAGAAAAAAATCATTCTTCCCAGTAATATTTACATTGCCGCAAAAACTTGCCCCAATAACCAGACCGAGAATTTCAGGAGATAAAATATACCTTCAAAAAACAACCATTTCTTGGTGCCAAGGTCGGCAAATTTGCGAAGTGTCTGGTCCAACTATATAACAACGTTCAACTCGGAAACTGAAGTCGATTAACTTTCTGAAGTTCAAAGACAATCGCACCACAGCATAATTCCCACAGGCTAACAGTTTCTTAGAAAGATCCTATCACGAACGATGCATCCTGGACCAGAACCCTGTCCATAATTCTTCTTGAAATAATATCCTTAATTCGAGAATGACTGAATCACTGCCGCAAGTCTTTGACTGAGCGAGTGTCTTCATAGCGATTTTCTTGAAGAAAATCCTAGGAAGAATCCTAGGACTGTGCCCCCGAACTCTTGGCAACTATGACAACGGCTGACGCAACACATCACACTACTCGACTCTTGCCCACACGTTTCGTCAGAGTTTACTCTGTTCGTCCGCCATTGCTTCCTCCGTATAATGGTCCATTAAAAGTTCTAGCCAGACATAAATACGAGGTTGGTTCATTAAGTTCGCGGAATGGGGAGTAAGATGTGCAAATGAAAATTCAATATTTTTTTCAATATATTCGCCTCGTACTCTAATAGCTTTTCGGATCTTTTAGGATCAATTAGTTTATGTATACCATCTAAAAAATGTTTTGTCTTCGTCGGAAATGGACTTCTTCGTAGTTTTAAAACAGCTTCCCACGAAGTTCTTTTTCAATTTTGGGAAAGCATAATAATTGCTGGGAGCCACGTCAGGGCTGTAGGGTGGGTGATCTAAAATATCGAAGCCCACCTTATGCAGGATAGCGAACGCAAAACGACTCTTGTGAACAGCGCATTGTCCGTTCGATAATTCTCCTCTTCTTTCTTCTTTGATGGCTGCTTTTAACCGGTCTAGAATTGAAGCAAAATCAATCAACAAGATGCCTACTGAGTCCCAAACCCTGAGCAAGAGTTCCCGTGATCGGATGCCATCTGGTCCATTATGGTTTGAGCCAACTTTGCTGGTTTTATTCTCGATATTTTACACATTCTTGCCAGATTGAGTGACTTGGTAGACGATAGTTCAAAGACTAATGGCTCGGTTGAAATAAAACTTGCTATTTAAACTTGTAAAGAGTCTCTGAACTAATTACGTGTCTTTAAACTACCCTCATTAACGACCTACCTACTCATTCTGTGAACTTAATGACCCACCCTCGTACTACCAAACGCTTCGAATTAGAAAAAAATCTGTCAATGTTTTCATTAGCAGACTGAAGCTTTGATACGCATCAGCCTCTCCGAAACCTGGCAATGAACCCCTCGGGAAAGCAGCAAGCCAAAACTACATGACACGTAATACACCTCTGCTGTCCTCATCTCCGGAGAAAAGTCAAACGAAGAAGTTTTCCTTTGCACCATCTGCCTGACTGAATCACAAAGGTAACAATGGTATACACCGCGATACCTCGCCTTGAGCTGGCATGGAAGTTTCGTGGATTAAGAATACAGAATAATAAATTTTCTACATTTGAATTTTTACCGACCGCGCTTTGAAGATACTCATCGCATACCTTATCCATCTGCTATTCGGGAGAAACGTTTTAATAACATACTTTTCACTGAATAAAAAATACCAATTGATAGAGTTTGTTCTGAAATAGTGCCAAATTTAATAAGATGACATCTCAGATATTTATCTTGCCACAGTTTCTCTTAAAAAGAAAATGGAAGGAAATAGCTTTTGAGAAAAGACCAACTAGTTTCTAAGACCAATTAGTTTCGCATATTTCCTGAGTTTTCCAGAGTTTTGGAGGCTTTGGAGCAACATATTCATTATATCATTACCAACGAATATGGTCAATTAATTTGTCTTGCATGGATGGATTTCGAAGGGTCTCTCTACATCCAAAAATTACGTATGTTTCGAAAATTACGTTGTCAAATCACTTGATAAGCGGTTGGAAGTTCACGTCATATATGCAGATTTTTTATATGCATTTGCTAATATAGACCATAAGATTCTCTGTTGAAATTACAGGCACTTAGGTTTTTCTCTTTTATTATTATACTACGGATAGAGTCCTACCTTTGCGATCGATTTTTTTGTGTTCGATACAAGCCCTGCAAGTCCTACTCCACTTAAACTTAAAACTGGAGTTCCACCAGGATCTACTCTAGGTCCTCATCTTTTCTTATTTTATGTGAATGATCTGCCATTACTCTCTTCGTCTACCTGTGAAATGTGTTGCAGTTTGTGTGTTCTTGTTTATTAAATCTTCATTGTTTGTAGCTTCAATATATATTTCTTGCAACTCTTGCTTTTCAACGTATGATCAATTTTTCTCCGAGCTAAATTCTTACCTAAATGTCGACTTGACTTTTTCATTTGTCATCATCTATGGTGACTTTGGGGAGCCCGGTAGCTCTGCTCGCTAAGGCGTCAGGCCGAAAAGCGGCATGCTACGGGACCTGCGGGTTCGAATCCCGCCAGTACCATGGCTGTAAGTGTGAATGCGTGGGCCGCGTTCCCGGCAACCCTCTTCACTAACCTAACTTAACCTAACTATGGTGACTTTAATGTGCCATCTTTCAAATGTGACTCTGGTTTTTCCGTGCAATAGTATGTCTGATAATATATCGTCTTTCTTCTTGTTCGTTTTCCCAATTTAAGTCTGTCCCTAATTTAAGCAATAAGTTTTTAGACCTAATTTTTTCATATATTGAACCTTTTTTGTTTTTATTATCCCCTCTTTCGACGTCTTATACGAACCTAGACGCCCACCGTCCACTCTTCTTTGAAAATCAATATAATCAACCCATATTAATTTTTTTTAAACTAATTTTGACCTTTTTCGCTCTCGATCTCAACTCAATCAATTGCTTTAGCTTGTTCCGAGGAAATTTCATACTATTCTTCTTGGGTTGATCAATTCACGCACTCCAATCTTCCGCTCGCGTAAGTGTAACGATGCTCCTTGGTTTAAGGTTTAAACCTGCTTGGTTTATGGTTTAAACCTGCTGTTTATGGTAAAATGTTTATGGTAAAATGCTCGAATACAATTTTTAAGGTCTGATTCAGACTAAAAGTATGCTGAATTCTTTCGTTTACGAATATGAAATAAGACTTGTCACGGGCAAACATTTTTCACAAATTGAATCTTCTCTGATCCCAGATGACTCTAAAAAAAATTCTGGTCTTTTTTCGCTCTTAATATCCTCTTCTACAGTACCTGACTCCCTAACATTTAAGAACACTACTGCCGCTCATCCTCAGGATGTTTGCGATATCTTCATAGTGTTTTTCTCCTCAGTATACTTTGACTCATGTATTCCTCCTTCTTATATGTCTTTTTTCGATTTGGTCCTCATCTCTCCATTTTCGATAAAGTTGAATTTCTTATATATTCTCTTGATTCCAATTGCTCTCCTGGCCCTATTGCTATTCCTAACTTATTTTTGTGAAAAATCTCCCATCTTCTGTATATGTCTCCCTATCAATTCTATTTAATGTTAGTCTTTGGGTTGCCTATGTGTGCTGGTCGTCAGGCCTCTGTAGATCGGCAGCCACGTCAACCTAACCTAACATAGTCTTTGGGTTGGTAAATTTCCTTCTTTCTGAAAACTGTCAAGCATTTTTCCTATTTTTAAATCTGGTGAACGCAACCTCGCCTCAAATTGTAGCTCCATCTGCATCCTTCCCTGGTTTTTCAAAATAATTAATTTATCGTGTTCAACAAAATTTATGGTTCTCTTATCTATGTCTTCGTATCTCAGCATCATGGCTTTGTTAAAGATCGGTCCAAAACTACCAATCTCATTAAAACTTCTCATGCAGTGGACTCGAATTAAGATCGGAACTGCTAAGTTGATGCTATCTTTACAGATTCCTCAAAAGCATTTTGCTTTTTAGTCTGTTAGATTACTTCGTTCTTAACCAATCGCACCTGCTGTGATTCCCTCTCTGTCGTCTCGTCCTCACCGATCTCCCCCTTCTTCAGGTGTGACCCAAGGATCCATACTAGGACCTCTCTTATTTAACTTCTTCATCAACAATCTTCCCAGTGTTTTATCACCATCTTGCATACTCTACGCATACGATTGAAAAATATTTCTGGCAATCGCTCCTGCTGATCATCTGTATCTTCAGGAAGATTTTTTTACTTATTTTTTTAATTGCTTGTCCTTAAATGTTTCCAAATCTTTTCACTGAAGCTTCCAACTTATGTCTTTCCATATTTTATTTGTGAAACCATCCTTGTCTCTGCAGAACATTTTACTGATCTTAGGATCGCTAGCTGAATTTTTATATTCATGTTCGAACCATTACCAAAATATCCTCATGCTTTAGGGACCTTGACATATGCCCCCGCCATAATTCTGATAGCGTTTCCATATTTAATGTCTTTATTCAGTTTTTCGAATACTGTGGTCAAATCTGGAGTCCTCGTTTTACTTACCTTTCCGATGCTGTTGAATCAGTTCAGCGGGGCTTATTTAAGTACAATCTATCCTATATACCTTATAATGAACTTTTATCGCTCCTTAATCTTACCTTGACGAATGTTTTTCATTCAAAATCAACCGCGGCTATATAACTTTATAAACATTACTAAATTATTTACACTATTTCGGAACTTCATTTTAGTTCATCACCATCCCAAATTTATTCTTATATAGTTTTGCCTGAGTGTGTTATTTCATACGTCACAGAATAAAAAAAAACAGTCACGGATACAGTGCGGATTTAGGTTATCGACAATTCCTGATCATATGATCACGATAACAGAATATCTACAACAATAACAATGCAAATTTATTGATCAAATCGTAAAACAAACATATCGTGTCTTTCTGATTATGATTGCTTCGTAAAGATTATCACTATCAATATAGAGCAACGTACATGGTCTAAAAATAGGAGGAAATCGAAACTATCTTTTGCTCAAACCGTTTGTGAAAACAAAGAGTTGAAAAAAATAATAATATTCAAATTTTCAAATATAATCTTAATCTCAAATTCAGTAATTCCTATCTATATTTTTATTCTAATTTCAGATTTCGAAGTTGCTAATAGACACGGTCATACATGCCTAATGATTGCCTGTTACAAAGGACACTATCGAATTGCCGAGTACTTACTCGCCCTTAAAGCGAATGTGAATCGGCGTAGTGTGAAAGGTAATACAGCGTTACACGATTGTGCCGAATCGGGTTCTTTAGAAATACTGAAATTGCTCCTGGACCACGGTGCAACGATGGATGTCGATTCGTATGGCATGACTCCATTATTGGCAGCCAGTGTAACCGGTCATCTGCCGATCGTGGAACATTTAATCACATTGTCAAGTGTAAAACGTCGAGATAGAATAGCTGCCTTAGAATTATTAGCCGCCACCTATGTAGATAAGAAACGTGATATGTTGAGTGCCCTGTCCTTGTGGCGACGTGCCATGGAGGAACGGTACGGACAAGACCCGAAAATACCAAAGATAGTCAATGAACCGATAGCTGCCTATGATTATGCTGTAGAATTTAATGATATTGACACACTAGACGACCTAGCAATGGATCCCGATGAAATGAGGATGCAGGCACTGGTGATACGAGAGAGAATACTTGGTCCGGCACATCCAGACACTAGCTACTATATTCGATACAGGTAATATTTGCAGTCTTCTTAATTTTCTCGATTTTAACAAGTAACTGATTTGTTTTTTTCAGAGGCGCACATTATGCAGATGCTGGACGTTTCGATCGTTGCATAGAACTATGGACTTACGCTCTGACTATGCAACAGAGTATTCTCGAGCCGCTTAGTCCAATGACGCAGTCGTCATTACTGTCGTTTGCCGAACTATTCAGTTTTATGTCAGGCCAAGCGGGTCGACCTGTAACTCGAGGTCGAGTTGTCCCACCAATCGAAACAGACGATATGCTTCTAATTTTCGGAAAGGCTGTACAAGAAGTCGAACTTGGTGTGTATAATAATTTCTTATTCGAAAATATAAATTGAATTCTAAAATTTGTTTGTCCAAATGGAAAAGTGTATGTATTATCCTTCCGCGAAAGGAATGAGGATAAAATAAGGGGAAAAAAATGTCGCACTATAAATCAACTCTGGGCAACTTTTATATTTCGTTTTAGAATAGTTCATTCTCACATTAAATCGAAAGATGGAAAATATTAGAGAAGCTAGATATACAGTGGCAGACAAAAGTCTACGGCAGCACCTTATATTGAGGTTCTTGTTAACTGCAAGCTTTAATCAAAAATCTATTGATGCGCATTTTTTCAGTAACGTAAATATATTTATAAAAAAAAAACTAAAACAAAAACTTTGCATAATAAACTTAAAGATAAAATCGTAAAAACATAAAAACTCGAATGGAGAAAAGTCTACGGCAGTCAGTGCTGGCTGACTTATACACAAAAAAATTCCAGCTAAACGTATCGGAATTTTTAAAAAATTATTTGCTGGCTTAATACTTGGTTGGACCCTCTTTAGCATCAACTACTGCTTGCAGTCTTCGGCGCACAGAGGCGAGTAAATTACCAGTTTTATTTTTTATGCATATTTTCCGCTTCAGAAGCTCTCATACATGTTCTATTGGGCTTAAATTCGGACTTTGGGGATACGTATTAAGCTGCCTGGGAGCGTAGTAATCGATGGATATAAGGAGAGACTATCAATTTTGGTTCATATGTTCAATTCAGCTCAAAGGCTCAATTGAAGCTCGTGGCTTTGTTAATTCACCACACTGCAATATAAGCCGCATATTTTGTCCTTTTGGATTTCCTTTCGTTTCCTAGCTACTTCAGTCTCAGCTCTTGCAGTTTGGTAAATTATTGAGTACTATTTTAGCAAAAATGTTAAAAGCTGGAATCCATACTAGACCATAAGTTATTTGATTTAGGGTGAATTGAGAGATTTTCAGAAAGCTTTAAACGTGATATAAAAAAACATTTTCCAAACCCTTTTTGTCTAGTCGTGCCTCGATATTGCTCAGATTCCCGAGCAAATTTCTAATTTAATGGCTTTATTTAACTGCCTTAAATTTAACAGGAATGTCTGATGCTTAACTTTCCTGATGAAAAATGCTGTGTGCTTCGCATCATTGTCTTGGTGGAAAATCCAACTCCCTCCAAGGCACAACTTCTCAGCTGATGGCTTCAAATGTTGTTCCAACGGGTTCTTGTAAACATAACGGTCCATAGTAGTTTCAACAAAAGCCAATTTGCCGACCACAGATGCAGCTATGGTTCCCCAAACCATAACATTACCTCCACCATACTTGACAGTGGGAATAACATTTTTGGTCTCTAAAGCTGTATTTTTTCCCCTTCATATTTTAACGTGACCACCACTCCCGAAAATGTTAAAGTTCAACTCATCTGTAAAAAGAACTCGATTCGAAAAATCAATGTCCTTGTGAATGTCCTTGTGGCCAACTCTAGGCGCAGAAGTCTGCTTTCGGCAGATATTAATGGTTTTTTATGTGGAGTTCTGCTTTCAAACCCATTAGAATTTAATGCTCTCATGATTGTTCTTGCTCGGACGTCCTTTTTCCTTACCGTAGCCGCTTGTTTCGCCACATCTGGAGCACATATTATCGGATTTTTTTCACTTCTCTTCAAATGTAACTAATGTCTTTGCGCGAAAGGTTTTTCGGTCGGCCAGTTCGCGGCTCATTTTCAATGGAACCAGTGTTTTCAAAATTGTTGATATTGGTATACACTGAACTTCGGTTTAGTTTCAGTAATTTCACAATTTCCGAGCACGATTTATTGTCTTTTTCATACTTGAAGACCAAATTTGGGACATCACCAGAAATTTCTTTTCGCAATGACATTTTGTGGTCCTTACGGTTCGAAACTAGCGATAAAACTATAATAGAATTGCAGCTGCACATGTACTAAACGACAATAAGAGCAAGGAACAAATATTGAAGAAATACCGTTAGGTTTAGTTGGAAATTTTTTGTGTATCAGTCAGCCAGCACTGACCGCCGTAGACTTTTGTCCATTCAAATTTTTTAAGTTTTTATGAATTTATGTTTAAGTTTGTTATGAAAAGTTTTTGTTTTTGTTTTATTTATAAATATTTTTACGTTGCTGGAAAAATGCGCATCAATGGATTTTTGATTAAAGCTTCCAACTAACCAGGACCTCAATATAAGGTGTTGCCGTAGGCTTTTGTCCGCCACTATATATTCATTGAGCCATTGATACCAAGTTTTGATTGACTATTGACTATTTACCACTAACACATTGCGAACGAATCTATGATGTTGTTTTCTCTTTGATCCTTCCTTATTCTACTCTTTGTTTTGGCCGTATAAAGTGTCTCTCTTGGTAGCGCCAAGAACAATACAGTCAGATATCGTTCATAGATGCCCCTGGTCTGCTTCAACAAATTTTCTCATCGCTGCCGTAAAATTTGCCGTAAAGGGTTTTGAGAGCAAGTTCATCTGAAGACATATGTAAAGACTGTTCCCGAAACATGTTTCTCTTTTCCTGCATTAACGAAATTGGCTTTTTGTCGAATAAGATATTTTCAAAAAAGGAATTTTAAAATGAATGTGTATCAGTAGTAGTTTGTTCCATAAATGGAGAAGAATTTATCGAAAAAATCACTACTGATGCACGTTCATTTGAAAGCTACTTTCTGTTAAAAATATCTTACTCGACAAAAAACCATCTCTTCCATCTCGCACCTCTCGCATAAATTGCTGCATGTCAGTCCCATTTTGTTCGCATGAGGTGCGGTAAAGCAATGTCCTGTGAGCAAGCTGACCGTCGCTCTCAAGCAGTTTCTGCTGAGCATGAGCAGTTTCCTGCTTTTACTTAGATCAGGTGGTGGCTATAATGTCCTGGCCACCCTGCAGTTTATCCTGTTTTCACATTCGGACTTTAGTTTAGCATCTAGTTTGCTTGTGGTGTCAGCAATTCACCGTGGTACAGTGATGCAGGGGCTATTACTAGCTCCTGAACCTTTCCTCACCAATTCATCGGCTTTTTCGTTGCCTTTGACACCACTATGTCCTGGCACCCATATAAGGAATATGTCTTGCCTTTTAATTGAGAGCCACTCTGCAAGCATTAACAGTTTTTGAAGAACATCTGTAAGACACAAGAGTGAGAATGGCTGCCCTGCTGCCGACGCAAATCGTCGTTGGTTTGGTTGATGTTCCGCTAATGGAATCAACTGTCATACATATAGCATATACTTCAGAGTGAAAGACAGTAGCGTAGTCCGACAGTCTACACCACAGGTTAAAGCCTAAATCCGTAGAAAAAACGCCCGAGTCAACTCCTGTGTGTATTTGTCCTGTCTGTGTAAATCCAGACGCCACCATCGGCGGTAGCGCCCTCGCTGCACGTCCGCACACGGGTCATTAGGCTATCGTCAAGAAAGCGTCAGAATTCTCTCAAATTTCAGTGGATCGATTCGAAATTTCAAGTTCTTCATACGAACAGACAACCGCAAGACAAATGGATCTCTCTTACATCGCATAGGCAATGACTCTATAACGGTCAGTCGTTCGGTTTGAGGTCTGCAATGCACAACGCTTGAAACGCACTCAAAACGAAACGACTACGCTTCTCACTCTTGACGATTGGCTAACGCTCCTCACTCTTGACGATTGGCTAACGCTCCTCACTCTTGACGATTGGATAACGATCCTCACTCTTGACGATTGGATAACGCTCCTCACTCTTGACGATTGGCAAACGCTCCTCACTCTTGACGATTGGCAAACGCTCCGTTAGCGGTCCCCCATTGATTTACTTAGGTTGGGACGACCAAGCGTAAAAATATTGCATCTTCGACGATAGCTAAACAACCCGTGTGCGGAGTGCCTAATTTTACTTTACGCTATTGACTATTGGGCTCTTAATTACATACTTAACAGTATATTTTCTTTTTCGACTGTATATTATTTATTATTCCATCTAATTTGTCTTAAACTAGCATATCATGATTACTTTGTATTCCCAATATGCCATATGTGGGTCCTTACTAACATATCTATTGTAACGCAATGAAAGGATATCACATAAACCCATAAAAAGGGGATGTGTATTCCTTGCGCACTTTTATATTAGTACTAATAATGTTAATCTTCTTTTCTTCTCCTTTCAGGTCAAAAGATGTTTGCAGCACTTTCCGAATCCGAGCAGGATCAGAATGCACTAAGTCGTGTCCTAGTCAGTGCATTGCATCTTGCCTGCTTATTAGCACGTCTAGTCGATGATAAGGACCGTTGTGATTTAGTTAAGCATCGAATTCTCTCCGCCATTTATCAACTGATTAGCCTTAAAGTCGTATTCCGATCGGGTAGGACAGCGTTGCATTTAGCATGTTCTCGTGAAGCGGCCCTAGTCGGTCGCTATCCCGAATGTCAGTTCCCCTCGGCCCAATTGGCCAAAGCACTGTTAATGGTCGGAGCGGATCCAAATGCAAAAGATGAATCAGGCAATACGCCGCTTCATTTGGCAGCATTATCGCGACCATGTAATAAGCAATTGGCACAAACATTGCTCGAGCACGGTGCGCATTTGGTAAGTAGTGGACTATTTCAAATTCCTGTAGCAAAATGAAGGATATTTGGTTATTTGTAATTTTTTTTTTTTTTTTAATTCCAGGATACTAGAAATGTGGACGGTGACACATTTGAAACACTTCTACAAAACCAACGAGTTCACGAAATCGTCAATCCAGTAAAATACACGAGACTGAGTTGTTTAGCAGCACGCGTTATAAAAAAGCATCGAATCCAATATGTTAATCAGGTACCCCGCACACTTCACGACTTCATCGAAACACATTAAGCTGATGATGGTGAGGGGTCACAATTTGCGATATATTTCAAATTGCATGTAAAAACGTAAAATGCTATAACACCAACCAAACCAATAGAAGAATGATCGTTTAGTTTCTTAAAAGTTAATTTTTGAAATAAATACAATTTTAGACCTGAGTTGCAATGACAGTTCCACAAACAATGTTGCATTGCTTTCATCGTAAGTTGTTGCAATAACGATATTGTCTTGCTTACAATGTAATTCGGGCTCAGGACTCCCTAAATGAAGTGAATCGAGTTGTCCTCAGCGAAAGCTTTAGCCTTCATTTAACAATTTAACAACGCCCCTCAATTAAAAAAATAAATAATTGTCAATCAATACAAAGTGCAAACGTTTCGAAGTCTTATTGTTTCAAATGATGAGACTCATCACGATTAATTTTCAAAGAAAAGCCTAACGCCAGCTAGAAGCAATGTTTTTTGTCGATGATAATTCCATCACGATTCGATGAAATACGCAAACTTTCCAAACAAATCTCACATCGAAGGAAGCAGTAGTTTTAACAAATTTGTTTTAAAAAAAAGTGCTCCGTTTTTGCTCATTCTATCTGTTCTTCATTTAAATCACTCTGCGATACAAATGAAAAGGCGATCTACGACGAAAAATAGAAGAAAACAACACGCACTTTGAACCGATTCTTTGACAAATGCTGTGAATTTTCTTAGTTCTTTTTGGTCAAATCGCATAAATTTTTGACCTAAGTATACAGAAATAAAATCATCGGAATTAAGTTTTAGAAAATAATCATACATCTAGAAACAAACAAAACAAAAAAAAAAACCAATGCCCCGCCACAAATCGAATGGCATTGTTCGGTTCCTTAGAGAAGGGGAATTTTTTATTAGGTACTGCGAGGGCTATATTTGATCATTGGTCATCCGTAACTAGTATTAGTCTCCTTCTTGTGTTAATTCTTACGATTGTATACTTTTCTGAGAAATAAGTTTGTAAAAAAGTGAATGATAGACTAAAGTATACAACTGTAAAACAATTGCATACATATACTTAATTAGTAGTCTCAGACGTTTCATAAGAAGAGAAAGGAATATTTTTAGAAAAAACAAATGCTTAAAAATGCTTTTTTGTCTTTGGAATTTCGTTCGATAGAAAATGACTCAATAATTTTTTGTATTACATTTTTCATAAATTTATGTACGAGCATATGTATTTAAGTTAGAGTGAATTGTCTTTACGATACTGTGCTAAAGATTATATTTAGCTCGTAACGACTTTTTCGTTTTAGATAAGCAAATGAACTTAAATGATTTACATAAGGTTATTCAATTAATTCAATGTAAACGCTAATAATTGTTTGCGATTAATTAAAAGAAAACTGAAGAGAAAGTTAAGACAATGAATTGTAATTGAAATGATTGAAATTACAGATTATTGTTTTGAAAATTAAATTGTTTGTGTTTTATTTATGTGTGTCTGTATTGTCGGTTTGGGGAGTGGTGATGGCTAGCTAAAGAGTTTTGGTTTGAAAGAAATCAATAAGATTACCCGCGGAAAAGTGAAAGTATCTTTTATTTATTTTATTTATTTCTTTATTGCAGCTATTTGTTTTACAAAAAATAAGTAGCATATGTTTATTTTTTTTTGCTCGCAATTCGCAAAAGTGGAAACATTTGTGAGCGAGAACGGGGATCTTTCCATGATTAAAATATTTATTTATTTTTCATGTTTAAAGAAAACGTGAAGAAATATACAGAAATGAAAAATGAAAGATCTATAGGTATGAGCTTATATAAAAGCAAAGCGAAAGAGTAATATTAAAACACACACTATGCATCAAATTAAATGAATTAAGTTTAATTGCTGACATAAAAAAAAGGAAAAATGACGAACGATTTATGGCTTTAAGACTTAATCCAGAAATTTCTTGTTGTTATGGGTTATTCGGCAACCTATCTTCCTCATTAATTCCTCATATTGTTCATTGAGCGGGACTCCGTAAGGCCAATCAGGTCCTCCATTCTATTTGAAGTGCCGTATGCCCGTACTGACACTTTCTTTTACTCTCCCGTTTTAAGACTCTTACGCACTCATAATAGTCTTCAACTTGGTCCTCTTCCACAATCTATTGCCATTTTCAAAAATATGGTTCGAAGTAAAATTTTTGTTTCTAATTAATGAATTTTATTTTCTATTCTTGTTAATAATGGTTTCTTTCTTTTCTTTTTTTTGCTCTACTTAATTTTACTTCATTATTTACTACTTTAAGATCTTTTGTATATTTTTAATTTTATATATATAGTACTCACATATGTATATGAATTTTTTTTCTTTTTCTTTCTTTTTTGTTACTAATTAATTTTATTTCCTATTCTTTTAATGGATTCTTTCTTTTTTTTGTTTTGTTTGCCTTATCACTTCTTCATTTAATTTACCACTTTAATTATTTTTATATATTTATATTTATATTTACTCATTTATTTCTTAGTATTTTTATTTTTTATTTCTTTCATTGTATCCTATCATTTTTTGAATTGATTATTCGTGATTGTAATGAATTTTTTGCTTTAGTTAATTTTACTTTATTTTATTCCAACTTTAATTATTTTACATACTTTATATATTCTTATTTAGTTCTTGTTATTTTATTTTTTTTTATTGTGTCCAATCTGTAACTGGGCAGTTTTGCCTGTTGAATTGTATACGCACCAAATAAATAAATAAATAAAACGCTTTAAGACTAACCTATATATGCGATCATTTAGACAAAGTTTGATCTCTAGTCGAAGGTTATTGTACAACTTCGGCCCTAATCTACTTAAATGCCTGCCCGTTTGAGTTTTTCTATAGCGCGTGCTCAAAAAGGGATTCATCATTTTTCGCCTCGTACGATAGCCAGTAATATGGGAATTGAATTCGTGTAAGTTGAGATACATGAATTTCAAAGCTGCATACAGATACAACGGACGAATGTTCATTACACGGAACTCATTAAAAGATGCTGTTGTAGATGAATAGATCGATATTTTTAAACATATTTTAACTATGTTGTTTAGCAGGTTTTGTAACGGTGCAATATAAGTTGAAAGAGTGGCACCCCATGTTGCAATAGTATACTACTTTATGATTTGAGCAATGGCAAAATAGACCATTCTTATCGTATTTAAATTTACGTTGTGCCTAAGCCTAACGAAAGAATATAGAGTTCACAAGTAGCTTCGGTATAAGACCAAGAATATGACTTTTCCAACTAAGCTTGTCATCCAGAATTACACCAAGGTGGTTAATTTCACTAAGCCGCATTATCTCCTCATTGTTCAGCTTAAGACTGAAACTCACCTCATCCAGTTTGTTCCTGGCGCCAAAAGCCAAGAAGCATGATTATTTTCGCATTTAGGACAAGCTTGTGTGAGTTTAGCTACTTGGAAACTATTTGAAAACCCCTGTTTGCCTCATCGAAAACTTTTTCCCAAGTATTCTCTCTAAAGATTAGTACAGTATCGTCTGCGTATGAAATTACTTGGCCGCTAAAATCAGGAACGCTGCACTGTAATCTACATAAGTCGTTGATGTAAAAGTTAAACAGTATCGGGCCTAATACTGTTCTTTGGGGGATACCGCAATTGACTTCTCCACATCACTGACGAGTGTTCCGATTTTAACGTTTTTCTTACGCTTACATAGATAAGACTCGAAAAGCAGACTTATGTTGTTTGCCGGTGTCAGTTGCCTTAGCTTTTGCAAAAGTTTATCGTGGCAGACCGTATTGAACGCCTTTTTTAAGTCTATAAACACCGCAACGGTTTTTCGTTTACATCTAAGGCCCTGTTTATGATATTTGTTGCGTGGTATATTGCATCTGCTGTGACAGAATCCAAATTGGTTTGGGGCTATTTGTTGACGCATTGTGAAAAAGTCACACAAACGGATCTTTAGGCACTTTTCAAAAACTTGTGGTAGATTCGAAGTCAAGGAGATTGGTCTTAAGCTATTTAGACGCTTCTTGTCCAACGCTTTGAAAATGGGGATGATAATTGCTGTTTTGAGGCTATCTGGAAACCACCCGGCTTGTAGGCATATGCTGTAAATGTGGTGAAGAGTTAATATATCTTGATCAATTGTCTTTAGCATTTTTCTCTGGAACAGAGTCTTCGCCTGGAGATTTGTTGTCTTTCAAGGATTTTACGTGAAACAGTATCTCATCTTTTGTTATTTCTGGCGAAGGAAAAGTTTCCAGCTGAGTGCCTGAAATACTTGAGTATTGATGTGTCGGAGCTATAGAGGCACATAGATCTTCTCCAATCGTCGAAAATAAGTTGTTAAATTCATTAGCAATATCTGAAACAGATTTTAACAAATTCCCATCTTTGGCAAGGATTTCGGATATAGGCCCCTCTTTTACCTTACGCCTAGCGATTACTTCATTGATTATCTTCCATAGTTTCTTCGGGTCATACTGTTTTCAAGTGCACTTAAACCATTGTGTTGTGCGATAGTCAAATTTTCGTGCTTCTTGTTATCTTCGATGCCGAAGGGGTAGAAGAAACGTCAGGAATGTGGAGATAATATCAAACGGAATTAATTATCCGTCTGTCAGTTTATTCGCTGTGATGTTGCTGCTCTGTTAGTGTGGTTTTTGTTCTATTTTTCAGATAAGCCTAGAATTTTTTTTCCATCTTCTTTCCTTTCTCTTCATCTCTAAATCAGTATGCACAGTCAGTCTGCATCATCGCGTCATCAAACACATGGTCCCATGTACTTCCCAGACAATTGAAGCATTGGTATAGCCGAAAGTAAAATAATTATCAATTCTAATTTCAGTTAAAACCAGGAATGAAATGGACTAGAATCACTTCTCACGCTATTGGGTTAGCGACTTTCAATTAAACATTTCACTGACGGCACTAAGCATTGAATTAAGGCGAAATATAAAATTTCAATTTCAAATTTTTGATAGGTATGGATATTTCGAGGGTGATTTGCCCTTTTGTTCAGTATCTACGATATGAAATAATTCAGAATAATCATGTATAGGCATTTTTCTACTTTCCTGAAGATAGTTTAAGTCACTTTAATATATTTAATGTACTATTTCAGTCAAAGCAACTGCTGGTGCAAAAATTGTCTGCAATTGCAATTGTATTTTAAGAAGAATTTGCTTAAATTTTGTGAAACTTTGTTTTATTGGCTTACTAGAAAATTTTAAATTGGATGACGAGCATTTAGTTCGAAATGGATACATATATATATATATATATATATATATATATATATATATATATATATATATATATATATATATATATATATATATATATATATATATATATATATATATATATATATATATATATATATATATATATATATATATATATATATATATATATATATATATATATATATACAAAATTAAAAATAAAAAGAGTGTTACATTGTGACATTTAATCTTAGAGATAAATTACCATTTGATGATATCTTCAAATAAATTGAATTTTTATACTCACAAATAGCTCTTAGCAGTACAAAGCAATCCAATTCGCTGTAGCTAAAAATTTTGCCAAAAAGAGTTGGGTGTGGGGAACCTATTGTCAATATCGAATGGAAAGATTTGACAGTAACTTCTTCAAATGATGAAAAGCAGAAATTATTGTAGCTAACAGAGAGGAGTTTTAGAATAAAATAGAAAAAACCAAAAATTTTGAAGATCTGTGCTTGTTTCCTAATTTAACTAAGATTTCAAAGTATGCTTTTGTTTTGCCACATTCAAATGCGGAGTCGGAAAGAATTTTCACCATTGTAATCGACGTCAAATAGAATTAGTGGAAAATCACTGAACATTTTTTGCATCCGTTCAAATTTTCAGTCCAGACCTGTTTGACCTGCATTGATTTCAAGCCTTCTGAAAAACATTTCAGTTTACGCTCCCATCGTTAGCTTTTGAGATTTTTTCTTGATCTATTTGATTTTTGTTGATCTCACGATTGTTTTCTGAATTACCAAGATTTTTTCTACATCTCCTGAATTTGTTCATACCTCGCTGACTCAGGATTTTTTCTAGAGTCTTTTGATTTTTCCGCAGCTCCAATGATTTTTACTAAGTGACTTAGCTCTTAGAAGTGTTGAAATTCTATCGACTTTGATAAATAAATGTAAAACTGTGATAAATAGCTCGCATGTTGTCCGTGGGAAATTCGTGGGAATTCACACCTTGCGCTATGGGAAAATCAATCATTTTCGAGGGAATTTTAGCCACGGAAACCTCACAACACTGGTCCCGCCGCATATTGACCCCAGCCCAGTCCAGCACACGGCCAGCCCACGCGAGGATCAGACTGTGTCAGACCTGTTTGAACAGGTTGCTGCATATTAAGCCCAGTCCACGGCTATCCCACTAATTTGATTGACACGCATGGGTCTGTTTGTGGATTTCGCACAGTTTTCCTGGGCTGGGTCAGTCTTTTATTTCATTCTTTGACTTTCATTCTTTGACTTTCATTATGGACCGTTTCATAATCTTCCTGTGTTGGATAATTATGTCAATTATAATATAATATAATATAATTATGTCATACAGTCGTCGGTAGAATCAATTATCCCTAATTTACACTCAAAGGGCCTTTTGTACACACGAAATCTTGATGATAATATTCCTAATGCACATTCTACAGTTTGCCATGCACATGATATTCTGGAGTTATAAACTTTACTTTCGTAGTTACGTCATTTTTTTTAGACAGGCGCATTAAATTCGACATGAGCGGAAATGCTTCATCTCCAATAAACACATATGGGGTACTTCCATCCAGTCCAGTGGTTTGGATTGAGGCAAATCAAGAGTTCCATTGAGTAACACTTTTCCTGAATGAATGGATTGGAAAAAATTCCACTCTCACTTAATCTTCCCAAACTTCCAACATGCACAAAGTTTGTGCTCAATCAGCCCTTAAGAGTCACCAGATCCCGACGATTGCTTATTGAATACCAACACAACACAACATATGCAGCAAACGAGCCAATAAATAGGTGTTGCAGGCGATTCAATAGCATGAGCGAGAACTTTTCCCCTACGATATCTAAAGCAACTTTAAAAAAAAAATATTATGAAGGCTCGCTCTTCATAGTCTCCCTTTTTCCCCCCCATAATACTAAAATATATGTATTGTATATTTATTTTAAATTTAAATTCACTTAGTTATTTGTCATTTGTTATTCATTTAGTTATTTTTCATTTATTTATTACTTTATTTGTTACCTATTTGTAATTAATTTATTTATGCGTTATTTATTAGTCTTGTATTCATATATAGTTTTGCTTTTTATTTTGTTTCGTAATTTTATCCATGTACTATTTTATTTATTCTTCTGTCCATGTACACCTTGCTTGGTGAATAAATAAATAAAATAAAACTTTAATTGCTTTCGAGATTAGTCTCCCAATCAACTCGATAATGATCTTGCCGCTAATTTTAAAATTCGTGATATTATATACTCATAAGATTCTCCTTTAACTATCGGACTTATTTCGACTAACAAAGTTGAATGCTTGTTTTTTGTTTTTACTAATTTTCGAAGAAAAGTAGTATTAAACTCGTTTCGCCGAAAATTCATATTTCTTTATATATATATATATATATATATATATATATATATATATATATATATATATATATATATATATATATATATATATATATATATATATATATCATCAAAATGATTAAGGGAGATAATCTCTGGAGTGGCCGATTCGATTGAGCTGAAACTTTCGGAGAACGTAGATGTATTTAGTAGGTAGGTCCACGATTTGCTGAAATTCAGATATCCTAAACATTTTGGCGGCGGCGAGCGTTTTAGTGAATTTTGAGGTACTCCTATATTTCCAAGCAGCGTGAATTTTTGTTCAAAAAAAGTATTGGGAATGAAAACTTATTATGTTTTAAGCTTGTTTATGGTAAAGAATTGGAAATTTTGAGCCGTGTGTGGGTGCAGCGTGCCTAAAAGTAGGCAAGGATTTTTTTTCAAATTTTGATTGGTCATTACTTCTGACCGAAACATTGGATCATCGTGAAATTTGCTGAGCGTATTGATGTTGACTAAAGTTTAATACACAAGGATTTCCAAGGTAGTGCGGGCAACCCTGTAGCTGCGGCAGGCTCTTGAAACAAAATCCTTCAAATCATTGAACCTGCTGAAAAATTTTTGATTTTTGACAAAAAATTCAAATCATTGATAAATTTTAACGTTTGTACATCATATCAATTTGAAATTTTTGAAATTCCGATTTGCGCAAGAACGGCAACCCATCACTAAATTACCTCTATTTTCAGCACTCGAAAGTTCTGTTCACGAGAACTGACGACCGGATATTCCGATCATAATGAAATTTACAGGACATGTTGGTATTAACTAGGACCAGGTCTGATAGGAATGATTTTGAAATGCGGGCAACCCTGTGGCAGTGGTGCCATCTTGAAAAATCACTGAGAAAAAAAACAGCTTTTTGTTCTATAACTTCCGATTCAGCCATCACATTTAAACGAAATTCACACAATATTTGGATCTTACTTAAGGTAACATTTGGTGAAAATTTGGCTGAAAAACTAGAATAGGGTTGCCAGCTATGGTAATTTTTGTCTCCTAAATCTTGCAAATTTGTTCAGCAAAATAAAGCTTTTTTCCCTATAACTTCCGGTGCAGTCATGATATCAAAATGAAATTTATGTAGTAAAAAGATTTTGATGTGAGCCAAATATCATACGAACATCGTACAAAAATCGTGAAAGTGCTGCCAGCTATGGCCATTTTTGTAATTTTTTTAGAATTTCTTTACTGCGCGATTATGTCATTCGATTTGCAAATGGGAACGATCCTGCAATGAAAATTAACAACAAATATTAACGCTTTAAAAATTTGAAAAGTTTTGAGGGTGGTAACCCTTAACAATTTTTCACCCGTATAACTTCTAGCGCAGTGATTCAATTGAAACGAAATTTACTGGTTGGGTTTAACTTAACGTCAAGCAGATTTGGTATATATTTTGCTTTGGTGCTGACACAGGGTAACCAGCATTAGCCACTTTCGTAACTATTGCATCAACATATGCTTCAAATTACATACACATATGCAAAACATTTGCAATAAAACTAAGAAACCAATTTTTAAATTTTCCGAGTTTTGAACATTTTTCGGATGGCAGCCTCAAACAACGTTTAACCGCTGAAGCTCTCGATGAAATCCTCCGATGAGAACGAAATTCAAAGGATAAGTTGATTTAAGTATGAGCTTGTGAAGGTTAACTTATTGCTGCTTCGTTGGGAAAATGTTGCCAGCACTGAACATTTTCATCATTTGTGTTATAGTTGAGTTCTGTTGCTTTGAACAAGGAATGGTTGATATGATTCTACAAAAAAAGTGTATTACGTCTTTCCACATTGTCACTCAAAGACAATTTCTTCGAAAATTAGTTTTCTAGCGGTTCAGGTGCGCTATTGTTTTTTAATAAATAAATTTGTTTACCAATAAATATAAATATAATCAATTTTAGCAAAAAAAAAACATTAAAACTACTCTCAAATTATGTATGTAAAACTTCCCAAAAACCCACGTGTATCCTTAACTTTAAAAGGCTACCCGATTTCAAAGAAATGTGATTCAATAAGCCTTTTGAACAGGCAATTTCTACAAAAATAAAATTAAATAATAAGGACCACACTTACAGAATTGTGATAACAAAGCCTATTTTGATACAAACTACGCTTCACTCACTGCACAAACTACAAGCACCTCAAACACCAAAATGGCTTCTACAAACTTTTCGTTACTTCCTCGAAATGACCAGCAGCCGAAGAAAATGCGTCTGCATGCTACAGGAGTAGACAAAAGAATCGTATCGCTAAATGAATGGTTTAAACAAATCCTTCGAAAGCCTTAATGAAGTTCAAAGTTTTTGGTTTGTATTTCTCTGAAAATCAAAAATGATTTACCAATAGATTCAATAAAATAATTTTTTTCTTTATATAAATAACTGTATTGCTTAGCACCTATACAATATAAACACAAAATCAATTTATTTAGAAATTCTACCCGTCATTCCAGGTACTCTATACAAAAATTCACCATCGTCATCGTAGTAACAATCTTCCAATTTATATGTGTATCCTTTCTTCCACAGTTTTTTGGGTATATGAATCCGCTGACGTATCGTGTCATTTACACTGATCATATCCCGCATCGAAATTTCAGTTTCCTTTGCAACAAATTTATTCACCGAAGACGAATTACGTGTACCAGCTATGTTGGTTGGCAAGATTCCGGTTCCTTGAGGGTTTTCCATTTGATGCTTGGCGACCTCGTGTCTGTCCTGTTGTATTTCGGGATTCTGTTGCACCAAATCTCTGAAACGTATGGGCTTCTTATTACGAACTTCATCGATTAAATAGGTTTCGTTTTCCATGCTAGCTTCGTTTAGAGGAACCTGCGGAATGCTCGACTGATTCGGAGACTTTGAGGTAGAATTTCCACTATGACCAGAGTGTTCTTTCGTATTACCCGAATCTTTAGATGATGCTGTTATCTTCAATCCAGATGCTTCCTCGCTAATATTTTCATGATTAGGTTTCCTGAATTTCATACTTTCCGTGATTATTGATGAAAACTCAGTTCGACTAGGTTTCGGTAGTTCAGGTTTCGGTCGTAGGGTTGTCACAAGGTTTTTCAAAACTTCAGGACTTCTGGCTGCGAATTTTCGTAAGTGTTCTTCGAGAGCAGGATTCAGTTCAGTTAATTCTCCTTCTCGAAATCGCTCCCAGTTTTCAATAACTGCTCGATCATGATTTTCTATTCGTTTTTGACTCGATGCAACCCACTTTGCTTTAATGACCTGTAAAATCGTTTCCGGTGTTGCAGGAAAGCTTTCAGACAGTTTTTCTGGTGTCCATTCATTTGCATCGCGATCATGAAGCAGTTTGATTTGCTCTTTTTCCGCATATGTTAAGAAGTTTGGCTGTTTGATCTTGAAATATTTATTACCAACGATCTGATGGCGAACTTTTTCACGACGCACTTGCATTTCGCGTTCGTGCTGCTTGTGACTTTTGTGAACTTCAAAGAAATCCGATTCCAAGTCGCCGAATCCTTCGGGATCATCGAAAATGAGTTCGGGATCTTTCAGCTCTTTGGTCAGCTTGTTTATGCCTGGCATTCCAGCTCTTCGGACGTAGTGTCGATGGAGTTGTAGGAAATTTCGAAGCATATTTGCTAGAATGAAAGTTGTGGTCAATATGAAATAGATATTACTATTTCTAAAGAAGAGTTTTTATTTATTCAACAAGAAATATATAATGTACATAGAATCTACTAACGAAAGAAAGTAATATAGAGAGCACAAAATAATAATGAAATAATAATGAAAAAAAAGAACAAAAGTTGTAAACAAAATGAAAGTGAAAAAGTACAAATGCATAATTAAGGGGTTAGTCCACTGTTAAACTGCTCAAAATGATTTTTTTTTTTAAACAGCTACCAAAAAAAAAACTATTCAATATATCGATTTGAAATTTTACATACATCTTTATTGGAGTTAAGAGTTAACATTTTCATTGGAAAAAATTATTATAAAACAAAATGGCGGCCGCCCCAATGGATCGCCGCAGCACCGCCGAAAAAAAAAGCAAATTGCGCCTCGTAAATTCCTGGACAAAATAAGCGTCTGTGAACAAATTACTAAAAATATTTCATTAGCTTTGAGTATAAAGGACTGCACGGGCCTAAATTTGGAACAAAAAAAAATTTTTTGACGATTTGGGAATCATTTTTTTGATTGAAAAAAATTTTTTTATTCATTTTTTTGATTCAAAAGTATACCAAATATTTTTTAATGGCTTTAGGGCTCTAAATTTAGGCCCGTGCAGTCCTTTATACTCATAACTAATGAAATATTTTTAGTAATAAAGTAATATATAACTAATGAAATAGTTTTAGTAATGAAATATTTTTAGTAATAAAATACAAAGGAGAGAAAAATGTGTACACAGGTGGAAATATTAACGAAGGATTTAGAGGATCTAATAATGAAACCCGATAATTTAGAGGCCCTGGCAGTTATATATGAAATATGCTTATCAAATTTGAGCTTAGGATCAAATATTACACCAAGATATCTAAAATTATCAACAACATTAAGAGGAGAGCCAGAAACAGAATAGGAGAACATTAAGGGTGATGTTTTACACGTAAAAGACATTTTGTGACATTTCGCGATGTTCAAAATGAGAGCATTGGCACAGTACCAAGTCTGTAAACTGTTTTTCTTTTCTATGATGATGCCAAGGCTCAGGGGATGCCCTATTATGCTATAGCACAGCCTTGGCGGAAGGAAATTTAAGGAAGGGAAGAAAGGAAGGGTTGGGTTTGCAGAGCGTTGGGACGCTCGAGTGTTGCGCGTAGTAGGTACTCTACAAGGGAGCAGACTTGATATTTCATTAGAGCAAAGACCATAATAATAGCGATAAAGAAGAGAAAGGCAACCTACGTTACGTCGGTGCTCAAGGGATTCAATACGTGTGGTAATAGTTTCATCGCCAATAAGCTTGAAAGCTTTGCGTTGGACTTTGTCTAGTTCCGCTAAAGCAGTACGGCCTGCCCCAACCCATATATGGGAGTTATACTCAAGTCTTGGTCTTACGAGAGTTTTGTAGATGTGCGCTATGTCTGATGGTGTAAAGTATTTCTTGCCTCTCTGAAGGAATCCTAAGTATTTCAGGCCAATTTTCGCAATTTGAAAAATATGGCTGGTCCAGCTTAGTTTGCTGGAGATGTTAAATCCTAATAGGTTCAGCGAGGGTGATTCGGAAATACTCACACCATCAACGGAAATATGGTGGCTTGTAGGAGGAGAGTAAGGCTTGAGCGAAAGACGACAGCATTGGGTTTTGGACGCATTTAACACAACACGGTCCGCTGAGCGCCAAGCGATAATGTTTAATAGGTCCCTGTTTAGCGATGCAAACATGCGATCTCTACTAACAGAAGTAGCATTTCCACGAGAGTCGGCTACTTTGTCAAAAGAGTATGCGAAGTCAAGGGTGCTGCCATCGGCAAAACTATGAATCGGATTGAAAGTGGAGGAAAGGAGGTCATTTATAAATAAAAGAAAGAGAGTTGGTGAAAGAACAGTACCTTGCGGAACCCCGGCATTGGTGGTGTGGACACAAGATTTGTGTCCATCCAGAACAACTTGAAAGGAACGATCTACGAGGAAACTTTCAATCCACTTGACAAGGACGGGGTGAAGACCAAATGTACGAAGCTTGGCTAACAGGGCAGGGTGCCAGACTCTGTCAAAGGCCTTCGAATTATCAATAGAAACAACCATTGCTTCACCAAAATTATGGAGACAACGGTTCCATCTCTCAGTGAGAAATGTAAGTAAGTCCCCAGTGGAGCGCCCAGAACGGAAACCATACTGGCGGTCGTTGATAAGATGGTTCAACTCAAGATATTTCATTAATTTTGAATTCATGAGAGATTCGAATACCTTAGACAGAACCGAAACGATTGCAATAGGTCGATAGTTAAGGTCATTTAATAAAATGCGTGAAGGAAAGAAGGTTGGTTAATGTGGATTTACCTTTGACAAAGCCATGCTGCTCAGAAACTAAGGTAGGTTGGATAAAGGAGTAGACTCGCTTGTAGACCACTTTTTCAAGCATCTTCCTGAAACAAGGAAGAAGGGAAATGGGACGGTAGTTTGAGATGCATGTACGATCACCTGTTTTATGTATAGGGAAGATAATGACGGTCTTCCAAAGAGAAGGGCTTTCCCTTCTGAACATAAACTTATATTAAACAAGATAGAAAGAGGGACGCACAGAGATGCAGAAAGAGATTTAGCCAAGATATTTGGAATACCGTCGGGACCACTACTGGTATTGGGGTCGATATTCTCCAACAGAAGTTCAATTTCTAAGGGGTTTGTCTGAAACAAATGTAATTCAGGAGAAGATGAAAAGATAAGATTTTGGGAAGGAGGAGGGCATTGTTGTGAGAAGAAAGAGGAAAAGTAAGAAACAAAAAATTCACACACTTCAAGCGGAGTGGAAGCAGCTGTATCACCCAAATGCATGCCATTGGGGATAGCAGGAGAGTTTTTCAAGGAACGAATGAATGACCAAAAGGATTTCGGTTGGTTAGTTCTGATTGACGCTTCAATGCCAGCAATGTAAGTGCATATCGCCTGTCTGGTAGCTTCTTTCGCTTTAGAGCGTGGTTCTTTATACAAAAGGAGATGAGCAGGTGAAACAGATCTTTTGTATAAATTACGAGCTGTGTTTTTGGCTTCAAGTGCACCAGCAACATTATTGCTGAACCAAGATCATTCTGTTTTTTAAGACGATGAGCTGGTGTAAATTGCGGAGTAAGGTTTGAGAGGAAAATATACAATTTGCACAAAGCATCATCAATGTCAAGACCACGAAAGAAAGAGAACCAGTTAATTCTATCTAATTCAATTGCCATGCCAGTGAAATCAGCTTTGTGAAAGTTGAAACGTACCAGAGAAGGGATTTTGTTCCTCATAGAATCAATATTAGAGATTTCAAGGACGAGAGATCAGCACTTAAAGAAAGTGATGATTTATTTTAAATAAAAGAAAGTCTTGTGAAATGTATGAATACATGTCATATTAGTGTACTTTAGACAGTGTATTTATTTGTACGTTGGCCAGTGTATGATTATGTATACGGGAGACAGTACTTATTTTCGGAGAAGAACAAGTTGTATGGTTCATTACGATCAGTGAAATAAAGATCATACCCAGAAAAGTATCTTGTATTTTAGGCTTTATTTGTAACATAAACACGTGGCGACCGTGACAGGACTTCGAGATAAAGTCGCAAACATTTCGTTAAATTGAGTTTTTGAAGAAACAGAGGAAAGAACTCCGTGGCGCATTTATTTATATATTTATAATTCCAATTACAACGTCAAGAAAATGAATAGTTTGAAAACTAAAATTAGGACTAAGGTAAATAGCAATTTAAGGTAACATTTTCAATACATGCTTGAATTGTGAAAAAGATTGCGGGAGAGGACCAAGCTTAAGGGCATTATGCGTTCTGGGTAGACGCGGCAAAGGTGAATGGAAAACGGAACAGAGAAAACCTCAGAAAACGACTTGGACAACTAGATTCACGTCTGGTTATCTAGGAACCAAGATCTGACAAAAAAATGCCTTGGCAAAGTTTTAAGAGAAAACACTCATGAGGAACAATATCCGAGATTACAACGAGGACATACGAAGGAAGGGAAGGACGAGAGGCGTAGGAGCAATAGGGGATATTGAATTTAAAAAGAAGTGAGCGAGAGAGATTCAATGGCGTCAGATAAATACTGAAAGCGCGGAGACCAGATTTGGCACGCATATTCTAGAATACTGCGTACTAAGGAGACAAATAAATGAATACAGGAGGAAATGTGGGTAAACATATACGAAGAACGCAAGACAAATCCAGCAATCCTAGAGGTCCTGGACGTCATATTCATTACATGAACATTAAATCTTCATTTTGAGTCAAACACCACACCCAGATTTCTAAAATGCTGGACAACTGACAGGGAAATACCAGACAAAGAATAAAAGAACAAATGTGGAGTATTTTTATGTCTAAAAGACATTTGGTGGCACTTCAAAATGTTCAGTGGCAAGAAGTTGTCTTGAAACCAGAGATTAAGAGCAATCAAGTCAGCTTGCAATTGGTGAAAATCGTTCGCAGACTTGAATGCTCTGTATAATTTTAAGTCATCCGCATATAAAAGACAGGAAAAATTAATAACAGAAGGAATGTCATTGACAAACAAGATAAAAAGTAAGGGACCTAGGATAGAACCTTGAGGAACTCCGGATGTGGAGAATATAGGAATGGAAATGGAACCATTAAAAGTAACTCTGCAGGGACGACTATGAAGATAAAAGGAAAACCAGGAGAGGAGGTGACCAAAAACACCGAAACTATTAAGTTTCAGGAGCAGCAGGTTATGGTTCACAGAATCAAAAGCCTTCGAAAAGTCTGTGTAAATTACACCAACTTGACGTTGACTATCGAAGGCAAAGACTGCAAAATTAGTGAACTCCATAAGATTGGTCGATGTAGAGCGACCCTTGATGAAACCGTGCTGCTCAGGAGCAAGTAAGGGCTGTAGAGAAGGATAAATTCTATTGTAGACAAGATGTTCAAGGATTTTATTGAAACAGCAGAGGAGGGATATAGGACGATAATTGGAAACGCATACAGCCTTTGTGACCAAAGTAGATGATGGGTCCAGTGATGCCGAGAAGAAGTCGCATTTCAATTATTGGAACCGAAAATGCAAGAGCTGTATGAAATACACTCATCACACGACCACAATTTCTTTGAATCGGAAATGAACAGTCAGGACATATCATCAGAAATTGAAACAAACGATGTATACAAGACTCTGCATTTGGTAGTTAAGATCAAAATGCGAGACAAATGTGATCTCATCGGCGGCGGTGGTGTCATCGTGTGAACCAGTTTCTCATGTCTCAAATCACACAGTTGCAACAAAATCGAGCTTGCCAAGTTTGGAGGAGGCGTACATCAGAGGCTTCCAATTTAAAAAAGTGCATGGAGATTCGGGGCTGTCTCCCGAAGACAAATTTCAATATTTGGTCCAATGCACGGTATCTGAGTCAAAGGCAAGAGAGTTTGTAGCCAGTTTTCTACCCACGGCGGAAGACTATCAGAGTGCCGTCAATTCCATTAAAGTGGATGATGTAATGTCTATTAAACCAGAAGTTTTAATTTACAAACATCTTATCGTGGTTACCAAAAGAACGAGTTTGTCTATGGCTCATAGAATGATCCTATTGGGTTTACTTCTCAGTGACTTCGCAGCTGAAACTTATACTTCAAGAGCTGTGGAACGAAAAAATAGAATGGGACACAGAGCTTCTGGGTAAACATAATGAGAACTTTGTGCGTTGGATAAAGGATTTGCATTCATTGAGGGAAATCAGCGTGCAAAGGGAACTTGGTGAAGGCATTTTGGCAATACACACGGTTTGTGATGCTACTGCGTGCAGTAGCATATGTGGCGGCAGTCTTCTCATGGGTAGAAAATAGGGATTACGTGAAAATTACCTTATTGGGAACAAAGTCGCGTATTGCTCCGAAAATAGCACGATTACACCGCTAGAGCTAATAGTGGCGACAATTGCTGTAAGGCTGACTCTATCCACTGTTAAGGCTGAAAAGTGTGCAGAGCCACATGTTGTTCAGATTCGACTACAGTTTTAGCATGGATCGCTCGGGATTTACAATAGAGTACCATTATTTGTAACTGAGTTAGAGAAATAAGGGCATATACTTCACTGGAAAATTGGCGATATGTTCCTTTGGAGTTAAATCTAGCGGACTTGCCTTCACGAGTCTGTAGCCCATCATCATTATTAAAATTTCTATGGTGGTTAGGTTCAACATGGTTCTCTAGATCTGAAACGGAGTGACCAGTTGGAGGGTTTAATTTCGCAGGAAGTGAGTGCAATCATGATTTAAGAAAATCCGTTATAGTGACTATTTTCATACACAGAGTTATTTTCGTCCTATAGTAGCTTAATAAGATGTTTTGCGTTAGTGTGCTATTTTGCAGATAATTGTAGGAACAATATTAAAAATAAATCAGACACAAAGTTATTGTCAAAGGAAAATTCTAAGAATAATTTAGAGAATTTAGGTTTCAGAAGAGTTAAAATTATACTATCGTTCAAAGAGTTATGGCCGTATAGAGTGTATATTTTTAAAACACTTGCAGAATAAGATGTTTAACGATTTAAAAAGAAATAAGTTAACAGCCTTCAAAACAATGGTGATTGAAAAAGGACTTTATGCCTTCTAGACGAAGATTCTCAACCGAAAAGATGATTATAATTTTTGATGTCCAATTCTACTTGACAGGAAAAATGAAGCCATACATTTATTAGTTCGGGAAACGCATGAAATGTTGGGTCATGCAGGCAATCAAATAATTATGAACCATCTTAGGAACAATTTTTTGAATAATCGGTTTGCGCAGATTGACCAAAAGAGTTATCGCAGCGTGTGTCAGATGCAAAAAACAGAGTTCAAAACACGCGGAATGTGAAGCTCCTCCACTGTCATTGAATCGCGTTCGTGATGCTGCAGTTTTAGCAGTATCAGGCTTTGATTTCGCGGGACCTATTTTTTTTTGAAAGATCAAGGAAAAGAGTGGATATGTATTCTTACATGTACTATTTATAGGGCAGTTCATCTAGAACTTGCATTTTCATTTATGGAATATTTACGAAAATTTGTGCTCGTCGGGGACGTCCAAATATGATGTATAGTCATAATTGTAACAATTTTAGGGGAGTTGCTAATGCATTCAATAAAGTAGATTGGCAGAAAATAGCTAAAAATAGATCTGCACTGTGATTTGAATGGTATTATATAATCCACCATCTGCTCTTTGGTGGGGAGGATGGTGGGAGCTTCTCATAAGTGTACTTAAGATAATTCTATGCAAGGTATTAGGTAGAGCAAGTCTATTGTATGAGAGAATGAATACGACGCTATGCGACGCGGAGGCTATAATTAAATCGCGACCTCTTACATATATTTCGGAAGACCCAGAGGATCTTAAACCTTTGTCGCCTTGTCTATTTTTTCAAAAAATTAAGCAGAAACGGGTACCCGATTGTGACGAGTAAGCTTCCGGGCAGAATATCTCAGGCAATTATCATTTAAAAAAATAGCAAAAGAGAAACGCGTACAGTAAACATAGGAGTCGTTCTACTGATTGGAGATACATTATCGCGGAAACGTATCGATTGGCCTCTTGCTCGTGTTGTCGATATTATTTGTGTCCTTGATGGTAACGCTCGAGTGTACGTAGTTAAAGTAAAATCTGGGTTGTGTAAACACCCCTATTTAAAGATTATATCCGATAGAAAGACAATGTGGCTTGGCAGGGAAGCTGGTAGTGACATGTAATGGGTGCCATGCCCAAAAAGAACTTTTTAGCTGTGGAGAGGCAGCTTGACACCCAACAGGTATGAAGCTTGAAAAAATATATGGGTATGCATGTTTTGACGTGTGAAGAATGTTAAATTTTTTATTTGAAGTCAACTCACGACTGTTGTATGCCCTGTGCCACAGGAGTAAAGTCCTTTTGTTCACTTATGAATCTGCCACCACCTCCAGCATCATTTGAAGTTATGAAAAAACATTGGGCCCTATTCTGTGAGATCTCTCGTCACTTGGAAAGTCACGTCACTTACGAATCGGTATTCTGAGAGTCACGTGATGTGACTCTAGGTGAGGTGACTATGAATTTGTGTTTGAATGGCAACACCTGAACGTTTGAAATTTACCATATCATTGAAATTTTTCAACGCTTGAAATTTACCACGTCCATAGCACACTGACATCGACCGGTTCTTATTCGATCACCGAAGTTAAGCAGTGTTGGGGGTGGTCAGTACTTAGATGGGGGACGACTTGGGAACACCGCATTTCGTTGGCGCGCACAAACTTTCCATCCCTTAATATCAAAAAGTACGGCTTACTTTGAAGAGGGAGCAGCTCAAATGGAAAGTAAGGAAAGTCGAACGCAAACAGGAAATTTCCAGGGATAAGCAAATGATTAGTGAAATAAAATAAGGACAGTATTTACAAGTGTACCAGGTATACTTAAACTTGCTACAAGATTATAAATATAGTGATTAGGAAAAAGTATTGGTGAGTATTAGAAGTGGTTTTCATGTGTTCGCTGTGCTGTTTCAGGCTTTGTGGATGACTCTCCATCAGTTCAATAAGGCATTCGAATTGTCGCTTGTCTTCCCAATAAGAAAATCGATCGAAAATTGAAATTATTGACACTTTATCCGTCAGGAATAAGCTTTGTATGTTTTTCTCCATTGTTAAAATTTTTGCTCGAAAGAATGACGTGGTAATGGTGACTTGTAAAAAATTACCTCCACGATTAACTCAGTACCAGCCTTTACTTTTTAAGGCTGGTACTTTGGTGGTCAATTTTCGATCGGTTTTCTTATTGGAAAGACATTTGCACAATTCAATTTTCAAATTCAAACACCAAATGTCACTTTTTAGCTCGAAAGAATGAGCTGCGCATACTAAATTGGCGTGAAATGATTGTAGATATGTGTCAATGCCATCTGCGTTTTCAAAGCGATAGCAACAAAAAAAAAAACCAAAACCCCCCAAAAATTAACACACAACAACAAAATCACAAACATACGAGCCAAAAATTTATCAGAAAACGGCTAACGGCTATGGCGAACACGTAGTCGAGTTTAACTGCATTATTCATATAAAAATATATAAATTATCTTCAAAATAAGATTTTTTTACTTTTTTTCATGATTCACGATCCAAACTTCGTCAAAATCCTTCTTTTTTTTTAAATATCAATTTATATCACTTCTGACCACAGTCACTTGATATTATCAAGTGACTGAAAATCTCCCTTCATGTGACGATCGTCACTTTATGTGACTCTCGGAATAGCCGCCAGAACGAAAATGTCACTTGAGATGAGATGAAGTCACTTCACGTGACTCTCAGAATACAAACTCAAGAGAGCCACTTCATTCGTCACTTGAGGTGACTCTCAGAATAGGGCCCATTATCTAATGCTACCAAAACATTGCAGCAAACAGCAATCGTTGATTGGGGATGTTCCCGCTACCTCAGTAGACAAGGGAAAAGTTGTTGATGACGCGGCCCTTTCGAAGTACTGTCGATGCTCTGACAAAAACAATAACAAGGAGCATTGGACAGCCAACTTTGAAGGGACAAGTGGCGCGATGGAGGTTCAGGATGCTCTACAAATTTCCAAACGATCTGAAAGTTTGTATGGTGTGAATTAAGTCTGCATACTGTTGCAAGCACGCCAAACGAACCGTATGACATTGTGGCGGCGCCAGAAAAGTTTAGAAAAGGCGAGAAATACTCGACATTTATCTCATATATGTATTTCAAATAACAATCTACAGACAAAGACGCAATAGAGCCCTCTAGAAAGCAAAAGCGGAACATTCCAGAGCCCCAAACCATGAATCAGATCTCGCATGGTAACGGAAATTACCAATAGTAGGCGTGTTTTTTGCTCCTCTATCCAGCAGAGAATAGAGTATATGCATTTGAAACAACAAGACTCCGGTACCAGTGAGTTCACTAGTACATAAATTATATTCCTCAAAGGTAGTTCACGTTCTGAACTGTTTGTTGTTTGTTTGTTTGTTTTTAATAATTGTATTGTCTTCTCGAGTATTTTTTTGCATAATTTTGTGTGTTTTTCTTCAGTTTTCGACCTCTGCTACCAACTATTCGCCCTCTGGTGGTAGAATTTCCCGGCTGTGGTGCATCATGTCGAGTTTACTCCTGTTTTGTGTACAGCAACCTATGTCAGTCTTACCGAATGCACTGCTGTTTTATACTAGATCGTTGTTTTTGCGGCATAGTCCTATTCTGTTCTGTATCGGAGCAAAAAAAAAAACGCAACCAGTCTTTTCGAAGCCAGTTTGAGAATCTTCGAGAACCCAAGACACAGTTCTAGAAAGGCCTAGATGTAGGCAATAATAATTAATCTCACCGGAACAGGTATAAATATCGCCGCGAGAAGTCTTCGGAGTTAGTTAGTAGCGAAAGTTGGTACAACGCGAAAGTTAATAGACAACGTATACAGCGAAAAGGCTGTTACTGTGAAAAGCGATACAGAGAATTTAGTGTATCCGGGCGCGTTTACTTAAAAGCGATAAAGTGTGAAAGTTTAACGCGAAATCATAATAGTGCGATCAGTAAAGTGTACGGAATTTAGTGGTATAATTATTTGTGTTAATAAAAGAATAATTAGTATGGTAATAGAAGACTGTTTTATTTCACGAATGTGAAGAATATCGAATCCACGAAAGGTGTTTTAACGGTAAAACACAACAATACCTATCTATTTACTATCGTATTACGACACTTTTACTAGTTTTATTTATTCTAGATACACTACGTTCCAGAGAGATAGCGATTGAAAAGCGATCAAATCAATCGTCCACTAAAATGTTTACCCTGATGCACAGGTGTCAAAGTTAGAGTGTGTAGGACACGTGCAGAAAAGAAAGGGTGTAAATACAAATCAAATCATATTTCTTTGAATGCATTTTTCAATCAATATTATGAAGGTTCTAGGTTGAAAGCACTGAAGCTGCGGATGGATAAACAAAAGTTGAGCGACGAAAGCTGCTAGGAAGAAAAGGACGCCTAACAGGGCCAAACATTTTACTTATACGAAAATATTATGGAAAGGCAATACGAGAAAACACAAACAGCCTGCTCAAAATGAAACAAGCTGTGTGGGCACAGTTTTTTCATATGGGATAGACCGACAATCAACCAAACCATGGACTATGTGACATTCACTGTCATTCCCATAAATTTTTATATCTATGTTTTTTAGGTGAAAACACATGGTGCAAGTATAATAAAGTTGTAATATATAAAACACAGCACTTGTACAGACATTCAAAGCATTTTCATCTTCCGCCTGCCATCATGGCCACTATTAAACCTATATTTCCGGACTTTGCCCACCCAGCATTGTTGAAAAAATGCTTACATGGGGGAAGTTAAAACCCAAATGAAAGTTTCAACAATATTAGGTCTGTTTCCGTACTTCAGCAAACTGCAGCAGTAACAGAATTTGGCAGCTGGCTTCTTTTTGTTGCAAAATTTGGCTTGTATTTGGCTTGCAGCAAAAGTACGAAAACGACTTGCTACGAATCTATTTTAATATATTATAATAGATTCAAGTACGGGAACAGACCTATTGTGTGGGCACGAATACCAAAAAATATTTTTGTAACCTTGTCTACTCTGGAATTTGGCCTTTTTGATGCTGTCTCATGTTTTAACGATGGGAATATTGCAAGGTAACAGTGTGGTATAATTTGGCATCAGAGCAATATTTTATAATATATTTTTTTCTGCTGTGTAGATGTCAGGTGTTCAATGAATTGTAGGTGCATTTTGTGCCGAGGCGCTAAAAGCGTTTGACTTGAAGAGAGTCAAAAGATCAAATCGTATGATGAAGGCGTTGGCAAAAAATCACGTCAAAAAAAGTGTAGCTAGACAGAGATTGGAGCATAAGTATAAGGAAGAAGAAAAAGCTACACGAGGGCCATCTTATGCCAGCGGAAATTATTTAAAAAATATATACATGTTATATAAAACATTAAATATATATACATAATTAATCAAATGTTAATAAACTTAATAAAATGTTGATTGATCATATTTGTACTATTTTTTATGACATACCTTACCAAAATAACGAAAGAACGATGCCATCACATCAAAAAACCATAATTCCTCTAATCGCTTCAAACGCTTTAGATTATAAATTAAATACTTTTAATTGAAATTTTGAAACGGGACAGGTTGCAACATGTGCAGAAAAGGTAGAATTTATTAAGTCCGTAAATCGTTTTTTGATACTTTTGATTATTTTCAAGTAGGTAGCCCCCATTAAGTGCTCTTGTGCAAATGTGTCGTTCAACAAGTCTGTCCAGGCTCACACAAATAAATATCGAAACTAAATACATTTTTGTTCAGATTTAGACACTTCAAATTTATTATATCTTTCGGTTACTTAAATTCCCAAAATTTGAATTGTCATATCTCCCCGGTTTAGGTGTAAGGACTACCTTAATCTGTCGCCAAGGTAACGGAACATACCCTGTGGCTAGATGCCCAAACAAATCTATTAAGTTTGCCTCTAGGTGGTCAATTCCCTCTCTTAGTATAATCGGATGGCTGCCATCCAGGCCCGGCGATTTGAGATTTTCAAGGAACATGGTTGCATTCCTGACTTTTTTCCTTTTGACCCCTGATTTGGCTTTGTACCAGCATTTGCTTTGCTACTCATGCGAAGAGCAGGATATTTGATCAAAAGCACCTTCCGGGCATTTTAGAGTGTCCAACTTAGTTGATTGGTCCTTCTTCAGAAGTGAGTCCACAGATCTGGCAGCTTCGAATCCACCGGGTCCTGCACAAGTGCAATAAAAGTGAAAGCTTGAAGTTTTGCAAATTTTCCATTAAAAAAATAACATACGAAGCGCTGGAATGCTGCAAGTTGATTTGAACAAATTATATACATTTAGGCAGATAAATGTCCAGAAATGATGTCTGCGGACCTCTTTACGGGGACCCTTAGACAAAAGGTCTGTTCGCGTACTGCAGCAGTAACAGATTTTTGCAGCAGGCTTCTTTTTGTTGCAAAATTTGGCTTGCAGTAAGAGTACAAAAACGACTTGTTGCGAATCTATTTTAATATATTATAATAGATTCGAGTACGCGAACAGACCTTAAGTCCGCGTGACTTCAGTGAAATAAACTCTATAGGAGAGAAGCACCACCGGATCTTTACGGTTTTCTCTGGAGACGTATCCATAGATAGTCACAGAGAATATATGCTTCCCATTAAATTAAAAAGCATGCAAGAAAGTAGCTCAGCATCACTCGGTATGTGTTTTAATTTAAATAATATCGCTGCATCGGGCATTTTAATAATGTCGCTGTTGGGTGTTATATTCTGATGCCGTGCTCGTCAATTCATCAATTTTAGTTTGTATGCCATAAATGTATCATGATTACATTTGTACTTCCATACTAAATAGCAAGGACTGTTCCGAAACTTATTATAATTTTGAAAAATATGGACAGCTCAGAAAATACATATATAGATAACACCAAGAAAGCATATTAGAAAGATTTAGAAAAAATTAATTAGGACATGTACGAGAGTATTTGATAATGAGGAAAATGAACTAGCGAAAGGTAGCCTAGAAACTTGTTGCAAGTAACTATACATTATTTTGTTATAAAACATATAGGATTTCAGAACTGTTGAAACAATTCATGTGTAATTCAACTATCTGTTATTGAATGTAAGTTATTATGGCTCAAATTTCGTGTTAGTGAAATTCAGGGATATTCTATTGTTTGAGAACATAAATTCACCTTTACTTTTCCTTCGAATTAAAGCGTACGTCCACTGGTGAGACACAACCTATCACAGCAAATTAATTTTCGAGTCAATTCGAGTTTATTTTCCCAAAGAAATCTGACATTTCTTCTGTTTGTCATTACTGCATTATCATCATTTTTTCGAATATGGCAGCACCACTGGAAGCCTTTCAATCGTCCATTCCAAGCCGGCTTTCGACCAGTTCGACCGCTCTTTTCGACTAGCTAGCTACGTTTGCCGACTTCACGCGCCATCTTTTCGCGTATCGATTCTTTCCGATCTGTGGCGGTGTGACCGAATTTTTGTGTGTTCTGCGTGAAAACAAAGTGAACCGATTAGAACGCAACAACGCGATTCAAAGTTGTAAAGAAATTAACGTTTCCAGCCTTTTGTACATTTCGAATATAGTTTTGGTGGACAGCAGGTAAAGTGTGATGTGTAATTTGAATGGAAATTGTCCACGCCGGAGCCGCCATGTTAAAAGTGCTAGAGCCGGCTAAAATTTGCACTGGCGGCTTGCTGCGAAAAAAATGGTTTGTGTGACTAAGTTTTGTTTTGTTGATTGCAGGTGGTGTTGAATTGATTGGGAGTAGTAAATATACTAGTCGATATGGAATTTGACGAAAGCAAGAACGGAAATCAGGAAGATTCACAGAATTCCGGGGGCACCAACAATCAGGGCAATCGGGAACGTGAAAGAGACCGTCGGGGACGCGGCGAGCGTGGAACTCGTTTCTCTGATGCGAACGACGGTGGTGACCGAAGTCGCGAACGTCGCAATTGCCGTATTTACGTCTCCAACATTCCGTACGACTACCGATGGCAGGATCTGAAGGATTTGTTCCGTCGGGTTGTTGGCAGCGTGGAGTACGTAGAACTTTTCCAAGATGAGATGGGCAAAGCACGTGGCTGTGGTATCGTTGAGTTCAAGGATCCCGAGAACGTGCAGAAAGCATTGGAGAAGATGAACCGCTATGAGATCAATGGACGTGAAATTGTCGTTAAGGAAGATCATGGCGAGAACCGTGACCAGTATGGACGCATCGTGCGTGACGGAGGAGGAGGAGGAGGACTCGGAGGACTCGGTGGTGGAAACCGTGGAGGCGGCGGCGGTGGTGGATTTAGACGTGACCGCGACGACGAAAGAATGTTAGTAGAAAGAACATATTCAGTTTTATTTTCAGGGACAAGGAACAGTTTCGAATGATATTTATTTTGAGACAAGACTACGTGTGCGTTGAGTATCCAAGGTGACGAGTTTTGGTTATTTTAGTGGTCTTAGCTTATCAGTTCGACTCAAGCGGGGTACGGGTTGATGTCAGTTTTTCAAAGATTGGATCTTTTCATGAGTCATGTGTCCTTAGCAGGGAAGCAATTTGTTTCTAGTCCTCCGATCGGTGTTATTGGGCTACCCTATTACCATCCTATACTGAGCAGAATTCTAGCGCGACTTGCATGAACTATGATTCCTACAATAATTTTCTGGCTATTTTCTCGATGGATATACATTCAAATTTGAATGTGGTTGCAGTAATACATGTGCAGGGCGGTCACTCAAGTACAGTTCCCTCTGATATTGCTCATGGAATGTTTCAAAAGGAACTTTCCCTTCGAACCTACGATCTATTCCAGTTTATTTTATTCGTTTCGCTTGCATTTGGGCGTCTGAGTTGAATCCAGTGAGGGGCATATCTTGAATAACGTGTATCCCGCTACGACCCTTTACTTCCTTCAAATACTTATGATTTCTCCATATTCTCCAAATTTGATGCGCTAGCTGTGCATTTTATTGGCTCTTAATATTCTCCTTGTACTTCTGTGCAGGGAGCCTGGATAGCCGAGGCAGATTGTCACGATCTGTCCGTTTCATTTTGTTTCTGCAAGAATCCGTAAGACAAGTCTATAGTGATAAACAGCTGTCCTTGAGAATTACCACTCGTTACAAACTGTCTCGCACCTTGCAAAAAAATATGTAATTTATACAACGGTTGTTTTGGTTTTTGTTTATGATTTTTCTTCGTTCGTTCTTTCTCTCTAGATCTGGTCGCGGAATGGGTGGCAGCGTTGGTGTCGGTGGCATGATGGGCCCCAATGATTTCGATATGCCATATAATACATATGGTCTTAGTACCTCGTTCTTGGAGAGTCTCGGCATTGATGGACCTTTGCATAATAAAGTTTTTGTTGCTAATGTGAGTATTTGCATCTTCAAATTCTACTATTCTTGCGTAAATTAGATAATATGTATTTGTGTTTCTGTTGTGATATGCTGATACCGATGCGTTTACGAATTTCGACAATTTTGCATTGGATCTAAGCTTGCAACGTTTTGTAGATTATAAGATTGTGCATTGGGCTTGGTAATTTGGTTCTAAGACAGTAGTGTGCAAGAAGTATGAATCGGGTCGTTGGCTATTTAAATGGTATGGATTTAGAGGACATTGATTTCTGCGGGTCTGTTCACATCATGTAATGCTCGTTATGCTATTAAGTCGTCAAGAAGGATAAGTAATGTCGCTTAAATAGTACTAGCCCTTGAATAAATTTGTGGCAGGTCAAATGTATAAGTTTGCGTTGCACTTTCAAAATATTTGAAGTGTACACTGGATATTTCCGAGTGCAATGTTGATTTTGTTTCTACAACTAATGAATTCTACCTATTTTTAGTTGGAGTATACCATGTCGGCATGCTTTTCTTATGCTAGCTGCAGGGTTATATACGTTTAAAGGTCTATTTTTCTTAATTTTCTTGAGCTTAAATCACACGGAACTTGAACGGACAATATTAGACTTTTGAAATCGTACCATTACGTATCCTAAATTTTATTAAGCTAGTTTTAAAGGCAAGAATCGCTATTACTATTCGATATAACTTTAAAAGAATACTTCCATAACCAAAAATCACAAATGTAACTATACTGCACAAAAATAAAGTCTTTATGAGTGTAAGTTGCTTATATTAGTTGTATCCTTTAAAATTCGGGGCTTCAAGAGTATTTTTGGTTCTTTGCATAGTTAATTTCAACATAAAACGAATTACTAACATGGTGATTGTGGTGGAATGGATTTCGATTTCGAGTAGACTACTCGTAAAATATTTGCATAACGGTTATGGCTATTCGTACTGAGCATCTACAAATTTTAAGCCTAGCATCAATTTATAGTTATTGTAATTATTTATTTACATTCTTTGGTAACGCTGTCATTTTCGTAGCACAAATTAAATTAGTTAAACTGGGCATAAAGCAGCCAGTTTTAAAATATGGGATTTTCAGAGAAGGCCATAAGTCCTAGCTACAGTATACAAAATCCGCATTCAGACATTCAAAAAAAAAAAGAAACGAATTAACGCTGAAACCGTTAGATAAGTAGGTATGACCGATTCGTAGGGAACTATAAACACCATTTGTCTGAAACAATATTTACCGAAATAATCCCCATTTTCCCTCACACAGAATTTTCAGTTTTGTGCAACGCAAGATTCATATTCGTGCACTGCTAAGGTCTGGAATAACACACCAAGTGATGAGTTTACCGTTCGTTTTCTTTGTTTTTGGTTCTCTGTAAATGAAGAATGTGCTGTAAAATACTAACCATTTTTATTAGTCGTGATAACAAATTTGTCCGGTCCAGACGCTAGGTTTTGCACAACGTTTTATCTGCGCAATCAAAACGTTGCAAAAATAAAGAGCGTCCAGATTATGCAAATCTGTATTTATTTTAGCGCAGTTTTAGTGGCGTCATCATGGAAGAAGTACTACTCTGGTCAATTTTTGCATGTTGTCTCGTGAAGGAAAAGAAACAAATGGAACATCTCCAAAGAACTCGGCGTTCACAGTGGTCGAGGAAATGGCTTCTAAAAAGACAGCACTTTTCTCACATTAAATTACTGCGTGAATTAAGTGATGAACCTTATGATTGGCGGAACTACTCCCAGCAAACGTGCGTTCAGCACTTTCGCATACAGTTGTATAAAACTTTTCCATGTGCTGATACATTTTCTAATGAGTATTTATCTTTTCTATTTCTCAATGATTATACATGCTGCTGTACTACTGCTAAACTCCTGAACAGGCTGTCTAGTGGTTGTAGTTTTCCGACACGTTGATGAATCTCTTATATATTTACGGTTCCCAATTTACAATGAATATAAAGTACTGCTGCACTACTGCCAAACTGGTGACCAGATGATGCAATTCAAATCGTTTTCCAAAAATCAAATCGATTTGCCCATACGTCAAGCGTCAGTCATCCTTCACAAGTGATACGTGAAATATTTTGAAATTTATAATTAAAACAGGTCTTTTTTGCTCTAATTAAAGATGACATGAATAAAAAGTAATGCAAATGTGATGACATGAATGCGAAGTAATGCAAATATACTATTGGTGACATTATAGCTGGGCAGCCATATCAATGTCCAGCTATACTGCTTCTAAGGCAGTAGTACAGCAGTACATTTTACGTGCTGCTGTTTCACCACTTCAGTAGTAGTATAGCAGTGCTTTTGCACTCCTTGTATTCCTATCGTTGTCTTTTTCCTATTTGTAGGATGGAAACGATCAACCATGAAACAAAACATATTACATGTACGCGGGTAATATGAAGTAAATAGGTGAATTTTGGGGTAAAATCCTATCTCTAGCACTAAAAGCACTCACGGGTTTACTCACAACTTCTGCAGCACTTTAGAAGTAGTGCTGTGTTTGCTGGGCTTGAGAATAGACATAGACACATACATTCATTTATTGGAATTAGTGAAACCATATATCACAAAAGAAAATACTTGTATGTGTAAAATACTTTCATACAAGGCAATAAACTCAGTCAGAAATTCCCGTGAACATTGTCGAGGGTTTGTCATTTGCTAAAAATGAATAAAAAACGTAGCTAATCGTCCACACGTAACGATTTGTCGGCATAATTCACGGATAACTATGCCTAACCACCTCAGTTATCGCTGCAACTGTACCGTCTCCGTGCAGTTATCAAAATTGCACAGTTTTCCTATCCACACGCAATGTTTTATCTGCAACGTTTAAGACTGTGCAGATAAAACGTTGTACAAAACGTAGCGTCTGGACCGGGCATAAGTTTCAAAATGAATCGAAAATTATCTGAGTTGTCGAATGAGGAAAGAAGACTTGTTATATCCTTGTGATTTCTGGAAAGGACACATTCTACAATACAAAAGGTGGTTGAAACGCATAAGAAAGAACTTAGAATAGAAAAACATCCGAAAAAGAAAAATCGATCTATTTTAACGAGACGACATAGTTTCTTTATCCTGCGTCAGATGAGACTGGATCAAACTGTAAGAGGACCAGAACTATCTCGACTGTTGAAAGCACATTTTGGCGTAAATGTTGCCCCACAAACTGCTCTAAATATGAACCATAAACAAGGACTACGAAAAAAAAAAAAAAAAAAAAACTACCAGCATAGGGATATGGGTTTTTTTTCCGACGAATTGAAAATCAACACCAAATATCAGGACGGGCGCGTTCAGATTTGGCAGGAAAGAAATATAGGCCTTCACAGAAACAACCTGTTATTTACATTTGTGGTCGGCGGAGTCTCTATGATTAGTTGGGGGTGTTTTTCCACTGCCGGGCTCGCGGATTTGCTTTTCAATCATAGATTGTGCGAAATACATTAATATTTTGAGAAACAATTTACATAGGAGTGCAGGAAAACTGGGTTTGCAGGGTCTTGGACAGAATAACGACTCCAAGCATTCCACTTTTATTACCAGGTTGTGGATCCTGTATAACTGTCCACAATACTTGAAAACTCCTCCTCAACGCCCAAATCTCAATTTCAGATAAAACTTCAGAAAGATCCGATATGAAAATATTAATCGCATTTTTTTGCACCTCTATCCAGTACAGAACAGAACAGACGCATTGGAAACAACAACAATCCTGTCCCAGTGAATTCACTAGTACAGCAATTCTGTTCTGCAGAGGTAGTTTACGTGCTGAACTATAAAATGTGCTGATAGAAAACAGAAAAGCTCATGAATAGTTGCCTGTTTTTTTTGTTGTGAGGTGGCTTTGGATTTCTCAAGGCTATGTTGAATGTTTTAGTAGTTAGGAAATCAGAAAAAGCCCTCATAATGTGTAGAAAGTGAAAAGAAGTAATTTTCTGTTAATTATTTTTTTTATTTTCTATCGATTGTGGTAGTGAATACTCGTTATTGAAAGTGAAAGGTCTAATTTATTCACCAAGTTGAAAGGTATAATTTATTCATCTCATTGTTTGAGGAATAAATTAAAACTTTATGCTCATAAATCGAAACAGATTATGCTTAATTCTACGAAAAATACATAAACATATTTGTACCAAAATATGCAAACCAAACGAATCGTCATTGTTAAATTTTGGCAATTTGTGACTGCTAAAAACTATTCCGAACACATCAAGCTAATGATAAAACAAATGATTACAAAATAGTGAAGAGTACTTGGACGTAATTGCTCAATAATTTGGTGCAACATTTCCCGGTTTGAGACCGAAACCGTGGAAAATAATTATTCATGTTTTTTGCCGCGTACTTTTGGAAAAATTTATTAAAAGAGACAAGGTAAAGGATCATCTCATATATTTATTTTCAAAAGAATATAGATGTTCTCACTAAGAAACCAAATAAAAAATGCGATTTTGGGCTACAATTGATTTATAAGGTCCAACCAGTGATGAGTCTGCGTCCGTACGTGCGCATATGCGCCGAGGTAAACCACGCAAAGCATATGTTGCACCCAAACATAACTTTCCGAATAGCCAGAAAAGTGGCATGCTCATTAAGCAACCTTTTGCTCAATCCATGTTAATTATTCCCGGGAAGCCCTTACTTTCAAAAGCTAGTTTTATTGATTGAGACGAGATATGCGTCTCTGATTTCTTCCTATTCTGTACTGATATTTATTCTTATTGCCGTCCTTATTTTATGATCTCTAAGCGGGTTTTCAACAGCATTACAGGGGGTGCTGTTTTATTTCACTAATTTATTAAGATATATGCTCATAACCACACCATAATAATTAAGGGTATTATTTGACATGCAATCCACACCACTCAAATATTTTAAGAGGTTACGATTCAGGAACTTCAGCTTTAACTTTATTCCAGCCATTTTCAATCGCATCTTGTAGGCAAAGTTTTCTGGGTCTGCCTGGGGAGACCGTTTACATATATTTTTCGATTAGAGCAAAATACGCTTACCTAAATTTACCAGTGTATAACTGAACTTACTGAGTGATTGTGGAAAGAAAGCCAAGCCATATGTCGAATAACTAAACGTATTTTTATTTAGAATTACAATATTTTCATTCAAAAGAATCATTTACTCGTGCTTGAGAGGGATGTACTCATTTGTGTCGAAATCAGCACGTTTTCTTGCAGCTTTTGTGAGGAGACTGACAGTCGTCCCAAGCGATCTATCAGCCTAACTACTTCCTAAAATAGGACTTTTGTCCGAGACATTAAAGCTCCACAAACATTGGTAAGGGAAAACAAGTGTATACTAGGTGGGGTGAAAAGTAATCTCCTTGGCGAAAGAAAAAAATGTTTTTAAAATTTTTTTTTTATTTTATTCAGTGTAGTCCACTTTTAGGTCGATACACTTATTCCAGCGATTTTCCAACTTTTTGATCCCGTCCGAAAAGTAATTTTCAGGAAGGTCTGCAAAATACTCCGCGGCGTCGATGATCTCGCACTAGCTGAATTTTTTATTGATGAGCCATCTTTTGAGGTTTGAGAACAGATAATATTCCGAGGGAGCCAAATCGAGTGAATAAGGTGGATATGTAGCAATTCGAGCCCTATATCGTTGATTTTAGCCATTGTTGCGATCTCTTGTCTTGTAAAAAGAAATTTTTTTTCGTTTCATGTGAGGCCGTTTCGCAGCAATTTCGGCCTTCAATCGCTCCAATAATGCGCAGTAATACTCGCTGTTGGTGGATTTTCTTTTTTCGAGGTAGTCCACGAAGAGTATGCCATGACAATATTAGAAAATCGACGCCATGACCTTTCCAACCCATTGAGCCTCTCTCGGCCGCTTCGGAGCACTCGTGCCGGCTCCAGTCCATTGCCGGGCACTCATTCTGTTCTCTGGCGTGTAGTAGTGGATCCAGGTTTCATCAACAGTCACCGGTCGGCACCAAAAGTCCACTCGATTCCGCATCAACGTGGCCAAACACGCTTCCGAAGTGCGCTCGCGTTCGTGTTTGACTCTTCACCTTCTTTGTCAATGATGCTGAGCAACTGGCAAATTCAATTTATAGTTTATAGCTTTATCAATATTTTTAGGCTTGGCAATTTCAATTGTATTCAGCAATGATATCGATGTGTACTAGCCATAGATCCAAATGCATATTCTCCTATTTTGTGAAAGGGAATGGCCTCACCAGGTTTCATCACCCGAATTAACGTAAGATGCTTTAATGTCTGTTCCTGGCACTACCTAAAGTTTCCTGTTCCATTTTCCTACAAGTCTGAAATGGGAAAGACACTATTATTATCCCACGTCATATGAACGCACGTTAAAAATGGGACAATTTTTAAAAATAATTATACATGGGTCTTGAATGTTTTGCGATACTTGTCCTGACGTCGTTGCCATCAATGTAGGAATGTAGTTCAGGAATTCCTCCCAAAACTTCTACTCAGCTTCTCCTAAAACTTCTGCAATCACATCAACTTTTCCTTTATTTCGGAAAGATGTGTTTCATAAATTCGGGTACATTGCATAAATTCACACTATTTTATTATTTTAAAAGTTTTTAAAGCATCACATCATTCATTATGTACGAAAATCATTTTCAGTTTTTTTTTGAGGTTTTTTTTTAGGCAGTCTCAGAGTTTTGATTTGATTCTAAAGCTTTATCGATTCTAGCACACCATCTTTAACAAAAAAGCAAGGATAAATTATCAAACAAAAATATTGAATTTATAATAAAGCTCATAAGCAGTCCTGAACCTTACAATGCCAAGATCCTATGATTTCAATTTTGTCGCTCAAATGTGATCGGCGCCATGTCGGTAATTCATAGAAAGCGTTTATGCGCACTGGGTTTGGACGACATTTCATTTTACTCACGCACGAATTCAATGGGAAAAGCTGAGCACTTGCCGTTTCATAAAATACACCTGCACAACAGTTCTGACGAACCGCCCGTTTGGGCAAATTTTATAATAACAAATCATCCTAAAAACAAGCCGCGTGTTTGCACCTCTATCGAAAGATAGTTAGGCTAATAGCTAGTTAAGCTGGGGAAGGATTGTTGTCTTCAATACTACTATCCTAATCAGCTGTCGATAAAAGCACAAAAAATGTTATTCCAATTGAATTCTATTTCAAGCTTAATTCAGGAACTTGGCCAATATTTGATAAGAAATAATTCATAAATATTATACTGCCCTACTAAGCGCAAAAGCGGTATCTCAAAAAAAATCGAAAAATTGATTTTTATAATATTAGGAAGCTTAAAACAATTCGCATCTAAGATTTTTAATGGTATCTTATTTAAAACATATGGAAAACACCTTAAGAAAATTTTCTAAATCTGAGTACCCGATGTATCCAAGAGCGGAAGACCGCTCACCGAAAAAAGTGGAGTAAAGAGAATCCTCCACCAGCTCCAAACGAACCCAGTTCCTCGTTGCCTATCTCAATTTTACCTTAAATCACTAAGGAAATTAGAGGTACATCAATATTACTACTTTTACAAAACTTCAATTATCTCGAAACTCGCTTTCATTGAGATACCGCTTTTGCGCTTAGTAGGGCAGTATAGTTCCCATGCAATTTCTTAAATATAGATGGCGCATTCAGTCATAGATTTCCAAAAATAAAAGAACATGGACTGAACGCCTAGTAATTAAATAAAAATGATTAGTCTTGCGATTTCACAGCAATAATTTTTCAATTCGTTTTCACAGTTGGACTACAAAGTTGATTCGAAAAAGTTGAAACAAGTTTTCAAACTGGCCGGTAAAATACAGAGTGTCGATCTCTCAGTGGACAAAGAAGGAAACAGCCGTGGTTTCGCTGTTATCGAATATGACCATCCGGTGGAGGCAGTCCAAGCCATTTCTATGTTCGATCGCCAAATGCTCTTCGATCGTCGTATGACCGTTCGTTTGGATCGAATCCCCGACAAGGGCGAGAGCGTTAAATTGCCCGAAGGTCTTGGCGGTATTGGTATTGGTCTCGGGCCGAACGGTGAGCCACTTCGTGATGTTGCTCGCAATCTTCCAAACATGGGCGGTGGCTGCCAGTCGGGCCCTGCTGTGGGCGGTGGCGGAGGACTGGGAGGTGGTAGTTTGAATTCTGGCGCCGCATTAACTCTCGCCAATACTTTGGACAACTTGTTGAATCAGAATAGCGCTCCAGTTCCCGTCGCTCCACCCCTAAACGGCCCGTCCGCTGCTAACTTGCTCAGTCAGTCGGGCGTTTTGAACAGCACGAATTTGACCGCTTTGAGCAATGCAATTGCTTCGAATCCACTATTGTCGAGCAGCCTCTCTAATTTGGGCTTGAATTTGGGAAGTGGAGGTGGTTCAGGTGCTGCCGCCCCAACTGTTGATTCCGGAAACATCGCACCATCTTCCAACAACTACAATACCGGAAGCGGCTTTAATTCAGGGTATGCCAGCAGCGGATATAATACGGGCTCTGGACGACCGGACTTTGATCCTTCCGTACGCAGCTACAATACACAGTCACAATCGAACTCGGACTACGGAAGTGGCGGAAATATGCCTCTATTCGGATCACAAAATCAAGCTCTGGGCGGTGGAAATATGGGCGGTGGTAATATGGGCGGTGGTAATATGGGCGGAGGAAATATGGGCGGAGGACAGTTGGGAGGTAATCAGCTTTCTGGCGGCGGAAATCCTGGCCGCAAATCGGACACAATTGTCATTAAAAATGTAAGTAGATTTGAATTTTAAATATGTTGATAGTTAAAGAGTGATTGCTATGGATTATTATAGATTCCATTGAGCTGCACGTGGCAGACACTACGTGATAAATTCCGTGACATCGGAGAAGTGAAGTTTGCTGAAATCCGCGGAAATGATCTTGGAGTTGTGCGATTCTTTAAGGAAAAAGACGCTGAACTGGCTATCAGTAAGTACTTTTAAGTATAATAAAAAATCCCTTAAAAATCCATATTTTTTTATAATTTTAATAAAAAATTAGAAAAAAAGTAGATAAAAATCTATATCTCTCGATTTAACAAATCCTGCGTTTTCTTTCAGAATTAATGGACGGGTCGCGAATGGAAGGACGTGTTGTCAGCGTGAACTTCTTTTAATTTTACTTTATAGTAAAGTCATCTACTTTTTACGAATCATCTTTCATTTGAAATAAACGATAATAAGACAGGATATATTGCCAAACAATAGACCACAAAGAAGAAGAACATCGATTTGAATATCATTTAAAACCGAATTACAGAAAAAAAATCAGTGTCGGATTCCAAGACTCGTCCTATGGGGACCTCATCTTTGAGGAAATCTGTATATTTAAATATCTTAGGAAAAATTGTTGATACAACAAATCTTTCGGCAATTTTCGTTAGTAGGATCTACAAGTATGAAACCTCCATCAACAATCTTTGAATCTGACAATGATCTACATTCAAAACAAACGAATGTCGTATATGTGCTTCTCTCCAAAAATTTAACACAATTTTATTGTATGTAGTAACTTAACTGTGTTAACTCTAAGCTACATACCATCGAAAGCAGAATATGTCAATCTTTTGGCGAATTGTCCGTGACCAGGAGAAATAGTTTTATTTTCACATTCAACAACAGTACTATCTATCCAACTATTTTTTTTTTATTTTTACACTAGGAAGTTATAATGTAGTTTTATCGTATCTAATGACGGTGATCATGATGATTTATGAAGTCTTCAATAAGTTTTATTGTAATAATTTTTCAACGCTAGATACTTCTCGATTCTAACAAGAAAGATAATTAATCACTAGATGATGTGAATTTACTGATTAATACATGTATTTCAATTTTATTTCTCACCACTTGCAAAACAATTTATTTGATCGAATTGAAAATACGAAAATTGATGTTTACTATCGTTTAAAGTATGCTTGGTAATTACGAAATCGGATTTTTGGCGTCTGAAAACTGAATAGAAAAACTATTGAAAACGCGATTGTAGATTGTGGCTCGTATTCGATTTAGAAAAGAAAAACTAAATAGCATACAAGTTTTCGAAATGATCTAGGTTAAGTAACTTTGTGTTTAAAACATTATGAATAAAACCATAATATAATCCAATAGTATTAAAGCGGTGTTTGTTTAATTCTGTCCACTTAGTAAAAAAAAAGTATGCTCGATCTCTGTTAATAAAGTGTATAGGATGTAATAAAATGTGCAGGCTATAGATTAGGAGTTCGCAAATTTAGCAATAGTAACGCAGGTTCTCAGAATGAAACTTGAATTCTCACTACGTTTTGTTGTCAGTGTTTGTTTCCCAAAACAGGGATAGTGTTTCAAATATTAGCTAAGCTCTTTTTTTCTTTAAATTTTCTGGACTTTATGACATTTCAACGCGCGCATTTAAACCCTGGCTAAACTGCCAAACTATATGAATTATAACATTCGCGTGGAATGTGTGCATATGCATGGAAAATTGTAGACATTCACTACAAAATCAGAAAGGAACTCGAACAATCGTACTCGTCTCGATTATGATTTATGAGTTTTAAACCGCTGATTATTTAATAAAATTTTTAAGTAAAACTTAGTAATGGCTGGGCAATAGGGAATCCGCTATCCAAAGAAGCAAGGAATGTTTCAATTGATATTTAAAAAAAAAAAAAAAAACTGCAGTTCAATTTGGATACATGAGTGCAAGCTCTGTGGGACCTCTTTTAATGTGGTACGTTGGGATGTTACACACAAAATTTCCAGCCACGTTTATATATATGAGACAATTGCTCTTGTGTATAGCTAGATAAAATTTAGCTGCAGCTGCAGTGTGTGGACAGTTACCTACTGCTTTAGCAGCGTTCGACAAAGTTCAACGGAAATTATTATTTTTGCCTGAAAAATCTAAGCAGACTATCATCTTCGCCTGCAAGGCGTAACAACTCAAAGCAAACGTACGCTCCCACAGACAGCCTTTCTCATTTCTCCAACCTTACGCCATTTCTGTCAAGTCGTACTTGAGCGTTATAGGGTAATCTCTGAGTCTTTATAGTAGTCTGAGCCTTTATAGGGTAGTCTTTCTGTCATAAATCTTTCAGTCTACATCATTGATTCTGAACGGAACTACTTTGGGCGGTAGGGGGCGATGAGCGTGTTTTGGCAGTCGAATTTTGAAACTTCCAGAAAAGTTTATTAAATCGATTATCCGGTTTACAACCTTTGTACCAGTAATGAAATCGAACTTATGAATCGAACTTTTCTCACGCAATTCTAAGACCGTGATTTCTATGATGGGACGAATTTGTATTCTAGATAGGATTAGTTTGAAGAACTCGATGATACGATTCTTCCTCGATCTGAACCGGCACAGCGCATGCGTCAACTGTTATTAATCGCAATGCATGAGTTGACCGTCCTATCAATATGAATGTTTGATTTGACCTGTATTTCTTATGTTACTTTCCGTTTGCTTCCTTTCTGCACCCTCGAATTGCTCCCGCAGTTTCGATTTACTTCCATTTACTATTTGGCGTCAGCTAGATAAGTGCGCTTTTTAGTTGTTTATCGTAATGGTGATTTATGAATTTTGAGAAATATTTAAGTATATTTCCCTCATATTTTGCTGTCGCCAACTATGTCAATTATTAAAAAGAAGTATCGCCAATACAGTTCCACAAATACAGTCTGTTCAAAAAGTTCCGGAACTCGTTTCGACCCCGTTGTGTTAGTGGCGCTATCCGTCGGAAAATCACGGAAATGCGTAGACTACTGTAGTTTAGTGTAACGCTTCCATCCATTTCTGAAATCTTTTTTGTGGCGGTTGCCTCTAGTTTTGACTTGTTTAGGATTAGATTGCATTGAACCCTTTGGAGTGTCGTCAGTATTTCAGAGATAGAGAAGAGAGAGAACAGAGAATTTTGTTGAAGCAGCCGATATGGATGCAGATTTTTTATCGAACATCATTCCAGGCGATGAAACATGGTGTTTTCAGTATGACCCAACTACTAGAAGACAATCGTCAGAGTGGCGAGCTCCTGAAGAGGGTCATCCGACAAAAGACAATGCTCATCACATTCTCCGACGCGAAAAGAATCATTCAGCAAGAATTTTTTCCCGTAGGTCAGACTGTAACCGGAACATTCTATCTTGAAGTTCTGAAACGCTTGCTTGCAAGAATTCGTCATATCCGAAGAGAAATTTTCAAATCAGGTAACTGGTGTCTTCCCCACGATAATGAACCAGCCCATTCATGTACGTCAGTTTTTAGCGAAGCGAATGCTCACAGTCCTCGAACATCCCCCTCTTTCGCCAGACTTGGTTCCGGGGGACTTCTGGCCATTTCCAAAACTTAAAGCCGTCATTAAGGGTGGGTTTTTTTTAAGATGTGGAGACAGTTCAGTATAATGTGACCGCACATCCTTAATAGCATTTCGGCAAATGAATTTCTAAAAGTCTTTCAGGCCCTCTACGACCGTTTTCGCGAGTGTTTGAAGAGAGGAGGGATGCATGTAGAAAATAAAATCTTCCATAAAATTATTGAAGCACCTTAAGCGCTTTATTTCACACTAGTCCTGGAACTTAATGAACACACTGTGTGCTTGAAGTTTGGATCTGTTCCTTCGTTATCGTACTCGCACTTCGAAGGCTCCGCCTGTCTCAGTCTTATTAGCAATCTCATCAAAAGAAATGCAACATAGTTTGATAGCCTCTTATATCAAAATTAATTCCTAAATCAGGAAGAGCTCATACCATCGGCGAAGAGTTGATACTGGCAGCTGCGAACGAAGTATTAAAAATGGTTTTACATCATGCAGCTGCATCCAATATGGTAAAAAAGTTCCATTAAGCAATGATACAGTGCAAACTTTTGATATCTATCGAATTTTCTTTTCAGGTTGATGAATCAACCTTGTCAATTACTAGTGATGGTTCGCTGTTAGCGTACGTCCGGTTTGTGAATGAAAAATTATACAAGAAATGCTTTTTGCAAAAGCTTGACGGTAGGTACTAAGGGCGAACCTAGTTTTGATACTATCAAAGATTATTTTCATCATCATCATCGATGGTGTGACAGCCCAAGTCGGGCCTTGGCCTCCAGTAACGTCCGCCTCCAATCGTCTCGATCATGCGACCTGGTTCTCCAATTATTGAACCCCAGTATTGACCTGCTGCCTGCGTCTATCGTGTCTTCCCAACGTTTCCTCGGCTTACCAACTGGGCGCTTCCCTTGTGCTCTACCTTTCAACGTTCCTTTAGGTAGTCTATTGGCCTCCATCCTCTCGACGTGGCCAGCGCATTGTAATTTTCGTAATTTAATGCATGTGGAGACATCCAAGATTATTTTAGAGAGAAAAATATACATCTGGCGGATATTATGTCTATTGCCACCTATGGAGTTCCTGCAATGGTGGTTCACCATCGTGGGCTCAGCGCCCCAGGTACCAGGTATGTTAGCTGTTCACTGTGTGATTCAGAGGTAGCATTTAGCTGCAAAAAATCACAGCGATCGTTTGTATCAGTCATTACAACGTGTCATCACTGCTGTGATCGAAATTCGCAAAAATGCTCTCAATGATCGATTATTCGGGTAGTTGTATACGGACAAGCTTGAAGAATTCAATCGCTTGCTTCTGCACACCGACGTTCGATTGCTTTTCAAAGGCCTCAATAGTTTCTACAATTTATATTATTCATAATATTTTCGACTCTGTACTTGAGTTCCTTGAAGAAAAAGATGTAGCCCAGAGAAATAGATTGCTAGAATTTAAGATTGGTGTTGCTTACCTGACACCTTTATTTGCAAAATTTAATTGATTTGAAGCTTCAAGGCGAAGAACTCTATTTGAATTTGTTATTTCGACCTTCCAAAAAAAAAAAAACACTTTATGGAAGCAGAATTTTGGTTGCAACGAGTTCAGGCAGTTTTCTATCTTGTCGGACCTGCATGACAGCAGCGAATTCCCGTTCGGTGAAATAAAAGTTTACTGTTGGCATCTTGAGCCTTTGCAAAAGGAATTTTTTGAGTGTTTGTGGATATGTTGTCCTCCAATAGGTCATGAACACTTTTATGAACATTGAGACAGCAGAGGTTCAGATTCAAGAGGAACTGGTCGAACTTTTAGCCATGAAACTTTAAAAGCCAGCTTCCAGAATGGTGATCATCTCACTGAACTTTGGCTTCAAACTAACCGCCTAACTTTGGCTTCAGTCGCCTCTACTCAAGACTCTGGACGGTTGTCAAACAATTTTTAATTGTCTTCCCTTCCCTTCTTTGCAGCTTGTCGAGCGAGGATTCAGTGCGGTGGTTGATCTAATTATAAAAAAAAAACAAGAAGCTGACTCTAAATCGTAGAAATAGAGGCTTGCGCCTTTATCTCCCTAAAAATAAACCGAACGCTCTGAAACGAGCTCTTACTTGATTGTTTCATTAATACAACTCTTTTCGTGTAATATTTGTTTACTGTTCTTTTTCAATTATCTAATTAAGAATAAAGAATTTTTAAATATAAATGAGCGTTTAAGCATTGTTTTTTTGCTTCACTCATTTGAATTTAAAAAAAGGAATGCACTTACCTTCCAGGGCTAAAGTCTCGCGTTAAATTAAACAAATCTGGTTTGAAAGCCTGCTGAAAGAAATAGTTTTCGCCTTTTATAATTCAGCAATATGCTCCTCCCCTTTTATACATTCCCCACCATACTCTAATTTACGGAATTCTGAGGAGCGGGGGTAATTGCAAAATTTTCCAGTCTTTAGGGGGTGGCAGCTTTAAAAAAATTCATTCTGCTTTCTTGTTTTAAATTATTTTTACTACTTGCCCGTCCGCTGTTGCAGTTCGTTTTGACACACTGTTAATGTAAATCTAAAATTATTTTTTGTTCCGCTTCGCTTGTTTCTTTTTGTTTATGGCCCATGACTCCTTGCCCCTTATTGACGGCATATTAAATAGACTCTCCAAGTCACACATTTAACGAAACCTGACCTAAGGATGCCTTGTGGCAAATACCGCTTGAAGATAGATAAAAGAAGAAGACGGCTTTCTCTGTACTCGGTCGACCCTTGAACCATTTTGTCGTGATATCGGTTGGTTTTGTGTAAAGCACCCCAAAAGATGTCGCGACTGATGAACAAGGTTATTCTGCCACATCTAAAGCAACAGTTGTTCGTGTGCTTGGAAGACCTGTTGAACATAACTGAAATACTTGACGGTAACCTGAAGATGCTCCAGGATATGGTCTTTCAATTGCGACAAGCTGGTCTCATCTTCAACATAGAGAATAGTGTCAGTCAAATACTATAGTTCACAATAGGACGATTCAGACCCCGTAATTATTAATCCATCTTGGAATTTCCGCTTCTAACAACAAACAAACAGCTGCACAGGTTTTGGGAATTGCGTTATTGTCTAAGCCACTGACAGACATGCTTTTCAAACAGAATAAACTTGTGTGAACCGACGAGGATCTAAACGGTTTTGAACAATTGAAACACAGCCTTGCTTCTACAAGTGTGTTGCACAGCCTCGACTTCACATAGCCCTTCTCCATCCAATTAACATGCGGAGGAAACAAAGCGCTGAGGAAGCAACTAAACCGTGCCAGAGCAAGAATGTTTGGCAGTTATCAAGAAGTACCGTGCCTACATGGACGGTCACGAGTTCGAAGTCGTACCCGATTATGTTTCCCGCAAATGGCTAACTAGCCAACCAGACATAAATGGCCGATTCACCCGGTGGGCCCTTAAGCTTCAAGGGATTAATTTCACGTTTGTCCCCTGAAAGGCAAGCCAGAACGTAGAGCCGATCTTCTTGTCAGTGAAGAAACGTTGACGCAAGGAGACATAAAACTCATCTCACTTCAAAAGTGATTCGTTTACAGATTTGGTTGAGAAAAACCAGGTCTAACAACAGCTATGATTTAAAAGTAATAGACGGGTTTGTGTAGATTGTGGTTCATGAAAAAATATGATTATGTCTAGTTCAATATTTCTCTCTGCAAGTGACATAGTTTTCAGTTATGAAAAGTAAGACTAGTTTTATGTAATCTTGCCCCTTGTTCCTCCATTTACGAGAGATATTTGTCTGTATCAATTGCTCCATCTTTCTTCCAGCGGAGAGACATCTTTCTCAATCAATTTTTCGTATCTTTGTCAATCTTTGAAGAATCCTAATGCTTGCCTATCTATGCGACTTTTCCAAGTCGCTCTATCAACTCTTTTCGATCTTTACCAGACCTATTGCTAATCTTTCCTACGGTTTGGTATTTTCCAATCTTTCTTTTCTTTCTTTGTTAGTGCAATTGTTACAGGGACTATTTTATTTCTTTCGATGTGAATTTTCGGAAGGCATTTAATTCTTGTTAACGCTGGATTTAGGAACGTCTGTTTATTAATTTCACCAACCATTGAATGACATTTTTTAAAACCTTTTCGACTCGTTAGATCCTTAGTCTGTTAATGGTTCTTATTTCAACTTGCGGATTAACCGTTTTTGGGGTTTTCCGCGACTATTCATGGAGCATTTCACGTAAAGCGGACAACGAAAAAAAAATCGAGTCTCTGGATTTTGTTCATATTGTGCATAATGGTACTTCTAGAGGATATGAACGTGGATACGCAATTTTGTTTTTCTATGAAGTTTAGTTGCCGAGCTGTGGGCTTCTGAATAATTGACGAAATTGATGAAAGGTTTTTTTAGAAGCCGATTCTTAGATTCGAAGAATTAAACATACTGATTGGTATCGAAAATTCACTGTTCTTTTTAATTTTGAAATTAGATTTGAAAAACACATTTTTTCCCTGTGTAAAACCGGAACTAAACACTTCAACTCGTTATTTGAATAATTTGGACCAGGTTAATTTTGTTTATTTTTATATCAAAACAAAGCTTAAAGTGTACTTATTGTATGATAAAAGTTTTAGAATGAGATGGCCAGTAGTTTAGGAGGTAGGTGGGTTTCAATACATAAAAGTCGTATGAAGCGCGGTACCGACAGCTCGACTTTTTTTCGTTGCCCGCTTAACGTGAAATGCCCCTCATATATTTTTTAAAAATTATAATAACAGCACTACTCTGGTCTACTTTTCGATTATACATCCATTTATAAAGTATTAGCCTCAAAATATCTATAACAGTCAAGAAATCAAAATAAATCCAGCTTCTAAATTAAAAATTCAGTTAAAATCTTGGAAAATTTGTCTTCAAGTTAAAGTTTATATTGAGAACAATATTCCCATAAGGTTTCAAAAGCGTTTAAAAAAATCTTGTTTTTTTGAAGAGTAATTAAAAATCTATCTGACTTGTTTACGTCCTTCTAAATAAGTTGAAAATGAAATTCAAATAAAACTAGTAAAAAAAGGCATTCTACGGCCCTCTTATTACATTATGCTGCTGATACTGGCCGCAGCCCTCCGACATACAAATGAAAATCATCTAGCATATCACGTACATATAGATTTAATAAACTCATTAGGACATTTGGCTTAACAATAAAAAAAATTTGTATCAAATCTATCTGTAAACATTCTCCTAACAAATAATTACAATAATATCAAAATGCAGATGCTACCAAATCGGTACCCGACCATATACAATTCGAAGCTAAAACAATTTTCGAACCTGCAATCTTACTAACTAGATTGCATGCCGATATTTCAGCATACGTAATACCGCCCACGACAAACACAAAAAGTGTTCGATGTTTTATCGGGAAACTATCATTGATTTCTCTCCTTTTTATAGCTTGTTGAATCTGTTTTAAGTCTTTTGTTTCTGCAAAGTCGGACAATCTCAAGCCGATACCCTCCATGAGTCCCAACTTCGTGCAGAGTTCATCAAAGTTCTGAGCCTTAAGAAGAAACGATGCCAGTTGTGCTACTAATGGAACATACAGTCCATTGAATACATAACTAGGGCAAGCTTTTGGAGCATCGTTGCTTGATGTCGGCTTATTATCTGTTGCGATAGGTAAGAGTTTTATCCGATTTGCATTGACTTGGAATTCAGTTTGTTGGAACATTGGAATCTGTAAGTTTGCAATTAATTTTGATTTAGTGACAACATCTAGATCGGGCAATAGATTCGCTTTGGCAAGATGATGAAAAATATACAGATACTTGTGACCGAAGGCATTGCAATAGCTACGAATGAACGTGGATAGTTCATCTGATGACAAGGACATGGCGATATGAACGAGACACATAATTCGAATGATGTTGAATTTATGGCCGTCTATCGTCAAAATTTCATCGATTTTCGAAAGGACCCGCTTTCTGTTCGTATTGCTCAGGATGTCATCTTCCAGCGATTGCTGTTTTTGAAAATTTCCTGCCAGTGCGTGTATTATTTGCTCGCAAACATTCAAATGCTTCGTGATCTTGTTTTTCATTTCGGTGATTTTCGGCAATTTTTTCGAGACATAGTCCTGCATTTCATTCAGTTTCATCTTGTTGATGTTTTGCACTTCTACTCCCAAAGCTTTCGCTTGGGATCGAACCAGATTGCTTGCCTCGGCGAAGTGTTTATATCGATTTTCTGCGTAAATTTCATCGTATGCTCCATTCATTCGTAGCCCAGTCGGCGGTATTGCTTTTCCTGAGCCCGTCGAAGGAACACATAGAACAGGAATTTTACCACTTGATATTCGATTTGAATCAGGCTGAATATCAAGTTCGCCTGATTTATACTTGAATACTTCGAGCAGTAGACCAGAGTAAATTGCAGGTGTGAGAAGGCACGAAGGGTAGTCTTTGTCCCGATCAATTATCAACATTGCACTGAAATCAGACGGTTTTGCATCCGAACTGACCTTTTCTAAACGCTCGACCATATTTAGAAGTTTATGAGAGCTCTCGCCGTAGCTTAGTATGATTTGGGGTTTCCCGATGACTAGATTGAATATTCGCAAGCTATGCGCAATCGATGCTAGCAGCGAGGTGTCTTTGGCGATGAATACTTCTGGAAATACCTGAGCTATTTCCAGACTTAAAATGCCTTCGTCCAGATAAATGAAATCCCAAGAGAAACGGTGCAATATTACCAAGCCGTACAGACCTTCTTCCTCTAGGATTGTGTGGAAACTTTGCGGTACACAAGGTACGACTATAACATGGTATGTGTTGAGACCTAGAACGGAAGAGGCATTTTCCCTACTCTGGTGTCCATGGATTTGCTCGAGAACAATTTTTAAAGTTTTCACATTCGCACCTATTAGGTAGACTTGAGTATTTTCATTTTTTGGAATCGATTGTCTTGCGTCGAGTTTATAGATTTTCTTCACGCCTTTTGATCTGAAATTTAGGAGGGTATTTACAAAAGTGTAGCGCAGAAGGATAATAGTAAGTTACTTGATCCATGATGCTACGCAAACTCGTTCTAACGGTTTGATGAGTCCTGGTTCTATAATTAAATCCTTTTGACTCGGAATCGAACATAAAGTTGCTTGTAATTTTTCTTGAGCTATTTGTTTGAAACCTGAAAGGAAAGATGTTTTTGAAGTAAAAACATGAGTTTGTAATTTTCGTTACTTAAAAAGGCTTTGATATGAGAGCTAGCAAGCTTTAATAATAATTAAACCTTATTGAAATATTATTAAGGTTTTCCGTATGTAAGAAAATATTTTGGACCTGTGAGCCTTTCAGTGGCGAAGCGTCCATACAACCCGATTCATTCCGGCTTCCCTTTCGAAAATATTGACCTACCTGAGATTTTTCAAAACATGTATGCATCTTAATATGTACATAAAATTTCAAATGACTAAAGATCATACCATCTTATAATACGATAATGTGAAAATTCTCATTCATAAGCCGAAATTTTCCGGCTTACAAATTCTTATTTGCGAGCCGCTAGAGGCTTTGACTAAATGTGTATTGCCTTTTATGTGTCTCTTTTCTTTCCTTGCTGACACGCTAGCATCGTCTCGCGTTAGCAGATGAAAAATAAGCCGTGATGGATCGGCTTACGAATCGTTCGAGAATAGAAAAAAATTTCGATCGGTTCATTCAATATTGCCGTTGTGCTATTTTTATGTGAACGTTACTTTCGATAGCTGTATTGCTCACATAAAAAACAGCACGTGAAGATTATATATTTGAGATATGAGTATGAAGATACAATTTTACTGGCTATCTAAAAACGAAAATTTTTCTTATGCTAGTTTTTAGAAATGAATTTTGCCGTGATAAGAAAAAAATCATAAGAACCAGAATGCAGTTTTTGGGTTAATTTCATGATGTAATAGAGCGCACTGAGCTCTGTCTTTGTAACCTGCCAACAGTTTGCTTCTGAAGCATGCTTATAAACAAATCGCCTAACATTATTGTCACATCTCCAGCATGTAGCACTTTTCGTTAGTTTAAAAATCTTAGCTCCATTTTTTTTTACGCCAAAAAGGGAAATCTTATGCTTGCAGAACTGTAAATCGACTAAGTTTAAACATGTTCATGCAAGGTTCGATAATATTTGCGTGTAGTGATTAAAACATTCATTCCTATTAACTAGAATCTCAGTTTTTGCTAGAGCCTTGCCATAAGAAAGTTTAACTGAAAGAAAAGAAACTGAAACAGTTTATACTGTGAGTGATTTAAGGTTTTAAGTTTATGTTGATTAATTTAGGTATTGCAAGGACTATCACAATTTACAAAACGCTGTTTAAACTGAATTTGTTTCTTATTTTTAGTAAATTATATCAAAGAAATGTCTTTTTTGTTAGCAACTTCGTTTTCGTCTTTGGACGTTATCCCAAAGCTAAATCCATTTGCTGACCCTGATCCGCCCAATCCTGACTTATGCATCTCCATCCTGGATTAACTGCTCAAAAACTCTCATGGCAGAAGCGGATGTATTCGAAAGAAGAATCATGCGCTTCTGCACTGGCAGGTTCTACAGCCCGGTAACTAAAAAGTGGCCGAAGAACCTTCTCCTGTATCAGGAGTCGAGACTGAAGCCACTTAGGGACCGAGTTGTGGAATTAACGATAAGATTTTACGGACAGACAGACGGACATGAGAATGGACTGATTCGGACACTAGGGCGTACAGGTGGCTCTAATGAGCCATTTATGCGCCCCGCGATGATAGCATTGCAACGGCAGCTTATGGATGCGCTTTCGACTACACAAGCCACCCGTCAAACAGAAGGGGTTAGATTTAAGACCTAGGTTAAGATTAGATGTAATTAGGCTAAGTAACTATAATTAGACATAGGTTAGATCGTAATTTAAGTGTAAGGTAATGTTTAAGGAAATTATAACCAGTGTAATCCCAGCTGTTGTACAGGCTGGGTAATATCATTAATGTGTAAGAAACAAAATTTATGCCTAAAAAAACCAAAAAAAAAAAAACAAAAACAATAAGAGCCAGCGGGCCAAAATAGTATAGCCGCTAGATTTTAAGTTTTTTTCTTGTTAATTAAACTGTAAGTTAGGTTAAGATTGGGCAAATAATTTATAATAAAAATATTTTTCATTTTTTACACGTCCTCATGCTAAGGGTTGACATTTTTTCGCGACTTTTTCGCTTCAACCTCTCTTTTTCTCTTTTTTAACCAAAATATTTATAAATTTCATGGATGAAAAATAGCTGCTTCCAATTTTTTCCATTCAGCGTTCAGTAGGCATATTTTTTGCAAACATTATTTGCATTAAAACAAATGGTTTCATGTATATTGAAGGTGACTCTATAAAAATTGCTCACTAAGTTTTTGATATATGTACATGTGCTTATCATTTTTTTGAATAATTATTTTTTATACTGTCTGTAAGTGAGACGAGAATTAAATAGAAATTAGTAAGTCTCACGAACATCAGCAAGCCAAACATAAATATTATATATAAAATTGTGGATAATTATTCGGCTTCCCTCCATCGATATTTCACCTCTCGCACTGGAGCCTTTACACCTAAGTTTATGTGTTTTTCTGCTTTATTCAGACCTTATGCAACTTGTCATAAACCTTGAGTGGGTTAGTTGAATTATTGCAACTTTCTAACTGAAATTCTGGTATCTACGAGAGGCACTCAAATATAAATGAGCCTTTGCAAAAATACATTTATTTTATATTTAAGAAGAAAATATACTACATATATAGTTATTTTCTACATAGTTACTCTCCTTAGTAATGCATTTTTCCCATCGAACAGGTAGTTGGTTCATGCCGTTTTCGAAGAATGACTTCGGGCGGATATCTAAACAATTGCGCAAAAACTGTTCAACCTGTAGATCGTTCGCAAAACGCTCTCCTCCAAGTGCTTCCTTGAGAGGCCCAAACATATGGAAATCGCAAGGTGGAAGGTCAGTGCTGTAAGGAGGATGATTAAGTATAGTCCAATGCATTTCATCAAATTTTTGGGCTGTTAGGGCTACAGTGTGGAGTATTGTATTGTTGTGCAAGAGCAGGACGTCTCGGATGGGTTGACGGCGATTTTTTGACCGATATGTAGCTCGAACTTAGTCAAAAAGTTCACAGTAGTAAACAGAGTTTATTGTACGACGATCGTGATGAAAATCAACGAGTAAAAATCTTTGAGAGTCCTAAAAAACCGTTGATATCACCTTACCGGCTGAAAAGCGAGTTCTGGTTTTTGATGGTCCTGGCCCTCCCTCTTTACTCCCTTCTTTCTATAGAGGCCCTTTTTGAACTCGGCATACAAGGTTTTTGCTCGTGGCCATGAAAGTGTATTCTCCCCGAACTGTGCACGCACTCGATTTCGAATTTCGGCTGGTTTAACGCCTTCGTTCATTAAAAACTTTATTATAAAGCGTTGTTCAACTGAAGGATGAACCTCTCTTTCGCTCATTGTGAGGACAACTAAACAAACCGGTTGGGCAGCCGGGTTGGCCTTAAGTCATCTAGACGGGTTCTCCTTCTATCTTTCCTGATGTCCCGCTTACCTTCGACACGCTTTCTAAGTCCTCAAAAGTAAAAGGCTCGTTTATATTTGAATGCTCCTCGCAGCCCCGGATCTAGGGGGGGACAAGCCGGAGCCCGTGCCCCGGGCGGCAGATTCAGAGGGCGGCAGATTCAGAGGGCGGCAAATTCAAACTTAGCAGACGAATACACCACTCAGCACTATCGCAACTTTGCGATGACTCACACGCGCAGTCTAGTAAAATAATAAATAAATAAAAGTAAAAATTGTTTATTTCGGACAACTAAAGAATCCACAGTGTGTTAGTTAGGCTTATAGTAGGTTATTATCAATAAAAACGCAAAGCACTTTAAATATTAACATAAAAGACAGATAAGTCCACTTCCCAGCGCCGAGGGTGATTAAGGAAACGAGCTGGTTTCCGTACAAGGCACCTCCATAGTGGTGAAGTGAACTTATCAGCTATAGTCTTTAGGATGCTGTTGGGACCGTTTCGTGTTTTATGTATCAGGGATATAGTTTTATTGCGAATGACAGCTGCAAAGCCATCATTGCGGTAGTCCAAAAACATCCCATCATCATCCTAAAGATATTATTATATTGGACGCGCAAGGTGTCCAGCGATCTTTTGGCATATCTGACCCACAGGTTCCCTGTGTAAAAGCTCTGGTATTATGCCTGGAAAAGCCTTACTTTAACTTCGAGCCAACATATTACCTCTGACTGCCAAATCTGCGAGCCAACATATTACCTCTGACTGCCAGATCCCTGCGCTTCCTTTCAATATCAGCATCATCTTTAAGGTCGTTGGCATGGCAGTGATATGCTTTATAGTACTTTAAGCACATAAATTATTCTCCTCGGGGCACGTAGGCATAGATAGGACAATAATAGCACTCGCCCGGTGTCCGCGAAACTCACGGTCGCGCGGTGGCCGGTTCAGTGGCAGTGTGCAAGTGAAACACACTCACATTTGAGGGTAGCTATCGATACAATGCAGGATCCATAACAATATACCTATCTAAAGATAGGTATATTGTTATCTAAAGATAGGTATATTGTTATGGATGCTGCATTGTATCTATCAACAAACTGTCTTTCTTTTCATGGGTCCCACGAAACCTCTAGCAACCTAATCACACAATGCCCTCAGCCTGGTCAAGGGAACTTCTTGAATTTAATTTTCCTACTCTTCCAACATAATTCAACTCTTAAGCTTCAATAAAAAAACTTAAAAAAGGGACAAATATCACATTTATCAAAAACAATACAGAATGAAATTATTGGCATAATGGCAAAAACAGTTAGAAATAGCATTCTAAACTACACCAAAGAAGCCAAATACTACACAATAATGTTCGTCTGCACTCCAGATGTCTCGCATACAGAACAAATGAGCAAGGTCATTCACTATGTGAAAAAACTGGTGATCTGCGTGAAATAAAAGCAAGTTGAAAAGACAGGAGAGTACATTGGTCAACAGATTATGGAAAAATTGACAGTTCATGGTTTAGATATTAGACCATGTCGTAGTCAATCTTATGATAATGGGTCCAATATGACTGGCACCTATAACAGAGTGCAAGCCAGGATTGCAGAAAAGAATGAGCTGGCCGAGTTCAAACCGTGTTTGGCTCACTACTTAAATCTTGCCTGTGTTCATCTGCCTCATCATGCCCGGAAGCAATAAACCTATTTGGAGTAATTCAAAAAGCATATTGCTTTATTGTCGATTCCACTACTCGGTGGGATACTATGAAAAAATATGTTAAAACCAATTTTGAAGGAAGCAATCAGACAAGATGGTCGGCGAAACATGTCGCTGTGAAAGCCCTCTTAAATAATTTGCTGGAAGTGGTGAAATGCTTGGAGGAAGTTGAACAAACTTCTCATGATCCGGCAGCAAAGTACGAGGCAGGCCATCTCTAAAATAATTTTAAATTTATTCTGAGCTTGACGATTTGGGCAAATATTCCTCGCAAAATCAATAGTAAAAAAGTAAATATCGGAATTCAAAAGGAAAATATAATCCTCGTGCGTTCCAATGGATGGCCCGATGAAAATTTTGCAAAAAATGAGAAAATTCAATTGAATATTGGATAGAGGAATCTAAAGAAGTTACTGGAAAAATTGGCGTTGAACCTAGTCTGCCAAATAAACAAATTCCAAGGTGCAAAAAACAGTTTGATGAGATGTCTGATGAATTACGAAGACTTCAGCCTGTTCAAAGCTTTGCTAAGGCAACAATGATGGTATTTGATCAAATCTTATCGGAAATGAAAAAGAGGTTTGATAGTGCTACCAGGTTCAATTTGAATTTTGCATTTCTCAATGGTACTGAAACCTTGAATAAGTCAACTAAAAAACTACAGAAGCATGGAGCAGACCTTGGACGAATACACGAGCAAGATTTAAACACAGTTGAATTCTGCTAGGAACTCTGCGATTTTAAAAAGCAAACTCCACTTTTATTTTGAGATATAAAAAAATACTAGGGCTTTCAATCTTTTGCAACAGATCTATATGCATCATTTGTAGGATGCTTTTCCTAATACTTGCATTGCTCTGTAAGTTTACACTATGCTTCCTACTATATGCGCAAGCTGCGAGCGAAGTTTTAGCAAACTTAAATTTATTAAAAATTATCTACGATTGTCGATTAGCCAGGAACATTTGTCGAGTCTCGCAATATTAGCAATACAAAATCGAACTGCTCATGAGATTAATTATGCAAGGCCATAGATTTGTTTGCAGAACAAAAGGCTCGAAGATTAAAGTTGTAACTTCAATGTGCATCATAATAATTGCTTTTAACCTCACATTTTATTTCAGACCCTATCCTGTCCTATCCTAACTAAAATATCTGTCCGACACGTTCATGTTTTTTGGAAAAAATATATGTATGCTTAACAGAGAAAGAGCAGCGCTAGACCGGTAATTGTGGCGTACTTTGAGGGAGGCATATGTCCATCAGTGCGCGGATTATGGCTGAAATGATGATGATGATAATAAAAGCAAAAATATTGGTGGGCGGGGGCGGCATTTTTCAGTTTTTTCCCCGCCTCCAAAAAATTCAAGATCCGGGGCTGGCTCCTCGTAGATTCTGCTAACCTAAAAACATATTTAACTTTGCGTAGACTGTGTAGTTGTCGCGTTGAATAGGAAAAAAGTTTGTTCATGATCATTTTTAGGCACTTGTTTTGCATAATTTCCACGTTTTTTTTTGGGCAAGAAGCACATTTGTCCCAAATTGGCGCCTCGTAAATTAAAGCTGGCTGCATAATTGATTTGTTCGTTGCCAGAGGATAGTATGATGCACTTCGTTGACAGAGGATAGTTTGGACTTTCTGTTGATGAACGGATGGGTGTATTTTAAGCTATTTGCTGTTTTGGAAATGGCAGTGTTGCAATATGGTTTGAAAGTTAGTTTGAAATCCAAGTGAAGACTTAGGAATTTTATTGATCGCCACCAGCAGAAAACGGATGCTAAAACATCAAGATGAGACTGAGGAAAATATCTTCGAGATCGTTTTTTGCTGAAAATGGTTACTTGGGTTTTTTGGAACGAGTTTACTTTTCCATTTGGTGCTAAAACTATGAAGAGATTAATTGTTCTCGAAGTGCATCAACAATTCTGGTGGGATCAATTGAAGTTGACACGAAAGCTGTGTCATCCGTGTATGTAGTAATTTTCATAATTCGGGCATTTTTCCAAATCTGAGCTATATACATATATTATAGAGTGTTGAGTCTAGGACCGAACCTTGTGCCACTCCCGCTAGAAAGCTGTATTTAGAAGAGCTGGATCGAGCTCTCACTGAAAAAGTTCTTTCTGCATGAAAAGATTGAACCAATTTTGTTAAATATACTGGGAGATTAAATTTTATGAGCTTAAATATAAGGTCATAATGCCAAACAGGGTTTATGTCTAAGACGATTAAGCAAGTTGACGTTGGGCTCGATTCGTCAAGTAAGAGTCAGCCCAGTTCAAAAACACGTTATGGTATTGAAAGGAATGCAGCTAAGCTAAGAATATAGAGTGATCAAGATTATTAAAGGCTTTCGTCAAGTCTGTGTAGGCACAGTCAGTTTGGAGGTCAGCTTCGATTGAATTGGTCATTTGATGAGAAAATTCAAGCAGATTGTTTGTTGTTTAAAGACCTTTCAAAAAACCGTGCTGGCACGGAACCATAATGGATTTGCTATGAAAGGCTACAATATCGATGATTATGATTTCAAAAAGTTTAGCGACGCAGGAAAGTTTTGCAATAGGTCGATAGTTGCATGCACCATTTTGATTTCGGTTTTTGGATATAGGAGTAACGGGGGATTATATGTGCAAGTGAGGAAAGATGTCTGCCTTTAAGCTTCGCCATATAACGTAAAAAATAATACATAATGTTTTAATTAAAAAAAAAAAAACAAAAAAAACTTGCGTAGTACTTTTTCAGCACTGTCAATTGAGGGGTCAATATTCAACGGTATGCTACTGTGAAATTCAACTTATTTCGTTGTGTTTTACATAACGTTTAACATTTAATGCATTTTGAAAGTCTTGGGGTTGAAATAGCTCCACGTTGTATGCCGAAGGTTAAGGATATATTGAAAATATACTAATTAAAACCAAATTATGTATGCTATCTGGGCTAGGTTTTAGATTATTGTCAAGTTCATTTAAAAATGCCATAATGGTGTCCTAATCAATTTTGAAATCCTTTATCTCCATGGACCATCAATGCATGTTATATTTAAATGTGATTAGATACTTATCGTTATATGTTTTAAAATTAACAAAATTCCAATATCTTTTAGATTTCGCTTATAAATTAAATTTTAGCTGTTGTGTATGTTTCTGATATGCGAATGAAACTTTTTTACGGTACAGATCTCTCAAAGCAAAAAAAAAGTTAGTAGTCAGCATCTAAGCGAGTCAAGCGAAACTGTTTTCAGGATTTGGTTGCGGAATTTTTCAAATGACAAAGATGTAGAAACCTTCAAGAAAGACGAATCTTGGTAGTTGGCACGTACCGTAAAAAAAACTGCTGATCAACCGAGTGTGGAAATAAAATTAAGCTCCTGCGACATGAAAGACCAATCACACTTAGAAAACAAGTCAAGCAGCTGGACCATATTAGCTAGTTTGAAATTAAAATTCAGCTCCACATTAGATAATAAGTTATTGCTAGGCTTCGTATCGAAAATGATGTTCCGTCAACGATGATGAGCGGTTGATGAGAGATGATATGAAGGGTTTCATCACAGTAGAAGAGGCATCAGTCGCAAAAATCAGGCTCAGCATTTTTTCATTTGAGTTCCGGATACTATAGGCTTCAAACAAACCAAAGGATATTATTTCTTTTGCGAAATAAATGTTCCGAAATTATTGCAACAGAGGCAGAGTTCGGAAATTCATAGGAACCGACCACTGTGGGGCACCGGTTGGGTCTAGGTAGGTTGAAATCATCCATCAAAACGATCTCGTCATTATTGTCAGGAAGGTTGCATATGACCTGCATATAGCAAAGTGTAAACATCATGCGAGGAGTTTGGTGGCGTATAAATGACAGTTAATAATAGCTTCTTCGTTATGAGCGACTCGAGTACAAATAAATTCAATATTTTCTGTATGAGGAATCTCTATTAAAATTTTGAGTTATGTGTGGAAGGCAAAAAAAACACCACGTCTGACAAATGATCTTCATGTCTATCTCGGTGGAAAATAGTATTTTCCGGATTTAAAATTTCAATATTGTGAAAATGTGTTAGGGAGGTTTGATATGTTCAACGCATTTTACATAAATTAAGAGTTTGCATAGTTCACATATTTATTTGATTTTTTTTCCTTCGCTTTTTTCTGCGTCTCGCAATTTGTTCTATGAGTACAGTATTCCGTATTATGATTATAGTATGCGCCTCTCCATCCTTCAAAATCTTTCCTTTGAGTCATGTAGAGTGTTCGTTGCCGAGTGCCTCCTTTTTAAATTTTTTAACGGCAGTATATTTGTTGACCCCAGCATTCAACTTCCTGTTCGAGAATCGGGCCGTCCTAATAGAACATTATTTAACTTTAATGTTACATTTGCCCGTATCGACACCTATTTCTTTTACCCTCTTTTGCGTTTGCCTCGTCAGCACAATAACATTAACTTTGGTCCTCTGCTTCGGACGTCATCTGTGTTTAAAAATACTTTAAAAAATAATTCGGAATATGCCCTAATTTACTCAATTTGTTTGTTTTTCCCGGTCGATTACCTTTTTTAGGTCGATTAGCTAGATTTTAAACATAGAAAAGGCATGTCTCAAGAAAAATATCTTTTGTTTTAAGCTTAGAGAACGCCAGACTATACGTGACAGAACCTGAGTACTGTCGGGAAAATGTTATTTTCATGGACGAGTATAAATACAACCTCTTTTTGTCTAGTGAGAGGAGTTTTACCTGGTCGAAACTCACAGTACTCCACTGGACCTAAAGAACTGCGGTTCACGGAGGATAAAGTGTTGATGGAAGGCATGTCCGTTAATGGAGTTGAAAATCTGATGCTTGCTGAAAGCAAAAGCACCATGGACAAACACAAATATTCGCAAATGTTAAAGCAATAACATAAACACACCAATGCATTTGTAATTGTACGAAAACATACATCAATCCAAAATATTCTTTAAACAAGTGAGATAGTGGTTGTAAGATCTGCGTTACCTCATTCTTCTCAATCTCTAGACCTAAACCTAATCGAATATCTTTTGTATTTTTCAGGAAAACAATTTCAGGAAAAGGATACAACTTAGCGTACTAAATGTAAGATCACATGAGTATTTCAATTTATGAGCAATATTTCGATGTTTTTCTTCAATATTATGAAAGAATAAGAAAAGAGGCAATTAATGTTTTGTTCTAAATGTTGTATATGCTGTAGAGTTAATAAATAGCTAAAATAAAGCTTAGCTCTTTTATGTGAAATTTAAACGGGAGTTAATTTTTGGTTAGGTGCTGTACAAGAAAATGTTTAACCCAGTATTTGTTTCGGATGATAAGATATCCGCGGAGGATATTAGGATACGGACCGTGCAGATTAAATTCAATGAATGAGAGTGGAGAGCAATAGAGATACAAAAGAAAATTAGTCGGCAATTATGAGCAAAAATTTCCATTCGCTGGTGCTTGGACGAAATTCAATACCCAGGAAATTCAAACCTTTACTATTCATAGTAACATACCTTGCAGTTTTTTGTCCAGAGTATAGTCCATGTTGAAAAAAGCACTATCCAACCATAATCATTTGAACATCCAGATTTTCATCACATCCGAATTGTACGAACTAGCAAAGTTGACAAGCACAACAAACATTCTGGCTGTACCAGCTGTTCAAAACGTCAGCCAACACAGTGGCGTTTCATAGATTTTCCACAAATCTATCAAATTGCAATAGAACAATGTTTTTGGGATCAGAATTGAAAATAAGTCGTTGTGATCTTCAAAGCATTACTGATTCTGCGATTTCCTGAAGCAAATAAATTGCATAATTGGGCAACTTGCGTGCACAATGCAAAAATCAAACATAACTAAGTGTACACGTACCCAAATCAGCTGTCAAACATTCCATTACATTTTTCCATTTCGCCGCGCCTGTCAAATGATTTGTAAACATTCTACTCACACCCTGATTTTCATTTATAAACACTTGAATACGTATATGACACCTGCAGCGAACACACCACTACATACCGAAATTCGCTCGTCTGTCCACTTACACAATCGAACCGAAACGAGTTTTCTTTGTGTGTATTGGCAAGTTTTCAAAATGGAATAGAAATTCAGTCACTGCGAGAACGTCATCGGATCTGGTTGCCACTTTAGCGGGTCCAGGAACTTACGAGAGAAAAAGTGGCTGGCGCGGTCGTGACTTCTGAAAACTTCAAGTGTAAGCACAAAAACCGTGAAAAGGCTACGGATCGATGAGTTCAATCAGAAAAACGTAGAAGAATTGCTGTACAATTGTGTTATTAATCGGAATGTTTTCGGTGTGATAATAAGCAATCGAAGAGATTGTCGAGATTCTTGTGGGTTGGGGGAAATTGTGTATAATCTTCCGCCGCTATACCGTTAATGTAGTACTGTTCCGGCGCTGCCATTGCGTTTAGATTCCGCGAGAACGAGAAGCGTTGCAGGAATTTCGACAATAAAGTGGATTTGTGGTCAGTGAACATCGCGAGATATTGTAGTGTTTACCTCAAGTGTTTGATTCTATGAAACATCAGCGCATAGCTACAGTGAAAGGTGCGCCCGATTGCATATAGACGGCTTGTCCAAACCCCATCAATCTATGTGAATTTATTGAAATCTGTCTGACCTGTGCGTGTGATCGATTCGCCACCCTACTTGTCGTACTACCTTCCGTCTCGCGTTCTGCATTCCATCGCAGCTCCACGGACAGCCACTTGACCGGGTTTCCATCATCTGTTACAGATTTTCAAATCTAGGCCTGACTCAGTTCTGGGATCGTCTTCCCGTCAGGTCAAGTGTCCTTCTTCCCGCCGGCTAACGCCACAGTCCCAAGTCCTGTCGCTGACAGCCAGTTGGGAATCAGTGTCCGTCGCAAAAATCTCCATCCCAAACAGAATCCGAGTACCAAACAAACCGAGGCGGCGGGGAAGTTTCGCGCACGTGCGGATCTCGTGAAGGGAATCCTGCCAAGGAATCAATGGCACCACGGGTGCGATTTTAGTGCAATAACTGTGAAGTGCAGTGTGTCTAGTGTCGTGTGCACCGATGGTTTGTGTCTAAAAGTCTCGCGATTCGAAAAGTTCCAAGTGTTCCTCGCGATTCCTTCTATCTCTAGTGTGGTGAATTAAAGTAGCAAGACGTTGTTAGTTGATCCTGGAACAAGGCCTGTGAAATATTAGAGTGCTTAGTGATTCGTCTGTATATTCAATTCTAGCCCAGATCCGTCCCGGCGTCTTCTTGTGCTGTGCGTTCACAAACAAACCGACGAAGAATATCGTGCGTCTCGGGCGCGTATCTTCGAGACTATTGCAGGTAGGTTGTTGGCCATGTTGCTGATGGCTTTGGTAGCTAAACAAACCACTTGAAAACCAGAAACGTGTCAGACACGATATCCAAGCTATTCGAATGCCGCCAACCACAGCTCTTTCGCTTGTTGGCGCTGAGTCAGGAGTTCGATGGCTCGGTGCATTGTTTATCGTTTTGTGCTTGTGCTCAATCTTCTTGGGAAATCTTGGTCTCGTTGAATGATCTCAGCGGGAAAGAACATTAGCCCTTCGCGTTTGGATTTTGGTCTCGGATACTTTGTTGCTATCCTCTGTCTGGCGAAGAAGTCACTACGGAGGAATTTATACGTCTTGTTTATTACTTTTCATTGTACCGCCGCTCTTTCTGAATGAAGCAGAGTGTATGATTTTGAAAATCTGATTAGATTGGAGTTGGTAGCGCCACTTTGGTATAACCTTTTCCAAAGAGAAGGAAAATATGTATTTTTTTAATGGCTGACAAATTCTTAGTGAAGTGCGGAGTAATTTTTGCTATTCAATTGCAAATATTCAGTTCTGCAGTTTCATAAAAATTAAACGTATAATAAATTCAATACATTATGAATTACTGTCAACTCGCCAGGTTTCATAAATATTGACATTATAAAGGCACATTCTAGCTGTATCAGTTCACTAGATATCTCCCTGTCAACTAAGTACACTCTAATTGTTTATTTTTGATGTTTTCGAAGAACGCTTTGCAAGGCTTCCTTATTGCTTGCCAAAGAAATTATAAATTTCTCGAGGAGTGTGTTTTTCGTTGGAATTCACTCCAATCGAACTCAGGAAGTCATTTCCAGAAATTTGTCAATTTTATGATTTCACAAAGTTTGGAACCAGCGAAGAATATCACCTACGACTGAGTATCCTTGTAAAACGTCGAAAATATTTATTTCTCTGGAAATTAGAAGCCTTATGATTAACATCTATGATATTTCCTTCGAAATCCCTATACCTTGAGATTTTCCTGTGTGTTTTCGTCAAATTATTTCTTGGCGGATAATATTAGGGGAGGATGGATTTGGTTCGGTTTCTAAGGAGCGTTGTAGAATTTTCTGGGAAATATTTATTGAAGCTAAGAAGTGTTTTTCTATTCGATGTTGAGCATGTAATGTACACATATCCATTTGCCACATTTGCTGGTGAATTTCGGTTAAAATTATGTTTGAGCAAAACCGGATTTTCTCGGAGTTTTTGTGACTTTGATTTGTACTGTGATATGAAAGTGAAATTTCGTTTGACTTTTGAGATTTTTGTTTGTTTTCACAAATGTTTTCTGATGCTTCTATGGAATTATCTGATCTCGTTCTGCATTTGCTTTCGATTACAAAATATAGCATTCTGTGTAATTTGCGCTCCAAAATGAATCTGGTCATTTACACTTTGATGGTTTTTAGTAAAGTAATAGTTCTCACTCTTTTTTATGAAAAAACGGTCATAAAACAAACCCATACTGCGATTCAGATACAGCTTAAAGTAAAATATAAAACTATTTCGCCAAAATTTACAAAAAAAAAAAACGTCAGAACACCAACAAATCGCAGCGGCGAAGAAGTAAAAAAATATTTTTATTCAAAGTCTTTATGAAGAAGCGAAAAGGTTGTACAAATAATATTCGTATCTCGCTCGCTAAATGCTCTCTTCTAACTTTCAGAGAATACATTTGTATTATCTTGCTTCATATAGCAAGAAAAATAAAATCAGTCTATTTTAAAGTTTATCACTTTGATGATTGGATCCATTGCTGACTTTTTATTTTTACCTCCTTTACCCCACTCTCTCCATCACTCAATATGCACGGTCCGTGTGCATAACAAAATCATCACTAAGTAATTATTCCTAGTACTTCCCAGACGATTGGTGTATTGGTATAAGGGATAGTACCATCTTGCTTTTTATAGTTAGTACTTTAGGTCATATTGTGTACATTTCTTTTGTCATCAAGACGTGCCCCCAGAGAAAATTTTACAAAAAACTGGATTTCATTAGCAGTGTGCTCTTTCGATGTAGATCTTTAGATTTTCTTTAAACTTTACTAAGTTTTCCGAATGTTTAACCAAATTAGGCAGTGTGTTACCAAAATGCATTGCTTCCTGTACAGGTTCGGTCTTCATTCTTTCCGTCCTTGGAGTTTGCACTGATAAATTACCCGCATTTTTTGTTGGAATATTGGTGGACTCACCAACAGTTCGAAGAATGTTTGGCCATTTGAGCTGTTTCGTTAAAATCTTAGAAATCGATTTACCTCGTTCAAGCCGTATAAGTTTGATGATATTTAGAAGCCCAGTTCTAGCATATACCGCTGAAGTTGAGGTAAGTGTGGGCATTTTATGAATTGCTTTGATAGCTTCGGTCATAAGTCTTCCAATAAGTTCAATGTTGTGTTTGGAACTCTGGCTCCACAACAATACTCCATATGTGATTAAAGAAACAATATACGCATCATAGGTGCCACTTTGCATCTAATATTGTTGATGTGGTTTGTCCATGTCATTTTATCATCTAGCACCAATCCTAGATATTTAATTGAATTTGCATTTTCAAGCTGTATCCCGTTTATGTGGATGCGGAGGTTCACTGGAAGTTTGTTCCTCTGCTGAAACATAATGTATTTGGTCTTATAGATGTTTAGAACTAGTTTACTTTGCTGAACCCAGTTGAAATATCGTTTTAAATCTGCATTTATAGTGTTCTGTAGCAAAGAGCACGATTTTACAAGATAGCTGAATGTCCTGTATGCTGTTCACGCATAGCAGAAAAAGAAGCGGGTCGAGGATAGATCCTTGTGGTACACCGATATTTATTTCACATTCTTGGCTGACGTAATTAGAAAATTTTGGTTACTATCCGCCTATTTATTAGATGATTTCTGACTAGTAGCTTTATTTTATCCCTAAATTCGTATTTGCTTAACCGTTCTAGTAAAATTCCATGGTCGATGGTGTCGAAAGCTTTTTGTAAGTCAACGAAGATAGCTGCGGCATGATTTCCCTTATTCAACGTAGAGTTTATAAAGTGCACTGCATCCAAGGTTGCCGCTTACGTGCTATGTTGTTGGTACCCATACTGAATTGGGGCCAAGATCACCTCCTTTGAATACAGGAGTGATGCTTGTTCATTTAAGGCAATCAGGGAAGGAATCAGTTTCAAGGTGTTCATTGATGTTGGCGGTTAATATATTTATTTATTTATTTATTTCAACCAAACAAGGCGTACAAAAAAACACTTACAATTAATATTTAACAATTTATATAAATTTGTACAATACACAATAATGGAAGAATTTTAGAAATATAACCATCTTTGGTAGGGAATTGGAAAGGGCATTCATGACGTGAGCACCTTAGTCAGAGCAGTTTTAAAACTAGATCGGGAAATGGTTGGGGAATAATGTTTTGAGAACCTATTGAATATTTTGCAACATCTATTGATTGGCTCATTGTTGGCGTAAACTGTGTGGTGTCGGTATTCATTCAGTAAACGTGTGTGCCTCGTCTGCCTTACTGATTCGTTGAAGGTGATCTTTCTTAGTGGACAGGAACAGAACATTGATCAAGCCCCTAATAATATCAAAAGTAAAGCAGGAGCATATGACTATCCTCCGCGAAGATAGACTTAATAGATTTAAGAGACTTAGCCTGTATCTGTATAAAGGTAGATTATCAAATTCGTAAGGATTATACAGATCTCTCAACGCAAATACTTAGCAAGAACTGCTTCTGCACCGATTCGAGCCATAATTACTTTTATCCAGTGGTTGATTTATAAACTGTATCGCGTCAACGGTAGCCGCAATAGTGCTGCTGTGCTCCTGAAAACCAAACTGCATTGAGCCAAAACTGATGTTTATGACTCTTTCAAACACTTTGCTGAGCACACTGATGAATGCTATTGGACGATAATTTGAAGGATTGGAAGGGTCGCCTCCTTTAAAAACTGGTGTTAATCTCGACAATTTAAGGTATGCCGGGAATGTACCGGCTTTTAAGTGGCTGTTGATGATTTTCACTAAAACCTTAGTTATTTGCTGCTTAAGCATTTTGATGTCTCCTGATGTTATATTATCGATACCTGGTGAAACGCCGTTTTTTAAATACTTAGTCAATTATTTCTGCCACTTCACTAGGTATTGTTGGTCTCAAATGTATCTTAGATGTTTGACTTGGTTTTGAAAAATGGTGTTGTTCAGATATTTGATGAAAATGTTGCATGATATCTGACCCAATCGCTGCAAAATATGTATTTAAGTGTTCCGCAATTGCCTCACTAGAGGAAATCAATGATCAATCTATCTGTGATTCCTTGATACATGCTGCGGTCCGAGAAGTGCCTTTTTGTGTTTTAGCCAGTTCATTTACTATTTTTCAGTATTTAGCGCTATTTCCGCATGAAGCTTCGAATCTTTTAGCGTAAAATTTCTTTTTCTCTTCCTTTACTAATCGATTTGACTGGGTTTTTAGAAGCTGGTAGTTTTGTCGTTTCATCACACAGTTCGAATCAGCGTTCCACATTTTATAGGCTTTTCGTTTAAGTCTGGATATTTCAATAACGCTTTTAGAGATCCACGATTCATTCTGAACCCTTAACTGCTTACTAGATGTTGCTTTGATTTTCGCTTCATATAGGATTTTTATCAGTTCTTCAATATTTACATGCGGATTGCTGCTCAACTCTTGCGTCACATATTTCACGAATTCGATTTTGTTGACAGTGCTGATCGTTATTTTTTCAGAGGCAACTTTTCTTTAAGGCAAGTCTTGATCAAGATAATCAGTACCTTATGGTCTAAGTCTGGCCATTCATCATCATTATAAGTTACTCGTTCCATCAGGTCTGAACTTCTTACAATAATATGATCAAGTAAGGTTTTCGAGGTCTCAGTATCGAATTTATTTGTACTGCATTGTTGGATGTTATAACATCTTCATAGGCTTTTTTAACATTTGACGAAGACAGAAGGTCGATGTTTTTGTCGGCTATATTGATAATATTTTCATTTGATGAGCAAAGCTGATCGATGTAATTTAGGAAGCAATTATTGTCCTCGAATGGGGCTTTGTAGAAAGTGCCAATTTTAATCTTCTCCACGTCCAGTTGAAATTCCACTATGATTGTGTTGAACACTTCAGAAGCTGTGATAAGTCTTGATTCTATACTTGACTTTACAAATATTGCTGTACCCTCACGTTTCTGCAGTAGAAATAGCTGGTATATCCGTTTGGTGTACATAAATGCTTTTCATTTGGATATATCCATATTTCATTAAGAATAACTACACTGATGTCATTCGTAGTTCGATGGACGTTTAGATCATCGGATTTGTTAGGAATGCTCTTTATATTGGCGTACAATATTTTTAATAATTTGCTTTGATTCATTATGAAGTGGATTAAAAACTATAATCTATCTTATGCTCATTAATTGGAATCATTTTTTTGTACTCTGGGCATTCGTAACTATCCGCTCGATGTTTAACGTGGTTATTCCTCTTTTGGGAGCAGCTTATGCATTTTAATTCTGTAACCGTGCAAGGATTTGCCTGGTGGCTACCAGCACATTTAGCACAGATGTCTTATTTTTGACAATTTGATGCTTTGTAGTTAAATCCCTGTCATTTGTAGCATCTCATGATATTATGGTCCTCGATGGCAAAATGTGTCCCAAAATCAATGTTTATGTATTGGTTGACTATTCGATCAAACAGCCTTCCCCCAACTTCAACAAATGCCATCCATTTACCAGATTTTTTAATTTGTCTCGTGTGCACAACCTCGAATACATCATCCAAATTAATTGAATGATTCAAGTTTTTTATCTCTTCTTTTAGCTCGATCGTTGTGTATCTTCTTTGAAGAACCTTGATAATCAGATAAACAGATAATCTTAATAAAAAAAGGATAATTGGCGATGCGCTTTTCGTCTTATTCTTGACGTATAACTTGTCGAAATTAAATATTGCCGTCCATTTCTCGAGATAAGTCCCACAACATCGTAATTAATATTAATTAATAAGTCTTTATGTTATAAGTAGCGTGCATGTTTGGTATAGGCTTACACTACTGCACTATACAGCTCTTGCTGTAACAACAAAAACAAAAGAGGCAAAAACTTAAGTCTATGTTGTTAGAAATATGTATTTTTCTGGGAGGGGCCAACTTAGGGTCTGGGGGGCTAGGGGTCGAAAATTTTTTTCAGTCTGTTTTTCAATCGGAAAGCAACAGCAGACTGGACACAACGTCTACTCGCTTTGACAGTTAGACTGTTTTTTTTAAATCTGTAATTGGACCTAAGTCTGTTGTATTGGAGAATTGTTAAATAAATAAATAAATAAATAAACTTCCGAAATGAAATCTAAACGAGTTTCATGTAATGAATTTTATTGTAATGTTGAAAAATCATGAAAGGGCTCCGAGCTATGGCAATTTTAATAATTTGTTGCGACTACTTAACCGATGTTGTCATTAAATTTTCAAATCGGAATGATCCTGCAATGACAATTAACAACAAATATTTACGTTTTGAAAATTTAAAAGTTTTGCGGGCGGTAATTCTAAAATTCTTTTCACCACTATAACTTCCAGCGCAGTCATCCAATTGAAATGAAATTCACAAGTTGGGTTTAACTTAACTTGAAGCAGATTTGGTATATTTTTTCTGTGGTGCTAACAGAGGGTTGCGAGCGCCAGATAATTTTGTAAATATTGCACCAACAGATACTTCCGTTATATATTCACATGCAAAGCATTTACAGTAAATATAAGCAACCTATGTTTAAATTTTCCGAGTTTTGGAAATTTTTCGGATGCCAACCCCAGACATAGTTTAATCGCTGAAACTTTCGATGATATTCTTGGATGAAAAGGAAATTCAGAGAATAGGTTGATTAAGTACGAGCATGTTATGGTAGACTTATTGCTGCTGCCTTAGAAAAATGTTGGCAGCACTGAACATTTCCATCATTTGTGTTACAGGAGATGCTGTCAGAAAATGATATTTATTACTTTGAGCAAGAAATGGTTGATATGATACTACACACTTTTTCTACTTTTTTAACACGCTTAATTTTATTTTAATTATTATAAAACTGAAACTTCACAGCTCAACTACAAATATTTTCCACTTCATATTCTCATTATTAACTGTACATGAAAGGGTTAACTCTCCAGTCAATATATCAAAATATCCATAAAAATTCAACCTTTTTCCTTTCAATTTACATTTACTTTTCCTCAAACTGACTTTCTCTTTCCATCCTAAATCCCATACCTGTTGATCTTTTGTTTGCACCCTTTATGCATAATTCGATTCGGTCCCCTCGTCAATACAATATTGAGTCTCACCTGTGGTCACCTGCTTTCATGTTCGGCTATTCGAACTGCTGATAATCGCCTGTCAACGCAATCGTCTGATCCGAACTTCCAAAATTCTCTCGAAGATTACCATCGAAGATACACAATTCTTTTGCATTCTTTTGGAGTTCGGCTGCAGACCACACTGAGAATGCTCGGGTGTTGCCAGGGATTGATACATACAGCAGCAGTTCTGGTCTACGTCACCGCACTGTTGCCACCACAAGTCACAACCGTAAACAAAACAGGTTCTATATTTGGCGCCAGAATTTATGTGCAAGGATTTTCTCGGTCTTGTGAATTGTTTCGTGCCCTGCGAAGAGGATATTTTCTGTTGAAGAATTTATGGTGAAAGTGTCAGGGGGATTGCATGGGTTTAGGTGCGTTTTCGGTTGTTATCTTGTGAAAGAAGAGGTATACAGTACATACAGTCACGACACTGCGACAAAACCAATTGTAATATGACCGTCGTTCAGTTGAAGTCAACATCGAATTTTGATGTCAAAGTGGCGGCGCTAGCGTGAGGGTCGCCCATTAGTGTTACTTTGAAATGTGTAGACAAAAGCGTTTTGAAATAGTCTTCATCACAGACAAGATGCTTTGTTCTCGACAGACAACAGCTCCCGCGAAGATTCCTGTCTCTCCCTGAATGTGGTTGTAAGCCACGATGAATGTGAGGCCATTAAAGAAACATTTTGGGAATTCCGGACTCGCATCATGGCATAGGAACGAGTGAGCGCTTTAATTTCGAACGTTATGGAGATGGAAACCGATGTGTGGTTGGAATCAAGCCACTGAGTATAAACCATTGATGCTACGCTCTAGTCTCGTTCCTTCGAGCTTATGTCTGAGCCTCTTGTTTTGGATTTTATCACAGTGTAATAGGTAGGTCTAATCTCCTGTGGTGCTGTGTGTCCATTTGGTTAAGCCGTAGCATGCAGGTTAGCCATGTTTCGTCCATGGTCTCTATGTGTTCGAAAGTTGCAAGTGCAATTTTCGAAAATTGATTTTAAAAGGCCATTTAGGCTGCGAATTTATGTTTGCATAAAAGTGATGCAAGCTAATTTAAATCTCCCGGATTCCAACTGAGTTAAATGATGGATAAAATTGATGTATTTAATTTTGAAAACTAATTCAGTGAAAAGGTTAATTTTACATACCACCGAGCTTGCACGTTCGCTAAAATATGTAAATGTAAACAAATCAATAATTTATTTGGTTTTCAATAGCTTCTGTGGGAGGGAATCGAAAACACATCTTTCTCCTGTCAGTCTTGAATATTCGCAGCACGAAATATAAATTATTTGAAAGAAAGATGCATTAAAAACTAAATTTTATTGCATACATTCGTTCAGCTGTAGCGAACATCTTAAATATTTGCTATTCGTGAAATATAATTGCAAACCTGAGCATTTGTATTCAATAAATAGTCAATTACGAATTTCTGACATTCTTTTCATCTTTTACCGCGCACATGCTTTTCGCCGAAAATCAATTGAAAAACAAATGTGTTTGCATAATATTAATCGACATGTGTTTATTGACGTACGCCTACGATTCGTTTTGAATTTATCGCATGGGGTTTTCGCGATAATGAGATATCTACCAAATTGACAACATGCGAAAAGAACAAACAACTGTACTGACTTTTGAAACAGTTCAGTCTAGACCAATTTATACATATGTACAAATGTACATAGATGTTTCTTGACAGCAAATGCAAATAAATAAGATTTTATCAATATCATGGTTTCTGCTTCTTCCAATCGTGTGTATAGGTAAGTATGTATTTGAATTGTTTTGAAAATCGTAGGCAAAGCGAACACGCTTTTTCATAAGAATACGTGTATCTTACATCTACACTTATTCGTATCTATTGAAGAAATTGAACTGTCTATTTAAACCGTAGGCACTTTTTTTCATCGATTGAAAATCTCATTGTTCGATGTCATCGTGGATTGGATTTATATGTATGTTATTTGAGATGATTGAATTTTGTGCTTGTCACAGAGAAATTCCGTACGTTTTAACCTTTCTGGGTATCGTTTTATAAAATATGCATATTACGTGACTTGATATTGAAAGTTTCTTATTTGAATGAAATAGAAAGGGAAAATTACATGATTTGTGTTGATATAAAATTTAATGGATCCAAAAAATAGTCTATAACAAATGCTATCATATCATATTGGCTAGAATTCTGGCGATTAAGGTAGTAGGCGGAAATAGATTTTGGCGAGCAAGATTGTAGGCGATAACGAAAAAGTATTGAAAGAAGTTCATTTTACATTTTCTGTCATGTTACTATTAGTTCACCGTACCTGTTGCTCTACTTCAAATATGACACTATGACACTGATCCAGCTCCTCACAGCAGAGACATCTCCATCAATGTACCTTTGAAAAACAAAATTCCTCATTTCGTACATATTAACCCGATTTCATTGTTATTGCCTTCGAAATAAATAGAATGAAGTCTTTCTCTTTCTTTTGTGGTCGTGAAATTGATGATGCTTTGTTCAAAATGAATATTTTCCTCGCGAACCTCATTCCTCAATCTACACCTACTTATCATCAAAAACTGAAGTATCTCTATGGTTTGACAGAAATGTTACATCTGTTCTTGCAACAAAATACAGTCATGAACAAAAGTCTACGTACCCCCCCCCATATCTGAGCATTTCTCTCAGTTTGTATAATCCTAATTCTAAGCATTCACAGCAAAAACATGTATTAACTTAATTTAAGCTTAAATATAAGTTAATATTTGAACTATTTCTATCGAAGCAATAATAAGAGGAATATAAATGAAATCTCCACACCCAAAATGATGATAATTTTCATTGCGCATGTTTTCATTGAATGGTGATATTTGTATTAGATTCAAGTGCTGACGGCGCGTTGACAAGTAATTGTCAATTTATTTAAAGTGAGCATGGCTCCGATTAGGAAAGAGATTTCTGATGACTTTAGAAAATTAATTGTGAACCTTAGAAAAGAAGGGCGATCTTATCGTGAAATTAGTGAAATAGTCAAAAAACTGCGGTCAAGTGTTCAAACTGTAATTTTAAATTACCAGAAGACAAAATCATTTGAAAACAAACCCAGGAGTGGAAGACCGCGAAAGCTGACCGACCGTGAAGAGAGAAGGGTACTCGCAGAAATACAAAATAATCCTCGTACGTCGTCAAAATTACTAGCTGAAGGCATCAAGGAGGTTAAGGGCAAACACTTACACCCTATTACTGTGCGCAGTGTGCTCCACCGCAACGGCTACTTTAGCAGGACACCTCGGAAAAAACCATTCATTTGTAAAACAAATGCAGGTAAACGGCTCGAATATGCAAAACTCCATGAAGGCAAGCAGGAAAATTTTTGGAATAGCGTCTTGTTTAGCGACGAGAGCAAGTTTAATATTTTCGGACATGACGGTAGGCAACGAGTGTGGAGAAAACCAAACGAAGGCCTCAAAAAGCAAAATTTAATTGGTACGGTAAAGCATGGGGGTGGAAGTGTTCTTGTTTGTGATGCATATCGGCGGCGGGGGTGGGGAATTTAGTTGCTAACGACGGTATTATAGATTGTGCTGAATATTTAGACATACTCAAAGCTAATTTAAACCAATCAGCGCAAAAATTGGGACTAGGGCTGTCTTGGGTCTTCCAAAAAAACAATGACCCCAAACATACAGCGCAGATTGTGAAAGAGTGGCTGATTTTTAATATCCCCAAACAACTTCATTGCCCACTCCAATCTCCGGACTTAAACCCAATCGAACATTTATGGGATCATTTGAAGCGCCAACTTCAAAACCATAAAGTTTCAAACAGATTCGACCTAATTTCCATTCTTCATGAAGAATGGGACTAAGTTACACCAGACATTGCAAAAAATCTAAGCGATTCAATGCCAAGCAGATTGAAAGCTGTAATTTCCTCCAAAGGAGGCTCCACCAAACACTAGTTTTTAAGACAACTAATGTTAAATGTGACTGTACGTAGACTTTTGTTCTTTTTTATTGTATTAAATTTATTATTTTTGTTTTATGTTAATTTGCATTAAATGGATATATATATTTTGGACGTGATATTAAATAAGTTTATTGTTTTTATTATTCCTTATCATTTTTGTTGACATCAGGCGTTCAGTTCAATATTTTTCACGAAAATTGCAGGGGTACGTAGACTTAAGTTCATGACTGTATGTAGTGCGTAATGTATGTAACGGCGAAAATATAATCCGAGACCCGAAAAAAATTTTATGATTTTGTAAATGTGAAGCGAAAAACTACTGGTTATCCAACGCCGATGTTCGTTAATGATATCACTTCACTTTATGATTTATTTGCAGATAGTTTCCAGACTGTTTTTAATGCATCAGACCCACAAAACTCACACTTTACTTACTCTCATTCCGCGCCAACAGCTTTGGTCAGCCACTTAGAAATTTCGCGTGATGAAATACATAAAGCTATTTCGGAACTCGACTTCAACCTTCCTCTAACTTTCTCGCGCAAGTGTGTAAAGCAGCTTATAACTCCCTTGCATATTTTTTTTCAACAGATCACTTTCGTCTGGAGTTTTTCCATCCTGTTGGAAACTGTCGTATGCCCATCTTTCGTATACCCATCTTCAAAAATGGTCATAGACGCTGTATTGGGAATTATAGGGGTATTGCCATTTTATCTTCAATTCCGAAACTTTTTGGAAAGATTGTCTACGATAAACTTTCCCCACTTGTTAATTCCCGTCTGAACAGCATGGTTTTAGAAAAGGTCGCTCAACTACCACGGTTTTGACAGTCCTTACCTCAGACGTTCTGTGTAAAATGGAGAAAGGATACCAAATCGACGCAGCCTATACAGGCTTTAGTAAAGCTTTTGACAGAGTTGATCACCCTACCTTAATTTCAAAGTTTCAGAAATTCGGACTTGCGTAGCTGGCTGACTTCCTACCTTCGCAATTGAACACAATTGGTAAAATTTCAAGGAATTTTGTGGAAAGATTTATCTGCTACTTCCGGTGTACCACAAGGTAGCCATCTTGGCCCACTCCTCTTTAATAAAATTATTTCCGACCTATCTGACGTCTTAGCAAATATACCTCATCTACTTTATGCCGACGATCTCAAAGTCTATCACATCATTAAATCTAAATCCGATGCACTCTTTCTCCAATCTAAACTTAATTCACTTGATCATTGGTGCAATGAAAATAAGCTCTCTCTCATCATTGCTAAGTGCCAGGTTATTGGCCAGGTAAATGCACGGTCTCACATAACACATACTTCCTTGGCAATAATTTGCTAGCCCGAGTTGAAAACGTTGTTGACCTTAGTCTTATCTTGGATGAGAAACTCCGCTTCACCTTGCACTATGATAAAATAATTTCCCATGCAAACAAACAGCTAGGGTTCATCAAAAGACGTTCCAAGGAATTTCGTAACCCGTGGGTCACAAGATCCTTATACATCTCACTTGTACGCCCCATTCTGGAATATGCCTCTATCTGGTGGAATCCGGCTTTTGAAACCCACAGTAACATACTCGAGTCCATACAAAAACAGTTCTTACTTTTCGTATTGAGAGAACTATACAATCCTTTCGATTTTAATACCCTTCCTCCTTATGAGTTTCGACTGGGTCATCTAAACTGATTCAAACTTGCATCCAGAAGAAAGATGATTTCGGCCTGCTTCACATTCGACGTCATTAGAGGCGTTATCAAAGCTGAATTCTTGAATGGTAAAATGTTATTAAATAACCCTATGAGGAACACCAGGTCCTCTCGTTTACTTAAGGAATATCCACATTCCACTACTTACGCAGCTAATGAGCCAGTAAATAGATGCTGCAGAATATTTAACAGTATAAGTTTTCTGTATTCCCCAACGATCTCCAAATTCTCCTTCAAATCCTCCCTTTTCCAAGCCATCCATAACCCCTTATCTTAAGCTATATGACATTGTTTTATTTGTTTGTTATTTATTATATTTTATTGATTTATTTGTTAAATTATTTAATTTATTTTTCGTTTACACATATTTGATTCAAATATTTTCTTTGTATTGTTTATACCTTGTTTGGTTGATAAATAAAATAAAATAAAAGCTGATTTACTTTTATGTAAAAAATTACAGTCTGAAACTGCCATTCCGAATCAAACCTAGATCCTTTTGGTCCTACGTCCGGTGATTAGTAAACTTCCCAAGTATTCCCAACAATATGCATCTGAATGATACAACTATTTCCATTGCATATGAGGTGTTTGATCTTATTGCTTCCTACTCTTCTTCTTTTTTTTTCCAATAAAATGTGTTTCTCCTTCTTTAGATCTTCCATCTTCGTCTTCACCTAAACTAGTGTACTTTCGTATAAATCCTCTAAAAGTTTAAAATTTCTGTTGAACAATATCACCTCCAGTATATGTAAGTAATGGTTCCCACGGCATTCCTAACATCCAGACCAAATTAATTTTTTATCTCTGCGTTCCTCTCTCCATTTTGTTCAAAATTAGCTTATTATCTGGCTTTCCCCACCCTTTAGAACGTTACTAGTATTTTCTCCATACCCAAAGGCGGTGATTCCACATGCATCTCAAACTACTGTTCAATTTCCCTGCTACCATGTTTTAGCAAAACCCACGAAAGAGTGTTTAAATTTACTCTATTTTTCAACTTACTCTAGCTCATGAGCAGCACAGCTTTGTCAAAGGTAAGTCCACTTTGACTGACCTCCTATCCTTCACACATAGAGTTGCATCTACTCTTGATCATTAAAAGTCGGTCGAGTAATTATATACTGACTTTTCTAAAGCCTTCTCCACCAAATGCAAAATAATGCTGGTATACTTGGTCCTGTTCTATTCTGGCTTACATTTCACATTGATGTTCGTATCTGTAATTTAACTGTCGATTCTTGTTCTTCAACTATCTTTTATGATTTATTAGGAGCTCCGCAAGGGTCTTCCCTTGGTCCTCTTCTCTTTTTTCTGTCCATTAATGATTTTCCTTCCCTTATACGTTCTTCTTGTCTTTTGTATGTTAGCGATTTTAAAATTTTCCAAGTGATGTAGTCACAGGAAAATTACCTGTTACTACAAAACGATTTAAATATATATATCTCTCTCTCTCTCTTTCTCTCTCTCTCTCTCTCTCTCTCTCTCTCTCTCTTTCTCTCTCTCTCCCTATTAATAAAAAAAGTTTTGTAAATTTGGTCGGATTATATTTTTATTTTAGAATGTCGTACGGAAGAGAAAATTATAAAGAACATCGTTTTTGAGGAAGCGTTATGAGAAGAAAAAGAAAATGAGACCCGCAAAACATGATCATCCATTTTTTTTGTTAAACGACGTTGAAATATTTGTCGAGGTGTTGATGAAACATTTGCTACAGATCTAAGTAAACAAAAAAATTGATCTCTGCGACTGTGAACTTTTATTGATTTTCGCACGGCTTTAGTACATACGTCCAGTAAAATGTACAATTTAAAATCGTAAATGGTCTGGGGGTTGGTGAGCGAAGCGAGCAGGGGCCGAAGCCCCCTAGTAAATATAAATTATACTTTAAGGTAGGTATCCATATGTTGCATTTCTTCCGTATCGTATCCCAGTTGCATATCATTCACTAAACGGATACGGTGTCCACACTACCCAATATTCCATGTTTCATCAATACGATCCGTTGCAAAAAACTCGACACGCAGCTGCAACGCTTTTATTCACTAATCTATAGTGTACAACGCAACGTGTCCACACATGACTCCACTTCGAATCGTATCATTCCTTTGATGCGACGGCAAGAAACCGCCAAATGACCGATCGAATTCGTTGCGTTTCTTTGTATCAAATTTTGATACGCAACGAAGATACGTTTGTCGTATCCACTGATACGCAACGGTGATACGATACGCGAAAATGATACATATGGATACATACCTTTAGAGTGCGTTCAGCGTAGATTTAAACGCTCAATTTTATTGAAATTTCATATTTCTTATTGCGAGTATAGTGATCGCATGTAATTATTCCACATTTCCCCTTTAAAATCACGACTAGTCTCTCTTTACGAGCGCCTGCTTTCCAAGCTCCTCCACTGTTCTATGCTATCTGTTATTGGTTCCAAACTTTGAGTATTATTAGGTGACGTTAATCGTTCGGATTTATCTTCGTCATTTTTCTCGTTACCTTCGCCGTTATTGCAAATTTCCAGAATACCGATTTCCATTATAGTACGTTCACACTACACTCTAAATCAGGTAAATTTAGGAGCTGTCAAGTAAATCAGGTCAAGCGTTCACACTTGCCAAAGTGATTTGGAGCGAGAAAATTTGGAGTGAGAAATGTAATTTAAATTAATATGCACAATTTTTTTTTGCTTGAAAATTGGTGAAAATGTTGCAGGAGCATGCAAGAACATTTTCTTTTCACTTTGCACAACTCACATTTTCCTTTTGTGTTCAATTTTCACTATTTTAGAACGAAATTCAAATGACATTTCATTCAAATCTACTCTCCCTCTCACGGATGGAATTCAGCACGCTCTGAGAAAAATTCAGCCCGGACAAAATTCACAATTTATACTAGATTTATCCTAAATCAGGTAGCTTTCGACTGTCAAAAGCGGAGACAAATGTATGCTAAATCAGGTAGATTTGTGGTCGATTTAGCTGTAAATCGATCAGCTGATCGAAATCGCCTGATTTCCCCTCAGTGTGAATGGGCTATTAGCCTTATTTCAATTTAGACGTCAAATCCAACTCTTAATTCTGAAAGACGCACATTATTTTTGGTTTAGGTTTTGATTTGATTTTTGACTATATGCCATTAGGCTTCTTTCTATACTTCTAAATTTTATGTCACTTCATTTTCTTCTGATTCATTATTTGACTTTTGCGTTTAATTTTAATTCTATTACACCTTATTATTGATATTTTATTTGCTATACTATCTTAATTTCACCTTTTTTGATTGATTGATCTAACTTTTCAATTGTATGAATTATTTATTTAGATTTTCTCTTCATTTTTCAACTTATTCTGTTTATGTAAAAGCGTTCTACCCTGTAGAAATGAAAATAAACGGTAGAATTTAGCATTTACAAACACATAAAAACTCATGCAAAATAAAAACGAATTTATCAAATAAACGCACATTTTACATTGACTTTGATAAACGAATTCGTTTGCATCGCATCAAAACATGAATAACATACAGTGCATGATTGATGACGCTTTCAATTTGCCTGACTTTGCTGGAAATAATAATATTCCCTCTAGACGAACATTCTGTAGTTGATCGATTTGCAAATTCATACAGTTTTTTTTTAGGACCCTTTCAAAGCATATTATTTTCGGGGTTATGTTTTTCATCATGTTACATTTATCGTTCACTAGTGTTTATTTATTTACCACAACCAAAATTGAAATAGTTCGTCAGGCCACAGTATGTTGTATACAATTATGTAACTATAACGGAAAATGTCCAGTGTGTTGGTGCATACTGCAAAAAAAAAACATTAACAAACAATTCAAATGACAAATTAAATGCAACGGAATCGCTATTGTTGATAATTTGCATATTTTATCATTTTATGTTTGGAGTATTCAGTAATATTATTGCTATCAAAGCAATTTGAGTGTGTATGAAATAAGGTCGGCTGTGAGTTGACTGGTTTCCTGATTGTAATATGATGAGTGCTGTTGTTGTTTGGATAGCAATAAGTAAAATTTATTCATGTGTTTTTCGAAAAGTAGCTAACTGACAGGAAATTCAAATTGAATATGTTAGTATTAAAATCAAATCAGCATATCCTTTTTTTTTGGGATTGGAAAATTTAATTTAGTCATATTTTTATATTGCATGAAAATTTAATCGAAAAGTGGCGTTACATTTCATATTTTTAAGTTTTCCCTAAGCTAACGCATGTGCTCGTATTTGTGAAAGATTATTTGTGAAAAATAGAATTTAAATGTTGACTTAAACTATTCACTTGTGGATACACAAACACATCTCATTCATTCTCATATGCACTACACACCACACTACTTGACATTAAACACACACACACCAAAATTATAAATCAAGTAAAAACAATGGAAACTTATTTTGATGTCATGTTGTTGCACTTACCAGTTGATAATTAAAGATCTGAAAAAAAACTGTTATTGAGAGAAATATGAAATATTAAACCTGGATGAAAGCAATTGACTTGAAGCTTTTATTGTAGAACACTGTCCTAAATTGTCCTCAATTGGTGACCCCGATCAACGCGCTTCCTGGTTTGTATTAATTAATTAATTAATCTACAATGAAGAGGGAGGCTACAAAACGATGTAGACGAACGAAATAGTTTTTTCACATGGTGTATGCACCGCGAACTCTGAGGGCTTACCAGGGTATTCATTACTTCTGATACTTTTTGAAGGCCCAGAGGTTTACACTATACACCGACCACAAACCACTGACTTTGGCTTTCAAACAAAAGACAAAAAAAGCCACACTTCGTCAACTTAGGCATCTAAGTTATATAAGTGAGTTCACTTCTGACATTCGGCATGTCTCTGGTTTCAACACCGTTGTTGCTGACGCACTTTCTCGTCTAGAAGACATAATTCTTCCCAGTATCATCGACTTTGCTGCAATCGCCTCGTCCCAAGCATCGGACGCAGAGTTTCAGAAGATTCTAAAAGACTCTAAATTCGTTTTAAAGAAACAACCAACCTTTGGCACCAACGTCGATATTTTTTGTAAAGTGTCTGGCCCAACCATTCGACCTTATATTCCTCATACGCTCAGGAAACAGTTGCTCAAATCAGAACACAATATCGCTCATCCTGGTATTCGTGCTTTTTCTGGCCTTTGATGGCCAAGGATATTGCCACTTGGGTCCGAGAATGTATTTCTTGTCAAAAATGCAACATAACCAGACATGTGAGCAAACTTGTATCGACCTTTCCTACGGTCTCCGAACGTTTTAAGGTCATTCACATCGACATAGTTGGCTCATACTGTCTCACCATAATCGACCGTTTCACATGTTGGCCTGAAGCAATTCCTTTAACTAGCATTACTGCCAATGACTGTGCTACTGCTTTACTAACCACCTGGATTGCTAGATTTGAAGTTCCCCAGTACATTGTCACCGACCAGGGCAGACAATTCGAGTCAGGGCTCCATGCTGAGCTTGGTCGACTCTTGGACTTCGAACGCAATCGTACCACAGCTTACCACCCTCAGACCAACGGTTTCTTAGAAAGATGGCATCGTACACTTAAATCGGCTATCATGGTTCACAAAGATGTGTCTTGGACTAGAACACTACCCATAATTCTTCTTGGATTACGATCTCTAAACCGAAAAAAAATCACAGCGTCACCGGCACAACTCGTATGCGGAGAAAACTTGCGTCTTCCTAGTGATTTTTTTCAAGAAAATCCTAGGAAGATTAGCCAAACAGACTTTGCCTCTGAACTTACGGCTACAATGGCAAAACTTCGACCGGTTGATGCCAAACACAACACAACACCGAATATATTCATCTTCAAGCAACTCGACTCTTGCTCTCACGTTTTCGTTAGAGTCGATTCTGTTCGCCCACTACTCCTTCCATCGTACGACGGTCCTTTCAAAGTCCTAGCCAGACATAATAATTACTACACTTTTGAAATCAGAAACAAATTCGTCAATGTTTCCATTAACAGGCTTAAGCTTTGTTTCATGTCATCCTCTACGGAATCCGTCGACAACCCTTCCACAAAACAGTAAACATCAGGAACTTCAACCATATCATTATTGTCTTCCGCTCCAGAAAAAACCAACGAGGAGAGTCACTTTTGCACCATATGTCTCTCTGGCTGGTAGAACCACAAAGCTGCCACTTACTTATGCCTCGCGGTAACGCGTAAAACGCTGGCAGGGGAGTATTGTGGATACACAAACACATCTCATTCATTCTCACATTCACTATTCACCACACTACTTACTTTAAATTGAACACACACACCAAAATTATAAATCAAGTAGGCTAAGGGAACAGTTTTTTGACTTAAAAAAAAGGAAATTGATTTTGATGTCATGTTGTTGCACTTACCAGTTGTTAAATAGAGATCCAAAAAAACCGTTATTGAGAGAAATATGAAATATTAAACATTGATTAAAACAATTGACTTGAATCTTTTATTGTAGAAGTCTGTCCTAGATTGTCCTATACACTCTTAGTGTAGCTACATGAAAATTTTAGGCTGTAATAGCTTAGATTGAACGGTAAATTACTTTGAAATATCCCCCTTTGAATACTGGTTCTGTAGTCTAATGGTTACAACAGATAGCACACATGATAGCATGGTTGGAATCTAGATGTGCAAGATTCATTATGATTGCACATCGGGCATGGAGCTCACTTATGGCTTCGAGTAGTTATGCGAGTCGAATTAGGGTCGATGCGTATCTCAGTCTAAATTTTTCACTATCGAAATGATATAGTTACTTGAAAATGAAGTTACTGACAATTGAAGTCCTGTAAAAATTATTTCTCCCTCTTAATCATATGTTAAATTTGTAATGAAGTTGCTTCCAGCTTTCATATTGGTGCAAAAAATATTTATTTAATCCGCAAGATATGTTCAAACTTTCGCAAGATAAGCAGGCCATCGTAAAAAATATATCTTCTATGCAACAATATTCATCTTCTACTGCTTTGTCTGCCTAACATTTTGTTACCCAGCCCCATTTTCCAGCCCGCTAGAGCTTTTCGATTCACTTCCACTATCTCCTCAAACCACCAATCAACCTTTTTTGTCCCCGGTAGTAACTTTCGATGTCGCACCGCACGCTCGCTTAATTTCGCCCATTGTGAAATTCACCAATGTATCTATTCCTTCGAGTCATATATCTGATCTCTCACTTTTTTGTGACTTGAATTCTGTTTGACTCGGTTTTGCCAGATAGCTCGCAGATGTTGCAGTTGTGATAACTTTTAGTGTATGTAGAGAGTGAAAAATAAATAAAAAAAATATATATATTTTTCAACATAGTCTCCTAACAAGTTAATACACTAAGTTCATCTTTTTTTCAAACCCAAGATACCCTTAGAAAAAATAATTTGTCTTTACTCTCCCAAAACGCCTCAACAGCGGCCATCATTTCGCTATCATCTCCAAATTTCTTGCCTCGAAGGTGTTCCTTGAGTCGAGGAAAAAGTAGGGAGCTAGATCTGGCGAATAGGGCGGATGTTCAAGCAGCTCGAATCCTATTGCTTGAATTGCAGACATCGAAACTGCGGCCTTGTGAGCCGGTGCGTTATCTTGATGAAACAGCACTCCGGTTTCCAGTTTGCTGCGTCAATTTTTCTTAATCATCATCATCATCATCGTTGCACAACAGCCCGGCGTCGCGCATTGGCCGCCTGGATTGATCTGCTCCAATTATCTCGGTCACGTGACCGCGTCCTCCAATCTTGGAGCCCCAATAGTTGCTCGGCGTCCGCATATACTGAGCTCTCCCGACGAGCTCTTGGTCTTCCTCTTGGTCTCGCTCCGTCGACTCGTCTTCCATTCATGAACCGTTTTGGCATGCGATCGTCATCCATGCGTTGTACATGCCCTACCCATTGTTTCCGTAGAAGTTTGACGATTTTGGAGACTTCCAGCTCATCGTACAGTTCGTACAACTCATTGTTGTACCGGATGCGCCATCCATCTCGGTCGCGAACAGCCCCGGAAATCGCCGAAGAACATTCCGTTCGAAAGTGTCAATCATATTTTCGGAGGCTTGGGTCAGGGTCCACGTTTCGCAGCCATAGCACAGCACAGGTCTTACGATAGTTTTATAAACGCGGAGCTTAGTCTTTCTGTGCACATACTTCGATTTCATAATGGGGAGGACCGAGAAGAACGTCTTATTTGCTAGTTGTATCCGTCGCTTAATTTCGTCAGTTTCGTTGGCGTCATTCGATAGGTTGCTACCCAGGTAAACGAAGTTGTCCACGAATTAGATGCTAAGGGCTCCTACGTTGACGATCGTGTACACTGGCGTCCTTGGCCGAGATTGCATCATAACTTTTGTTTTGCCCTCGTTGATTCGTAGTCCAACTTCCTTTGCTGCGGTGTCAAGTATAAGCAGAAGTGCTTCTGCATCGGTCAGATTTCGAGCCATGATGTTAATGTCATCTTAAAAAGTAGCGAGCCGCTGGTGCTCAGGTTTATTGTCCGAATAGTGAAATCAAGTGCCTGGTTGAAGAGGGTGGGCGCTATTCCATCGCTCTGCTTCAGGCCAACCAGAGTTTCAAGAGGCTCTGTCAGTCTGTTCTGGATCCGGACCTGTGAGACGGAGTTGGTCATCGTCATCTTTACAAGCCTCACTAATTTGGGCCGTATATCAAATTGCAGCATGATGTTATATAGTGTGCCTCGGTTGATGCTGTCATATGCTTGTTTAAAGTCGACAAACATTTGGTATACGTTGACACTGTATTCCCAGCACTTTTGCAAAATTAACTTGACCGTGAAGAGCTGGTCGATAGTGGAGCGACGAGATCTGAAACCGCCTTGATATTCGCCAATGGTTTCTTCCGCGAACGGTTTAATTCTGTTCTCCAAGATTTTTCACGAATTTTGTAGGCCGTACAGACTAAGTAGATGCCTCTGTAATTCTCGCACCGTAATTTATCTCCCTTTTTATGTATGGGACAGATGATGCTTATGCGCCAATCGTCTGGGATTACCTCAGTCTCCCATATTCGCAGCAGTAGTTGAAGTAGCGCACTTAATAAACCCGCCCCACCAGACTTCAGTCATTCAGATGGAATCTCGTCAGCGTCCGGAGCTTTGTTCCTTTTCAGTGAACGCAAGGCGAGATCAAATTCTTCTACTGTCGGGGGCTGTGTGGATGGGGGTTGACCAACGGTATCATCATAGAGCTCAGATTCTGCTGCCAGGATGTTTGATGGCGGGTTCAGAAGCTGTTCGAAGTAGGACGCCCATCGTTTGATAGTACTTTCGGTGTCGCTGATAATACATCCATCTTTGTCCTTACAGAGGCTTGTCCTGGGTCGGTAGCCATTTTTGATAGTTTTTACTAGTCTGTACGCTTGTCTGGGGTTCTAACTAACTAGGCTGACATTAATATTCAGCAACTGCTCGTCAAAATATTTCCGTTTCTTACGCCTAATTATTCTATTGGATATTCGCCGTAGCTCGTCATATTTTTCCTTTTTGGCTCTGGCCGCGCGTTGGATCCATTGTCTGTAGGCCTAATTTTTTTCACGTCAACAGTTAGCCAAGGCGGATCAAGACTTCTTCGAACACGAAAAGTGGGAGTGTGACGGAAAACAATAATAGAAAAGAAATCGAAAACGCATGAAGGCCATCATCAACATTTAGACCTCTGAAAAACGCAAACCAGTTAACAGCATTAATGACATTGGACATGGAAGTGAAGTTAGCTTTAGCAAAGTTATAACGTAGTGCAGAGGTATTTTTATTCTTAGGGAATGAGGTGAAGGTTTATTCGATGGCAAGAGGTAGATGATTCCTGAACCACGTCCTAGTCACTCAGAACAGGTTAGACTACGCGATAAATTCGATTCCGACAAATTTAAATGCTAGCTACATCGAAGCCGGCGGCCGCTCATCATCGACCAGACCGAATCAGGCAGATTCCGATGGCTTGTTTCATTTTTTTCTATGTACGCCTGTACTCTTCATATACAGTCTGTCAAGTAAGAGCGTGGTCGTGTTAATTTATAAAAAAAATTATTTGATGAAACTTTCATATTTCATATGATGCAATTCGGTCAATAATGTGTCCAGTCACCACCGGCGTCGATAATTGCCTGGCATCTCCGAGGCATGCTTTCTACTAATTTGGTGGCGTATTCTAGTGGCAAGGATCTCCAGATCCGACGAATTTCCTAAGACAACTGCTTCAAAGTGTATGTGCGTCTTCCACGAAGCTTCAGTTTAATATATGTCCACATATTTTCAATAGGGTTTGCATCGGGCGACTGCGACGGCCAATCCAATGTAACGATGCCAGATTGAGTCTTCCACTGAGTAAAGAGCTTGCTGCGGTGTTTAGGATCGTTGTCCTCCTGCAGAATCCAATCTTCATTTTTTGTGATGAACCATCGTTTGGCAGATGGCAGTAAAGCCTTTTTGTAGATTTTTATCATTTTCTCGGCATTTAGGTTGTCAGTAAAGAGGTGCAAAGTGCCGAATCCCTGCTTTGAGAAGCAGCCCCAAAGATGCACCTTTATTCCATGTTTTACGGTCCGCTGAACAAGCCTATTGGTGGAAGTTGACCAGGCTCGCGTGAGGACAGAACGTGCCCATATAGAACATTCATCAGTAAAAATGACATTTTCAAAATCTCTATCAATATTCTCATGCACCCAAGCGAGTCGCTTTGTCACATGTTTTTCAGTCAACAGAGGCTTCTTTATTGTGTTGTGCCATTTCAGATCATGAGTACGAAGATGGGTTCGGATAGTTTCGTAGGATATATCTAAACATTTTGCCATTAATTTTGCTTGTCCTTGCCGTAGTGTTAAAGCAGGATTCTGCGAAAACAGATTCACTATTCTTTTTTCATCTTTTTTGTTCACTTTTCCTATCGGGCCGCGTTTTGGTAAATCATCGACATTTTTAGCCACTTTATATCGCTGTATCCACTTCTGTACAAATGCCTTCGATTTTCTCATATATTAGGCAGCCGCTGATTGCGATATTTTGGGACCTTTCGGGTGGATGCAAAGGAACACAGCCTCGTAGTGCGACGCGTACTTAGCACTCATGGCGTTTAACGTGATTCTCTTTCAAAAGATCAACGACAACTGAATCTTTGTTGACAATGCATCAAGGACAAAGCTTCCCTCTATCGGCACGCGAAGGAATTAGAGCGAAATCTTTCATTACCTGTCGGTGAAGTCGATCACGCTCTTACTTGACAGACTGTACATATGTTATGTGGGCTGTAAATTGTGGGATAATATTTTATAGATATAGATTAATATTGAGTTGAGTATCTACGTACTGTTGCGAGTCTTTATCTTTAGTATGCCAGTTGCAAATAAGATTTCTTTTGTTAAAAATGAAATAAAATGGCTATAACATTGGACTACCAACTCATTTTTAAAATACGGAGCACGTGCACCTGGTTTAGTAGTAGGAGTAAGTTCAAACAAGTAGGCATCAGTGGCCACTCAGAACTTTCTTCTGTTTGTAACTTGGAGTTTTACTTAATTGAGCTTATCAGAAATACATGTATTGGGCAACTATCGTTAGGTGAAGTTTTGTCTCGCCATATCCCCATCATCCACTTACCCTTGTTTCACAATTACAGTGTTGACTATGACAGGTTGGTGTCAGAAGTTGAAGTTATGGGTCAAGTTGTGGCTAAGTATCAATTACTGAAAAACTCTTGCAGCTTTGACGGTATTGGTATCTCATTTTCTTCTCTACCTTCCTTATGAACGTATCAGCACCACCAGGCAAATCGCTTCCTTGAGTGTCCATAAAACTTGGCGGTATTTTCCTTGAGCTTGGCCAACTACTTTTATTCAACCTATCATACTCCCTAACTCTAGCTGCTTTTTTCAACATCCTCTTCTTATTGAAATTTTTATTCATGGTGTTCTTGTAAGTAGCGTTACAGCCTACAATTCTGGACACAATATAAATAGACCCACAAATTTATCTACGAATTCTAATTTTAATTACGTGGTTGCAGCATCTATAAGATATTTTTAGGCAAATGCATTTGCTTTCCACTTACCAGTTTGAAATGAGCCAAATTATTAAACCCGCATGTGCATATTAAACATGTTGTTCAACGAAATTGCCATAACGAGAGCATTCTAAAACGATGATTAACAATTCTGTTGAATCTGCAATAGGGAACCCTTGCTGAACGATGCGAGCGATAGATGATGAGCATAACTCTGAATTGCTCTTCAATTTATGTGCATTACTCGACCGTAAATTTCCAGTTCCGGAAACATATGATGTTTGTATGTTACCTGAACGCAATGGTATTTTATGTATGATCAGAGTGAAACCGCAGCAGATGAGTTTGACGTGGTGCGATGGTTGGTCCAAAGAAAAGTACATGATATCCAAGCTATAGATATATTTTTCAAACAAATCGTTTTTACTGCGTCAGGATTGCGAGAGGAAAGGATGAACGCGAATTATTACGAATATTTTCCGGTTTCGCTCTGCTTGTGTTGGAGGTTCTGTTTCAAATATTTTGTTTAATGCTTGGGGCTACTGTATGGTTGTTGCTTGTCATGTGTACAGGACGTGTAAGCTATAATTACTGATTTGTTGTTGAAAAGAGGACTAATCGTCCGGAATGTTTGTACATATCCTTAAATTTAATGTTGATTGCTTGGATCATTTGCTGCTGTTACGAGCGGACGAATGGATAATGTTATGACTAAATATTGACCTTAATTGTAATTCATTCCCTATTCAAGCTTAAATATTCTAATATGTTTGTCTTTTACAGGTATGTGTTGCATCGTCTATTGTTATTCGTTGATTGGTGAGTTTGGAACTAATAAAAGCATATTAGCTTGTTTAAACGATTATAAATGAATTTTTAATTTTGTTTTCTTTGAACACTATCTGGGAGTTTTCTATTGAAAAATGTAGTCTCTCTTTAAGAAACATTTCAGCAGTTTTATCTATCATTGAATGATTTTGTGAAGCATCGATTGAATCAAATATTTTCCTCCCTAGTCCAAATTGAAAACCATTTTATGATGTAACGGCAGAACAAAAACTTTCTAACAATCTCCTGACAATTTTTTTCTCAAAAGGAAATTAGAGAAATCCTTTGAAGCGAAACAGTTTGACAGTAATGACAGGTTTTAACAAGCGTTTCAAAACTGAGACTCACAGGTAAAATTAGAGTCTAAAAATTAATATAGACAACGCCAAAAATACTTTAGTGCTTACTCCGGCCAAGGAGCACACCGCTTACGAGCTCCCAAAATATGAAAAAAAAAAAAAATGTCTTAAGGATGAGGAACCGAATTTGAAGAAGAGGTCGGAGCACGAGTGACTAGTGAAGCGAACCGGCTTACGAAAATCATAAGCTGTCGGATTGCTTAGTTTTGCAATGAGAAGTGAGAAGACTTTCTCCAAAGTATGGAGCCTAGACACTAAAGTTACTGGTGCATGATAAATCCTTAAGATTAAAGAGGAAAATCAACATGCTCCCTATATTACACATGGGCTATATCGACTAAAATATAGCAATATGTAGAAAGCTAAAGCCTTTACAGAGTTGCTGGAAGTGCAGCTCTAAGAAAACTGTACTCCGGGGAATGACAACAGTGAGGACGAGGACATAGCTGGGTCTGTTGAATAAATCCTTGCTTCCATGCTAAAAAAATACTCTCAAATTAATCCACCTAGCTTTAAATAAATCAGGCAATTGATTAGTGTATTTAATAAGTGGAAATCACCTGCACCTAGTGCACCATGTGTTTCTCTTATCTTTCGGTCAGAACACTGACGACTATAACTGACATTATAAACTTAATTTTCTGAACCTCAGAGCTTTCCAGAGGCAGCATATATAACGGTTGTACTTAAAGCAGGTAAAAAACTCCACTTCCTCCAAATTTGGAGGCCAGTAAGTCTTTTTATCTCGGTAGCCAAACCAAGGAGTGTCTTCTTCTCGACCGACTTGTTGAAGTAGTTGTAGAACAACCTATAATACCGGAAGTACAATAACTTCAGAAAATCAGCGGTTTTGGTCATTACTGGCACATCCAAAGTATTTGATAATGTTTGACATGCAGAGCTAGTTCTCAAAATGCAAACGTTCCAAATTCCGCTACCGCAAGCTAACTAAAAGGATCATATTTCCAGGGTAAACCTTTTTCTGTTAAAATCGACAACCATTTACCCGCATTGTGGCCAATAGAAGTTGGAGTCCCGGAAGGCTCTCTACTTTCAGCAACATAAATAGGTCCAATAAAATAAATGTTTCCAACAGCAGCTACTTAAGTTTTCGCCTCTTAGGTTTTTGTGGTTACAGCAAGAGTTGGGTAGTGCAGTAGTGTGAGCCTATACCAAAGCATACACACTACTTATAACAAAGAGACTGTGTTATTTGCGGTATTAATTACGATGTTATGGGACTTATTTCGAGAAATGGACGGCAATATTTAATTTCGACAAGTTAAACGTTAAGAAAAAGACGAAAAGCACCTCGCCAATCATCCTTATCTGTTCATTCCAACTAGGCAATATACAGGTATTTAGATAAGAACACTTTCATAAACTGGCGTTTTATGCAATTATGTTTTTTAAAAACATAGTCTAAGTATTAAAATGGTAGGCAATAAGGTAATTAACGTAGAATACAATTTTCGAAGTCATTTGGAGAATAAAAATGGCATCCCTGCCACTTTTATGCTATCTATGACCTATTTCGTTTAAACTCAGGTTGAATGTGCGTGAATTTTATTATAATTTGATAACTGCATCGGAAGTTAAAAGGCATAGCACTTCAATTTCACCGAGCGTTTTTTCATAGTGACACAGCCGAAATATGGTTCTTATCATATTCATTAAACTTTTGTCAGACCTGTATCTACTTAAGACCAGTATATCCTATGAATTTTATCCGGTCGCGAGATACTGTAAACGCAAGTTCCAGGTGCTAAAAATATAAATAATGCGGAGCGATTTTTGTGCGATTGGGAATTTTACAAATTTAGATTTGACTGTATAAATATAGTATCAAATTCATCAATCATTTGCATTTTATTCTAACAGCCGTGTAAAAGATTTGTGCTTACGTACTTATGGTAGCTACAAGGTTGCCCAGACATTATTTAAAAACAGCAGAAACTTATTTTTTATGCCCATTGATGAGTCTTGCACATTTTGTGATGATCTGATGACTCGGTGTGAAGTTATCACAATACAAAATTTTCCATAGAGTTTCCATTGTTGCCAAAAGTACACAAAATTTCAGCTCGACCAAACTTCGCGATCTGGATAAATTATCCGTATAGTAAAATTCATGCACAATGAGAAAACTCTAATAGTACTTGGAAGACAGTAAATGATATGGTGCTTGAACAGTCTTGGAATATTGTCAAGATGAACCGAAATTATTTGGAAAAGGTTATCGACCTTGCGACGTGTCTCAGTCACCAAAGACGTGCTTTCAGAGGACATGATGAAAGTGGTGCCAGTGATAACCGTGATTTTTTTGGAATTTTGTGCATTATTCACTAAGCATGATTCAGCTTTTGAAAATAATTTTTAAAACAAGGTTGTGAACTACTGTAGTGGCAAAACACAAAATGAATTGATGAAAATAATTGCTGAAATTGCACTAAGCATGATTCAGCTTTTGAAAATAATTTTTAAAACAAGGTTGTGAACTACTGTAGTGGCAAAACACAAAATGAATTGATGAAAATAATTGCTGAAATCATTCGCGAGGACAATACAGCTGAAATAAAAGATCCATTTTGGCAGACGCAACAAGGATCCACAAAAGGAACAACTCTCCGTGGTTGTCAGATTTGCTAAAGAGCTAGCAGTCAAAGAAAGGTTCTCAAGCTTTGTAGACTGTTCAGCAGCTAGAAATGCCTCGTATTTAGCAGAGAGACAGCTACGGACTTAGCGAATTGCCTGTTGTTGGACTGTCTTATGATGGTGCTAGTGTCATGTCAGGATCAAAAGGTGGTTTACAAATCTAAATTAAGATGAAACACTCTGCAGCCACATTTGTACACTGTCTAGCTCATAAAATTATCCTGGATGTGATGGACACATTTTTCACAATCGAAACGTGTACATCCTTTTTCAATGCCATCGAATCGCTTTACCTACACTTTTCGAAGCCATCACAACACGAATTGTTAAAGCAGCTTGAAGAGAAGTTTAAGCTCGACTCGTTAGTCAATGAGATTTCACAGTTGCAAATATGTGATCGATAGCTATGAGACTATGAAAGAAATGAATGAGGGTAAAATACAACGATTCAGTTTATTCATTGGGGATCTTTCATTCAATCAGTAATCCTAAATTTGTAGTAAATCTTTTCATCTTTCACTTTTTATACGAACATGTTAAGCACGTATTTCCAAACTAAAAATGCAACTCTTAGCGATGGGATAAATCTTGTGAATGGAACACTACTAAGTGAGCGAGAAGACTTGTATGTAGTTTGGGAAAAAATTAAATCATTTGCAGAAAAGAACTGTCTGAATCTCACATTTACCAGAGGATCGCGAAAACGGAAAACAGCAAAAAGCACTAGTTTCAAAGGTTTTGCTGTTTCATCTGGCCTCAAACACCCAGTTAGGGCTACAAAGATATTCCTGCAAACCAAATGGATCGAAAAGAGTAAGTTACAGCTTTTTCATCTTGCCAAATTATTTTCGGGTTTTCTAGGTAACAAATGTTTGAAGCAAGAGATCAATTTCTTCCTTCTAAGCTTAATATATTCCACTTTTTTAAAGATATTTTGAAACTAAGCTATCCTCTTCTTCAAGTACACTGAAAAAAATCCACATAGCGCCCAGAGCCATGTAACATAGCGCATTATTTATGGTCCCATACGCCATGTACATAGTACTCTGAGCCATGCAATATGGCTCCCAGCGCCATAATCTCAGAATCTACATAGCGCGTGGTCCCATGTTACATGGCGCAGCATTTATGATGCCACACGCTATGCACATAGTGCCCTGAGCCATGCAGTATAGCTCCCAGCGCCATAGTTACATGGCGCAGAAATTATGGCCCCACACGCCATATTACATAGTGCCATGAGCCATGTAATATGGCTCATGGCACTCCAATTATAACTCGTAGCCATACTGTGTGAGGGGATCTATAAATGTCAGCAAGTGATACTTGAGTATCGTCGATAGATCGACAGCATTCTCAATCGGCTAAGGGCGCATATTATTGAATGGCTCCTTCGGCGACTCTAAATGCAGCCAGCGCCTGTTTGTTGCAAGCAAGTGACTTCTCCGTGTGCTAATTTATGGTAAGTAGCACTGTTTTGACTGATTTGCTTCTTCAATGTACTATAGTTTTCCACGCCATGTACTATAGTCATCCACGCCATGTACTATAGTCCTTCACGCCATGTACTATAGTCCTCCACGCCATGTACTATAGTCCTCCACGCCATGTACTATAGTCCTCCACGCCATGTACTATAGTCCTCTACGCCATGCAGTATAGTCCTCCACGCCATACAGTATAGTCCTCCACGCCATACAGTATAGTCCTCCACGCCATGTAATATAGTCCGCCACGCCATGTACATGGCGTGGAAGACTATAGTACATGGCGTGTAGGCCTATGTGCTTTTCGCCATGTATTATGGCGTGTGGCGCTATATTTTATCACAATCCCTAAATCGACTATGTACATGGCGCCAGAAGTCTATAAATTATGGCGTCTGGCGCCATGTGTTTTCTCAGTGTATAAGTTGAAATATATTTAGCTTCTAAATGAAAAAATATTCTTACATTTCTAATTATTTCCATTCTATTCCCGTATAATTCATACAAGCTTTCTTTCTTAGCGGTCATTGATTCTTCATGTGTAGTTCCTACCTACCATTCACATTATATGCATGTGAGAGTAGCTCATACGTATTCACAGACAAGTAGTTTATTTGATAATGCATTATGCATTAGCAAATAATAAGACAAAACATAACGATAGGGGACTATAACCTTGAAAACGTAGACAACTTTGTGTACCTAGAGACGAACCTCTTGAAGGATGGGAATGAGCTTAACGAAATCAAACGACGAATCCAATTAGCCAATAAGACATTCTTTTCGGTGCTTCCCACTTTGAAATTTCGATGCGTACACAGGAATACGAAACTTCGCATCTATAAAACAATTATTAGACCTGTGCTATGCTACGGAAGCGAAACCTGGACGCTGACGCAGGCATCTGAAAAAGCCTTGAATACGTTTGAAAGAAGGGTATTGCGACGGATCCTCGGTCCAATACGGGAAGAAGATGGATGGCGAATCCGATACAACAACGAGCTGTATTCCATATATGATGAGTCGGAAGTCTCTACCGTCATACGACTCCAAAAACTACAATGGGCTGGCCACGTCGAATGAATGAGCGATAATCAAATCCCCAAACAATCTCTCAAGGGGCGAGCGAGCGGAGCCAGACCAGTCGGTAAGCCACGCAAGCGCTGGGAGGATTCTATAGATGCTGACAGCAGGTCACTTTTGGGAGCACCGAACTGGAAGACGCGGTCACTGAACCAAGACGAATGGAGGCGAAGAATTAAGGAGGCTAAGGCTCGATTCGGGCTGTAGTGCCCCGATGATGAAATAATAAAGAATAAATGAACAAATATATATTGTATTAGTAAATTATATAAGTTGTATGAACAGTACGTGTATAAACAAAAACAAAATCATCGCATGTGTTGAACCTTTCAGTCCCTGGCCCCTGCCAGACTTTAGGCCACGGCCCGCCTATGCCCAAAGGCCGTCTCACATTGCTCGTTCCACGCAAAAGAAGGATTTTTATCGGTGAGTTAATGCACACATTTAGCAATTCTAGCAAAGCTCTTGACAAATCCACGATAATACGTCGCCAACACAGGTAAATTTCGTAGCTGATGCATTTTACTGAGCACGGGTCAATTTTTGGCAGCTTCTATCTTCTCAGAATCGGTTTCGATACCATCGGCAGTCACTATTTGCCCCAAGTGATTTACTTTCGCTGCCAAAAGCATGCACTTTTTGGGACTAAGTTTCGAATTCGTTGCTGACAGCTTTGGTAATGCTTCTTCCAAGCTTTGTACATGCTTTTTGAAAGTTGTTCTATTACAATTATGTATTGTAATTATATTATGTATGCCAAGCAAATTTTTTATCATAAACCTCCCAGGACATATTCCACCAGCCGTCCGAAAGTTGCTGGAGCGTTGCAAAGTTCAAATGGCACTAGCGAAAAATGCCATAATCCATACCGTACCGACCAAAAATGCATTTTTCATGCAGTGTATTTTACTGCTTAGTAGTAATTTTTAAGATCCAACGCTCAAAACCACTTTGCGGCAGCCAAGGTCTCCATCATATCGTCAATTCGTAGAAGAGGGTAGCTTAGTTCTTGCTGAAATCTTTGGGCTGTCTATAATCCACGCAAAAACCAATGGTCCCCATCCATTTTCCTCACACAGACCACTCGTAACATCAACGGACTGGCAGATGGCTCAACGGCTCGGTGTTCTTCAAAATTCCGAATGATTTCGCTTCTTGCTCTTTGTCTTGTCAAAGGAATGCGTCCTAGTGCTTCTCTAATAAGTTTGTCATCCTATGTATTTCTGAGGTGACTCACTATGCTCGTTCTTCCTTATTCGTTTTCTCCTGCCGGAAAGATGTCGTTGAACTGGATTGGTTACAATATTGCCAACACAAGTCCACGGGTTTTTTTTTCGTTTGTTGCTCTTTGTCCAAATGTTGATCTGACTTCCCACTTCTGACACCAATGTATCGCATTTCGGATTCGCACCCTCTTACTTAGTTTTAACGAAAACTAAGCACTCGATTTCGCCCTTAAAATATGTGTATGCGAATCCTGAATTATGCGTCGTTTTCCGCATTCGCAATCGGATATTTGCTTCATGTGGTCATCTTCATAACGTAAATTCATTGCATCCACAATAACAGTAAAATTAACCCAAGCTTCCACTGAATCTCTGCAATATGCTTTCTGTCGATCCAAATGTTGATGTTGATTGCTTCAAACTGTATCTTATAAATACTTCAGAAAGCTTGTCCATCCAACACTGAAGCTTTCATGTTCCTCGATGTCTGAAAACCAGCTAGGATCATTCCCATGACATTCTGTTTTGTAATGCGTTCTGCGGACTAGCTATCAAGTTTTTCCTCAATGCTTAGTTTTAACTCAGCTGACTGACTATCCATTTTCGTGGTGATTGCCGTCAACAATTGCAATATCCCAGCTGCCTCTTTGACTTTCATGAACTTTTCACCAGCGAATTGAAGGCAATTCTTGTCGTTACCATCGGTTCGCAATGCATTCGTTAAGCGTATTTATAATGCCGTTTTATTTCCTATTGTTGCTAGTCCCCGCTTGTCCAACTCACTTTTCAGCTCTACAATTTACAGTTTATAGATCTTTTGCAGATAGGTTCTTAAAGTTAACTCGCAGCGGCCTCCGTTCCACATCTAAGTACTTTTAGCCGCAAAATCAGTTACAACAACGCTCAGACAGCACACTATAAGTTCACAATATCGGTATCGTCTGTAGTCTATTAATACCGGGCGCTCTCAATAGCTTAGACAGGATCTTCCTGTTGTCTGATCGATTCGACCATGTACTCGTATTTTAAACAATATCAGACAATCATTCCGCAAAAACATTTCCAATATCAGACAGTTCGAATTGATCACTTCGCATTGTATGCATTGCAGGCACTGTATGCTTTAAATCCTGGGGCAAATCCTTGCCTTTTCTTGTATTTTTTTCTGCTCTAGCGATTCGCAACTTTTACGTACTTCGCTGTTCTGAAATCCCACTTCTGACACCAATAGTTGTGACTGTGGGTTTAAGGGATTCCAGACATTCGAAATCAGATAATATTCCTATATTCCACCAGTTTGTTTTCACCCTCGTTACTACAACTACAACTAGTTCAATTCATCTTGACATACCTTACAACTATTTTTTAAACGTTCTAAATTCAGATATGCCAAATAGAATAATATAAATTAAATGCATGGTGCACTGTCGCAAAATTAAGGATACAATCTGATACTTTCATCATCTTAAATTATAGTTTTCAATGAGTTTTTCGTAAGCAAAGTGTCTTCAGCTTCTACCTGAAATTGACAGGATTTTTTTGAAAGGATTGAATAGGAGGCTAAATATTCGCTGTATAAACTTTTATGTAAATTAACTAGTAGTTAGTATTATGCGACTGATGACTCCCACAAATAAGTATCCAATTCTTGGTATATAGTTACCTTTCTCTATTGAATATCATTTTAAAATTGAATTATTAAACCGAACAACTACAACCCATCTATTTAGGAACACCTTCGCACGTTCTTCGTATGTATCTATTCATTTATTCAAAGCAACTAGACTGTCCTATTACAGTTGCGAATAATAAACACTCCTAGATAAATAATTGGCAAAGTCACAGCGTGCAAAGTAAACTTTCCTTTGTGCTTCACAAATCATTTCAAGGTGCCAGGAATGCTAATAAGATAGCTAATAGTTTGCTGTTTTGCAGTCTTTAAAGATATAAAATATTCATGTATTATGCGTATCTACTCGAAGGAGTAGGGTATTGTTACCAAAGAGAAAGAAGTTGAATATTGAATGCCTGGAAAACGTAGCAACATGTATTCAATCTAAGAGCAGTGCACGTAGGCATAACTTAAATTACATGCTAAATCCTGACTTCATTTGCATTCTCAAAAGCAACTTTCATGTAAAATATTCGGTAACACTCATAATATATTTTTGCAGGATTGCAAATACGCAGACTTATTGCGAATACCTCTTCTTCGCATTTCATTACAACAAATATACACTAGAACCTTTTACCATTTGAAACTGGATAATCTTTGGAGCTCCTACCCTATAATATTCACGTATTACCACCTTTTATTCCAGTCGTTGTCATCTTCGTCGTCGCCAAGAGCGAAAGAAATAATACTTGTTATTCAGCTTGAAGGGAAACCGCTCGTTAGTGTCTATATTTAGAATTCCCTGAAATTCAAATTCTAAATGCCTCAAGAGAATAATAATGTCGATACTTACGCAAAAAAAAAAAAATCGAACGATGAAATAAATGTTTTTTTTACTGAGCCTATAATGCTGGTAGTATTGTTGCTATGGTAGCCAAATGGAAAATGTATTTCTTTGGGGGCCGTGTACGGGAGCTGATGGTGAGTAATTATGTTACAATGAAAAAGATTCGACGTGCCTATGTACCTATGTTTCCTGTTTCCATAATCTTCCGAGTACCTACTTACATGTAAATTTCATATCTTCCCTTATTAGTTCCTAGCCACCACAGCTTCAGAACTTATTATTCGCTATTCAGCCTCAAATGCAGACAAATTACCGTGAAGCTATCGAAAAGTGACAACAATTAACTTTGTCTTGTTCCAAGAAAATTTCTAAAAGTTGGCTACTAAATGAGCTATTTAATATCTTTCGCGGAAAAGAGGACTTACGGTTGCTATAGAATTTTTTTTCCCGAGCAGAAGGATGCCCCCGGTGTTTTCCTGTTCGTCTCTGTGTAAGTGATGGAAGGTTATCGTGGAGTAGATTGGAACAAAAAAAATTGCAGCTATTTTTTGGTTATTCCATGGCTTTAGTTACTTTTATTTTCTATGAAATCGCATTAAAGATTGTGTTGGTACCCATTTTTGTATTCATTACGGTCAATGATATTCACATCCTATGATTAGATTTTCTTTTACTTGCTGCTGTAATGAAAATTTCATTGATAATCAACCAAATTTTAGTATCGGAAAACATCATATCTGCAAAAGTCTGCATTTTTGCGCGACCATTGCATTGCGCGGTTTCTAGAAGAACCCCTTTTTCTGCGGTTTTTTTTTCACGCCGTACTATCATACCAGGCACCAGCATATCACACATTTTGACGTATGGTACCTAGGTCCTTCGCGTAAGTTTTACCCCGAGATAGTTTTAGCACCCATTCCTCCCTCGCTGTCTCCGTCTTTCCCCTTCTTCTTTTTTTCAATCATTTCTCTCTTCTCTCCCTAAAAAGCACACGATTTTTGAACCTTTCCAGCGAGTATCGCTTGTGGATTAGCGAAGCTCCCCAGTTTTTGTGAGTGACTGCCACCCGCTCCAAGAGATCAGATGCTGGGACCCCTTTCCTGATCCGGATTTGGGGTTGATTCAGCCAGCCTCTTATTCTCCCGTGGCCGATCAACGCCCGGGACTTCTAAAAAGTATCAACTTCAGCAGTGTATTCCCCACTGTGGGCCATCATCGGCCACTGCAATGATCGCAATGATCGCAATGATGGCCACAATGATGTCCACCATCACAAAGTTGCCTCCACACACTGAGTCACTAGATAGGTCAGTCATGACTTTTCGGTTGGGCATGATGGCTTGCTTTGATGTGTGGCAAAAACCGCTCCGAAGGTCATCTTCGGTCATCGCCATATCCATACTTCGCCACTGTCGGCCACTGCAACCCATCGTTCGTCTACACAATGGGCCACATGATGGCCCACAGTGTGGAGGCCATATAACAGCCACTGGTACTAGATGTTCGTCTTCTGCTAGATCGTTTGGCAGGCGAAGATGTTCTCAGTGGTCTCCTCCATTTTCTGCAAGCCGTTCTTGACGTGCTTATAAATAGTTTTTTGCACATTTTTGGTTTGGGACATTTTCCGAAGGATATGTTGACACTCCCTCAGCATATGCACTCACTCTCGTATTCCCTCCTAGAGGAGACACGTACTAGCGGGAATTATTACGGTATTTTCTTCTCCGCCACTCTCGTTTCAGCGCTCTCACGTGTGTAACTCTTCAGAATCTTCGGATTTACAGTTAGAACTCTTTTAAGATTTTCAGACCACGTTTGTTTTGGGCCACTATATTTTTTCCGTCTTTTTATCTTGCCTCCAGACATTCAGTGCAGTTGGCCTGATTTTCTGCACGCGCAACGCAATGATTTAAAACGGCCTCGCATCCAAAATCTGAAGACACTCAACTCAACACTGCCACTGTTTATCGACAGTCCTTCAGCGAAAATAATTATTCCGAAATTTCTGTCGTTTCAAGAAGCTCCATCAGCCATTTGTAAACTTCCAGTAACCCGACCTTAACTTTCAATTTTCGGTCATTAAGTCAACCGACACGCTTATGAGAAATTTTATGGTTTGGATTTCAACCCTCGATAAAAATCAATAGTCATTGGACTATGCAATTAGTCGAGTAAATAATGAAAAACCTAAAAAAAATCCCAAAAGGCACGTGATTGCGTTCAAGCCAACTAATTAAACAACGCCTATGTGAAAATAAAGAGCGCAGACCTTTGCATGGCGCGTTTTTGTATAAACCCTCTAAATTGTCCGAAATTCGAAACGTCTGGTTAGATTTTCATTCAAATCCATGCAACGAAAACGTTCAAGGTCCAATGTCATTCGATTCGGAAAATTTATTCCAAATATTTTCAAAATAAGTACATACATGTGTACATGCATGTCGGAATTTACTAGTAGGCTGCTGTAAAAAGTAAGCACGCTATATATCTGGTGACTGGGAAGAAGAAACGACCTTTACGTGTTATTCTATCCACGATAGGAAATGTAAAATTGTCATGTAGATCATGTTCCGTTTTTTTTATCGGTTGTTTTCTATCTTCAATGGCATAGTGATGTTACGTTTGGATTAAATTTGAATTTTTTCCTAGCTAATCTGCGTTCGATTCATAGCGGAATGTATTGTCGGGCATATAGGGAGATGTATGTGTATGTTTGTTTTCCGACGTGTTTTTTCAAGCGATTTGTGTAGAATGACAAGGGAACTTAACGGAGTGCAGGAAATAATTTGAGCGATAACAGATGTAATTCGAGTATGATATCTGAAGGTTGCATATCGCAACTGGCTGCACCACAAAAACAAATAAAATGTAATACGACGGAGAAATCGGCGTAAAGCTGCTGCCAGCCAGCATAGCCTTTTCTATTCTATCAAGACTCTTCTGCTCAAGCAGTATTGGAGATGCTAAGGGTAATTATTCCTTATCTAGGGACTCCTTAAACTCTGCGTTGATATACCTGTCTATAGAAGTAGAGACAAGATATTAGCGTTTGAATCATATGTTCGACTCCAAACGTGCACCCAATGCCTACGCCCATCCATTTGAACTCTTTTCCGGCAATCCTGCAAGCTTCTCCTTATGCTCTTTGGCGGCAACCTTAAGCGCACATTGACCTGCTCAAATACCGCATCTTCCAATGCATAGAGAACATCATAGCGAGCTTGCCGAAGGATAAAAAGTAATCCAAACTAACCGATGAAATTCACTCCCAAAGAGTCAGCCAGGGCTGGCATAATCAAAGTTCGAGGACATTTTTGCTGGCCATTTAAAAGAAGTGGTACATATGCGCTTATCGCTTCGCCATACGCAAGCCAAGTTGATCGTCCGTTCACCGTTTCCAATGTTACTCCAAGTCTCTGAAGTACCTCCCAACCATTTCTACCTCATAAATTTTCATCTCAAGTTATGGCCGAGTAAAACGTACCTTGCCCTTTAGCGTGTACCCTGATTAGCTTTATAGCATTAGTCTCAAAAGCCCTCGTTATGTTTGTATCAGATCCAGTTAAGTCTGGTGAAAAGGCGTCAGATTACGTCGAAGGATTTTCAAGTTACTCCCTTTGTCACCAGAGCGACCAGTCTTCTAAAAAAACCCTTCGTCCATGCTACTTAGACTCTTATTGATTCGTCCAGACCCTGAGCTCTATGACGTATCTCCTCCAATAGTCGCTCATCATTATCTATAATAGTAAGAGTACTCGGGTGCATTGACCGTACCTGTCGCAAATCCTCAAGCAGTAAGACCACCAAAGGGTTGTACGATTTTGTGCTGGGGAGCATGCACAGCTACCATTCAGATAGATGCCAAGTTCGTGTAATCCTCTTGTGCAATGCAAGGTACAGCATCCGGCCAGAAATGCAGCTCCACATTGCTATGGAGAAAACTCTCCATAGGTAACAAAGCGCCAAGAAGTTTACTACCTAGATACAACAGCCGGCTTGGTTAGGCTCTTGACCGCAACCTCAGCTACGCGCAAACTAAGGAGCCAACCTCAATAGTGAGGCTAAACTTTAGTCCAATGTCTCCTTACTCCCGCGATACTGTTACTTTTTTGCAACCATGGTGTGGGGTTTGAGGCACCCTCTTCTGGCAGACTGGAGGCATAGAAATGGTCTCTCACCTTAAAATAAAGAAACAAAGAAAATGCAACAAGCGCCACCTGAAAACGGCCATCTGTAAAAATAAATAACAAGGCAAAAACCATCTGTAAATAAATAACATCTTACAGCTAAAATCAATGCACATACTTACTGTGCGCCCGATCCTCAACAATATGTCTCCCATGCGAATTGCGAACATTCCGCGCAAATCGGTTCAGAGAGTCGAACCTTTCGCCATGCTTTAAACACTCACAGACATCATCCACGCTATCTACACCCAGGATTCCATACTCGTCTCTCAACCTATCGTACGTTGGGCAAAAAAATATGATATGACACCAGTTCTCGCAGCATGCATCACCCTAGGGTAGCTGGAAGTCGATGATCGATTCCTGGGATGCAGATACTCATACATGTTGCCGTGTCCCGTAAGAAAAGATACCACAAGGCCAGACCTAAATCTGACCCTCAAATGTCCGCCACGGCACGGATATCAGGCATAAAACAATGCGTCATACGCCCACTCTGACACACATTCCACCGTCTTTGCCATTCAGATATCACTAATTCTTACAAAGCAGCACGCTGCTGCCCATCATTCATACTGCGAACAACATCCAGTACCACATGGCTACTCGAGGGCATAGACGTTCGCAATCTGTAGTATGCATTAGCTCCAGCATATTTGTAATTTATGCAGTACGACTAGCGAATCCAATCCCGGGATCCCGGATCCCGGGATCCCGGGATCCCGGCCTATTTCTGGTCCCGAAAATCCCGGGATTGATGAGTTCTAATCCCGGGATTTTCGGGATCAGAAATTGGCTGGGATTTCGGGGCCGGGAGTCAAGCATTATCGGCAATCAAGTTACAGCAAGACTCGAAAAGTGCAAATAGAATCCATATTTATGAGAAAACAATTAGCCACTTCATAATGCGTAAAGAATAGAGCAAAACAAACCGATGTAACAGTTAACAAGAGAATACAAAGGGGGTTGTAAATAAATAAGTATGGACTGTTTCGCATTTAGTGCATTCGTTACATCGAATGATTTGAGGAAATTAATACTAGCGAATGCATACACAGATTCACCAAAATCTTTAACAACAATCAAAAAAAGGTTGTTGGCTATGCAAGCAGGATAAAGAAAATAATAAAAAATAAGATATAACAGGCTAGTATCTCAGGTGAACGGTTCAGTTTGATGTTTGATGAATGGACCTTGACTGCAAATAGGCGCTATATAAATATATACATCTAGTTAGTAAATTCTTACTGGAGCTTAGTGCGAGTAAGAATATCAATGACAGCTGGAAACTACCTAGATATGAGTTTACTGTTTCTCTAGGAAAAGACATTGTTACCATCGTAACTGATGGGTCAAACGAAATGCGAAAAGTAGGCAGACTAGTTGGTACAGAGCAACATATTTGTTTGGCGCATAGCATCCACTTGGCAGTTTGCGATGTTCGCTATAATATGAGGTCCATTCCAGATTAAAGAGTTGATGAAGCAGCCGATAGTCTGAACGACAACCACGAAGATTTGGATGGTCCTGAATCAGCTAACTACGTTGAAACCGGTCGCCTGCAAGACACGCTAAATCAGACGAAGGACATCAGCGCACACATAAAGAAAGTTCGTTAGGTAGTATTATATTTTAAAAAAGCTCCAACGAAAAATAATAACGATCTTTAAAACTATGTCGGATCCGATCAAGGCATTTAACTGTCTCCTTTAAATGGATTGTAAAACAAGATGAAATAGTCTCTTGACAATGCTCGAATAGTTTCCCATTTTGAAAAATAGTATACATTAATAGGCCTGCAATATTCAGAGCAATTAGAAGCAACAGAGTTTGATTCGATTCAGAAAATTATTGAAGTTTTACTCCCTGTGAAATTGGCTGTGACAGCCTTTAGTCGCAGACTTGCAAATTTATACACTGCTAATACTTCATCAATATTTGTATTTAGGCTGTTAGGAGAAAAACGGTCTATTCTTCTGAATGCTATGAAAATTGCAATATTGGACCGAATAAAAGAGCGTCCATGTACTGAGCTATCTGGTTAGCTAAGCTATCTCCAGAATCTACATTGTGCCAGCGAAAATTTACCAAGGGAAATAGAATCTCTATTTTGGAAACCAAGCAACGCAAATATTAAAAAAAAATACTTCAATGATCTAGATGCTGAACCCTATGCTTGGAGCCAAAGAAATGAAGAGAACCCAGTAGATATCCATATTGAATCCAGAACAAGGTAGTCGTCAATTAACGCTACAAGAAGAGCTGCAAAAGTATGAAAATAATCAATCATGAAATGCCGCCAGAAACTAATCTAATTAAAACCATTGCAAAAGAAATGAATCTTTTCGAAAGTGGAGGCACTTGCATAGTTCGGAGTAGGCGTACCAATATTTCTCGACCGTTTCCGCGGCGTCCAAAATCGGGAATAAATTTAGAAGCAGGCTTGGAGACGATACCTTAGATGCTTTGCTATTGCTTCAATGCTACTTCCGAAAAACCTAATGAGCTTTGGCCGAAATTTTTATATGTTACTTTATTATGTATCTCAATTCTAAGAGTTGTGTTTTGTTGTTGTGGTTTTTGGTCGTGATTTTTTGTTGTAATTTGTAATAGATGTAATTTTTAATATCTGTCTTCATACTGTCAACGTTTTGGATAATTAAAATTATTGTTTTTATTTGCATCAATAATATAAATTAGTAATAATGCAATTTTTTATCCAGTTTTGAGCTTACTTATTGTTGTAGTTTTGAAATGATGGCAAATTATATAATCTGTTTACTAGAAACTTGACTTATTTTGTTGTGTTGTATTTTGAATTTCAAATCCCGGGATCCCGGGATCCCGGGATTTGAGATTTTATAATCCCGTAATCCCGGGATTGAAAATATGGTTCGGGATTGGAATCCCTAAGTACGACACACACGACTACATGCAGACAACATTGCAAGCTGACATGCTTCTAGTAACGGTCTACTATGAGCTATACTAACGCAGTCCCAAGCGTATGTGAGCTGAAACTTGGACACGCAACGAATAACTCCTCATATATCATTCTGCTGGCAAGTTGATTCAGTTCCTATTTGTACTTAGGGGTTCTAGAAATTCAACTCGCAAGCTGAACTAGCCTATCCTTTATCTTCTGAAGATGGATATAGAACCCCATTCGATCTGACATAGTCACTCCGAAATATATTACAGAGTCAAACTACCTAAGAGATACCCCGTCAACGCGAACTAGAGGTTTCGACTCGACTGAACGTTGGAACTATGATACTCACCCTTAAACACCCTAATAACCGTCTTCTCTGACAAAAGAGTCACTCCCACATTCGCCGCCCAGACAATAGCCATAAGCTCCAAATCACGCTCCTTCAGCTGGACTCAGGAATCACGCTCAACCATCAAGAGAAGGTCATCTACATATTCACAAACTTTACATCTCACCTCCAATCAGATTTCATGAATAGGTTCCACGATGAGCTCTATTGGACAACCAATCTAGTGATAGAAGTTCAGCACGTAGCTTTTTTCTCAAACCAGATTAGTCGATTTTTTTGAAACCAAATGACTGCACACCTCCCAAAAAGATTCTCAGCCAAGCGAAATAAGTCAATCGAAAAAACTGCTTGTTCCAAATTTGCTCTAGAAACTCATTGAGGGAGCAATCAGGTTTTCCTAAAATGCGGACCCCAAACATGTATATTTTCGCCAAGGCGTCGCGCTCTTCTTCATAGCCGAATGAGTAATATGAGAGGAATAACGAAATTTTTGAGTTCCATGAACATTGTCTCCATCGATCTAAAGATTGTCCTCGGTCCTCAAATTGACAATCCATACGTCTCATCTAAAAATAAATTTTTCACCAGCTTAGCATACTAATCCCTGCTTGACACCATTTCTATTAACATATTCAGTAATACTATTGTAGTTTGCACACTCTCTGGCGTAACTTACATGTGCATAGTTCTAAAAATTTTCGCATGAGGCTACTGAATGTTCTCTTAATTTCCTGATGTTGGGCTATCACCCTAATCAGCACGTCAAGTAAAGACGTTCAAGGAATATGAAGTGAAACTGAGCATCAATTGTTATAGACAGTGCCTAATTCATAGTCGTTGAAAGATTTAATTTGCGTAGTCAAGCAAAAATATTTGTACTGGTCAGGAAGTTTTCATTAAAAGCCACGCTCTCTCTAATGCGGTAGACCAGATCATGGCCAAACTTGCCTCGAAGTTTCTTTGTGTCAAAGTTCGCCGTAAAATGAATTTTTTACCTACAAAATTGAGGGCGAAAAAGGAAACTTATTTACCACGACATGAGATCTGGATTAGTTTTCCACATGCTTACTTGAGTTGTCTCTTGCCCGACGATGAAATCCTTCTCCTAGGATGAGTCGTCCCCATGATTGTTGTCCCAACCGTGAACTTAACCAGCAATACAAATTACCTTGCGGGTGACCTTCAAGCCGACTAGGCAACGGAGACGGGCGTTCCTTTTACTGAAAATTTTCCGTATACCTGCCGTGCAGTTCGATGTCGGCATGTTTGAAAGTTAGTTTTTAAACAATTCGTCAATCGACTGTATCATTCGAGCACTATCAATTTATTTATTTATTTATTTACCGTACAAGGTATAATATTACATATAAATGAAATAAATATAAAAATCAAAAAACTAAACAAATTTAAAAACAGATTTCAAAAAAGCTATAAAATACAAATGAATACAATACAAATAAATACATAAAAACTAAATCTCATGTAGGGCACAATATTGAGCACCCAAAATGAAATTAAATAATTAATTGATCAACTATAAAATGAATAAGTCATAAGGAGTTACTAGGCCGGCAGACTAGAGAGAGTAGGATAAGACAGCCTTGTTAACTCTGTTTTTAAAGGGCGCTTTGGACATCGTAGGGGAAAAGTGTTGGCTTATAGTGTTGAGTATTTTGCAGCATCTATTTATTGGCTCATTATCAGCATATGCGGTGCTATGCTTATACTCAACTAGCATTCGTCGGGATCTAGTGACTCTCACAGGCTGATTAAGCACAAATCTTTCCTATATATAGTCGACATTAACAGCGTCTCTAATGACATCGAAACTGAAACAGGCAGATAACATTAATAAAATGTGGTCATTGAATTCCGCAATCACCATCCTTTATAGCTAGCCAAAATACACGGTTTTCTTTCAACCCACTAGAATAAGCATGAAAAAACCCCTCAAACAAATCCGAAAAAGGACCACCGAAAAAAACAAGCCTTTCAGTCGATGTATTTTTTAAACCTTATCAACATTATGCATGCATCATTAATTTTCTCGAAACAACAAATAATTGAATCTTTTTTGAAGCAATCCAATTTGTGTTCGCTCGACATTTTGACAGGTTCTCTCAATTCCTCGTCTACTGCTCCAAAAAGTTCCAGTCCTTGACAATTTTTGTTTACCTTTCGTTTCGAACTGCGAGTAAAAGCTTCATTAACATTCTTTGAGGACTAATTACAATGTTCTCAGAAAATATCTGAACAAATAGCCCACACTACATATTCATCGCATCTTAATTCATTTTTCCTCGTTTACATCGTGTCTATAACAATCACTTTCGCACAATCCTGTTGAATTCACATCACTATCGAGAAATCTAGATACGTTCAAACGCTCGTCCTTTTAGAACGCTCACATCATGCTGTAACTTCCATCACTCCAATCGCATGACAGTGAATGTTTTCAATGTATACATAAACACAAAACCTGTCCGCAAGAACCTTTTAGCTTTTAAACGGGCCCATCGCTTACTGCACGGTTACAAAGACCCATTCATTGTGACAGACTGGAAAAAGCAAAACATGTCCTGAGCATAACCGATAGCCAAAGTGTTGTTTCCAAATGATTGAACATGACATTGTTGTGTTGCACAGGTCGTGTTGATTCTCCCGTTAACCGACAGGCCAACTCCTTTTCCTCCTGGGGGCAACTGACTAATGACAATCTATCATAACGCCAGTAGCAAGAATTCACAACTCTATTCCTTCGTACAACAATGTCCGTGCGCTATCTCCTAGTATTATCTGTGGAAGCATCGTGGGTACTACTTTTACTTTGAAATGAAAAACTTGACTGTAACTAAGGCGCGTCTAAAGATACTGTGCCTCCGTGTACTGTGCGGCTATTGTGCGCTGAACATGACTATCGCAATCTATCTATCGATCAATTTAACTGAATATTTTCCTTCCTATTTACCGCATAAAAGCGAACCTGCCCTACCACAATCGAGCCTGTTGGCTTGTTCAAGCTTTTGTGAATAATACTAGGAGGATGATAATGGTGATTATGATGATAGCGGTGGACGTCGTAGCTAGTGTTGTTCGAGAAGAATAAGTACATTTCGATGTTTTTTCTTTGCATAGTTTACAGATATATTCGTGAATGATTGATTATCTTTCTACTATGGGACTGTGGTGAAAATGCAGTGTACTATAAGTTCTGAATGTGAAAGCATAGTCGAAGAGACAATCTTATGAATTCATATGAGAGTATCATATAGAATAGCCCTGAATTAAACATTTACTAACAATCCACTATTTTTTCTTTATGGTGAAAGCCTAGATATTTGTCACATGTGGTGCTGAATTTGTTATCATCCTAGGTAAAGGCTGGTACTAAGTCAATCGTGAAGCTAAATTTTGACATGTCTCCATTATCTGGTCATACTTTCGAGCGAAAATTTTGGCAATGGAGAAAAGCAGAGACACTGCTCACTCCTGATGGATAGAATATCAAGAATTTCAATTTCATTTCCACAATTCAATTTTCAAATTCAAACACCTAATGTCACGAAATAATTAGCTCGATGAGCACTAAGCTCTCAATTTTTATGAGGCACTAACGGAATCAAATGTTTGTGACCATGGCCTTCAAGATTTTGTTTAGATGGTTGTCCTTGGAAGTTTCCTATCCAGGTGCGCTCGTAGATATTATACCTTTTCCTGTTGACAAACCTCTGTTTCCCTCACTTTTAGTGCCCCTATCTTGATTTTCTTTTTCCTGGTGAATAGTACTATGTCTTTTTTCGGATGGTTTCTGGAAAGACCCTCTTCATTGAATTATGGAACTTAATGCATCCATGGGTGAGCACCTTATAATTACAGTGATGTCATCCGTGTATCCGAAAATGGTTAAGCTCTTACTGTTGAAGGTTGCGATAAGGTTACCAACAAGTAAGAGCCATAGCAAAAAGGACAACACCTCTCCGTGCGGAAATTGGCTCCAAATGGGAAATTTCCTTAGCTTCCCTCAGATCAGCGAATGGATCTGGGGAACCCTATGTCAACCATTTCGCGAACTATTGAGAGATTTGCCTCATCTGGATTGCGTGATACAACGAGTTGAGTCTTGAGTTGTCACAGGCTTCTTCCATGTCAATAAAGGTGCATATGGCTGCGTTTCAAAAGCACTCTAATTATGTACACCAAGATGGTTTTCAGTTTCGCTGTTTATTTTTTGTAGCATAGTCGGGATAGCGCTATTTGGTCCTGGTGATTTAAATGGTTTAAAGGAGTTTATTGTTATTCGACCTTTTCATATGTTATAATTTGTTTAATCATTGTTGAGTGAAGCGTCAGCTCAAGGCATTCGTCTTCTTCAACCGCCTCTGCATGATAGACATTTTCGCAACCTGGGAAGTGTGTTTTAAGCAGCACTTCCAGTATGTTACCAAGGGTCATCATAATTCTTCTAGGTGGAGCTCGAAAATAACCTTGGCGACCTTTGGATGCAGCTTTCTGTATCCTAGCAGTCTCTTGAATGCTATTGAAATGCTTACAAAAGGTACTCGAAGTTTTTCGTTTGGATTTTATTAGCTCTTTGTTGTAGTATGAGATTTTCTTTTGATAAAATTTGCAGTTCGATATGATTGGTCCGGCTCTTCTAAGATTTTTCAACTTCATATTCCACCAGGTCACTCTCATTTTATCGGAACATTTGTCATGGATGGATTCGAAGATTGTTCTGATGACCTTGCCCAACGTCTCCTCCAATTCTGCCTTCGCAGAGTCATTTGGGTGCCAGCTATAAAGTCGTGCTGTAAGGCCATTTGGATTGCCGTCCCAGTCCGTGCACTTGGGTTGTCTGTACTTGACCATCTCTCTAGATGCTCTGCATTTTTTGACACTAACGTGCAGTGTAGCGGATTTCTCTCAGGAACGTTGGTGTTTTGTCATTACTGGCTACAGGTACATGCTAGTAAGGAGGAATTCCAAAAATGACTTACCTCCAGCGTTGCTGCCAGGTATCAGTATTGTGCGCTCTCTTCTATAGTGACCTATCAGTCCGTTGATGCTGTAACTTGGGATCTGGCCCTAATCCTCAGAAAAGAAGGCTGGGACAAATATCGTCTTTACTATTTCTCCATCAATTGAAATCTGTTTTTTGGAAACGCCACAGTGTACCTCTTGGTGTAGTGTAGTAAAAGAAGAAAGTTAATGTTTGTGCTACCCCTCCGGCCAAAATTAACTAATTTCTGTAGCTACTATATGGCGCACATCCTGCCTTTATTTACCCAGGGCTCTTGTATCGCTTCCACTTGCATTTATTCTCTTGGTATTAAGGTCCTTATTTAAATAAGGGCCTCAAGCTTTTTTGACCAAATTTGATGCGGCGGAAAATTTAAGAGTGGGAACACTGCTCCCGTCTCGTCTCGTCTCAAAACTCGCACATGAAACTCTTGGCGAAAGCATTGTCACCTGTATAGTGCATTGACCGATTGTTATCAGCTTGCCAATCGCGATCAATCACCTACAGCGCCTTCGCTTTTGATGCAGCCATACAATGATCAAGAGCTAAGCATTAACGGCATGATGATGTATGCCGCACCAAAACGAATGCCCTGCATGTGATGATTGTGCAACAACGTTTCCGTCGACTCACCGCACGAATATTTCCCACGGAAAGAATCGAGGCCCAGAAATTATTGTATTTTTCTTCATTAAATCAGACCAAAATTATGCACTCAATAAAAATATCTTTCCAAAGCTTCAACGTACTAAAAAACCTCCAGGCATTACAAGGCATACCGGCTGCTTGCTCGCAATCAACTCACTCGTACCTCCAGTATTGTTTCGCATCGTACTGTTTTTATCGTCTGCTGTGATCACGCCAGCCAATCAGGTCACGGATTGAATGAAATGTTGAATGCATGCACAGTCAGAAGCGAAAATTCACATTCAAATGATATTTATGGGATAAGGGCATTTGAATGTTAGCAATGATTTCAATGTTAGCAATGTTAGCAATTTTTATAAGTAGCGAAATTTGCTGATGTCCCTCAACCATGGTACAAAATCCTGGAATACATCTAATAAAAATAAAACGAAAACATTCCAATATCAAAGCGAAGAAAAGTAACGAAATCCTCCCCGGTGAGAAATACAATTACACCCATCTAAGGACTGCAGAACTGTAGTAACTACAAAGTGAACTTTCTTTGATAAAAAGTCGATTTATTTAGAAGACATAAATTGCTCGAATAGATTTGGAGTCGGAGCAGTCGGTTGATACACAATTAAAACCACCAAAGTCAAAAGCCTAATCTTTGCTCTGCTATCATACAGCCAGCAAAATCTAAGCACTGAAATAAATAAATGAGCGGCTATATCAAAGTACTAAAGAGAATTTTCAATGAGAATCAATTCCACATCAGATTAAAAACATTAGTTGGTATGGGGAAAAGTGAAAATCTCAGCGTATGATATCAAAAGTAAATTCTTAGATGAGCTTGATCCGATGAACCGCAGGTAGCTTCTTTGTAATGAATTTTCAAAACGCTTTCACAAAAGAGACACGTTTAAATTCACTTTGAGAGCAAAAGTTCAGATCATAATGAAAAATAGGACCGTTTGGACATTAATTAAGTGTTCTTATACAGGGTGTTTTTTTTTTAGAGGCATAGCACTTTGAAATGAAATACGGATAAATTGTTTTGATTGTCATGAAATTGGTTTTGTTGGAAATATAATTCTCTGCCATTTTTATTTGAATATGATTACGAGCATGTGAGCACCATGACTGGCGCGAGCAAACGAGCAATTATGCGCTCATCAAATGCTTCTTTCAATAAGTCGATGATTGCACAAGCTGTATGACATGTCGCGTCATCCTGTTCAAACCAGAGGTCCCCTGAATTACGGCGAATCAATTCCAGAACGAGAAAGTCATTGATCATGGCTCTATAGCGGTCACCATTGACTGTAATGTTATTCCCAGCAGCATTTTTAAAGACATATGGATCAATTATTCCACTGGCCCATAAAGCACACCAAACAGTGACTTTCTCCGGATGTAACGGTGTTTGAACAACCGCCTGTAGTTACTCATCACTCCAAATGCGGCAGTTTTGTTTATTGACGTAGTCATTCAATCAGAAATTAGCCTCATCGCTAAACAAAATTTTCTTATGAAGTTCGGGATCTGCAGCAATTTGTTCTTGAACCCATACACCGAATCTACGCCGTGCCGGGTGGTCGTTCGGCTTCAATTCCTGCACGAGTTGGATTTTGTAAGCCGCAAACCAAGATCCTTCCGTAAAATCTTCCATAACAGGCCGCCTCCATTAACAATTTCCCTTGGCATAACATTTTAAATTGCTAATGGAGGCGGCCTACTGTATGCCATATTTGATGGCATGCCATAAATGGTAGGCAATATGATATGCCATTTGCTTGGCCAAATGCCTGGCAATATTTTGACATTTCTTTATTTTCAAAATGGCGTTGAACCGTGGGCATGCTTCGTTTCTTATGAGAAAATGTAGGGATGCTGAATTCATAGGGATTTTAAGATCTCGTTGAGCAATCAAAATAGTTTACAGAATATGAAATTGTGGGAAATTGCGAAAAATTTGAATTTTGATGCGGAATAGTGAAATTATATACTTATTTTATTTAAAAGAGAAATAATATCAATCCTGAGTGACGAGTAAATATATAAAACTTCCTGTTGATGATCGGCGGATTTTTCAAATGACTTTTATCGCATTCCCCTTCGTATCCCAGCAAATCATATAATAGTTACATATTCATTTGAAATTTCACCCGCTCATCCTAAAAGTAACTTATCCTACACGTGAAGTTTTCATCAGCAGCAGAATTTCTTCACTCTGCACTTCATGTGAAATTAAAAAAAATTCTAATTTCAGATTGATTTAAATAATATACATTGTTTATTCACAAAATTTTTGATATGAAATCTTAAAATAAATGAAAATATTTTTTTTTTTCCAACTCAAAATGGCGGCGATGCGAGCAAATGAAACAAAAAAAAAAAACACCTCGAAAATGCCTCGTACAACTTAACGAGTTTACCGGGGAACAAGCAACATTCAGAGTAAAAAAAATATGCTAATGAGATGTATAGTTCATAGATTAACCAATAAAATTTATAGAACAAATTACATTTTTACATTAATTTTAGATCAAACAAAAAAACATCAATTATTTTTCAAAAAAATCGCATTTTAAACTTTAATAAACAAATTAGTTTTCCGAAATTACGAAAACATGTTGGTTTAACGATTGGGTAATACTCTTTTGTAGATGTGGTATAAATTTGAGCTGGATCGGTTCAATATTTTTTGAGATTTTTTGTACAGAAGTTGAAAAAGTACTACTTTGAGAAAAAAGTTTGCGGTAGATAAAATCATTGATTATTAGTTTTTATTATAACTTACTCGTTAGTTAGCGATTCCATACAGCATCCCTTCAGCCTCCTCGTGCATATTATTTTAGTGCATAAGAAGGTCACGGCAAGCCTTTCGGGCTTCTTTTGCGCTGAAAAGAATTCGACGGTTCTGTCGTTCTATCGTTTTCGGCTCTCTTGGCATAACTAAATTAGCTGGGGCTCATTTCGATATCTAAATATATTTGAAGCACTGATGTTTATAGAGTCACGTTCCAAGCAAGACTGGTCGCTCCTTCAAAATCTAACGGTTTTTACTACAAGGTTCATAGATACAGGCCCCTTTGTATATTATAAAAATATCCAAGTGTAAATGTACATCTGTATCTATATTTCCTTGGAATTTCAGATTTATAAGAATATGGTAGGGATATACAATGAGAGAACTGCCCATAGCGCCGAAGAGAAAGTAGGCAGGGTTATAACTTACTGCCTATAACTGACTATAACTCAAGAACTAGTACCAAATTCGCTTCAGAAATATTTTTCTGGCGTATTTTTAGAGCATTTGGAACATTTTAATGTAATAAAAAAATCGATTTTTTTTAGCAGTTACATGTATTTCCCCCCTTAAGAGTATTTAACACTCAGATACAGAGCGCACGTCCTTCCCGGTCAGAGGCATTTTCAAAATGATATTGCATGCCATGAAACTGCCCACGCATCAGATGGCATACCATAAATTGACAGTCGTTGCCATCGGATATGGCAGGGTAAATTGCCAATCGAGTCCCGGTGTAATGTGGATGGGCACAGGTTTAATTGTTGAGCACGATATCGAATCTACTCACTTGGGTCTTCATCGATACTACGCTAGAGCATATAGACTAATAAATAGCACGGAAAGCGCGTGATTTGCCATATAAATTTCGACATTACCCCACAAATTGCGAAAAATAGATAGCAGTACCCAATTTCGAAAATTGAAACAAGACAAAAAATACCCCGCCAGCGGCAATGCTACGATAAGATACGTTCTTTCATTCCCACTAGGCAATATACATTTACTTTGCAAAAACAAAATTTTTTTATAGGGGAAATTGGGCAAAAACGTCCATTGTTTCCAAAAATTTTTTTTGGTCGAGCATGAATTCGAGGACGTTTCTGAGCTGTTTCGGGCGAAATTTCCATATAAGTCTGGGAAAAAGCGGCCTAGTTTCGAAGATACGGCAAAATGAAATCCGGCGGAAAAACTAAAAATAGCACTAAAAGTGCCAAGGACGAAAAGGTTGAGATCTTTTTTGGTTCACCAGTTGGCGTCTCCGGGTGTGCTGAGGCCCTCCTCGTGACTGCAGGTCGCCACGAGGGTGTCTCCAATCCTATCGGGGTTGTAAAATTTACTAGATCGCGGGATTTAAGGTGCCCCTGGACTCATGTTCATCCTTACAGAAGAGGTTGACCCCCTAGTGGGTGCATGTTTAATAAACGAAACATTTTTTTTTATTATTTCTGAATAAAATTTTCGACAAACTTCATGCTTCAGTGAGGCGAAGTGGAAAACCGACTGTTTTAGATTAACCAGGAAAAGTTTGGTATCAGAGATCGCTCGATGAAACATTTAAATGGCCCCTAGATTGGAGAAAGACTTGCCAAATACTAGGTGGGGTGAAAAGTAACCTCCTTGGGAATGAAAAAATAGTTTTTTAAATTATTTTTTTTAATTTTATTCAATGTTGTCCCCTTTTAGGTCGATACACTTATTCCAGCGATTTTCCAACTTTTTGATCCCGCCCGAAAAGTAATTTTCCGGAAGGCCTACAAAATACTTCTCCGCGGCGTCGATTATCTCCTGGCGCGAGCTGAATTTTTTATTGATGAGCCATCTTTTGAGGTTTTAGAACAGATATTAGTCCGAGAGAGCCAAATCGGGCGAATAAGGTCGATGGGGAAGCAATTCGAGCCCTAAATCGTTGATTTTAGGCATTGTTGAGATGCTCTTGTGTGACGGCGCGTTGTCTTGTAAAAACAAAATTTTTTTCTCACATGAAGCGAAAAAAATTTTGTTTTTACAAGACCGTTTGTTTTTACAAGACCGTTTTACAAGGCCGTTTCGTATTGATTTTGGTTTTCAGTCGCTCTAATAATGCGCAATAATACTCGCTGCTAATGGTTTTTCCTTTTTCGAGGTAGTCCACGAAGAGTATGCCATGACAATCCCAGAAAACCGACGCCATGACCTTTCCGACCCATTGACCCTCCCTTGGCCGCTTCGGAGCACTCGTGTCGGCTTCAGTCCATAGCCGGGCACTCATTCTGTTCTCTGGCGTGAAATAGTGTATCCAGGTTTCATCAAAAGTCACCAATCGACGCCAAAAGTCCACCCGATTTCGCCTCAGCATGGCCAAACACGCTTCCGAAGTGCGCTCGCGTTCGTGTTTTTGGTCCGGAGTCAGCATGCGCGGCACCCAGCGGCAGGATAATCTTTTCATCTGCAGAATCTCATCCAAAATTTGGCGTGTGCACTCGGTACTAATCCTTGTGGCATCTGCTAGCTCGCGCATCTTCATTTTCCGGTCGGCCAACACCATTTCATGTATTGTTTTGACATTGTCCTGTGTAACCGCATCGGAGGGCCTACCGCTGCGGACTTCATCGGTAGTGGAGTTTCGGCCACCACGAAACTCTCGAAACCAATATTTCACGGTATAATCTGAAGGAGCACTAGCCCCATAATAATTATCTAACTTTTCTTTTGTTTCCTTCGCCGTTTTGCCTCTCAAAAAATAATGTTTTACGAGAGAATGAAAATGGTTTATTTCCATACTCTACATGATGCCAAACGCGTCAACAAAAATCGGCTGTAAAAACAAAACAAATGGCTGTATAGCTATGAAATTTGACATATCTGCCTAAATATGAATGGACTATAAAGCACAATAATCTTTTTTGCAATTGCAGCGCATTCTGGTGGTCAAGGAGGTTACTTTTCACCCCACCTAGTAAATGACTGACCCTTGCAGAGTCACGGACAAGCTGCACGGTCTAATGACTCAGTATCCTTTGAAGGTCATCTTGCACCATCACCATTCTAGCTTGGGAACGTTGTGTCTGGAGGGTGGGGGAGGGCATATCAGTCCATTTCATTACATCACAGCAAATCGCATGCATTGTATGTACATATGTACATACTTCAAACAGGTATTTGGAATAGGTACTTTTTCGTACTCGTACTAGTTATGCCTAGTATGTGAAAATCCTAGTACGACCCAACTCTAATTGTCTTACATAATAAAATTTGTTTCCTTTCGTTAATTCAAACTGTTTTTTTCAACAGTTTTAAAAAAAGTTATTTTAAAAAAAAAACAGTTCGTTTTGGTTTATTGAAAATAACAGAAACTCCCATCACTAGTGTCAACCGCTTTTGTGACCTATTTTGACAAATCTTGACATGAAATTAAATTCTACAGCACTATTTTGCTCGCAATCATCTCTAATGCCATGCATCACCTGACAAACAACGTACAACATACATTTGAAAATCACGTTTTCAGATCCTTTAAAAAATTCTTTTTTCACCATATAATATGAAAACTTGTCTGTTTTCCACCTGACGAATTCCATCGCAATTTCATTTCGGGTCAAGTTCTCGTCCGTCTTTAAATTCTCTGTTAATTATGTGCTCCGCATCGCACGCTCCACTGCTAATTTTCCATGATTATACGCAAACTGTTGGATAACCACAATTTTGCGCCCTGTTGTTGTTGCTGTTGTTAGTGCTTTGTACAAGTTGATTTCGTATAAAAAAGATTTTCACTTCTTTGATGTTTTTTCTCTCTCTAAAATTCTAGTCCCGCGCTCGAAATAAAAGTATAAAAGTGTGCGTGTGTGTGTGTGCATGCTCTCTTTACATACTTTTCTTTCAACCAAAACGATTCGGCATGTTCTACGGAATCGATTGATCACGAATGGTGGTGGTGTAGGCGTTGTTTTGATTTAATTTTACGCTGTGCGAAAAATTGAAGAATGATTTTTGTATGAATCTAAAAATAATGGCAATGGTGATTGTCTTGTGTTAAAATTGTTCGTTCGTGGTGCGTGCGTGCATGTGTGGAGTACTGAATGATTGATATGTACATACGTACCCTGAAAAATATGACCCAGTGGGGAACATATAAATGAACTTAATTGGGAAGAAATACGAGCTGTACGCCGAAATTCAAACAGGACGTGTTTTGAATTTTGATTAGAAGCCTAACATGACGCCGTATGTCACGCAATCATTTAATTATTTGTTTTCGTCGAAGCCTTCCAATTTGATATGAAATTCATTGAAACACCCACGCATATTTAAACGTTTTCAGGAGCACTTTGATCGCTTGATTATATCAATTTACGGGCCACATCCGATTGCTACAATTTACATGCAAATGCATTGCTGTGCATGTTCACTTTCTGTACGTACGTGCTATCCACGGAGCGAGCGTTCTATGAAGTTGATTCTGCGATTAGTTAGTTTGCTTTTTGTAAACAACCATTTGCCAGAGCATTGACGTGTCGAGTGATATTAATTTATATGTATCTATATCTGGCATATTCGAGACTAATTCTGCCGCAGATAAACCAAGATAATAGTTTTATGATCAAAGCTTGTAGTGTTTATGGATGGCAAGTCTGTAGGTACCTACTCGTTGTCAGAGTTGATAAAGCAAAAAGTCTACGTAGCAGTTTGTGCAGTAACGAACGAAACACCAAACAAAATCTAATTAAACATTGAAATTGTTGTAATAAATATGATTGTTTATAAACATTAGTAGGTACTGTTGCTGCAGTGCGTAAACCGTTCGTCAAATAGTATATTATATTGAGGAAGCGTATTCTCTAGCCCAGCTTTAGGTGCCCGAATGGAATTATTTACAATTCTGCTTGGCCTTAATAGGGTTTCGGATTAGGTATTGATTACTCGGAAACACCATAATCCATTCGGTGAAATGTCTGAGGCAACATTCTAGGAAATTATTAAATGATGTATGCTTGATCGATATTATATGCACATAGTTGGCTAATTCAAATGTATGCTTGTGCAATTTCCGAGCCAGTTTGCAATTTGATTTCCATTTGATTGCTGTTATTGCAATTTAATTAAGTGTGACAAAATTATTTTAGGCCAAGAGGGCGGTAGTGGTATCTAGATTGTAGGGTTTGAAAGATCCTACGTCTTAGTGAAACACAGTCATTAAACTTAACAACACGATTCATTTATTCTATACAAAATATACGTTTTAACATTGATACTCGCAATACTCGCAATACTTGAAATGCTCGAACTACTCACAGGACGACGAACGACGGAGAAGTGAGTCATTGTCGCGGAGACGAAGATACGTTTTTCTCACCTAAGTATTGTCGGCGACAGATAGGTGGCTAGTACACGATGTCAGTGTGTGGTGAAGTCGCTACACTACTCCCCTTCGAGCGGCTTGGTCAGCTGATGTTGACAAGTTGCGTGTGTTGACGTCGCTGGCATAATAAAAACTAATTAAATTGTAAATTTAACAGTTTTTGAAAGCGCGGCTTTAGATTTGGGGCCTTGGTATACTCTAAGTGCAGGTTCCTTTGGCTGGTGTGCTGGTGCTGTCGAGGAACTGGAGTTGGATGTTGAAGTTTCCACTGTGGCTTCGTAATAAGCTGGTTTGAGGCGCTCAACGCTGATATTTATGGATTTTCCCTGAACTTCGAGGGTGAAAACATTGTTCGTATGTCTTTCCAGCACCTTGTATGGGCCCTCATACGGATGTTCCAATGGCTTTTTGTTGCGATCCACTCGAACGAAAACATGAGTGCATGTGAACAGATCCTTGTGTACGAAAATTTTTCTTCTGCTGTGTTGAGATGCTGGAGTAGCTCGAATTTGCTTCATATGTTCGCGAAATTTCTCGACGAAGAACTTAGGATCGGGAGGCATGTCCTCATTGAAGAAAAACTCTCCCGGAATTCGAATTGTAACTCCATATACCAGCTCAGCTGCAGTCGCCCCGATGTCTTCCTTGACACTAGTTCGTAGACCAAGTAATACAGTTGGTAAGATATCTACCCAATCTGTATTATTATGGCACATTATCGCTGTTTTTAGTGAGCGATGCCAACGCTCAATCATCCCGTTAGAGGATGGATGATATGCAGTGGTTCGAATTTTCTTGCAACCAACAAGATGTGTTAAAGACTGGAACAATAAGGATTCGAATTGAGAACCCTGGTCTGATGTTAGCGTAGCAGGTGCTCCAAATCGTGCTACCCAATTCGAATAGAACGCATCTGCGATTACATCGGCCGTAATTGCTTTGATTGGGACTGCTTCCGGCCATCTCGTGAAGCGATCGATCATAGTCAGCAGATACGAGAAACCTTTTGAGAGCGTTAATGGTCCCACGATGTCGATATGAACATGGCTGAATCTCGCATCCGGCATCTCGATTTGTCCACGTGTTGGTTGGGCATGCCTACCGATTTTGCTTCTTTGGCAGGCGAGGCATGTACGACCCCATTCAGTTATGTCTTTTGAAATACTTAGCCAAACGTACTTTTGACTAATCATCTTCTTCGTGGCTCGTCCACTAGGATGAGATAGTCCATGTTTCAGGTCGAAAATCTTTCGTCGGAGAGCTTTTGGAATATACGGACGGATTTCTGCAGCTGACACATCACAATAGACTGTCGTATCCGAGTCATCGATGCGAAGTTTACCCAAATCCAATGCTGTTTCAGTACGAAGTAGCTGTTTAAGCTCGTCATCATTTCTCTGCGCCTCTGATAGCTCTTGGCTAGTGATTGCTACCGGCATAGTGATTGTGCTGATCCTTGACAGTGTATCTGCTGTGGCGTTATCGTTTCCAGCAACATGAATTAGAATTGTTGAGAATTGTCCAATAAAGTCTAATTGTCTCAACTGTCTTGGAGATGCTTTCTCGGATTTTTGCTTAAATGCAAATGTAAGCGGCTTATGATCAGTTTTGATGACCAGTGGTCGTCCTTCGATCATGTTGCGAAAATATTTCACAGCGCTATAGATGGCTTGTAGCTCCCGATCATAAGTGCTGTATTTACATTGCGCACTGCTAAACTTTTTGGAAAAGAATCCAAGTGGTTCCCAAATTTCGTCGTTTAGCTGTTCTAATACCGCTCCCATGGCATTGTTTGAAGCGTCGCATTTAAGCGCCAGTTGGGCATTTTCGATGGGATGTCGTAACAATGTTGCATTCGCCATCTGTTCCTTGCACTTCTCGAATGCTTTTTCTGCATCAGGATTCCAAACGATTTCAGACTTATCCTTTTTCTTAGCGCCGACGAGAAAGGCATGTAGTGGTGCTTGAATTTCGGCTGCATTCTGCAATGACTTCCGATAGAAGTTTATGGCACCCAGAAATCTTCGCAAGTCTGCAATTGTTGCTGGTTTCGTGAACTCTAGGATGGTTTTCACGCGTGCAGGAAGAGGACTGATGCCGTTCTCGTCAATCAGATATCCAAGATATTCCACTGAAGATGTTCCGAACACACATTTGGAAACGTTTATCGACAATCCAAATTTTTGAAGTCGTTTGAAAACAGTTTCTAAATGTTCTTGATGTTCCTTGTGCGACTTCGATGCGATCAGGATGTCGTCTATGTAAGCGTAGCAAAACTGCAATCCTCGTAGTGCTGAGTCAATGTAGCGCTGAAACGTCTGTGCGGCGTTGCACAGTCCGAATGTCATCACATTGAACTCGAAAAGTCCGAACGGAGTGATTACAGCCGTTTTCGGAATATCCTCGGGTGCTACTGGAATTTGGTTGTACGCTCGTGTCAAATCTAATGTCGTAAATATTTTACATCCACTTAGATTGTGCGAAAAGTCATTCAAATGAGCGATTGGATATTTGTCCGGGATGGTAACGGCATTGAGACGTCTGTAATCGCCACATGGTCTCCAATGACCGTCCTTTTTAGCCACAAGATGTAATGGGCTTGCCCAAGGGCTGCTGGAAGGCTGACAGATACCGAGCTCAAGCATAAACTCGAATTCCGCCTTCGCTTCGCGCAATTTCTCCGGTGATAATCTTCTCGCTCGTTCAGCAACTGGTGGTCCCTTCGTTAAAATGTGATGGTACACACCGTGGTTCATAACCTTTTTGGTATTACCGGGATACGTAACATCATAGTATTCCTTTAGCAGGTTTCGATAAGGTTCACTTGATGCTACAGTTGATATTCCAGAGCTTGCGTTATTCGAAACATCGGCGATGGACTTCATATTTGTTTTCGCATCCACAATTAGCTTTCTTCGTACATCAACCAATAATCCAAAATGGCGTAACAAATCTGCTCCTATGATAGGCTGTCGCACATCTGCGATGGTGAAACTCCACGGAAATGAACGTCGAAGGCCGAGATCAAGAATTAAAAATTTCTCACCGTACGTACCGATCGGAGTGTTGTTGGCAGCATACAAATTGTATTTGGAGGGTGCTTGGTGATGTTTTGTCTTCGGAAGGACTGACACATCAGCACCTGTGTCTACCAAAAAACGTAGTCCAGTATTCTTATCGGTGATAGTAAGTCGGCGTTGGTGGAGTGGGTCGCCCGCGGCTGCCGAAACGCGGGACGACGAATTTAGTTTTCCGTCTTCGTCTCGGTGCTTTTCCACTGGCAAGGTGCTTGGCAATTCCTTGCATGTTTTCCGAAGCGAGTATGAAAAAAACAAAATGGTCCACGTGACCGTGATCTAGATTTGCTTGCTCTACCACGGGATTTGGAGCGCGATCGACTACGTGTCCGCAATTCTAATCGTTCAAGACGGTCTAGAATCTGTGATAGAACGTCGTTTCTCATTTCAGGCTCTCGATGTTGCTGAACCGTTGAAATTCCAGGCGGGTGCTGTAGCTCCAACATTAAATCAGCCATCTTCGCTAGCTTATCCACATCTGGTTCACTCGAGATTGCAAGAACGACGCGAATATTCTCTGGTAGCTGTTCCAGTAATAACGTTCGGAGCATAACGTTCGTTACCTGATCACCTCCTGTATTTCGAAGGTCCTGGAGGTAATGTGACGGCTTCTTGCCTTCCAAATTCTGACCTTGAAATAGTCGTCGAAGTCGTGACTCTACAGATTCAGCAAACGCCGACAAGATCCTATCTTTCACCGCTTGATATTTGTTTTCCGCCGGAGGATTTCTTGCGATGGAAATCACGTGTGGTAATATGTCCGGCTCCGCGTACTGGATGACGTATTTAAACTTCGTCTCATCCTGCGTAATTTTCGCGGTATGAAAAGCGGATTCCACCTGCTCAAACCAGAACTCCGGATCCGGCCTGTAGAACGCAGGAAATTTCGTGATGCGTGCTTGTTCTACAAACATGTTGTGTGATGCTCCAACCACAGGCCTTGGTGTGACTGGCGGAGGCGGCGTAGCAGGAACTCGCGTTTTGTTAGGACTTTCATCAGAACAATCTGAAGTAGCCATATTTATACACAATGTCTTTCTCACTTTTCACTATACAGTTTATAATGTCAAGATTATCAATCGATTGTTATAGGTAACTTGTCCGAAATTGTGGCACTAAAAAGTCACAACACTATTGTCTTTCACCAAAACTAGTCTTCGAAATATTAGCGTCGAAAATGGCGTCAGGATCTGGATCGCGTCACTTGACTAAATTATTTCACCTAACAGTAATGCAGTAACTGCATCACGTCGCGGGTCACCACTTGTAGGGTTTGAAAGATCCTACGTCTTAGTGAAACACAGTCATTAAACTTAACAACACGATTCATTTATTCTATACAAAATATACGTTTTAACATTGATACTCGCAATACTCGCAATACTTGAAATGCTCGAACTACTCACAGGACGACGAACGACGGAGAAGTGAGTCATTGTCGCGGAGACGAAGATACGTTTTTCTCACCTAAGTATTGTCGGCGACAGATAGGTGGCTAGTACACGATGTCAGTGTGTGGTGAAGTCGCTACAAAATTTGTACCTTGACTTCATATTTCATTTGAAATGCGCAATCATCGAACATGATATTGATAAGTGCGACATTTTTCACCGAAATCATCTTTGTTCTAATTTATTACTTGTAAACTTTACGATAGTCAAAATAAATGCCACTTAGCTCTGTCGATTAGATCTGGTTTGGAAACGAGAAAGAGTATTCCAGAAAACGTCATAGCACCATGAATAATACAAATAAGTATGATTTCTTCTCACATGAATGTGTAATGCTCGAAAAGGAGCTCTAAAGTAACCAGGATTCTTTTAAACTTAAATTATAAAATATTTTTTTTTATAATTAAAACACCGTCATACATAGTAATGTCCTCCATTCATGATACTATTCAAATGATATTACCATTTATTTTTTCTCTCATATTGAAAGCTGTTTTCTTCACTTTAGCTAGGTTTTGATGGTTTTCCCATCAGAAGAATCATCAACAATTTTGATCAAAAACTGCCTGAAAGTCAATGCTGTATGTGGAGAAGCAATGTCGTGATGACAAGACCTTCACGCAGCCTTTTTTGGACACTAAGGTAGTAATGTTGGCCAGGTGTACAAGTATGAAGTGCAGATTTTTTTAAAAAGAAAAAAAAACATGAAAAAGACTGATAAAAAGTGGTTTATTCAAAGTGTGTTCCATCGCCAGTTATAAATTTTACCCATCTTTCGAGGAATTTATTGCTACCACGCCAGTCAAATTCTTCTCCCATTCCTGCTGATCTTTTATTGAGCCATATTTACTAATATTCGAAGAACATTAGTATTAAAATCACTTTGGCCAAAAATTTATTTATATATATATATATATATATATATATATATATATATATATATATATATATATATATATATATATATATATATATATATATATATATATATATATATATATATCAAAAACTTTCAGTGAAAATATCTCTGAAATTTTCAGGATATATTGGTGTATACGCAGAATAGTGCCAGGTCTCACAAAAAGTTAACTATCTTTAACCCTTTGGCGTCGGCGGTCATTTTAGTGATATTTTAAATATGCCTATTACTCTGTCAACAAATAACTTTTGCACAAAGAAAGTTATAGAAAGAATTTTGAACGTGTTCTAAATGTAAATATGGTAATATTTTTGAAATTTTTCACCCTATGTGTGCCCTAGGAGCCTAAAATAAGATTGGGAAAATTTGAAAATATTTGAATTGTAATAACTTTTGACCAAATTATCAGATCATTACAAAACTTAAAGGACATATTGACATTACTAAGTTGTAGACTCGTGTAATTTTTTATGAACATGCTGGCAACTCTCCAGCTACGGCAGGCATTGAAAGTGAAAATCTTCAAACCTTCGACTCTCCTGAAAAATTTTCGTCTTTTACAATGAAAACCAATTCATATAGACATCTTATGCTTTGTCTATACAACCAAAGCAAAACTTTAAAAATTTCACATCGGACGAGAACGGTAACCCTCCTCCAATTTACCTACCGTGAGAGTCAAAAGTGATGGCACACTTATCAATGTAATTTTTGAACTAACATATTTGTCTAACTGTAAGGTATAGAAATCAGTTGAATGTCTCATTTCAAAGTTTTATTCGTTTGTAAGAAATTATAATCATTTCATAGCAGTTTATTTTATGTTCAAAAACAATGTAAGAGTGCTATTTTTATCAGTGAAAAGTAATGGCACACTTGTTCCTATCAATTGAAAAATTACAGTTCAACTTAAAACTAGTATTTAGTTTGGGCTCATTTTGCTTTTCCCACAGCTTGCAGGCATCTTGGTATAGATTCTACAAGGTTCTTTGTCACATTTGGGCTTGGAGTTTCTCATTCTTTAAGCAAAGAATTTTTCAAATCTTTCTTGCAAGATATTACCTTTTTCGAACTCGCTTATTCAAAATTTCCCACAAATGCTCTATAGGATTAAGATCTGGAGACTGGGGAGGGTGATCAAGTTGATTCGGTGTCCGATACAAGAGCCATTCTTTGACCAAGCGAGATGTATGCTTAGGGTTGTTGTCTTGTTGAAAGACCCACGTCCTAGGCAGCTCCAATTTTTGAACACTGGGAGCTAAATTTTCCTGCAAAATTTTAATGTACTGCTCTTTGTTCATTGTTAGCCGTTTCCGTTTGTTCGTGTGCGATATGAAAGGCTTCTTCCTTGGTGCTCGTCCATGTAAACCATTTGAATTCAGTGTTCTACGGACCGTAGATGCACTTACTGACTTCTCTGTCTCACGGGTGATGTTTTCTGCAATTTTCACTGCACTTGATCTTAGATTAGCCTTTACTTCTTTGATGATTCTTTCACTTGCGCGGGATCTAATTTCCTGGGTCGAACAGAACGTGGAAAATTTTCCAATTTTCTACAAGATTTGAACTTCGCGATTATATTTCTGATTGTCGAATAATGTCTTTTGCCTATTTTTCCGATTTCGCGGTAGGTTTTGCCCTCTTTCCATAAATTTAAAATTATTTTTCTTGCCTGTAACTGAGTCTCGTGCCTCATTTTTCTGAAATATACTTACTACTGAGCACGACTCAAATACTTCGCAGCAATCACCAGTTTAACTACAAAAGAACCGCTAGCTTTAGAGCAAACACATTTGCAAGGCATGATAAAAGCAAAAGAGGCAGAAAAGCATTTCTGGTTTTAAGTTTAACTGTTATTTTTCATTTGAGACATTCAACTGTTTTCTTATTTTAAGCACCAAAAACTTAAGTTCACGAGAACTCACGACCCCATTATTAGATACAGTTGACATTCACAGAATGTATTGGTATTGAGTAGGATCAAATCTGATAGAAGCGATTTAGAAAGGCGGGCAACTCTGTGCCAGTGGTGCCATCTTGAAAAATTATAGCGAAAAGAAAACTGCTTTTCGCCCTATGAACTCTGATTTAGTTACCACATTTTCATAAAATTCACATAGTACTTAAACCTTAATTTAAGGCATGTTTGGTAGAAATTTGGTTGAAAAATTCGGTTGGTGCTGCCAGCTATGGTAATTTAGGTGACTTGGGTTTTGAAAGTTCGCTCAGGAAAATAAAGCTTTTTTCTCTATAACTTTCAGTGCAGTCATGAAATCAAAACGAATTTCATATGATAAATGGAACTTATTATAGGCATTATTCAGAAGGAATCGGGTTAAAAAGCCATGATAGAGTAGCCAGCTATTGTTGGTTTTGTATTTATTTGCAAAATCTTTTTTAATCGATTATATCGTAAAATTTTTAAACAGTAATGATCTTGTAGTGACAATAAACAACAAATATTAGGCTTTCGAAAATTTGAAAACTTTTGCGACTGGTAACCCTAAATTTCTTTGTACCCCTATAACTTCCAATGCAGTCATCGGATCGAAGTGAAATTCGCAGCGTGGGTTGATTTCGATGTGAAGCAGTTGTGATATATTTTATGCTTTGATGATACAAAAGGGTTGCTAGCGCGAGGTATCTTTTCCTTCTATTTTCGTGTCAATAAATGCTTATATTAAGTATGGTTGCAATGCTGAAAAGATACAATTCATAGGTACAAAGAAAGGAGTAAATAAAAAGGTTGCGACTTTGTGCGTGCCAAAGCCGAAACGTTCTATTGTCGAGTGTTCCGCAATATGGTTGAAAATGACTTATCAGCTGATTGTTGCGACCCGTGGCTGTACTAATGGAATTAGTGTAGAATGGTGTAGAAAAATGTATTATACGGGAAACTTGGGAAAAGAGCCGCTTTTGCGGTGCATGGGGAAACATTTTTAGAACGAGAACAAAAGGGTACTCTTGTTTTTGACCGTGGTGATAGCAGAAGGATGTTTTTTTGAAAAAACCAAAAAGGGGAATCAGGAAATTTGACATTGGTATTAAAGAATAGTAAAACATAAAAAATTGTTAGAACATCAGTGAGTGATGGTGTGGTTGTGATATGCTGGAAAACCCGAAACGTTATATGTAGAAAAGTTGTTCGAATATCATAGATTGATGGTGTAGCTGACGATAATATGAAAACCTGGAACATTATGTGCCGAAAATCAGTTGCAGCAGTGTCCTGAACATTTTCATATTGCGCGAGAGGCGAACTTCAAAAAAAGTGGAGCAATCGAAATATAAAGCAGGCAAAATTAACGAGAATTCGATCGAGAATTATTGACGGAATCTTTGGTTGGTCGATGAAAGTATGGCGAGGGAGGACAACTACTGGATGGTCAAGCTAAGTACCGAATAATTTGTTTCGAGGTCCGAAGATATTCGCTTGATTTAAGCATGAGAATTGCTAGTTGTGAATTGCATGAATCATTTGTTTGAAAAACAAAAATGCTTGCGGAAATAGTAACAAGATAAAAAAAGTACAAATAGTTTAGTATGAAAAATTATGACACATAATGTGGTTAATAATTCAACACAGTTTGTGTGATATCACGTACCTACGTTTCATATAAATCTTGACTTGAATTTCAATCGCCAGCACAAAGTCTTATTTGCAATAAGTACACTGAAAAAACACGCCATAGTTTATAGACTTCTGGCGCCATGTACATAGTCGATTTGAGGATTGTGATAAAATATAGCGCCACACGCCATAGTACATGGCGAAAAGTACATAGGAGCAGGCGCTATGCTTATAGTCCACCACGCCATGCACTATAGTCCTCCAATTAATAATTGAAAATTTCATTCAGTTCAAACTGCCGGTTTCACAATAATCAACAGCAGTGGTACGAACCGTTTAGAACACTCTTACTGTTATCAGCACACACTACATGTAAACCCACAAACTACCACTGCTTAACATTTTTGATTCAGTGACGCCACAAGTGCAGGATTTTTGTTGTTAGATTCAATATGCTTAACAAAATTTGATCTGCTCGGGTGTGCATAAAACGCACCTATTATAGTTTCATATTTACATTATAGTATATCATTTACATTAGAGTATAATATTTCTTTTATGTAAATATTTTCTAAATTTGCAGTACTTTTGCAATAAACAATTACATAAATAAATAAAATAGTAAATAAAACAAATAAACTTTCATTCAAACTATTATCTAATTCAGTTTTATGCAATAAATCTGCAAGTTTTCCTACGATTCATATTATATTTATAAATGTAGGTATGTGATGTGCTCAACTGCCATTTTAAAGCAACAGCAATTCCAATTTTATGATTTTTTCTCAAATCATAAAGTACTTTTCCTAGCTAGCTTGGAAATAATCTCAGATGTTCAATCTAATTCCTTTCGTCGCATTCTATTACCAAGTAAACAACATAAATCTGGAAACTTTTGAAATTTAAAAATTTCAAGATACTTATGTGCAAAACATTTTCCTAATTGTTCATACCTAAAATATGCGGAAAATTTTAAATCTGAGACGCATTCTCAGTTGTAAATACCTATCGCGTGCGCTATTTAGATACCAGAATAAATAGCATTAGATAAACCATATTAGAATTAACACCGGCACCAATTATTATCGATTATGTCACCACATTCCCCAACGACGGTATTAAGATAAGATTTAATCAAACCTATTACCACAGCACCATATCCACCCGTTCAATCCAATCTACTATCTGTTATCTGACGTCTCTGGCGCCACAATTTAATATCATAATAACTGACCTTCCCCAGTCGAATATGTTTCAAGCAATCTAAACTTGACTCAGTAACTCCATTACTTTCGTTGCTTCAAGTCATTACGTATCGTACAGTAACACGTTGTGTGTGGGCTTGAAACTTGGCAAAGGAGAAGAATGCGACGAGACCACCCCCGCACGCAAGATGCTAGCATAGTTACACAGATATGTGACGTTGACGGCAGCTGTAAGATTCCGGTGGCATGCTAAGATGTTCGAGTCAACCAGTCACACTAGCCAAATGAATGCTTTTCGAGTGGGCAGCAAGTGTGAGAAAATTTTCGGAAGAAAGTTTCGAGAGTTCTGTCACCGTTGACGTGCTACTTTCGTGTGAGTTAGACAATTTTAGTAGTCCATCTTGTTGTAACTGGACGCCCGCAGTGTTATATATGAATAAGATTACTCTCTCGCTGCTATTGTCTTATTCCTTCTGTCTGGTGTCTTGTAGTGGTTCTTTGTGATTTCGGAGAATGTGCCGAACAATCTTAAGTGCTTCGAAATATAAGAAACTACTTTTTCGGCATCTCTCCCCATTAAAATGCGATCATTCAACTTAAACACCCCAAACCAGTAATCGATTCTTTTACAAGCTAAAACGTCTTTAACTTGAGTTGACCGAGTAAGCTGAGTGATTTTAGGTTAAACAAACACAGTAGCTCATAAGCACACTGCCCTCGAGTCCTTCAATAAACGCGTTGCGAACGGAAAGAAAAAACAATATAAACTATCTCCAAGGATTCTATTCGGACAAACATAAGATAGTCAGATAGGGGCCTGTCATGATGCAGATGCTATTAGCAAGTCATTGTCATCAGCAAACACTGCCGGCAACATCAGTTTGTGAGAATCTCCATCTTCTGGGGCACTTTTACCCTAGTCATGTAAATAAACATGAGAATCACATATGTTGCCCCACATGTGTGCACTAGATAAATATATGTGTATGGAGAATGCCAGTATATATACTAAGCACTCTCTTATCGTTCATTTCCTAGATGTTCTGGGCAAAGTTAAAGCTACTGCTGCTACGACTGTCGGTCAGAGAGCTAAGATAGTGCCAGGCTGTGGGCTTGTTTGATGTCTGTAGACCTACATAAATGTTTTCTACAGGAGAACAGTTTTATCATCACTAAAGATGATATAATACTGCAATGTGCAATCAGTTTAGGTAAGCTATGATATGGAGTTCATATCAGTGGCACATATGTGTTAAGTTATTTTAGAGTGGAAATAAAGTGATACAAGTGCAACTCAAATAAGTTGAGATTATTTTATGAGATGGAGATAATTAAATGAAGTAGAAACTGCATGGAAATAAGTAATTTACAATTAAATTCAACTACTCGTTGGGGAATAATTTGAAAATGAGGTTCAGGATAATTTTCCTCCTCTTTCTCCAAATATCATTCGACCCATTACGAATTAAGCTAAACTCATGCATCCATAAAGAGTGTAAAATTAGTAGTCACAGTGAAGCGAAAGAACAAATCATCTCGTATGAAAAAGTGTAATATGCAATAAACTCCTACCATAATACCAGCGCTCCATTAATTAAGGGGTTACCCCCACTTGTAACTTTGAAGTTTTTCGTTTGTTTTTTGTTGCATTTTTTTTTAAGTATAACTATCTAAGAATACGTTCTTCAAATCTCAAGTCGATCCAAACATAATTAACCGAGATATGAGCGTTGAAAGAGAAGAAACTGTTGCTTATGCAATCGTTACTTATACTTATAAACGCGTTTTTCTCGAAATGACATCTTTGAAGTCGGTGACCAAAATTACTCGAAAACTACTGAACCGATCTTTTTGCACTGACACTAATTTATACTGTTATTTAACTAAGCCCATCGCTATTTTTTGTTTCAGATGATCCACTTCGACACAATTTTGGTCACCCCAAAATGTGAAAATTAAAATTCCATTGTTTTGACGGCCATTTGTAATTAAATCATGTAATATTTTTCAATAAAATATATTACTGAAAGGTGTTCAAAGTACGCACTTTAAGAAAATATAACAGTCGTTTTAAAACATTTCGTAGTTTTATCAAAATAAATTCATGAAAATGACCTATTTTATTGCGCTACAAGTGGGGGTAACCCCTTAAGTGCCACATTAAAAAGCTTTAATAGCGACTAGGCATAACACTAGCGCTTTAGAAAATAAGAAATAAATGTGGCTCTTAAAAAAAGAATAATGGAATAATTTATATCGGCTTCTTCCATATGTGTCTCCCTACCGCCATCGCTAAGCATTCGCTTCAAAGGGCAATCTCCTGAGCCTTGGCATTATCATAGAAAAAAAAACCCCTTTAAATCCGCGACCACATAGAATCATCTCGGTGCCTTCAAAAACTGAAATCATCCTAGTACACATTTTTCGGGCGAGCTTAAAACTCGGCTATAAGCCAAATTCGTGGAGACTGTGGCGGGTGGCATTCATCCTCAAGGGTGAACAAATCGGCGGACCTATCAAGGTCATGCAGGTTAATTAGCCTCACATCCTTCATATTGTTAAGTTGACCATGGAAAAATCTGCATGAGGAGTGACTTTCTGATAAAGATGACACTGCAGAAATTTGTACTTGCCTACCAAAAAGGCGAGCTGACTATATCTGCAACATATAAGCGTGTACAAATAATACAAAAAAAGGTCTAGCGCAGCAGAACCACTAGAAAACTAATTTTCGAAGAAATTGTCTTTGAGTGACAAAAAAATACGGAAAAACGTTATACACTTGGTTGTAGTATCATATCAACCATTCCTTATCCAAAGCAAAAAAACCTAACTAAAATATATATGATGACTGGCAACAATTTTCCACCGAAGCAGCAATAAGTTTACCATATCAAGCTCATACTTAAATCAACTTATCCTTTGAATTTCGTTCTCATCGCTGGACTTCATCGAAAGTTTCAGCGGGTCAAACGTTGTTTGAGGCTGCCATCCGAAAAATTTTCAAAACTCAGAAATTTTTTAAAATTGGTTCCTTATTTTCATTGCAAATGCTGTACATATGAGTATGTAATTTGAAGCATATGTTGGTGCAATATTTACGAAAATGTCTAATGCTCGTTACCCTGTGTTAGGGTAGTTAGTTAGCAGCAAAGCAAAATTTATTCCAAATCTGCTTCACGTTAAGTTAAACCTACCCTACGAATTTCGTTTCAATTGAATCAATGCCCTGAAAGTTATAGGGGTGAAAAGAATTTTAGGGTTACCATCCTCAAAACTTTTCAAATTTTCAAAATGTTAATATTTGTTGTTAATTTTCATTACAGTATAATTCCCATTTGTAAATCTAGTGACATAATCGCTTAGTAAAGAAACTACAAAAATGGTCATAGCTGGCAGCACTTTCATGATCTTTTAACGAAATTCCTTAATACATTAAGGCCCATTTGCTGCATGAACTTCGTTTTGATTCCATGACTGGACCGGAAGTTATAGGGAAAAAAGCATTATTTTGCTGAGCAAATTTTTCAAGATTTAGGAGAAAAATATCACGATAAGTGGCAACTCTATTATAATTTTTCAACCAAATTTTCACCAAATTTTCTCTAAAGTAAGGTCCAAATATTGTGAATTTCGTTAAAATGTGATAGCTGAATCAGAAGTTATTGGTCAAAAATCAGTTTTTTTTCTCAGTGATTTTTAAAGATGTTACCATACAGACCTGGTCCTAGTTAATACCAACATGTCATGTAGTTTCGAGTACTGAAAATAGAGGTAATTTGGTGTTGGGCTGCCGTTCTTGTGCAAATCGGAATTTTGAATATTTCTATTTGACATGATGGACAAAGGCTAAAATTTCACCCCGATTGTGAATGTCACGTCACGTCACGCCGACGTCGATTTACTGTCGACACATGAAAAAGCGATTGTGGATGTCGATCTACATCGACAGTTGTCACGTCGATTGACAGTTTTCGTCGATCAATGCAGAGTCCGTGACACAAGGAGGAAACGAAAAATGTATGTCGAAGGTTTGAAAAAAGAACGAACGCCGTTCTTTTAGTATCTTATGTTTTGAAAGGTAATGGTACGGGTACGGGCGGTAGTAATTAACGTTAGTAGTATTTAATTGATTTGCAATTATCAATCGTCACAAAAGACGTTAAAAGAAAAGAAACTCTCGCGAAACGTCGCAAAGCGGCGACAATGTAAGTATGGATTTTAGTTAAATGTATCGAGGAGGAAATTGTCAGTAAAATCAACCGTGGGTGGACCAAATATATTGCATTTATTCTCTGCTTTAGAAGACAGAGTGCTATCCATCTTAAGTTTGGGCGCAGCGTTTAATCCTCCTGGATGCAAATTTGGATTTAAGGACTCCATTTCGTCCAACCTGGAGTATCTGAAGGCCTTGGAAAATTCATCGTTCGGAAACTCGGTTTCAGCAATCGCCGAGACAGATTCTGAAGCGTCAACGTCAAAAGTGTCGGAACTTACAAGCAATGGCGATAATGCAGGAATTCCTCGAAGACAACGTAAGGTTCGAATGAAAACAGATTTGAGGGAAAATAGGCGCATTCAACTCCTGGAAAGACATTTTGCCTTACAGTAGCAAATAAATGCCAAAACAAAAGAAACTGCACGGTATACCACAATCACTTAATTATTTAAAAATAACAACTGAAGATCAGCAGTGAAAATTTAAGATAAAAGCGAGAAAAATACGAATTTAAAAAAAAACATTTATTGGAGAAGGAAAGTTTTGGTGGAAAAATTAAAACTGAGACGTGTGCTAGAAATAAAAAAAAATGGTGTTCAAGCTTAAGCTTGAGTCTACATAAGATCGATATCTTTTCAACTATCATTTATATGTTAAAATAAGTGCCTACTATTTTAGTAATGCATATTTTGTTACTATCATTTTTTCAAAATTGATAAATCATACAAGTACTTAAGACAGAAAGTCTGCTGCTATGTTCCTAGGGCAATACCTCACTGTTTATTTAAATTGGATCAAAAAATGAATGCACTGATGGTGCAGAGTCACACGAATATTTGTAACTTTTGATTAAAAATTGGGCAAATGATTTATTTTTCTTTACTTTTACTTATCTTACATCCCAAGCATCCGTTTTACAACTATTAAAAAAAAGTTAAACAGTGTTGCAATTTTTTATTACTCATTATAATGTTTGCGAAATTCTTTCTCTTATAGAAACGACATCTAAATTATCTTCCATATCAATGGCGTTATTAAACATTTATAATCACTGCTCCTTCCTCACTTTCCTCCTCCGAATAAAAAAAAAATTGTCTAACAAACTCATTTCGTTTACTAAATAAAAAACTTCTTCCATTTCCTTAAGGATTTCACTACATCAATGTCGTGTTTGACAGGAAAAATACAGTCACAATTGTAAAATAACTCATTTACATGAGTATCAATTCACAATTTACTCCCCGTACACTGACATCAGTGTGGCAATCCTACTGAGTCACGTCGATGCAGTGACACAATCGGGATTCTCGATCGACGTGACGTGACGGTCGTCGACACGACATCCGCAATACGGGTGTTTATCAAAAAGCAAAAAACTTTCAGGAGGGTCGATGATTTGAAAGAATTTTTTTAAGGATCCTGCCGTTGCTACAGTGTTACCCGCACTGTCTTGAAAGTCCATGTGTGTTAAATCTTAGTCAACATCAATACGCTGTGCAATTTTCACGATGATCCTTACTGTCAAAAGATATGACAAATCAAAATTTGATAAAAAAATCCTTGCCTACTTTTAGGCACTCAGCATCCACACACGGCTCAAAATTTCTAATTCTTTATCATGCACAAGCTTGAAACATAATAAGTTATAATTCCCAATACTTTTTTTTTTTTACAAAAAATTACACTGCTTGGAAATATAGGAGTACCTGAAAATTCACTAAAATGCCCGCCGCCACCAAAAGGTTAAAAATATCTGGATTCTAGCGACAAGTTTTGCAAAATATTTTGCAAGTTTTGCAAATGTTTTGCTAGTTTTACAAATGTTTAGCAAGTTTTGTAAGTTTTGCAAATGTTTTGCTCTTTTCGCAAATATTTAGCAAGTTTTGCAAAATGTTTTGCAAGTTTCGTAAATGGTTTTGCTGGTTTTTCAAAATGTTTTGCAAGTTTTCCAGAATGTTCTGAAGGTTTTGCAAAATATTTTGCAAGTTTAGCAAATGTTTTGCATATTTCTAAAACTTGCAATTTTGCTAATCTTGCAAGATGGTTATAATTTTCAAATTTTTGTTTTGCCTTTTTTGTATGCCTTGTTTGGTTGAAATAAATAAACAAATATTTAAAGACACTAACATTGCATCACCAAAGTTGTGGAATTACCGATTCCATATTTCAGTGAAAAATATAAGTAAGTTCTGAGTGGAGAGCTTAAAACAGAAGCCGTCAATACAGTGGTTCAACTCAAGATAGCTCAATAATTTTGAATTTGAATTCGTTACTAAGAGCGACTAAATACCATCAGGCTCAGTATATTTTAAGACAACAAGCTTAGCAAGAATTTTCAAAGCCTCTTATTTTCGGAAAAAGGTTTTTGATTCAACACCAATCCAGTTCTAGGAGAATCCAGCGAAAAAATTGGCCAGTCGAAGTTGGCTTTGAAAATTACCACCATGAAGAAAAGGTAGCACGGAAGAACTAGAACGATTGTCTTTGATTTGCTTAACCAGGGACGAAAAGACTTTACTATTTTTCTGGTTTATAAGGTCTTTCTGCCTAATATTATTTTTAGGCTGGAACTTAGCCCTTTCTATTTGCCATTGCTTGCTGCTACGTAAACTTGCTTTAGTTCCTCAGATAGAGTGCCGCTTCTTTAATATCAATGCCCTTTTTACATGCAAAAGTAAGTTTAGTGCTCTTGAAGTCATGCAGAATAAAGAAACACATTCAACATCTTCAAATATCAGTTATGGTAGACCTGATATGGTCGACCTTCTTTATATTTGTTAAAAGAAGTCCATTCGGCTTTGTCATAGTGCCAGTTTGATTATTTTAGACAGAAAAGAGTTATTAAAACGCAACGAGATTAATTTGTTGTCTGAGTTACCAAAGGGCAGTAACAGAAACAGAATACATATCGGGTCGACAAGTTAGAAACAAATTCAAACTCTCAGATTCAAACTCTCTCTCTCTCTCTCTCTCTCTCTCTCTCTCTCTCTCTCTCAAAAACTCTCTATGATAATGCCAAACCTCAGAGAATTGCCCTTTGAAGCGAATGCTTAGAGCCTAGACAGACAGGCACTTAAATTACTAATTTACTAATGATCATTTAAACCTAAATTAGTAATTTAAAAGTACGTGACACACAGCCCTTGCGTTAATGATGAATACTGTCACTGACTGTCTGTCACTCAAAGAAACAAGTTTTTGAAAAATGGAGAAATTGAAGGTTTATGTTGCCTCTCTTATGTGCTAATTAATAAAGCTGGAATACAAACCGGGCAATAACTACATTAAAAATGTGTAAATATATTGAACTTGTTCGTATATGTAGTACTTCTTAGACAACTAGTTTGTTGGTATCCGAGAGCAAAAAGGACAAGCGGTCCCCCATCTAAGTACTAACCGCGCAAAACACTGCTTAACTTCGGTGATCTGACGAGAACCGGTCGTTCCAGTGTGGTATGGCCGTATTTAATCTAAGGTTTCAAAAAAGTTGCCTTATTATTTTTCAATGGGAAAAGCGACTTTTTACAAGGGAAATTTGTATTATATCGGGCAACTCTACTTCATTAAAGAATAAATTACGAAAGTTTGATGATCATTAGCGATTTGCTTAATGATTGATAATTTGGTCATTTAGTGGTGATTAGTCTAAATTACCATATGACACACGGCACTTAAATGATGATTTACGGTAAATGATCATTTAGGCTGCGCTGTCTGTCTAGGCTCTTAGCTATGACGATAAGGAGACAATTATGGGAAAAATCGGTTCTTAAGACAACACAAGGTGACGAAATAAAACCTTGAGGATATGGCAGGGTTCGAACCCGCGAGCAGTAGATCGCTACTTCGGACTGGCACCTTAGTGAGCAAAGCTGCCGACCTTTAACCGAACTTAGACAACTCAGGAATACTTATTGGACACTCAATGTGTCTAGCCGCCAGGTTTGTGGCAGAAGAGCGTCTAAGCCACTGAACGTTGTACACATTGTAATCACCGGCATTTGGGAAAAATCACCAATGCCGGTGAAAAGGGAAAAATTAAAGAGAACCTTAAGTGAATTGGAGGCACGTAAAATAATTGAAAAAAAAGGTAGGTCCGTCACCATGGGCGCATAACCTGGTGATAGTGGAGAAGAAAGATGGGTCGTTGCGTCTTTGCTTAGATCCCAAGGAATTAAACGAAAACATTATTTTTGAACATTTTTCAATTCCTTCGCTTGAAGATTTTCGGTTAGCTATGAAGGATTATCGCTACTTTTCAGTGCTGGATTTGAAAGAAGGTTTTTGGCAATTACCACTTTCAGAAGAATCAAAGGATTTAACTGTTGTTAGCACGCCATTTGGCATGTATCGATATAATGTACTTCCGTTTGGTGTAAGTACAGCTCCTGAAAAATTTCAAAAACTAAACGCGAAATATTTTGGTAACCTTCCTGGCTGTTTTGTGTATATTGATGACTTAATTGTGGGGGGAAGAACAATTGATGAGCATAATATTAACCTGCAGGGTGTATTGAATATGGCAAGAGAGATAGGGATCAAGTTTAATCCAATAAAATTTCAATACCAGGGAACAAAAGTGAGTTATTTAGGCCATATGTTTTCTAGACAGAGAATATCCCCTGATCCAGAACGCATCAACAGTCTTAAAAGTTTGAAAGATCCTTCATGTCGGAAGGAATTAGAACGGGTTTTGGGAATGCTAAATTATCTTAGAGAATTCATTCCAAATTTTTCAGAATTGAATGCTCCTTTAAGGGCGCTACTTAAAAAAAATATTGCGTATCAATGGACACCATATCATTCAGAAGTCTTCAACGCGATAAAAGACCAACTTTCAAAATCAACAGTGTTGCATTCATTTGATCCTAAAAAAGAAATTGTTATACAAACGGATGCATCGAAAAACGGGTTAGGATGTTGTCTGTCTCAAGAAGGAAAGCCTATTGCTTTTGCTTCTAAAAGCCTCACAAATACAGAAGTTAATTATGCACAGATTGAGAAAGAACTGTTGGCAGTTGTATATGCAGTTCAAAAATTTCATAACTACATATACGGGTATAATTTTACGGTGCATACTGACCATAAGCCGCTTCTTGCAATTATTAAGAAGCCTCTTAGTGAAATACACTCCACAAGATTACAACGAATGTGCTTAAGATTGCGAAAATATAAACTTGAATTAGAATATATTCCGGGTAAATTTTTACATGTAGCAGATTCGCTTTCAAGAAATGCCGTTGTTGATGAAAATGTTGATGTTGGTCATATATTAACCGATTTGGTTCATTCAATAAATATGAGTGATTATAAACATGGATTATTTGTAAAGCACACCAAAGACGATGAAACTTTTCAAAAATTAATAGAGGTCATTATGAAGGGATGGCCGTCATCCAAAGATAAATTGGCTGACAGCATAACATTTTATTGGAGTATTAAGGATAAAATTTACTATGAAGATGGTTTACTTTTTTATGAAAATAGAGTTTTAGTCCCGAAGTCGTTGATTGCATGACTCACTTTTAGGTATCACCAAAACAGTGCATAGAGCAAAAACCTTATTATTTTGGCCTTTTATGAATAGACATTTGTGATATGCTAGCAAAATGTCGAACATGTGAAAAATTCAAACCCTTGAATGTAAAGCATTCACTAATATCACATGAAGTCCCAGAAACACCATTCCAAAAGTTAGGGGTCGATATATTTGAATATGATAAAGACAGTTTTTTATCCGCAATAGATTTTTACTCAAAATGGATAGAAATAAAAGAACTAAAAAGTAAAAGAGCAGGTGAGGTAATGAGAGCATTAAAAGAAATATTCTCAACTCATAGAATACCACAAACAATAGTGGCTTATAACCAACCGTTTAATTCGTATGAATTGAAAAATTTCGCAAAAGAATGGAATTTTAACTTTAGTTATTCTAGTCCGAGATATACCAAATCTAATGGAATGGCGGAGAAAGGCGTAGATATAGCAAAAAAGATAGTAATGAAAACAAAAGAAAATAATTCGGATTTATGTAGTGCATTATTGGAACAAAGATGTACCATGGTTTCTAAATTAGGTTTAGCACCTTGTGAAATATTAATGAATCGTCAATTGAGAACAAAGCTTCCAATATCGACAAATCTATTGAAACCCAAAATTCCTAAAGGTGTACGTGAAAAACTCATATCCATACAAAAAGAACAAAAATTTCACCACGATTCATATAAAGTTAGGAAAGAAATCAATTTTAAACCAGGAGAAAACGTTGTCTACCGCGAGAATAAACGTTGGCAACCAGCTCAAGTAGTTGAGAAGCACTCCAATCCTCGCTCATATGTCATTCAAACAGAGGGTAACACAATTCTGCGACGAAACACTTATCATCTTAGAAAATCCCTAAATGAACCAAGTTTTAGGGATAGTAATGAGGATTCCCAATGTAGCAATGGTAAATACAGCAAAGAAACTAGCCAGAATAATAATATATCTATGGCGCACAATGAAACTATCAACAGTAATGAAAGTACTCACTCGATATCACCATCCGACTCTCAAAAACTATCTGAAAGAGAAGTATCAAATGGTGCGTATCGAACACGCTATGGTCGTTTAGTTAAAGAACCCAATAGGCTCACTTGCAAATAGATCAAAGCACACATAGTATTTACATTAAAACATAATATCAAAAAAAAGAAGAGGGCAGAGATATATTAAAATTCAATGTACTTACAACGTACAGTTGTTAAAAGTTGAAATTGAAAAACAAATACTATGTTTCTACTAATAATTCTGCATATTCAAATATATGAAACGTTGTGATATGTTCAATTTGAAGATTTCGTTGGAGTAGTTTGAATTTCATTTCAAACTACTCCAACGAAATCTTCAAATGTACTATAAAATGAATTTATGAATTTATGTATTAACCTATTGAAATTTAGTTAAAAATGATTTGTTGTTTTAAATAACTTAAATTTGAATTCCAATTTAAATAATATATACATATTCAGTAATGCATCATAACAATGACGTATTTGTAAATTATTCATTAGGCAACAGAATCCAATATTTGAAGAAGGGAGATGTTGTATAGACATGAAATAAGGTTGTATTAGTTAGTAAAACTAGTTAGTAAGTCACTGTAATACTGTAGAGCTACGACTATGAAATAAAGAACACCAGTAGATCATACGACAGATTAAAGGTTGATATCATGCTCATCCAGGAAACGTTCCTTAAACCCGGCGACCATCTCCGGATCCCCAACTACATACTTCACAGGAATGATAGAATGACTGGTAGGGGAGGAGGAACCGCAATCCTCGTAAGAAGAAATATTACCCATCACTCTGTCCCTACCCCCACCCTAAGGGGTATGGAAGCCACCGCCATCAAGGTTCAAACGAGTTTTCTGGAGTTCACACTGATTTCGGCGTACCGCCCTCCTAGATCGCAGGAGTTTATAGAAGACCTACGTGCACTCTTCGATCACGAAGGCACAATCTTCCTTGCAGGAGACATAAACGCCTACCACCGCCATTGGGGAGCTGTGAGAAGCAACAAAGCGGGGACCGAGCTAGATAAGTTCATCACAGTCAAACCAGCAAGCCTGCACATCCCTAATGAGCCAACGCACTTTGGCCCCATAAACAGTTACGCCCTAGATATAGGGATATCTCAAGCACTAGAACAACATGTGCATATCAACGTCCTCGACGAGCTGTCATCTGATCACAAGCCGGTCCTCTTTCGTTTAGAGAACATTTATATGAACGTTCCAGGAAAAGAGAGGAAAATTACAAACTGGGAAGCTTTCCGAGTCGCACTGACCGAAACTATTAGCCCAAAAGCACCTGAAACGGTTAGCGAACTAGAGGAATCAATAGATCTCCTCACCAACACAATAAAGCAGGCAAAAGAGGCCAATACGGTCACAATTCCGGTAAAGGAAAAACAGAGTCCTTACGAACTCCCTAAGTCAATTAAATTGCTTATACGGAGGAGGAATCAACTCCGGAGAAGAGCTGGGAGCACAGGTGACCCTAGATTAAAACGGGAAGCAAATCGGCTTACAAACGCGATCCGTGATCAGATATCTCGACACCAGAACGAGCAATGGGAGAGTCTGCTGCAAAGTATCGAGCCTGGGAGTGACACCCTCTAGAGACTGTCCAAATACTTCCGAACTAGGAACAAACCAATCATGCCACCAATACACAGCACACAAGGCATAAAATACGACACTCTAGAAAAAGCCAACACGTTTGCGGACTCACTAGAGCTACAGTTTGAAGAAAACTGCTCATCTGTAGATGATATATGCAATGAAGAACGCATTAGCAGAAACGCCTCAAGCCTTCTAAATTCTGAACCAAGGGAGGTAGAACGATTGAGGTTAGCTACTTTGGAAGAGGTGAAGAGTTTGGTGAAAGGACTGAACTGTCGAAAAGCGCCAGGAATAGACAATATCAACAACCTGTGTCTAAAATTTCTACCAGACAACACATTACAGACACTAACGGACATAATCAACGGGATGCTCCATCTAAAGAGATATCCAAAGGCGTGGAAATCAGCCATCATCATAGTCTTACCAAAACCAGGCAAAGACCTAACATTTTCCCAAAATTGGAGACCTATAAGCCTCCTAACATCTCTAGCAAAATTGGCTGAAAGAGTTCTCCTTTCTCGCCTAAGCGAAAAAGTCTACGAGAACAACATTATCCCAGAAGAGCAATTCGGCTTCAAGCCACAACACTCCACGGAACTCCAGTTAGCAAGGGTAGTGCAACATATCCGAACAGGACTCAACCAAACAAAGTCAACTGGACTGGTTATGTTCGATATAGCAAAAGCCTTCGACAAAGTCTGGCATGCAGGACTAATTTTCAAAATGCATGAATTCCAATTACCTCTCCCACTCATTCAGATCATTGGATCATTCCTCAAGGGCAGGACATTCAGAGTGAGGATCGAGGGTCTTCTATCAACAGAACGTGTAATTGCTGCTGGAGTACCACAAGGCTCCCCGCTATCACCACTTTTGTACAATTTATACACAGCAGATATTCCCAAACTGCCCGTAGCAAAAATATCACTCTTCGCTGATGATACGTGCATCTTTCACACGTCCAGGCAAGCAGAAGCCATTACTTCAACTCTGCAGTCCTCCATAAACACGCTAATGGAATATTTCCAAAGATGGAAAATCAAAATTAACTCGGACAAAACTCAGGCAATTTTCATCACGCGAAAAAGACGGCAGACACCACGCAAACTGACCGTGAACGACCAACAGATAGAATGGCAAAGGAGCGCAAAATACCTAGGAATCACATTCGACGACAAGTTAACTTGGACGGAACATATACAAAATAAAAGAGAAACATGCAACAACCTTCTACAACCCCTGCTCCCACTTATAAATACCAAAAGACTACATATAAAAAACAGAAAACTTATATACAAACAAATAATTAGACCGACTATGTTATACGGAAGCCTAGCGTTTGGACAAACCACAAAAACGACTAAACAAAAACTCCAGACTTGTCAAAATATCGCACTGCGGAGAATTTTCAGGATCCCATGGTATGTTAGGAACAAAGACATACACAAAGATCTACGAATAGAGACAATTGAACTGTACTTACGTGACAAAGCCCTTAAACTCTTTGACAAAATAGACCGACACACTAACAGTACCATGAATATCCTGAAATTTCCGAGCAGAGGACACGTGAAGTATCCACACTTGAGGAGTCTCGCAAGTCTCTAAACAAATTACTGAACGCACAAAAATGCACTTATTGAGGCTATGAAATACAGCTGAGCGCAAGACCGCTCACCGACAGGAATGGAGTAAGAGTGAGCTGATCACTAGCTCCAAAATAACCCAGTTCCAAGAGAGATCATACGACAGATGTGTCTAGTATTTTGTCAATGTCAGAAGACAGTTCATCGAAGCAACGAACATTATCAGCACCAGACAATCCTAGGAAAAAGGAAACGAAAATTAACTGCAAACTAAAGTAAGTGATAAAATGTTTCTGAAGCCTGTCGATACTCAGCTATTTGTATTGATTAATTATGCCAAGTTTATATCATCACTTTCACTACCCACTTTATTGAAAAGTAATTTACTAATGTTGCATAGTAATTAAGTGCATGATTTAATTGTAGTTATTTACAATCCACACAATACCTCGTCCCCTATATTAAATTAATTTACTTAATCTTAAACACTACTATTCACATTCAATAAATACTCTTTCGTAATTCTTCTAATTGAAAATTTTTTCATGCACTTCCCCCGAAACTTTCTCACTATTGTACTCGTTCAATGAAAATGGATACAATCCTTGCTCTCTAAGAAATAGTCTCTCAGCGGGTTGACAGGACAAATCGTAGCAACAATTCTTGTTTGCTACTTATTTATTTAGTTGTCGAAAGCAAACTACTTGCAGTACGAAATATTCTATGATGATACAAACTTCACTCAGAACAATTGAAGATGAGCAGCTTTAAACTTCTTCGAGACTCTTCGAAATTGAATTTCAATTAATTTAGTTTTGCTGCTTGGAATGAAAGAATGCAGTCGTATTGTCGTTTTTCGAGAGAAGGCTTGATGAAAGAAAATGGTTTTAAAGAATGAAATGCGTCTTTGTTGTGATGGTGAGTTCGACTGAATAGTTTAGTGAGTCTTAGTGAACGATTGAGTTTTCATTTAAAATTCGTGTTGTTAATGGATTCCGATGTTATTCGAATGAAGAAACAATGCGTATCTTTAGATGTGATTTCAATTTCGATCTCGTTTTGATCGTATCTGCAGGTACGAGTTGCGTTTTATTTAACATTTTAAATTCGTTATTTTGTGATTTCAAATAATGATAATTTTAAATTATAATTGCTAAAATGATAGTATATCTACAATCACAAATGAAAAACAACTCAGCATATGTATGGATAGCCACCATCAATTACCAATGGAATTTATTTATTGGACATCCAAAAATTTATTGAACATAAACTATAGCGAATAATACTATCGTAGCTGGAATATTTCATCTACTTTCATTCAAAATACAATCCAAATTAAGATTTCTGCATACAGAGCATCTCGAAAAGGTTTTTTTTTCGGTAAGATTATAAATCTTGCTTTCAAATCCGCAGTTAATCTGTAGAAAGTAAAAATCTCGATTCGCCATTTAGGCTTGAGCCATTGGAAAATATTGACATGATAAGCTATAAGATACTTACTTGTCTCAGCGAAATCTTATTATCCCGTTAATTCTCGCGAGGCCTTAATAAGCAATTCTAAGATTTCATATAAATTTTTATGTTCGCCAGTTGATGACCTTATTTTGCCATATTATCCAAAATATCATTGCATTATGAATGACATCATCGAAAATGAGAAATCGATAGTTTTTGACGATGACATTTGAATGTAAGTTTCATTTTCTCTGAATCGGGTTTTTTTTTCGTTTGGATTAGACAATACCATTCAGCTGTTGCGGATGAATGTTTTAATTATCGATAAGATATTCTTGTTAGTTTCTTTGTGTAGAGATTTGCTAATAAATTTTTTTTTGTTGTGGTTTGCTTTTGTTATTAATCACAATCGACATACAAATGTCCGAAACTTGAATCATTTTTTGATTAAGGCCGGCGGTACATGTAAACGCCTGAATTTAGACGGTTTTTTAGAGGCTTATTTAAAATAGAAGGAATAAATGAATCGTTTTGAAAGTGTTCATGTTTATTCATTACATATTAAAATACAAGAATCTGATTTTATCTAATTTTTTCTTTCAAAATGGCCGCCGTAGTAACCAATCTCCTGAGACCCTCGCGGCGAAAGGCATCAATCGGCGGGATTTTTAGCACAAGTTACAGCAATTCGAAATCAACAAAAATGGGCTGGAGTGTGTTTATTAAACATGTATCTTCTAGCTGAACCAAGAAAAGAAAAAAAAGTAAAAAAATCGTGAATTAGTACGACTCATAAAAAAAGTACGATTATCGACCCTTTTTTGACAGTTTTTGGGTCGAAAATGCTAAATTTTGAAATTTTTTTTTGGCATTATTCAGGTTCAACTAAAAGCTTATACTATAGAGAAAACTTGCGCCAAGTTTCATAAGAATCGGTTAAGAACTTTTTGAGTTATCTTGCCCGCCAATCTAAAAAAAAAATCCTTTCCAGAAAAACGCGTTATTTTGACACACAGAAACTCTATGATTACAGCGACTTACCAACTAATCAGCGATTCAAGGCCCATACAAAAGTCTTTTAGTACGTTTATTTTGCAAAAAAAAAAGAATCTCGAATTTTTGAAAATTTCACATGTACCGCCGGCCTTAAAGCGCTATCCGTAGATATGTGTGCCGGTTTCAATGTGTATAGTTGCTTTATATTTGATTTTTGGCTTTGTCGCGCTATTATATTATATATGACATTTCGTTTTCGTTAAAAGTTGTTTTAAAAGAAGTCAGTATTAATTTCGAATCTCTGTTACGAAAAATGTACATTTCTCTTCAATATTTCACTTTTGAAATTTTCTACAGTGACTAAACATTTTCTAGTACTTCAAGCTCAATTTAAAATCCCGCACCAATTCGTCCTCTTTAATGAAAAAAATCACGTAAAATTCCATTCAAGATAAATGCTAATTCGACTCCCAACTCGCATCAATTGTTCTCCGTACCTGCGTTCGATCGCATCCTGAAACAGGCACCCCCTATGTCATTTAAACTTTTCAAAGTACATTCCTATTTTATCCCCATTTCGCGGAAGCGTCATGTCCGTGGAGAACATTTTCGAATGCTTTTGTTTTTCGTTGAAGATCTAAAGTGGAAAATCCTCACCTGTACACAAAAAGTCATTATTTGTATGCGCTACGCTTCGTTTCTTTCATTGTTCGAAGGAATTCTTTTAATATTGCAGTCCCCTCTGCAAATGGCTGCAGGCATTTACATTGGTAGGTAAGTAAGTGCATGCAATGCATTTGGGTTCTCTTCATCTTCAATTCCATTAAAATTCGCTCACCTACGATTTGCTTGTGCATTTTTTCGCTGCCGTAAGCAACAAACATTTTACTGTTGTTTGAATAGCAAAAGAGGAATGAAAACATTCCGCCCCTGTTTCCATTTCGTTTGACATTTGATGTTGAATGCATTTTCTCCAATGCATCATCAGTTTGTATAGTTATTACAGAGTATGCGGTTGATCTGAAGTTCACTTTTTTCGCTCGATATTTCGAAATGTCATTGAGAGTTTTTGAAGTCAGGCATGTAGTGAGTATCTACGAATAAAACTTACGACTGATAACAAAAAGGATAGTCTGAGAATATATTTTTCTGTAGACTCGAGATTTTAATGTTGGAAATAGATTTTAATGTAGCCAGTATTTCAAAGCAGTAATTATCAAAGACCAAGAGCTTCATGGCTTACATTACACTGTTATGTGTTTTATCTGTTATCTGTTTTCCATTAAGAGTGTCCCATTTATCTTATTAATTAAAGCAGTAATGATTTCAGATATGAACAAAATTTTTATTGTAGGTTAAAATACAATCAATGCCATTACGTATGAAACACAACATCATTCAAATGACCTCCTGCGAAGCAATTGAAACTGTGGAACCGCTGAACCCAATTTTTCATGACTTTTCCGCACAGTGTGGACGATATTCCAGCGATTTCACATTCGATTTTGGATCTGAGCATCTTTAAAGTTTGCGGATAGTTGGCCCCAAAGAATACATACATTCAGCACTAGTTGATGAACCATCTGATGTAATATTTTGTCTATATATTTAACTGATTCCGTTGGTACTTCGTCGGCTCCGGCGATTTGTAATTTCTGAGCCGATTGATCACACGGATCCATCTATGGTTGGTGTTGGCAACTCTGATCCATCATCAGTTAACGAAGCTTCGTTAATTAGTAGTTTACTAAAATATTGTACGCTGCTCCAGTATTCGCGACTCTTCAGATATCCGATTTACCTCTTTACTTTCAGCTGGGACATTTGACAGACATTTTCCTGGGCAGCAAAATGTCTACTACCTCATCTTGCTCTCTCCCTATTCCTCTAGTACGAGAATCATTTTTTCTGCCCAAGCTCTCTTTATGACTCTGTGAACCCGTATGTTCTCTCTTCGGAGATCGCAATAAGCCGCTACTGGTGCCCCCATTTTTTTGAGATTGCTACATAAATCGATTCAAAGTACGCTTACGTTCTGTTGCTAGCTTGCGGTAACCGACAAAACGCTTCACGCCAGTTGCGTAGGCCTCTCAGGACGTATCGGGGACGCGCTTAATGATATTGCTGGTCTGTATTAGTTCTGTACCTGCTGCCGCTCGTCTTCTATGTCGCATTATGTAACTAAGCTACTAGCCGCTAAACACTTGTTGCTTGAGGTCAAGATAACTTTGAAAAGCCTCCAACCATTACTTGACACAGTTACGCCTATTAATTCTGTCAATTCGATCAATTCTGTTGATTCTGGCGCAATCATTCACACTGCCGAAGCTGCTAAATCTCCTGCTGGAGTCATAACTCAGAATAAATGTAAATCTCGAGCCCAAACTACGCAATCTTTTACACTTCAATTGCCACAAACTATTCCTAATGATCATCAGCCACTACACCAGCCTCAAGATCGACTTCCTACTTCTCCGTTACTACTTTTGGATATTCCTTCCACTTCCGGATCTCGGATCGACGTCATAGCAACGCGTAGTCCTCCACTAAGTCAACCCAGTGCGCACTTTGAATCTTCTGGGCTTAATGGCGCACTTCCCCACGTCAGAGTGGTGAGTTCGCCGTTGCAGGTCTTCATTTCCCGTATCGACTACAACACTTCAGCCGAGACGATCACGCATTTTGCGGCTGCTAATGCAATATTATAAATGCCGTATTATATTACAATTGGCTTTTATAATATGGGCCACTATGTTTGTATATCTTGCGTGGCGAACTATGCCGCCGCGTAGCAAGACTACAAACAATAGTGCCACCGAATTAATAAAAAGACTAGGCTTATTGATTTGGTCCGTCTGTATGGTCGCCGACCAAGCTGGCGTTCCAAGACAGACTCTGTTTTATTGCATCATTGTTCGCCTAAATATATCATACATTTCTTGTAAATCGATTTAGTGTATGGATCGGTTTTGAATTCAAAAAAATAATTAATCATTTAATTGTTGTTCGTCTTGACCGCTTGGTGGTCAGTTGTCGCTGCTATCAATCGTGAGCAAAAAAAAGATGGCTGACAGTGTTTGTTTTGACATTTGTCAGTTTCGGTTTTTAGTTGTACACAACACTAAGCTTAGTTACATGCCACCACTTCTTCTCTGCAAAAAACTGACGCTGGATAACTTGCAGAACCAGAAAGTGGCATCCTTTCTTATTACAGTATCTGCTGGCGTTAACGAGCTTTTACAAAAGGACTTTTGGCCTCCTGGTGTTCTAGTCAAAGAATTCACCAGAATTCCTCGAAGGAATTTTCATCCGAGAGGAGCAAGGAGCTCCAGAACATAGGATTAAGAATATATTACCAAAATGTCCGCGGTTTGAGGACCAAAACTAATGAGTAATGGCTTTCTGTCACTTTAGCTTCGGACGATATAATATGCCTTACTGAAACCTGGCATACTGAGGAAACCTGGCTCACAACAATCCTCTTTTATTTTCCAAAATCTTATCTCCACATCTTCTCCTGAACTGCATTCGTTTCGAACGAACCCTCTTGAAATTGAACTTCTGTTGAACGATATCGATGCCAATTCTGGTAGTGGTTCCGACGGTATTCAAAATATTAAAAATAAAAATAAATTTCTTTCATCATTTCTGTGCGTCCCTCTTTCTATCTTGTTCAGTTTAAGTGTATCTTCTGGCTCTTTTACTTCTCGCTGGAAAATTGCCAACATCTTTCCTATAGATAAAGCCGGTGATCGTACAGGCATCTCAAACTACCGTCTCATTTCTCTTCTTCATTAGTTTAGCAAGATCCTGTAAAAAGTGGGCTACAAGCGAGTCTTCTCCTTTATCCAGCCTACTCTCGCTCAAGAGCAGCATGGTTTTTTCAAAGGTAAATCCACTTTAAACAACGTTCTTTCCTTCACACACACGGTCGCATCCGCTCTTGACAATCAAAAGCAGGTTGATGTACTATATACCGACTTTTCCAAAGCCTTTGACTCTGTCAACCATGATTTCCTTCTTCAAATGCTTAGGTGCGATGACATTGTTTTTCCTCTTCTGTCCTGGTTTAACTCTTACATTCTTGGCCGCACCTGTATTGTAACTGTTAATTTCTCCTCTTCAATTCCCTTTTATCCCGCATCAGGTGTTCCGCAAGGGTCTATCCTTGGTCTTCTTCTCTTTCTTTTGTTCATAAACGATCTCCTACCTTTCATCCGATCTCCATGTCTTTTATATGCCGACGATTTCAAGATATTCCGAGTGATCGAGTCACAAGATGACTGTATGCTTTTACAAAATGATCAATAGCCTACAGACTTGGTGTCCTGCAAAAGAAAGAATATGCCTTATACTACAGCAGTCATCCAAAGCACCATGTGCTCAGGGTAGGCTTCCTCGTCAGTCAAAAAATTATCGGCTTTACCGCTATCAATGAAAGGCTATGCACTCTTCGCGTGCAAGGCAAGTTTGCAAACATCAGCCACATAAACGTTCAGGCACCTACAGAGGAATCTGCTGATGAAGAAAAAAAATCATACTATGAACAGGTCGAGCGGATCCTCAATGCCTGGCATGATGTACAAATCTTGGCATCCAAGGCATGATGTACAAATCACCCTTGGAGATTTTAACAAACACCAAATTGGGTCGGAAGACGGTATTCAGGCATTATGCAGGCACCCATAGTTTGCATGAGAACACTATTGACAGCGTACTTCGAGTCATAGAACTGGCAGTATTCAAGAACTTGGTCGTTTCGAGCACCAGGTTCCCGAGTAAGGATATCCATAAGACCACCTGGATATCACCTGAAGAAGCCACTCGTAAGCAGATAGACCACGTGTTGGTAGATCGCCGCCACTACTCGAGCTTGATGACGGTACGAACGTAACGATTTGCCAAATTTAACTCGGACCACTATCTTGTTGGTATGTTTCTCCAAGCACGAATTGCTTTGCATAGGGGCATTGCATCCGTGAACCAGGCTCGAATCTACACGACTGCCTTACGCAATGTAACAGCTTTAGTCTTGTATTAGGACTCGATGGAAGCAAAGTAAGTCCTGGGCCCAGGATGCCCGGCGTAGATGAGAACTGAGCACGCCTTAAGAATACTGTCATCACCACTGCTGACGCCATCTAAGGCAGTAGTCACAAAGATCAGAGCGACTACTTTGATGATGAATGTAACCTAGCAACTGAACGTAAGAATGTTGCACACCGGACAATGCAGCAATCTCATTGAACGCGGGCACGCGAGGAGAAATATAAAGAGCTTAGAAAAACAGAGAAGAGACTTCACAGACAGAAGAATGCAGCCTGCGAAAAAGACCGGATATGTGAAATAGAAAGAGCTAGGAGCGAGGTCCGTACTAGGCACGGAAATTCTACCAAATAGTCCAAAACATTACGCAGTACACACCACGCTGCACGTACTGTAAGGACAAAGAGGGTAATCTGATCACCAATCCTGAAGGCAACCTTATGCTGCCGACACCCTGGAGCCCATGGCATACCTGCTGAGCTGATTAAATATGGAGGGCCCACATTACACCAAGCAATTCGTTCAATTATATTGCACGTATAACGTGAAGATATGCCAGAAGACTGGCAAAAAGGCATAATATGCCCCATACATAAGAAAGGAGATATAACAATGTGCAGCAACTATAGGGGTATAAAATTGTTGAGTACCTCCTATAAGATACTCTCCTACCGAGACTTGGGTGCTCAGCAAAAGGCACCCTGGCTTCTTAGCCGCGTTCGAGAGGAAAATCTTGTGAAGAATCGTTGGCCCCATATTTGAAGAAAACAGGGAAGGATAGAAATAGGACGATAATTTGAGGCAACATTGCGTTCACCAGATTTGAAAATAGGGAAAATGCTTGCCAGCTTCCAGGAGGAAGGCAATTTAGCAGAACAAAGACTTATATTGAATCAAATTGAAGGCACATAAAGAAGAAGCAAGATTTTTCACCAAAAAATTAGAAAGGCCATCAGGTCCAGGAGAGTAACTAGAATCAAGAGAAAATATAAGGGATTCAACTTCAAGAGGATTAGTCAAGAGTGACGACAGACAAAAAGGGTGATTAAAAGAGACGCTATAAGAAGAGGGAATCATTGAATCAAAGTAAACAGAAGAGAAAAACATTGCGAAGAGATCACAAACATTCTGAGGAAGAGTGGCAGTGATATTATTAAATGTAATGGAGTCAGGCATAGGAGAGGAGAATTTTAAGGAGCGAAGGAATGACCAGAAGTTTTTGGGGTCATTCGAAAGCAGAGAAGATTCAATATGCGGTAGATAGTTGCGCATGGCAAGCCTTATTTGATTCTTGACAGCAGCACGAAGACGAGAAAAATCAGCGTAGTCCTGGTCGGAGTGAGAGCTCAAAAATTTACAACATGCTGCATTTTTAATATCCAGAGCGCGTTTAACACTCTAAGTGATCGAAGAAGCATCATTACGCTTACGCAACCGGATTGCGATTACAGTATGCGCCTTTCCATCCTTCAAATTCCTTCCCTTGAGTCACGAAGAGTGTTCCTCGACGAGTGCCTCCTCTTTAAACTTTTCAACGGCTGTATATTGGTGGACCCCATCATTAACCTTTCTGTTAGAGATTCGGGCCGTCCTAATAGAACATTTTTTAAATTTAACGTTACATTTGCCCGTACTGACACTTATTTCTTTTCTCCCCTTTTGCGTTTGCCTCGTCAGCATAATAACCTTAACCTTGGTCCTCTGCCTCGAACATTAGCAATGTTTAAAAATATTTTAAAGAATAACGTTCTATCAGATACATGAAATATGTCAGAATTTAATCTTTTGTTGCATCTTGTTTTTGGTCGATTTTGCTTTTGATTACTTTTCCTTTCTGAATTTAACTTGATTTTAATTTTTCTTTTTCTTTGTATATATATATATATATATATATATATATATATATATATATATATATATATATATATATATATATATATATATATATATATATATATATATATATATATATATATATATTTGTTTTCTTTTTTGTTATGTCTAATCTATAATTGGATTTGTTCTGTTGATTTTGACATTAATAAATAAATAAAAAAAAAAAAAGATTGGTGTATGAATAGTGATTAACTCAAGGAGAACAGAATATAATTTCTTAGTTGCAATGTCAATATCAAGACCACGGAACAAGCCAAACCAATTAATAGAGCTGAGATCGAGAGCTAAGAGGTCAAAACTAGTTCTTTTGAAATTGAAACAAGGCTTGTCGGAAACTCTGGCACGATTAGATAGATTAGCAACAATGTCAACAATGGGGAGAGGATGATGGGAGTCAGGGTTCGCATAAGGCACTATGGAGGGAGAGAGCAAAAACAATGTAGGTTCGATATTGAAAAGCATGAGATCAACGATCTTATTGTTTACATTAGAGACATAGTTAAATTGGTAAAATGGACAAGATGAAAGGAAAGATGATAGAACAATGGAAATATTGTTGTGAGAAAGAATACGGGGAAAACCAGAGTCCCATCGGACAGATCGAAAATTAAAGTCACCACAGATGATGACAGACGAAGAAGGAAAATTTATGTTAAGTTAGGAAGATACCTCGGTGCTCCATAGCTAGGCAATAGCCCCGATGTCCACCCAATTGGGATTTTGCGAAAACAAACTTTTTCTTCAGGTTATATAATTATTTATAAAAACCAATGTATTATGCTTTGGTACAAAAAGTGATATGTGCTGAAAAATTGCTGGACTAACATTTTCCTCAATCTAATAGAATTTATTTTTTTCATAACAAAATCTCCCCGTTTTTCCAAACGTCATAGTAAAGAAAAAAACTCGTTGACAATCATCAAACAGGTGAAAAATGAATGAAATAGAGGAAACATCTTCTTGCTACGCGTATGAAACTCTCAAGTATGCTTACGAGTATCATGGAAATGCACGCCTGAAATGCGGAAAAGTACAAGATTCGTATGTGAAGTGTTGCATAAATGTTCCTGTCGTCGCCATCATTCACACTTGTGTAGGTTTTGCGTGGAAAAAGTGAAGTGCTGTTCACTTGGCGTTTGGTTGATGATAGTCCAATCTGTCTGGTCTGCTTGCAGGAGATAGCGTTCTGTTCTGTAATATTCGTATTTTGTTGTTTGTTTTAGCAAAACTAAGTATGGAGCTGAGCAGGTTGTCTGGGTCGGTTTAGATTGTGTGACGTGAGAAATGCAGCTGGCGGTTGATATGTGCAAGATTGTAGTGGCGCTTGTAAAATTGAGGAAGTTTGCAGTTACTGACACGGCTTGTGATTCGGTCAGGCTTGTCGCAAGTGGTGGGCTAATAAGATTTTAATCATACAGAAGAAAAAAAATATCAAATTAATTTAGATGCAGGTAGGATAAAGTCACCGATAAATTTACCGGTGATCAGCCGTCCACTAGTTCTCAGCCTTTTTTGCATCTCATCCGCAATGGTAGTACTAGTTTCTTGAATCGCATGTGGAACTGTTCTGTGTGGTATTTTTTTCAGAGTTTCAAAAACTGATTAGTCTTTTCATGGATCCAGCATTTTATTACTGTACTTATTAATTTTTTATAATTTGATGCTAGCAAGTAGGAATTGATGTTAGCAAAAAAAAATTGTAATCAATTGAAGTTTTTGCTGATATCAATTTTTTAGGCCCGATATGTTGTTACTATGTAACAATGTGAGCCAACGGGTGCCCACGATTGAAACAAAAACACAAAAAAATATATCCTGGTTGGAATCCTGGCTGATAGGGTGCAAAGATTCAACCACTCAACTCGGTAGGCTACTCATGTAATCCCCACTCATAGAATTATAAAATATTGCAGCACCCGACTTATGTATTATATTTGCTGAATGCTTGCGACGTACATAGATTAAGACACTCCGTAGGTATCTTATAAGTGTTAAGCATAAATTTATGAGCTCAGTGTCGAGTATATTTCATACACTACCACATCTCTAAACGATTTGAATGCAAATATTGCGAATGTGACGAAGCAGCAAGACGGTTTAAACACCAACAACAAATCGCCACAAATAAGCAATCAACCTGTGGTAAAGCCTTCAAAAAGAAAGAACATCTGACACAACACCTACACGTCGGCTTAAGACCATTTAGATTCAACAAAAAAAAAGTCTAGCGCATCAGAACCGCTAGAAAACTAAATTTCGAAAAAAATTGTCTTTGAATGACAAAAAAATGTGGAAAGACGTTATACACTTTTTTTTAGTATCATATCAACCATTCCATATCCAAAGCAACAAAACCCAACTATAACATATATGATGAAAATGTTCAGTGCTGGCAACACTTTTCCAACGAAGCAGTAATAAGTTAACCGTACTAAACTCATACTTAAATAATTTCGTTCTCATCGCAGGATTTCATCGAAAGTGCCAGCGATTAAACGTTGTTTAAGGCTGCCATCCGAAAAATTTTCAAAACCCGGAAAATTTAGAAATTGGTTCATTATTTGTATTGCAAATGCTTTACATTTGAGTATGTAATTTGAAGTATCTGTTGGTGCAATATTTACGCAAAATGTCCGATGCTGGCTAACCTGTGTTAGCAATAAAGCAACATATATATCAAATCTGCTTGACGTTTAGTTAAACCCACCCTGTGAATTTCGTTTCGATTGAATCACGGCGCTGGAAGTTGTAGGGGTGAAAACAATCAAAACTTTTCAAATTTTCAAAACGTTAATATTTGTTGCTCATTTTCATTGCAGGATCATACCCATTTGCAAATCTAATGGCATAATCGCTTGGTAAAGAAATTCCAAAAACTTACAAAAATTGTCATAGCTGAGAGCCTTTCATGATTTTTTTACGATATTCCTACGACATTTGGTTTACATTAAGATTCCATTTCCATTTACTGTATGAACTTCGTTTTGATTTCATGACTGGACCGGGAGTTATAGGGAAAAAAGCTTAATTTTGCTGAGTGAATTTGCAAGATTTGGGAGACAAAAATCACCATAGCTGGCAACTCTATTCTAATTTTTTCAACCAATTTTTCATCAAATGCTGTCTAGGGTAAGGCCTAAATATTGTATGAATTTTGTTGAAATGTGATTGTTGAATCGGAAGCGATAGGCCAAAAAGCAGTTATTTTCTCAGTAATTTTTCAAGATGGTACCATTGCCACAGGGTTGCCTGCATTTCAAAATCACTTCTATCAGACCTGGTCCTAGTTATTACCAATATGTTCTGTGAATTTCATGATGATTGGATAAGCCGGTCGTCAGTTCTCGCCAACAGAAGTTTCGAGTGCTGAAAACAGAGGTACTTTGGTGAGGAGTGCCGTTCTTGTGCAAATTGGAATTTTTAAAATTTCAATTTGACATGATGGACAACCCAGCTAGCAATTTCGGTGTGCTGCCACGTTGCTCACACTAAGAAGAGGCTTTTATAGTGGCAACAACCTGCCAAAGATACGTTTTTGCCACGTACGAAAATCTTTTATGTTACCCAAATGGGGAATGAAAAGGTACGTTGGCATTTGGTGGCAGGAACTATATTTTGTTACGTACGGTGACAGTTTCAGGATGGTGCCGAACACGATTCAAAAACCAAATTGATACTCATTAGCCAATACTACACTAACACAATAAAAGATTAATTGATTGTAACATTTCATGTGTTTCAATATGTATTATACCAACACAATGTGTTTGTGTGGCTATGACGAAAAATTAACACAAGGCCAAAGTTTCATTTTGAAATTTCAAGTTGAATTCTTAAGAGAATAAAATGAAGATGATATTCCAAATTTCATAGCCAAAATGACCTACAAACTGAAATTCATCGTAAATATTCACATTATAGGACCAGAAATTGCAATGCGCCTGAGCAACGTGTTAAAATTAAAAAAGGATTTTGGCGAAAATATAACAAACTTAGATTTCATGTAAAAGTTTTTTATGTTTTTCAGTTTTTTTCGTTCGTATCAATACCGTATGTACGTCCCTGCACAAAATTTAGGTTATTTTTCCATAAGAGCACATTTGGTGTCTTTCAATAAAATAAATGTTCCTTGGACCTTCTTCAGCCATAAAAAGATGGTCGAGTGCTGATCTGCCACTACAAACTCATTGTTACTTCACAATTTTACTTCATAGTTCCCATAACCTGCACGAATTTTCCAATCACGTAACAATTGCAAATATATTGTATCTATAACCACACATGTGAAAAAATGCCACTCTATGGTACCAAACATAACTTTATAGTCCCGAAGATTCACTATGATGTCTACTTTGACTCTTTATTGACCCAACTGCAACTGTAAAGTGGCAATTGGAACTTTCTGCCCAGTTTTTCTCGCCTCGAGCGCTTTTTTTGTTTTTCGGTAGAAGGTTGTAGAATGCTTAAATAACTTTGGTCTAGCACTCTTCATTTTTACTAATGTTCGAAGAAGAACATTAGTATTAAAATCACTTTGGCCAAAAATTCATATTTCTATATATATATATATATATCATCAAAAAATTTCAGTGAAAAAATCTCAGGAACGGGCCATCCGATTGAGCTGAAATTTTCAGGACACATTGGTGTATATGCAGAATAGTGCCAGGTCTCACAAAAAGTTAATAATCTTTAACCCTTTGGCGCCGGCGGCCATTTAAGTGATATTTTTAATATACCTATTATTCCGTACACAAATAATTTTTGCAAAAATAAAGTTGACGACATAAATTTCGAACAAGTTTTACATGTGAATCAGATAACGTTTTGGAATTTTTTAACCCCATGTGTGCGCTGGGTGCCTAAAAAGAGAACGGGAAAATTTGAAAATTTTTAAATTGCGATAACTTTTGACAAAGCTATTCAATCATTATGAAATTTTCAGAACATGTTTGTTTTATTTAGTTGTAGATAAGTGTATAGATAAGCGTGCTGACAACCCTGCAGCTAGGGCATGCACTGAAAGTGAAAACCTCCAAATCATCGTCTCTCTTGAAAAAATGTCGTTTCTTTAAAAAAAAAAGCCACTCATATGTAAATTTTGTGCTTTGTTTACATAAACAAAAAAAAAAATTTGATATGGTATAACGGGCACGCCTGGTAACCCTTGCCCAAGTTACCTATATTTTTAGCATCAAAAACTTCTGTTCATGGAAACTCACGATCCGATGAACAGAATTTATTGAAATTTGCAGAATGTATTGGTCTTAAATAGGACCAGGTCTGATAGGAGTGATTTTGAAATGCGGGTGATTCTGTGCCAGTGGTGCCATCTTGAAAAATCACTAAAAAAGATAGCTGCTTTTAGCCCTATAAGTACTGATTGAATCGTTCGATTTTGACGAAATTCGCACCGTAGCTGCACCTTACTTCAAACCACGTTTGGTAGAAATTTGGTCGAAAAATTCGGTTGGAGCTGCCAGTTATGATAATTTTGGTGTCTTAAATTTGAAAAAATAAAAATTTGGAAGTGAAAACATTCAAACCATCGAATATCCTAAAAAATGTCCGTTTCTACAATATAACCAATCTGTATACAAATCTTATGCTCAATCTACACAGTCAAAGTAAAACTTTGGAAATTTCATGTCGGACAAGAACGGTAACCCTCTCTCAGTTAACCTATATTTTTAGCTACAAAAACTTCTGTTCACGGGAACTCACGAATCAATAATCAGATAGAATTGAAATTTACAGAATGCATTGGACTTAAGTAGGGCCAAGTCTGATAGAAGCGATTTTGAATTGTAGGCAACTCTGTTCCAGTGGTGCCATCTTGAAAAATTACAAAGAAAAAAAAATGCTTTTTGCCCTATGAAATGTGAATAAGTTACCAGATTTTCATGAAATGGACACAGTAGCTGCACCCTACTCTAAACTCTGTTTGGAAGAAATTTGGTTGAAAAATTCGATTGGTGCTGCCAGCTATGGTAATTTTTGTGTCTTTGGTTTTGAAAATTCGCTCAGGAAAATAAAACTTTTTGCCCTATAACTTCCAGTGCAGTCATGAAATCAATACGAATTTCATACAATTACTGGAACCTATTATAAACATTATTCAAGCCAAATTTGGTTGAAAAGCCATGATAGGGTTGCCAGCTATTGTTGGTTTTGTGTTTGTTTGCAATATCTTTATTAAGCGGTTTTATCGTAGAATTTTCAATTGGTTATGATATTGTAGTGACAATAAACAGCAAATATTAAGCTTTCGATTATTTGAAAAAACTCGCTGCAGGTAACCCTAAATTTCTTTATACTCCTATAACTTCAAATGTTATATAACAACGTGAAGCAGATGTTATATATTCTTGGCTTTGATACTGGCGAAAGGTTGCCAGCACGAATCGGTTGTGCTACTTTTGTATCAATGAATGCTTACAGTTAGTATTCATACCGGAAAAATGTACAATGAAAATAAATAACCAATGTTTCAATTCCCAAAGTTCTGCATTTTTTTCGGATCGCAGCCCCAAACACCAACTTTAGTTACATTGCTGCAGGCACTGAGCATTTTCTTCATTGATGTTATATGAGATGCTGCTTTCAAAACTTTGTGAAATAAGCAACTGATAACGAATATAATTAACCCGTGTTTTGCTCTCATAAACGTTGAAATTCATGCCAGTGGTAATATCTGAAACCTTCTACCATATGAGCTATAATGCATTCTTGAGATCAAAGTAAAACGTGGCGTTTGAGACAGTTTGGCCATAGTAAGCAGCTCGTGTGGTAGAATATGCACTAAAAACCTGCACGATACTTCTACTGTTCTTCGAACATTAGTGTTTCTAGCGGTTCAGGTGCGCTAGAGTTTTTAAAGTTAAAATCGTTTGTGTGTATTTGCTTATTTCACAAGTGTTACTGAATTTAAATGGGGTTCAAGAAAGATATGACAAGAGGACACCATAGTAAGAAAAGAACGTTTCTAATACTTTCTAGTAGCAAATGCCACTCACTATTGTAGTAACGAAAACTTTATAGGGTCTTTCATGAGTAATTGCCACTAGGCTAAACCCAATATTAAATCAGCACACTTAATTGTGTTTAATAAACGATATTGAGAACGTATTTGCCACCAAAACGAAAATCATAAATTTGATCACTTTATGGTGGCCAAATGCAGTAGCAAAAACCAAGCAAACAAATAAATAAAACTCCTTTAAAGTGAACGGAATCTTCACAAGTTTTTAAAACGTTTTCGTTGCTATTTCTATACTATAACTGGAGTTTAAAATTTCGGATGCTTATGGTTCCGATGTGAACGTTGCCACCACGCTGCGAATGGGTGCATTGACTGGCTTTTCACATTGTCGTGGCAAAATAAGTGGAAATAGCGTATCGATAACTGCGATCTGGTGACAAATTTATCAATGATCCGAAGTTTTTTTCAAAAAGCAAAAATTTTTCAGGAGAGTCAGTGATTTGAAGGCTTTTTTTTAGGAGCCTGCTGTAGGTACAGGGCTACCCGCACTATCTAAATCTAAGTTAACATCAATACGCTCTGCAATTTTCGCAATGATCTAATGTTTCTGTCAGAAGTTATGACAAAATAAAATTTGAAAAAAAATCCTTGTCTACTTTTAGGCACTCAGCACCCACACACGGCTCAAAATTTCCAATTCTTTATCATAGGCACGGTTAAAACAGAATAAATTTTCATTCTCAGTAATTTTTTTTCACAAAAATTTACACTGCTTGGAAATATAGGAGTACTTGAAAATTCACTAACCGTCATTCACCGCCGCCACCAAAGGGTTGAAGATATCTGAATTTTAGCAATTTTTCGGCGAAGCGAGTTGTCGGGTGGGTAGCAATGACCCTTTTTAGTCGGGTGGGTAACAATGTCCCTAAATGTTTATTTATTCTTTTTTGCAGGAATAAATAAACATTGAATTAATATTGACCATCAGCTAACTAGAACCTATTGATATGTACTTGTCATCTGATACAGACGCTTGGTAAAAATGCATCTTTCTTTTGTAATCTTTGCTCATAAATTCCAAATTCGATTCGAAACCAGCTCAGCTAAACATTAAAAATACATTCGTAGCTCGTCAATCACATTCCGCAAGAATTTATAAACTTCGATACGAAGGACCAATGCAAACGATAACCATTTACCTGTGGCCGAATTCCATTTGAACTCCAACTGTCACGGCAGTACAAAACATTTCACGATATATATGTATGGATATAAACCTAATTTCGCACCAGTATCTCTCGATCAATTTTCATTCGTTTCGCGGACGTCAAATACAGTCGAAATCCACAAATTCTGATGCCAACCACCAACATCACTGCCCATATCGTCAGTGCCGTCCCGGTGGTATATTCTGCAAACAATTCTTTGGTCGTTCGATTTCTCGCAAATGCAATGGGGAAGCTTCCATAGCGCCACCGTCCAGCTAACTAACCAACGAAAACATAACATTAGCACACTACTCTCTCTCTATATCGATTGCTGCACATTCATCAATTGCACCATTGCTTGCATGCCTGCAGCATGCAATTGATGCACTGCTATGCCACCATGTGGTCCACATTCTTTACGATTGTCCCGATGGTTATGCTTGGTATTTTAGCACCTCTTTTATTGGAGCATGATTAAGTGCCGAAAATAGCTTGGTCGGGGTTTTAAGACTGAAAATTAAAATCGGCACGGCAGGGTTGCTGAATGAGCTAAATCATGTGGTCGTTTCAGTATGTTGCGTTGATGCATATTTCGGATAATCAATTTTATGGATTTGAGAAAACATTATTTGATGTGGTTTGAATATTATCTGGGAGTAGTTGATTAAATAATACGCATTGAAATCGTAAGTTATGCAGGGTTTTCAACTAAATATTCTGCTGCATCAGCATTTGTTATCAGCAGGTCAACATAATAAACTCGAAAATGAGATTTTTTTTCGAAATGTTTCAACATTTGTTGCATTCTTTCGTATAGATAGCGACTGCATTTTCAGAACTATGTTTTGCAATAGCGTGTGAAGTGAATGGAATGAAACTCGTGTCATTGCTAAAATTGCTAACAAATATAATCCTCCATTATTGCGACCCTAAATTTTTTGAAAATCTTAAATGAAAAACAGAAAAGCGATGTACGGATTACGAACACAACATTTTGGCACCAAACTTTTCCGACGAAGGAATTCGCAAGCTTACGTGGAAGATAATTTTTACGACAGTTGACGTTGTTTGCACTGGACGTTCGGAGCTTAAAGGTGCTTGATTGGATGACATGGACTCGCGATTGGGATCGGTGGAAAATTTGTTGAAAGAGGCCAGGACCGAATTTCTGTTGCAGTGTCGGTGGTAATGATGATGATAACTAAAGAATGTACCGATTCAAAGCGAAAAATCTATTAAAATTAAGATCGTATTATTCGCAAATAAAATAAAGGTTTACAGTTGTAAGTTTGGCAATGCAACAATTTCTTTAGCATCTAAAAGCCAAAACTTCATAACTAAAATGCATTCCAAGAACTGCTGAAAATGGCTGTAAATTCAACTTTTCAATGTATGAATGCCATGAATTATGTTAAAACTTTATATTAAAGGCTATTATTTGAGAGAGATATCACTTTATACTTAAATTTTTAAGCAATGAATACAACGACAGCAATTGAATTTCAATATAAAATCTTCTGTCTCCATTCATACGGTAATCTATGTATTGCCTTCGCAGCATCTTTGAAGTCTCCGCAACGCAACTTTTAAATAAATTGCTTCATAGTATTTTAATTTAGAAACCAATTGTTCCTTTATAAGCTAGATGTATTTTAATTTCCTGACGGATATCGATGTTTCGAAAGTTATCTGTCTTCTCCGTCAGTATCACAATATACACTGAAAAAACCCTAGAAATATCGGTATACTTCTGTCAAAAAATTAAAATATATCTAGCTTTTATAGGAAAAATTGGCCTTTAAATTAAAATATGTTTTTTACTAGCTAGAAAAAATAATTGGTTCAAATTAAAACAAATCAACCTGAACAATAGTGATATACAGTTGCCGGGGTCTGTGTTTAGTTGTCTACTCATCGGAGTTTTCCATGTGTTTAGGCTCTGTACGCATCTAGCTTATGTACCTATTGAACCTCCTTGATCACCTCTACGTTGTCCCATATAATGTTGTGCTTCCCCTCCAGGATCTGTTTCGCTACTGCTAATGTTACTAATGCTGTGTTCCTTTTCCTCACTGAGGCTGCTTCTCGCTTATGTTCCGCTAGTCTAAAACCAAAAAAAAACGTTTTGTTTGACCAATGTAAACTTTGACACATTCTGGCAAGTAATTCTGTGGATTTCACATTTTTCTTTTTTTTTTATCTTTTTCGTCTTCTTTTTATATCAAAGCAATCAAGAAATTTCAGATTTTTGTTTTTTTTAAATTGACGAAAAAATTATTGGTACTCTTATGGCTGATGTTCGAAGAACATTAGTAGGTGCGTTTTTTTGCTCCGGTACACAGCAGCATAGAACTATGCCACAAAAACAACGATCTAGTATAAAACAACAGTGCTTTCGCTAAGACTGACATAGGTTGCTGCATTTGCTGGGGTACCACACAACAGCTGAAAATAAAGAAAGAAAATAACGAATATACACTACCACAATCGATAGAAAATAGAAAAATAACTAACAGAAAATTATTTCTTTTAGCTTTCTATATATTATGAGTGCTTTTTCTAATTTTCTAACTACCAAAACATTCAACATAACCAGGAATATATATATATATATATATATATATATATATATATATATATATATATATATATATATATATATATATATATATATATATATATATATATATATATATATATATATATATCAGCAAAATGATTTTCCGAGATAATCTCTGGAGTGGCCGGTCCGACTGAGCTGAAATTTTCGGAGAACGTAGATGTGTATAGTAGGTAGGTCCATGACTTCCTCAAATTCAGATATCCTAAACCTTTTGGCGGCGGCGAGCGTTTTAGTGAATTTTGAGGTACTCCTATATTTCCAAGCAGTGTAAATTGTTGTTAAAGAAAAGTATTGGGAATGAAAACTAATTATGTTCTAAGTTTGTTTATGATAAAGAATTGGAAATATTGAGCCGTGTGTGGGTGCAGGGTGCCTAAAAGTAGGCAAGGATTTTTTTTTCAAATTTTGATTTGTCATTACTTGTAAGGAAAATAATGGATCACCGTGAAAATTACAGAGCGTATTGATGTTGACTAAAATTTATTATATGTAGATTTTCAATTTAAAGCGGGTAACCCTGTAGCTGTGGCAGGCTGCTGAAAAAAATCCTTCAAATCATTGACCTTCCTGAAAAACTTTTAATTTTTGATAAAAATTTCAAATCTTTGATAAATTTTATCCTTTGTCCTTCATGTCAAGATAAAATTTTCAAAATTCCGATTTGCACAAGAACGGCAACCCATCACCAAATTACCTCTATTTTCAGCACTCGAAAGTTCACGCGAACTGACGACTGGATTATCCGATCATAGTGAAATTTACAGAACATGTTGGTATTAGCTAGGACCAGGTCTGGTAGAAGTGATTTTGAAATGCGGGCAACCCTGTGGCAGTGGTACCATCTTGAAAAATCACTGAGAAAAAAAACAGCTTTTTGGCCTATAACTTCCGATTCAGCCATCAGATTTTAACAAAATTCACACTTTATGTAACATTTGATGAAAATTTGGTTGAAAAATTAGTATAGGGCTGGCAGCTGTGGTGATTTTTGTCTCATAAATCTTGCAAATTTGCTCAGCAAAATAAAGCTTTTTCCCCTATAACTTCCGGTCCAGTGTAGAAATCAAAACGAAGTTCATGCATTAAATGGACCTTAATGTGAACCGTGTGTCGTAGGAATTTCGTACAAATATCATGAAAGTGCTGCCAGCTATGACCATTTTTGTAATTTTTTGGAATTTCTTTACTAAGTGATTATATCATTAGATTGGCAAATGGGAATCATCCTGCAATGAAAATTAACAACAAATATTAACGCTTTAAAAATTTAAAAAGTTTTGAGGGTGGTAGCCCTAAAATTCTTTTCACCCGTACAACTTACAGCGCAGTGATTTAATAGAAACGAAATTTACTGGTTGGGCTTAACTTAACGTGAAGCAGATTTGGTATATATTTTGCTTTGCTGCTAGCACAGGGTAACCAGCATTGGCCATTTTCGTAAATATTGCACCAACATATGCTTGAAATTACATACTCATATGCAAAGCATTTGCAATAAAAATAAGAAACCATTTTTTAATTTTCCGAGTTTTTAAAATTTTTTGGATGGCAGCCTCAAACAATGTTTAACCGCTAAAACTTTCGATGAAATCCTCCGATGAGAACGAAATTCAAAGGATAAGCTGATTTAAGTATGAGCTTGTTATGGTAAACTTATTGCTGCTTCGTTGGGAAAGTGCTGCCAGCACTGAACATTTTCAACATTTGTGTTACAGTTGAGTTTTGTTGCTTTGGATAAGGAATGGTTGATATGATTCTACAGAAAAGTGTATTACATCTTTCCACATTTTTTTGTCACTCAAAGACAATTTCTTTGAAAATTAGTTTTCTAGCGGTTCTGATGCGCTAGCGTTTTTTATTTGCCTTTGTAAAGAGCGTCGTTAACAAATAACGCCGTGATTTGTCCCTCTTTTTGATATGATTTCGCATTCAATCCATTTTTTCTCCCAGTATCTTTAATATATTGAACTTGTGAGTTAAAACTTCCCGATGCATGAACACTGTTAATAGCCGATGAATCATCGAGTTATAGAATTCTACTTTGTGGGAATTTCACTGATCAGACGTAGAGGGTGCTGTTCTGTGTGTGTGTGTGTGTGTGTGTGGGCTTTTGGTAGATATCAAACCCAATAAGTCATTCTTTCCAGATGATCATCAAATCCAAGAAGGATATTCTCTCGTTGTTTTCGACTTTCATTGAAAATTGCATATCCTTATATATTTGGTTCAGCTTCTGCTAAGTTTGTGCCAAAATAACTTTTTTACGGGGAAGTGAAGAAGTGAACTTTTTTCATTAAATTTCTTTTCTAGTATGTCCATAAATATCTCATTCATAAGTGGTGATAAAGGAATTCCCATGGAGACACCTTTAATAGCTTTAAAATACAGTGAACTATTCTTCTCTCATAGCCAGTCCTCAAAGCACATGAGTGCTTGTTTTACCTTGGGTACAGACATCAAAACAACTTGGCAACAGACATCAAAACATCTTCCTTTATTGTTGCCATAGTTGAATCATGGATTAAAATAAAAATTTAATTTATCCTGAAAAGTCATAAAAAGGTCTTTGTCTGTTTTTGCATTTTTTTTCACGAACCATAGCGGTGTTTTTTGTTTAATCGAATTTTCTACAGCTGTGAATATATGTAGGGTTGGCGAGTTGTTTATATTATGAAAATTGATTTTTCAGTGTTCAGCTTTTTTTCAGTGTTTGTATTTATTTCCCAACAAATTTAATTACCTATTATTTTTCTTAGAATCTACAAACGTTTAAAAAACCTCAAATCAAACTTGTTCGCGATATGTTCTCGCAAATGGGTCGAAAATATCTGTTTCGTGTCATGTTAGATTTCATCGTGAAATAATCTGACGACATTTGGGAAAAGTCAATTTAGAACAAGCTTGTGTTCCGTTTCAAAAACACTGGTAGCTAGCTTACGTGATCGGTGGTTCAAATCCAGCCAAAGGCAATGAATCATCATTACACATCGGGCTATGAGTTAACTCAGTGCTAAGTAGATACCTGAACCAAATCAGGAGAAAGTGAGTCATTGGAGTAATTGATTTGGGCTGGATCACATTGGTGACGTAAGAAAGACACTTCAACTTTCAACTCGAAGATTCCTAATAGGTTGCAATGGAACAACTTTGGTTAGATTTAGAATTTTCGAACTGGTATGCACACTGAAAAAAACCGTCTAAACTCGTAGCACGGGTCAAAAATTGATGCAACACATTCAAAATTATGCAAAAAATACACGAGAAGACAACACAATTAAGAAAAACAAACAAAAAAAAACCCCAAAAGCAAAAACACAACCACAAAAACACAAACATACTAGCAAGACATCTATCGGCAAAATTCATGTAACAGCTGTGTGGTGTCAAATTTCACCAAAAAAAACCTTGAGTGGCAAAGTTATAATTACATAAAAAAAAAAACAAAAATAAAAAAAATATTGCTGGTAAATTAGGTTAGGGTATAGGAGAACGTTGCCAGCTACGTGGCTTTCATTGCTGATTTCGATCCGCATGGCACCCTCCGCTGGGTAACTAAAGCTAATTTCTAGCCAACTCTACCAACTCTTGAAAGTTGTAGGAACCTAAAATGCTGTGGCGTTTAAAATTTAGAAGCGGACACTTGTGAAGAGTTTACTCAATGGTGTCCACTTCTATCTCGCATTTCCTGCATAAATGTCTGGATGTCAGTTCTACTCTATTCGCATAATGGCCCCTAAGCAGGTGAAGCAGCAATTTGTCAAGTAGTGTCTGCTGAGCTCGTCGAACAGAATTTGCATGCTCTTAACTGAAACACCTCCTCTTTATTAGGGATATACAAGAAATACTATTCTGCTTGAATGTGGAATGTCCTGGCTGCTCTGCATTCTGCATTGTTTTTTCATTCGGACTTTAGTTTAGTCTAAATGCCCTTGTCTAGTCTGATTGTAGTGTCAGTAAGTGGTCGTGGCTATATAAAGGATATTACCAGCTCCTTAACGTCTCCGTCGCTCGCTAGCTTTTTCAATGATTATGATTATGATCAGTCTTTTGGAGCATCTATATGTTTTTTGAAACCTTTCACCAGACCCAGATCTGTGATAAAGCCTTGGTCCTATAGTCCAGTCTAATTTTCTTTCTTGAACTCAATGTCCCTGTCAAGGCATTGTCGTCCTCATATGATCCGTATCCTCAGCAACAAGGCCATACAGTTTCCGGCATTCTGAAAAAATTGATTTGAATTGTACCACATCGCTGAACTTTTAGCGCTAAATTAGTATGAACCAATCCAGGATTATAAGCCCCAGAATCATTTTATCTAGCCGTTGGAGTCTTGGGGTTAAACTAGTCCTTGCTGCGTTGTTATCTCCTTAATATGGGCCTTGTTCTCTGCTACCTTCCACTGTACGATCGCTTCGTGAACTAAAATCGACGTCACTATGAATATGAATATATTTTAAAAGTTTAAGACCCTAGACATTGAAGTAAGCAGATCAGAACGTCAGCCGTGCTACGCAAGGTTCATCATTTCTGTACTTCATATTAGTGACTAGTGACTCCTGTACTTCCCTCGATGTTCTCAGAGAATTCACATTTGGTTTGTATCTGCTTTTTGAAGAGTAACAACTTCTGCTTGCATCAGTTCAGATTTACCGGACCACTTTTCAATATTAGACGCCCTTCTTGTGGACTAGTGTTTTTCCTTATGGTTTGGACTAGTGTTTTTCATCGTAGACTAGTGTTTTTCCTTATGGTTTGTTTTTGAAAACTGTAACCAAAATTTCCGTTCAACAGATCATCTGCTTGTCGATTCGTCCTGGGCATCAATGTCAGCCAATTCCATGCGGTGCTTCTATGTGTTCCCGGATTCAAAATTTGTTCGGCTAAAATTTCAGAACTGACGATGTTCGAGCGTGACCATTGGTTTCGTAAAAGCAACGGTGAGTCCAGCAAGTCTGGACACTTTTCTTTATATTTGGAGTTGCCAGGATAAAATCAATTATCTCGGCCTTGTGTTTGGTAATAAATGTAGGTTTATTACCTATTTTACGAATCCTGAAGATAGTCGAAAATAAAAATTCACCTAAGCACTTACCTCTGTCGTTTATCTTGGTGATCTCTCACCTATCGTGGTGAGAATTTATGTCACAACTGATAATAACACCAACCCGCCTAGCCACTTCTGTCACTCTTCTCAGGCTTGGTGTGAAACAATCTGTATGGTATGGTGTGTAGACTGCGGACACAAAGCTGCGGAATCAATGTTATGCTAAGCAGGTTTTTGGCGACAATAAAAGTCCAATTTTTGTTCGTACCTGTTGGCTGTTGGCTATTAGTTATTACTGGTAGACCGCGTTGTTATTTAGAAGCGGTTCCTGTGCCAGCGCGTTGTCAGCATGTCTCTAATTATGGGGCTCTGCTCTACTGCTGTAGCTCCTGTACACTTCAGCTCCCGCAGTCGCCTTGACTTCTCTAATCTTAAAAGTCATCCTCTTTAGCCCAAAGTAGAGCAACCCTTTGTTTACCCGTACTTTATCTGCAGACTCTTGGTCGATACCCTACACCAGCAATGTTCTCCCATCATCGCCTTTTCGTCCGCTTGCTACTCGGGGCTGCTTTCTCCTGTGAGCGTTGACGGTAACCTCCATATCCGCAGAATTCCTCTTAAACTCTCATCTTGAAGTGTTGAGTATTCCACTTCCTTCTTTTAAAAGGTTCAGTTGCCGCTTTCTTCTTTTAAAACGCTCAGCACTTCCGATAACTTCTGTGCCATGCGGCTTAACCGTCGCTTTCTTTCCAGCAAGATGCAGACCTTTGAGCTCGCTGCCTCTCTTATGGGTTGCGGCATTGTTTAATACCGGTTTAACTGCTGTTTTCGTTGAAAAGCCGGCAATACTTTGAGTTTGTTAGCAGTCTTTTGGGTTGCTGCTCCACTGAGTGGCACCGCTACATTCTTCGGTCTCGCGGTAGCACCTGAGGGTCCTAAGTCAATTTCTTCAAGGTCCCTTAGTTCTCAATCGTCGGTGTCTGCCTTCTTTGTTGATCGCATCACCTTCTAGAAGTATTGCCCGGAGTTGGATTTTTTTTTAGTCTTTGATCAATTTCGTTTGCATTTTTTAGTAAAATTCGATTTGACCCAACCGGGAAATTTCACAACGGTAGCAGAAATCTGGAATTGAAGAAAAACATCCGTAGAAAATTTGCTATTGAAAACCACACAAAAAAAAGACATAAACACAAAATTACTAATAACTTTGTTTACCAGTCAGATGTCTATCAGTAAAATTGTCTATCGGCTATCAGGAATACGTAGTCGAATTTAGCCAATTGTATTGAAAATTCAGGTGTGCGTTTTCCGTTCTCGGACCAAAGCAATTGCCACCCTTCGTCTTCCGCTACATCTTGCCTCTATAGGAACAACGTACCTTCCATCGGGCCCCACGTGAAAGTTAAGATGACACTTACAGCAGTCCGAATAAATACGGCGCTTCTATATTATCAGATATGTACTAAATGATATTCACACTATTCGTTTTGCGACTGACTGCGAAATTTCGAAGAAAGATGGCATTAAAAAAAATTTGAGCCCAAAGTTTTTAAAGAAATTATTCCTTATTTTGCAAACACAATTACTTTTTTCGTAACCTATATTAAAACGAAGATGTAAATACTTTTTTTTCTTTTCCAGGTAATTATCACCAGTATATCATCAATACGACATTTGTTCAACTGTGTTTCTTTATTATATACGTGAGTAAACTTTTCATTCGTAATGTAATTATACCTTTCTACCATAATTATACAGTATTATCATCGTGGTTTTCTTAGTAATATCATTTTTTAACTACACACTAATATCATTGTGTAACGACAATCTCGATTAAATATACTAGTGAGATTTCTCAAATAGCAATAATAAAAAAGTTATTAATTTTTTACCACTCCAATCCAGAGGAATTCTCGCGAAACTAAAAGACAATCAACCGAACGAAAATGCTCTTCAAAACTTTTTTCATCTATCTCTCTATCATAATTATGAAAGACAAAATAGTCTCGACGTATATCAAGCTGTGCAAACATGATCACCTTGAAAAAATTACATATACCTTTAACCGCCCAAGTCTACTTAACATCAGACGGGATGCCATTCTTTTGCTATGCCGGCAAAACAGTCAGTAATTTTCTAAGCCAGTGAATTCGAATTGAAGTTGAAGTCTTGATCTTGTCTATCGACATTGTATAATGGCAAACGTCTACGAACTCGGTTCCTGTCTTCTGTATGCACACTTGTAAGTAATCTGCGAAGTGAACATTTCCGCCGCTCGTACGTACATACATAACTGCGAAGCAAACTTAATTGCATCTTACAGTCGGAACAGATTACTTCAACCAAACCTACCCCGGCTTTAAAGAATTTCAACTTTTTATTAAAAAAAAAATCTTGATAATGAGAGCCTTAACAGCGAAGTCAGATGAAGATAAGTATTAGATGCTTAAGTGGATATTTTTTCGTTCTGATCATTAAATTATAGTTCTTAAGATAAGTTTCGGCTTAAGTTCATCAAAATATAGTTGAATTTGCGAGGGATACATAAATACGTTTTAGATAATTTTATGCAGCTAGTGTGCCCCTTTAAAATTAATTGAAGAGTTCCTGGTAGAATCCTGTATTTGATATAAAATCTCAAGATTTTTGTAGTGTCCTAAAAAAAAGTCCTTGTTTATATGTTGCTTTGTATACAGTCTTTACAATGGCAGCAGTCGACAATAGTCATCGCAAGACTGCACTTACTATTGTTCTCCGTAAATATAAACGTAAACACCAATTTTCACCTGTTTATGATTTATGTATTATTTCCAAAATAGTCTCGGAAGTCATCACAACATAAAATATTCGTGTTGCAATAATAGCTGTGTTTAATGAGCTGCTCTAGGTTGAGCTAGGTTGAGATATCTCAACAAAATGTGTTTAATGAGCAATTCGGCTGCTCTAACTTGCCCGAAGTTGCTCTGATTTGTGTTTCATGAGTCTGCTCTGAGTTGAACTAGAGCACTTTAGAGCACGATTTTTACTCTACTTTTTTTGGTAGAGCTAGTTCGGGCAAGCAACCAACTGTTTTCCAACTGTCACGGAACCGACTTTCAACAAAAAATTGTTACTGAAGTGCAGTTTTTTGTTAGTGAAGTGACAGGTTGACCTTCTGACAAGTAATGAATTTTGAGAATTGCCTCTCAGCTGCTCTCACTTGCTCGACTTTTTTCTGCCTCTCAACTGCTCTGGTTTGCTCGACTTTTTTTGACAGCCGCGCTACTATAACTTGCCTTGAGATGCTCTGCTTTTTTTTCGTGCTCATTAAACACAGCTATTATTAACTTATGTTCGAGTCGAGTGCTATTAGATTACACTGAGCTTTGCAAAAACATTAATATACACCTCATTTCTGATTATTCAATAATTTGCTCCTCAAGCATTTTTGCACCAAGTTAATTTGATCACCCATTTCCTCTGGTTTTTTTTTGCTGAAGTTTATTACTTAATCATTATCGCGGTCACGAAATAGCACAATTTCATTTCATTTCTCGTTTGAATTGTTTTCTGGAACGTTCATAGCCCGGACATCCAAAGCAGAAACCTACAAGCTAATTTACATCGTTCTATGTGTGTGTGCAAATAATAAACCGCAGGCTGAGCAATAGTTGCATGATTTGTTTTATGTAGAAATAGGATAATTTTTCTTGTTGAATATAGTAATTTTCATTTCGTGCTTTAGCTGGTTAATGTGGTGTGTTTCTCTCACTCACTTCTAAATAATGAATAATTTGGGTATAAATATGAATTAGTTATAAAATCAGTATGATGAATAAATAAGAACTTATAATGTACAGACGCCACTTTCGAATATAATTGATGAATTTGTGCTAGTGTTCTTCAGCAAAGTGGTTTTCCAAACAACTAATTCAATTTTCGAATGCAAAAAATAGCGAGGTTTACATCTCACTAGTAGCTCTATGGTCATTTAGCCAAATATATTGTTAATTTTGGATGCCTTCTACAATATACATTAATTATTACATTATGTCTTAAGGGGTAACACCTATGTAGAAATTTCAAAAAAATCTATTTGTTTGTTTTTGCTAAAATGGCAGAGAAACATGTCTAGAATAACGTCTTAAGTTATTTTCAAAAATAAAATTTTTTTTCCGAGCTATGAGCATAAACGTTGGACGCCCCATCGTGCGGTCGGGGCCTATGCGGCGCGCGTACGGCACGCTCTGCTCCAAAGTCCTTATACCTACCACAGGTATCCGTTAGCGACTTTACTCATTAGTAAATTACCATTCAGTATGACAGGTAGTAGACCAACATTTGCCACAAAAAAGGCAATAAATCCCCAAAGCGAAAACGAGAAACGTGAAAGAGCCGCCCTTTGTTTTCAAACTTTAAATGCGTTTTTCTCGAAACCACATTTTTTGATACGGCCCGCACGATTATTCAGCCAATTTGTATCCGATCAATTTGAAATTTTGGTGCAAGCTTCACAACATCATTTTCTAGGGAAGTACTTACGATTTTGTTGATAAATTGAAAATTGTCATTTTACGGCTGATTTTAAACGATTTTTTTTTACAATTTTTTTTTTTTTCGCAAAACCGTACGCCAATCTTTCAAAATTCAATATTTTTGAAAACCCGTACGTACTTCGCTTGCTTTTAGTTCAAACTTTAAGAAAAATTTTGATTTTTGTGTTTCAGACCATTTGCGACGACGAAAAGTTGCGGGCCGTTGAGGCTTCTTTGAAAAATCGTCTGATGCTCGTAGCCTGGTACAGCGGCCATTTTGTATTTTAGGACGTTGTAAAAATTAATTTGTATACTTCAAAACATGTCTAATAAAGCCATGTAATTATTTTTTCAATCAAATATAAAGTTTCCTTGGAAAAAAATGCAAAAAATCATCCTCGAAAACAGCGTTCCACATAGGTGTTACCCCTTAAATAAAGTAATGAGGCCTATAGCTTTCATTCTAAATCCTCTGTAATAGCTCTTTTTCTCTCTATGATTTTTTCTTTTCAGACCTTTCGTCCTATCTCCTCTGCTGTTTTCCTTCCGCTCGCAATGAAATATAACGTGCACATTAACTTACTACTTCTGTCTCGCTGGGACCCCCTTTCCGTCGAATTCTGTTGTTCGCTCTGCTCCCCTGGATGATTCCGTCGAATTCTGCTGTTCGCTCTGCTCCGCTGGTTTATTCCTGCCACTCGACTCTGCCCTCTTGTCTCGATCCAGGTCGAAATTTCGGATTGAAAATATAAGAAAATACAAATTAATATTCGTTATTTTTTTTCTATGGACATACGCCCACTCGGAGCAATTAATAATCTGCACTACAATTAATATTCGAGATTTTCTGGACCTCGGTCTATTCCGAATAATTACCAAACTCCACTCCAATTAATCTTCGATATTTTTCTGGGGATCTCCGAACAACTAACAACCTCCTTCATTCTCGTAGGATTCGTTCGAGCTCACTTCAATATTTTTTTCTTCCAGCGCCTTATTTTTTTCCGAATTCCAAGTTTACTTAGAAAACGGCTTATGTCTCAATTTTCAAGTTTATCACATGAAATTGGTTGAAATTCTGACATACTTGTTAGTGGTGCTCGTACATGTCGGCCGACTATGCGACAATCGTTGTACGAATTTCACTCGTGTTGATTTCACGTGAATAGGGCAGCCGTGTTTAGGTACTAACCCTAACTAAATACAAAATTAACGGCTTATTAATCATATATACATAGTGTATGGTGATGACGGCTGGTATATTTACTTATCACTAACTATCTCTAGGATGTCACTAACCTAGGTCAATCCAGACGACGGATCTCTGGCGGTAATAATTTGGTTCATAAATCTCCATTGCCCTCTTTTTAAAATAAAAATACGCGTAATTCGCGACGCCCTGACAAGGTGCTAACTTTTAAAGTATTGACTAATACTAATTACCAGCTAATTATCTATTAATTACATACTTAAGTATATTTAACTATCTATATTAATTACATTAAAAAAAACTAATTTTAGTTTAGTAAAAAAAGCAATTAAGAAGGTGCTTAGCTCATCGAGACAATAAAATAAAAACGTTTGAATCATATATTATAAATAAAAAGTTTAGATTGCAGTAGGATTAGACCGAGAGAAACTAATGCAGAGAATACCTTCGTAATATCTATACCTACCAGAAATGATGAATTATATCTAGTTTCTAACGAAAAAAATTCGATTTTAAATTAAAATATTTGTGCAGCAATAAAAACAATTTGATCCGAATTCAATCACCGTTTATTATAGAATAATTTGCTGTTCATAGTGATGATAATAAAATACCTCTCTGACCGTAAGCGCTGATTGGGAACACTAGAACATAGTACCAAAACTGGTCTTTACTTGTTTGAAATGACATTTATGCACTACAGATTCGGCCATCCTGACCTGAAATCGACCTCGATTGTTGTGTTACGATAAGCATTCACTGTCAGCGCTTTGGGTTTACATACTTCTATAATATATTCCTTTAAATTGTGAGCGACGTTTGATGGTTACGTTTGGATAGTTTCTAGTTAATAATGATAATATACGATCACATAGATCTAATAAATAATGATTTGTCGTCTCTTTTCTACATATAATTTTGGTCGGATCAGTTAAACGATAGAGTAGATTAATAGCTTAATTGCGTCTAGGACATGTTACAATAGATTTAATGAAAATTAACAAACACAACCATTTTAATTTCCAAAATGTTATCCAAACAATTACTATTAGTATTACTAGTATTATTATGCTTACTATTATAAGAACATATGCAACATAACTGGGAAAGGTCACGCAGGCATCTCATTCAGTTGGGTAAAATCTATGTATGGCTTCATGTTTGCTGGAGAACAGATCCCGTTATATGGGACTCTACCGATTTGCAAGTTATCCAAGTCTTCTATCATGTAACGATCATTTGGCAAGACTTTAACGATTTTATAGGGGCCGCGATATTTTTCAAGGAACTTTCGAACACGTTATTTTTAATCATAACTAGATCATCTTTTTTGTACTTATGCGGAGGTTTATGCCTCTTATCAAAATATTCCTTATTATACTGCTGACTTTTCCTTATTTCCGCGGAAGCTTCAGCTCTTATCTTTCCTAAATCTCTTAAGCTATCTTTTTCTAAATGGTCCTCTAGGTATTCTAATATTTTGTCACGGAAATTTCCCCTTTGATTAACACCAAACAACAGCATACTTGGGGTGGTATTTGTGCTTCTATTGACCGTGTTATTTAATGCAAACTCAATTTTAGTTAAGTGTAGATGCCAGTTTCCTCTGCTACAAGGTTCTAATTCCTTGGAAATCATGGGGCTGATTATTCGATTGATTCGTTCAACCTGTCCATTAGATTGAGGTGAACTGGTTGCTATTTTTATATGGGCTACATCGTGCTCCTCAAGAAAGTGTTAAAATTCTTGTGAAGTGAAGGCAGTTCCTCTATCTGAAACGATTCTTTTTGGCCTGCTATATGCATAAAAATATAGCTCCAGGCATGAAATAACCTGCTGAGCCGTGGTGGTACCGACTGCGTAAAGCTTCGTGAATTTAGAAAACCCGTCGACCACCAATAGGATGTGAATTTTCTTAGTAAATGTTCGTGGTAAGGGACCATAATGGTCTATATGTAAAACTTCGAATGGTTTGTCGCTTTTTGGAATATTATGCAAAACTGCTTCTGTTTTGCCGGACATGGGTGAGAAGTAGATGCACTTTGAACAATTAGATATGTGTTTTTTAATTTTGTCTTTCATGTCTGGAAACCAGTACACCCTACGGATTTGCTCGTAACATTTCACAACGCCTAAGTGACATAAAGACTCATGATGTGTACCTGGTTTTCCATAAGTCTGGGGACATAAAACCTAACATCATTCTTATGCTTTTGGTACACTAGTATATTTAAGAGGGCATACATCCTACTCTCTCCATGTTCTAGCTCCGTAGCTAGTTTGACGATAGAGGGGTCATGATGTTGGGCCGCAGCTAGTGCAAACTCAAAGGACCCTTCCTCAATCACTAGCACTTCCGAACATCGGCTTAGAGCGTCCACATGATTCATTTTGCTTCCGGGACGATGTTCAATAAAATAGTCAAAATTTTGCATTTCCAAAGCCCAGCGGGCTATACGTGGATTGAGCAGTTTCCTGTTAAGAGTAAGTGTCAGGGCCTGACAGTCAGTGACGATTTTAAATTGTATGCCAATGAGGTATATTTCGAAACGCCTCAGGGCATATACAATTGGTAAAGCCTCAAGCTCATAGCTGTGATACTTTGATTCGACGTCAGATGCTCTCCTCGAGAAGTAGAAAACTGGGTGAAATTTATTGTCACGTTGGCGTTGCATGAGAATGGCTCCAAAACCGGAACTACTTGCATCACAGTGCAGTTCTGTTTCGCTATTCGGACTATAAATTGCTAAAATTGGTGATTGTAATAGCCTAGCTTTTAAGTTTTCATAAGTTTGTAGTTCTTCTTCTCCGAAATGAAAATCGACATTTTTCTTTAAAAGTTCGTATAGGGGTTTGGCTAGTGTGGCAAAGTTCTCCACAAAGCGCCGGAAATAAGAGCATAAGCCTAAAAAGCTGTGAACATCTTTCAGGCTCTTTGGTATAGGATATTCACTAATTGCTCGCAAATTCTCTTTATTGGGTTTGATTCCCTCCCCATTAACAACGTAACCCAGATATGGAATTTCATTGAACAAGAATTTGCATTTGTCATACCTCAACTCTAATGAATGTGTATTTACTATTTCCGTAACTTTTTTGAGTGTATCTAAATGTGTATCTAATGTTTCGCTTGCAATTAATAGGTCGTCCATGTAAGCAAATAATTTGTCAGTGGATATCAAGACTTTGAACACATGATTTATGAATCTTTGGAACACTGAAGGAGCGTTTTTAAGCCCGAAGGGCATTTTTAGGTATTCAAACTGCCCCAAAGGTGTGACAAAAGATGTGTATTTAATAGAATCATTGGCTACTTTTACGTGGTGGAAGCCACTACGCAAATCTAGAACGGAGAAATATTTTTTGCCGTGCAGGCGATCAAGCAAGTCGTCGATTAAAGGGAGAGAGTAGTTATCGCGAACTGTGATTTTATTGAGTTCGCGAAAATCAACACACATTCTCAGATCTTTGTTTTTCTTTTGGACTAGAACGATTGGGCTTGCGTATGGGGAATTGCTTTCCCGAATAACATTTCTATCCAATAGGTCTTTAAGTATTTTTTGTAACTCGATTTTGTGGCTATAAGCTAAACGTCGTGGCGTACAGTAAAATGGGGTATCTTTTACCAATCTGATCGTCATTTCAAAATCGTTACATAAATTGCTTGTGTTAGTTTCTAGACCGACCGTTTCTGTTAATATTTGAATAACTTTATCTCTAACCTTGTGGCTGATATTTTCGTTAATATTCAGAGTTTTATTGCACTCCTCATCGAAAACGTTTATATTCATGATTTATTTATTTATTTACCAAACAAGGTATAATAATCATACATATAAATGAAATAAATATAAAACATAAAAACAAACCAGACAAATTTAAAGAAAAAAAAAACAGGTTTAAAATAGGTATAAAATACAAACAAATATAATATAAATAAATTCTTCGGTAAATTCATCGCGATCGCATTTATTACGGCCATCTGAAGCGCTGCCTGACATTTCCAGTTGACAATCTTTTACAGAAACATTTCAAATTTCGTTTTTTGAGAAAGTCTCGACCTAAAATGACAGGATGTTTCATGCTGTTTTCTTTAACAATAAATAAGTTCATGTGTATAGCTACATTTTCCAAAAATACGGTACAGTACGTTAAACCTACGACTTGAAGTTTACTGCTGTTGATTCCCACGAAATTGTGTTGTTCGGGATTTACCTTCGAAGTAAGAGAAGGTGGAACGAAGCATTCTTGCACAAAACTAATTGCGCTGCCCGTATCTAATAATGTTAGCAGCGTTTTAGAGCACTGATATGCATTGATGAATATAAATTTAATCGGACACTCAAAATCATTATTATCTGAGCATATATACATTTCTAGTTGCTGTGCGTTACGACCGTCGTCCAACAATGGGTTTTCTACTGTTAACACTTGAGTTGACGCTTTACACTGTTCCACTCGGTGACCAATTTTTCCGCATTTGAAACATGTACCTTTTTCTCTACGAGGTTTCGTGCATGTTCGACTAGTGTGTCCGAATTCGCTGCAGTTGTAACATCTAAAAGGGATGTCTCGTGCCATCAATCCGGCTGAACTCTGTCGATGAGATGTATACTGTGCAGATGTTTGTTGCGCCGACTTAATTTTTTCGTACTTCTTTAGTGCAACTTTCAATTCCCGCAGAGTATTGGCATTATAAAGCAACATCTTGTTCACATTACTATCACTGATCCCGTTTATAATGTAATGAATAAGATCGCTTTCTTCGATTTCACCTAGTGAGGCTATTTCTTGCATATGCAGAACAAAACTTTGAAGTGTTTCATCAGATCTCTTCTTTTTATCTCTTAATTTGTTGTGGATGTTTGCGTTGGTGATTTTTTCCGAAAATTCCTCAGTTAGAGCTGTTTTAAACATGTGCCATGATCGCAAACTAACTGTTCTTAGGAATAGCTTTCCGGTGCCCGTCATTAACCGTTTCGCGTAAATGAGGCGAGTCTGTGAATCCCACCCGAATAGTTCTGTTGTTTCCTCAAAATTTTGTAGCCACTTTTGGATACTGTAGCTATCCTCGCCACTGAACTTCGGAAGAGACTCCTCAACATCTCGAAAACTATAGCACGATTTTGAACCAACGGTATCTTCGCATTCAGTTAGCTCCGATAATTTTCTTTTTAGGCCTTGAATTTCCATTCTCTTTTGCAATTTTGCTCTAAATGTGCTCAATTCCGTATCCAGAATTTCGTCTTCTGCATCCTCAAATGTATTCGTTTGTGGGCACCTACTGTCTCCAACGTTTACGCACGGCTCCAAAAACTCCTGGAAATTCCTCGAAAATTGTAAATTTACTTCGCTAGTTGGCAAGTTATACTTCTAATTTTTCTTTTAATTGAGCTACCGTCGCCTTCTCTAAAAATCTCGCGACGTGCGCTTCCATTTCATTAAATACTTCACTACTTCAACAATCAATTCAATATTTCCAATGATCAATTTTTCAAACCAATTAATAGACTCAAGTTTTTCTAAAACGATTTTTTTTTCTAGAACGAACAGCATTTTTAAAACGAACCGTATTTCTACAACGAATAGTTTTTCTAAAAACAATTATTCCAACTATTCTACAACGAATAGCTTTTCTAAAGCCAATCGTTTTTCTAAAACGGACGATTCTTCTCAAACCAACAGTTTTTCTAAAACGAATAGTTTTTATAAAACCAATCTTTTTTTAAAACGAATCGTTTTTCGTTTTTCTCAAACGAACCGTTGTTTTAAAACGAATCGTTTTTCTCAAACGAGCCGTTTTTTTTAAAAACGGACCGTTTTTTAAAAACGAACTGTTTTTTCAAAATGAGTCATTATTCGTTTTTGAAGAACGAACTGTTTTTTTTATAACGAATCGTTTTTCGTTTTTTTAAACGAATCGTTTTTCAGCGTTTTTCGTTTATTTTTAAACGAACCGTTTTTCGTTTGTTTGTTTGTTGGCAGTGGAAAACTGTTTAGCTGCGGAAAACAGTATTTTCGTACTAGCGAGTATTTTCATATTGGCAAGTAGAGATGAGGCGTATATACTGGAACAGATATAGTGAACAGGTATTTTTTTGGAACAGCCAGTACCTAGTACGAAATTCAAAAATACTAGGTACGAGTATTTTTGTGGACTGTACATGTAATCAAGAATTTACACAATAAATTTCGTCCATTTAATTCATTTCAATCAAACAGTGACGTAATAGTATCCTAATATTAATATAAACTCGTATTTCATATTTCCAAGTGCTTTCATACTCACGAGTATCTGGTACGCGAGACGAAAATACTTGCAAGTACGAAAATACTCGATACGAGTATATACTCGTATCGTCCCAAAATATTCGAATACGAATATACTCGTATCGTTCCAAAATATTCGATACGAGTATATACTCGTATCGAGTATTTTGGAACTTGCAAGTATTTTCGTATCGCATATTTTTGTATAGAGTATTTTCGTGCTTGCGAGTATTTTGGGACTTAAGGTTTAGGTTTTTAGGGCAAAAGTAGCTGAAATCGGACAAAATCGGCCAAGTTTGGGTTAGAGTGGTTTGGGACATAACGCGCCAAGACCTATTGTTGTGTTACAAAAATTTAGGTTTTGTAAGGGAGGAAGGGGTTTATTGGCCATAGTTTGTCAAAGACTGCCTTTACAGCGCTTTCGATGATTGAAAGTGGTCGGGGAGTATATTAGTGATATTTTAAAGTATAGGGAGTATATTAGTGATATTTTAAATTTTAACAAATTTTGATAGGGGAATTTGGGCAAGTATTTTATTCAAATATTCAAAAAGTTTTTAGGGCAAAAGGAGCTGAACTCGGACAAAATCGGCCGATTTTGGGTTAGAGTGGTTTGGGACATAACGGGCCAAGACCTATTACCGTGATATAAAAATTTCAGTTTTGTAGGGGAGTTAAGGGTTTTTTTGGCCATAGTTTGGCAAAAACTGCCTTTACCACGCTTTCGATGATTGGAAGTGGTCGGGGAGTATATTAGTGATATTTTTAGGGCAAACGATTTTTGATTGGGGAAATGGGGTAAAAACGTCCATATTTCCAAAAATTTTATTTTTATCTAGCATGAATTCGGGGACCTTTTTGAGTTGTTTCGGGCGAAATTTCCATACAAGTCTGGGAAAAAGCGGCCTAGTTTCGAAAATACGGCAAAGTGAGATCCGCCGGAAAAACTAAAAGAAGCACTAAAAGTGGCAAGGAGGAACAGGTTGAGATCCTTTTTGGTTCATCAGTTGGCGTCTCCGGGTGTGTTGAGGCCCTTCTCCTGACTGCAGGTCGCCACGAGGGTGTCTCCATACCTGCCGGGGCTGTAAAATTTGCGAGACCACTCAGCATAAAATTTGTTTCTCTCGTTAATTCAAACTGTTTTTTTCAAACAGTTTTGAAAAACAGTTATTTTTGAAAAAAAAACAGTTTGTTTTCGTTTTTTGAAAACAGCAAAAACGCCCATCACTAGTGATTTTTCAGAAAGAACTATTGACATTCCTTCGAGTCACATTTAGAATTATGGTTGCTACAGATTTGAATATGCCATATACACTCGGCCACATTTGGAAAGTCGATCGAAAAACAGAATTCACATGAAAGCCTTTCGAATTCTACTTAAATTTCCAGCTTCCTACCTTCTATTTTCAGATAACTAGCTAACATTCAAAATATCTTTACTCTTCACTTAGTCATTCTTGTAAGCGTTTGGTGTGCAAATTGTTATTACATTAACACGTTCCCTGTCCGCTGAATCACATGTGGCTCAGGAAACGAGCTTTTGGAATGCACAGCTACGTTCATGAGTCATATGTGGCTCAGCGGACACGTACAACTTGTATTGAGAAAAACCAAAACATTTACCTGAAATACATATGGTTCATGAGCGTTCAACGACTAAAAAGTCTGTGTACGCTCCTGAACCATATGTGTTTCAGGTAAGAACTACCTACTTCTATTTTGTCTATCAACATTTTTCTATGCTTGGGGTGTTTATAGAATCATATAAAAACAAATTTCAGCAAAAAATAATTTGAACTTGCGGAGCAATTTCGTTGTTTTGTTCAGGACAGGGAAAGTGTTAAAGGCTTTTCTACGATACCCATATTTTCTCTGACCTGTTTGAACCTATTCAAAATTTTAATCGCTACTCATAATAATACAACTAAGATTTCGCATGGATAGACCCTCCTGGAATTTATGTCTTTCATGCGCTTTTCACTTCTAAGTATTTTTTAATTCATAAGTAGATAATCAATTAAGGTGAGAATTCAATGAAACATTGTGGGAACCAAGATTAATTGAAAAATGATTAAAGCTTATTTTGTTTGATTAAAAACAGACTCATGATGCTTACAAACCTGCGGATGTATAAATAATTTTTTTATCAAGCGAAGATTCATGTACGAAAATCATTGAGCTCATAACGAGATACTCGTATGCGGTCAGATAGATAGAGGACCATGAATTCACGAAAAGATCTTCGAAAATATACCGAAAATTTATTCTCTCTTATGTTCCCAATTTTCCTCAATTTCATCCCTTACATTATCCAAATCGGTAAGCTCTAAAATTCGAAAAAAGTTTGTTAATCTGTTAAATCTGTTCAAAGTTTATAAAAACCATAGAGTGCGAGTATCGAATTTAACACCTAATTAATGTATATTGATCCCGATAGGGCTTCAGAGTATTCAGTGAGTGGTAATAACATGCTCTCAAAGCTATTGCTCAGCAAATTTATCGCACCCTAAAAAAGTCTTCAAGTAAATTATGTGTTGCCTGAGTTTTGGGTGTTTGTAGGTTCGATAGAAAATTTCGATAAACTTGAGAAATGACTTGTTCGAGAATGTATACACACCGATAATATCGAGGAAAAGTTTTCCGACAAATTTTTATTTGGCTCAACAGGATGAAATTGGAAAAGTTGGAGTGTCTGATTTCAAATTGTAAATTTGATAAAAGCCAATGAAACATATTTGCTTGAATTTATGTCAAGCAATTATATGAGTCTTTTTTTATGGAGCGATATTTCTCAACTGCTTTGTTGCATTATCAAAGTTATATTCAAAGTTCAATTTAGCTAGTGTTAAATTTAACTTTGAATAAATATGAGGAAAAAGGAAGTAAATAATAAAATAATAACCAGTCAATGCGAAAATCTTTCAGTTTAATTTTTTTTTCAAACTTGACTCCAATCCAGTCTAAACTATATTTAAATATTTGTTTACCATTTAAAGAAAATGCCTCTTTACATTCAAAATGCAAACATTACTTATATTTGCACACAGCAGAAAACAATCAAATAAATTATCAGATTAAAAAATATGAAGCAAACATATCGTAAAACAAACTCGATCATAACTGTTTAACTTTGAGATAAGCAAAGAATATAAATATTTTATTTTGTCTGCAATTTCAACTGAGACGCACAGCCTTGTTGATTTTTTCTCGGATACGTACTGGTATTTACTTGTGATAGCACGTAATCGAGATGAATACTTTTGTTTGTAATACTTTTATATTTTCCTATTCCGGAATTCTACCTGTAATTTTTGCAGCATTTAAAAAGCATTTAATTTTCCCAAAAATATTCAACGTCTACCCTAAAGCGTTCCGTTCCATTGACATTTAGGCATGTAATTTGCAGCATTATTTCGTGGCATCTAGCTGGTATGAACAATCTGTAAACCTGCTGAATAGATTCGTGTCTAGATCTTACTATCACTCTGTTACAGATTTTCTCAGAATAGCGAAACTTCTGATTGATTTTGCAAAAAACTGAATTCGTTTTCAGATCGAAAACTGTTAACTTCACTCGATACTCGAGCGACGTTACTGACAAAGTGCTTGTTTCATCTCGTAAAAAACATTAAAAATAAATTTGGTTGTACACAATTTAATGAAAGATGTAAACAAAAATTTAAGCTTGTAGCAGAAAAACAAACACAATAAAAACAAACAAACAGTAAAGTAACTATAAATGTAAATCTTAGATATAAATAAAGAAATTTATAGAAAAAATTTAAACATATCTTTCAAGGTTTGTTTGCTACAAAATAAAATACGATGGTGCAAAACTTTCTGGGACAGTCCTTAGCTTTTTCCCTCTGTATAGATGGGCAAAAAAACGTACAAATGATTCCTGGTTTCTCGAACAATGGGTCGCATAAGATTTAAATTTGGTAAGAAAAATCCATCTACAGACTAAAAAGGTCCGGATCGGAAACTACTTTCACTATCGTTGTCCTCATATGATATGTAGCTTATGAGCCGGTGAGGCAATCCTCCTCCGGGTCTGTGCACAGTACAGTAGCATCGTTCCCACGATCGAGTCTTGCAATACCTCGACTTCTCAAACTTGTGAACCGACTGTATACAAAGAATGTACGGTGAGCATAATTGTACTCATTCATGCAATACCGGCAGAACTGTGTACTCTCCTTACGTATTCTGTATAGATATTTTCCGAAGTAATCGTATCTCGTTAGGAACTGTCACATATAGAAATCTACCTCTGAGTCCAAAAGACTTATGGGCCTTAATCTTCAGCGATCTCACTCGAGCATTTCAGCCAAAGGCGAATGCTTCACACTTGCGCTAGACCTCAGAATTTCAGACCTTACCAAATGCAGAGCGATAGGGGAACTCTTTCTTGTGCTGTTGCACCAGTAGGTTTAACGCTACTACTCCCAAAACCAACAGTACAGCACCTGCTGCCACCGTTAGGTAGCTTCAGGATCCCTCTGCACATTAAACCGCGCTCTTGACTTCTTAGTTTGTAGTCCACCTGTCTTGTACAACTAGATGGCGTTGGCCGTCACCATCAACAACGCCCGTTTCGTTTCAATGGGGCCTTAATGTTAGTCATCAATCTACTCAACTATCTAACAGCTCTCAGGGTCTTATGAGATGGCTTACAAATGTCGTCCTAATAAGTCAGCTTAATGTCGAGCGTCATCAGCTGCAGTGTTACCGGCTTGCAGGTCAGGAACTCTGTGGAGCTCACTTTATCGAGATGACAATTCGTATCCTCCCCTTCGCTTTACCGATCTCTGTCTTCATCAGACTCCACCGTTCCATCTTCCTCATAACTTGGTTGAGTCTGAGTGGGTCGAACTCGGCAGCTCTGGAAGTGATTATTGCTGCCACGGCATAAGTGTAATCGACTAAAAACACCACCACAATGGTTCAAAGGTTTGATTCGCATATTGACCACTGCGCTGTCTCTGAGGTTATTCGGAGCCTCCCCCGAATTCCTTCGTCAATGTTCTATAGCAGCCATCGGGCGGATTGTTCTCGCCACTCTTTTTCTTATCGATGAGTGCCAATCAAGTAACTTTCCTTCACGAAAAAAATATCCCTGCCACTAAAAAAGAATATTATAAATCCAGTAATAGTTACCCCTGTGGATGGGGGGGGGGGGGGGGGTTTGCTTCCATGTGACGCAATTGTAGAATACATCCACAGCCAGATTCAGCATGTCCTGACAGGCGACTAATGAGGACAAGCATGAAGATGAATCAAAAGGGTATTATCGCTGCAGGTGGCAGTCAGACTGAGTCTGCAAATCCACCTTTACTGGGCGTGCTCAACACGGCATCGGCTCAGATTCTGAAAGCCTCAACCTCATGTACAACTGTAATGGAGGACTTGGAAGATCACAGGCTTCCATCGTGGAAGATTCCACGACAGCAATGGAGGTCTTGGAAGATCACAGGCTTCCATCGTGGAAGATTCCATGGCTAGCAAGCTTTCGAGCCTGCTAATACCATCCACTCTCTCATACAGGCTCCGGAAAGGTTAGTACAGCATCAGCTAGAAGTTCGACTACGGCCGTACCAGGGGCAAAGATGTCTCCTCTCGAACCCTCACAAAAGACGCGGAAAGATACACTGAAAGAAGCAACTCCGGCTTGTGTAAATGAGACGCCCGCAGTAAGTACAGAAGGTAAGAGTGCTCGTTCCTCTGAACTTTGGAACATTGTGGCAGTCAGTCGCGGGCAATGTAAGAAACTGTGCAAAAGGGGCAAGCTGCTGGCCAAGGTTGACAGGGAGACCAATGCAGTGATAATTGCCGGTGTTTCCCTGGCTAATGGATGTAAGGTAGCGAAACCTCTGAGCATACCTGGAGTGAGGCCAGGGCTGCCAGTTTGGTACATAAATGGTCTGAACTGATGACTGGATGCAAAACCCCGCCAACTGCACATTGCGAACCCGTGAAGGTTATCTGCTGTAGACAGAAGAGTCTCTATTCTAGAAAACTCTGAAAGGTAGGAAGGGTCCGGTTACACCGGAGATCTCCCTGCCGGCCAGCACAGATGCCAAATCTGTCAGCGGTGGTGCGCGAACGAAACGCAAGGTTGCAGCGAAAGTCGATGCCTGCGCTTCTAAGCAGATCCAGTGTAAACTCTCTTCTGTAGAGTTTCTTTGACTGAGATCATGCGGACGTTACATAAGGGTCCCTGCAAAGGGATCCAAAGACATCAATTCCGGACATTACTGCCTTACTACCGCCGCCAGTACAGGAGTTGAAGGACCTGATTCAGTATACTGAATCGGAGAGACTAGAACTTTTGGTGGGCTGTGATGTTAACTCCCAGAATACCTCCTGGGGCAATTACAAATGTAACGCCAGAGCAGAGAAACTCTTTGATTTTATAGCTTCTGCGGGGTTGATGATTTTGAACTCTGGGATTTCTCCAACATTCAAAACTCCAAAACCCGAAAGTGGGAAGAAGAAACCCCATGAACACTGATTGGGCTAAGTTCAATCGACTTCTTGCAAACAGAGCGTGTCCTAGTGGTAGGATAAAGTCGCCAAAATCACTAGAATCCCGGTTGATCACTCTGAATAGAGACATAATAAGTAGCTATAAAGAGGCCTGCCGTATCAGTAAGAGTAGATATGGCAAGACGGTTCCCTGGTGGAACCGGAAATTACAGAAGCTTATGAAAAGTACCAAGAAACTACTCAATCGAGCTTGTAAGAGCGACACTGAGGATTACTGGATTGCAGACAGAACCTCTCATAGAGCATATAAGAATCTGGTGAGGACTTCCAAGAGAGAATCATTTAGATCGTTCGATGAGGGAAAAGTCCTAGAGACGGATCAATCAGCTAAGCTGGACTCTCTTAAACGCTCCGGTGGTGGCTTTACTAAGTCCAAAAGAGAGGAGGTCAAAGATGCAATAATGTCTTTTGAAAATTACAAATTAGCGGACCTAGATGGCTTGTGTCCTGCTGTGCTAAGGCAGGGAATCAACCACTTGAAAGCAGGCTTAAGATAAACCTTTTGGGCATACCTTGCATTAAGGTAGTTCTAATATCTAAACCGGAAAGAGATGACTATTCGGATCCAAGACCGATCAACTTTAGGCCGATCTGCTTAACTTCGTTTACGTTGGAATGCCTGGAGAGACTTGTAGAACGGCACATACGCATAAGGGTGCTTAAGCTCAGCCTCTTGAATGTTGAGCAATATGTGTACCAGCGAGGAAAGCGGCTCTTCATTCTCTAGAGTTGAGGGAGTGATCTCAAATGGTGAGTAGGCGATGAGGTATTTGTGGAAGCTGGATCCGACTGCTACTTGAGAACGGAGGCGACATGATCGTTGCATATATCCAAAAAGGCTGCACGTGCAGGCTTATGCTGATGACGTGGACATACTAGCAGTCAGTAAAGATCTGTATGCGGTATGTATAAATAAAAAACGGGCATTGGATCTAATTGACAGTTAGTGTTCAAGGTACGGCCTAACAGTGAATCCGAGTAAGGTGAAACTTATTTTGTTCACCAGGGAAAAAAACTGGAAGGACTAGTGCTTCCAAATATGAAGGGTGTAATTCTTCAACTTCCAGATGAAGTCAAATATATATATAATTTTCGGGCATTGCAAGAGAGCTTTTGTCTAGACATGGGGTTTAAATCCTCGTGTAGTTATGTGGATTTACGTAGCAATCATAAGGCCGATGATCACGTACGCATCCGTGGTATGATGGGCTATTGTGGAGCTGTTGTACGATCATAAGAAGTTAGCAACGCTACAAAGGACTTTGTCTGGGTATCTGTGGTGCCATGAGTACTACTCCGGATGCGGCCTTTGATGCGGTTCTCAATCTGCTTCCTCTCGACAATCAAATTTAGAGTGTGGCGATGCGCTCTGTCCATAGACTAACTTGGCTTGGTCTATGGGTAGGAGAAGACGATGTGGGGAACTACTCTATAGAGGTTCGATGCGTGAGATCTCCCCGATTCTCACAATGCCGTCGCGATTTCGGGAGAAGTTACTTTACGCAATTTTGGGACAAGTTACCAAGTAATCTTCTTCAGCACTGGTGCCTGGGAGGATCCAAATGCCTGTACGAGGGGTTACTCGAAGATCTTCACGGACGTTAGATCTGAAGCTGATGTCTATCTGCATTCATCGAATGTCAGGTGGGCCGCTTTTCTTGGAGAGCACGTTTCTGTTTTTCAAGCGGAAATATTCGCTATGCTGATAGCTCCCTGTTGGGCAATCGGAGAAAAATAGAGAAAAAAACGCAATGCTATTTGCAGTGCCAGTCAAGCTGCACTGATGACGCTGCGTAGAACCCTGACTACTTCGAAAATTGCCCAAGAATGCAGAGTACGATTGAACTCAGTCGATAGATTCAATAGGATGCATCTGTGCTGGGTACCGGGGCACTGTGGTGTTGACGGAAATGAAATTACTGACGCCATTGTGAAGCAAGTTTCGAGGCCTCTACGTGCCGACCGCATCTGCACATGCCATTCTTTGGAAGTGGTTAGTTGATGCACACATAGGTAGATGGATGACTGCTGATGTGGCCAGGCACCCAAAGGTATTCCTTTCAGAGCTCAACCATGCACCTGCGGGATTCCTGTTCAACTAGAGCAGAAAAGTTTGCAGAACCATGACAGGCATACTGACTGGACACAACTGATTACTTGGTCATATGTACCAAATAGATGTTGCACAGGATGACCTCTGTTCATCGTGTCTAGAAGACGCTGACTCTGCGGAGCATTTCCTCTGTGAATGCCCAGCGTTTGTTCGTCTCAGACATCAATGCTTTGACTTGGATGTACCTCGTATGAAAAAGATAGACTCTTTTCCCCTATCGTTAATTCTAAATTTTGCTAGGAAGTGTGGAAAGCTATGATAGGCGGGGGTATGAATACACTGATTCTTTTGACCTGAGTGATTAAAGGTGCCAGGCGTCTCTCCTCTAATTCACACGCACTAGTTGTAGTCGCGATAGACTAAACTAAACTAAAAATTAAAGTAATTCAGCGGGGTTTTCTTCAGAGCCCAGGGCCTTTCGATCTCTCACCTTAGACACCCAGGTGATCGGCTCCTCCTGCGCAAAATGAAAAACATGTCTGCGATTGTCGATGATGCTATCATCCGTTCTTAGTGGATGTGCCGAGAACAGTGAGGCTACGAGGTGCTCCAAAGCTGCCGATTCCATGGGAGCGCTACACCGCATGCGGATAACCAATTTGTACCCCTGGTATAAAGAGGCTGTCATTTTGAACATTTTACGGTTTTTGGCCAAATATTTTCGTAAAAGTGTGTGCTACAAAAATCTTAGCTGCCCCTGTATATTCCTAGCTCGCTGTACCCGTTGCTTGCATGCTAGATCAATGCGTCGCTCCTCCGCAATATAGCCAAAGGGAAGCGTTTGCCTATTCTATAAGGCCCACACGTCAGTACGAAATTAGCCTGTTCGCAGACGAGCTCCGTGTGAAGGCCATCTGCTGCTCAACTCAGTTGATCTTCCTGATCTGGCGAATTTTTGTTTGGCCAATTGTGATATAGCGGATAGCCCCCAGAACTTCCGAACTTTTGACAGTCCAGTCTCCCTTCTTTAGTTTGTAACTACCATCTCGGACAAAATCGGTCATGCTAAAATGAACCGAAAATAAATGGAGCAAATAGAAGAATTTATTGACAAATATTTCGTATTACATAAATCACGAAAGACACGTTTAATTGATAATGATTAATTGTTCTGACACTAGTCACGATGACTATAATGCCATAGATCAAAATCATTTCCTGCCTGGTGGTATTTTAAGGGCACCATCATTAACCTTTTTAGCTTCAGAAGTGCTACTATTTTCCATATTTTTCATTTAACATAATTTTCTTCCTTAAACTTTTGCTCCCATCATTCATCTCTATTCACAACTGCCAGCAAACACTAAAATATTCAGTTGGTAAATTCACCATGACACGCGCCAATCATATTTTCGGCAAGCCAGTTAGAGTATATAACAAACGAAGACAATTTTCATTCTTGCTGTACCGTATATAAAATACCACCAAATGAACGTGTCATAATATTTAGACCATATCAAATGGAAGCTTCAAATTAAATTAAGAATAAGACATTTTCTCTCGTGAAAATTTCGAGCAAGTGAACGGTTATTGCGAGACCAAAATTATGCGAATGACAGAAATGTGGTTTTAAAGCTGCTCGAAAGCTTAAATTTCGCCATCGTATATTTCTTGTGGTTTTCAAAAATGACATTGTATACAGTGTGTAGTGAAATTCAAGTTTGTGTTTGAAAGAGACTCCGATATTTTCAATCATGTTCTTGGAAAATCAATTAAATTTTCTTGGAAAATCAATTTGAATTGATTGAAAATATTTCTAAAGCGTTCATTTAGGTAGGAAATTTGAATTGTGAAGATGCTTAGTCTAAGAGTAATAAATCTTCTAAGATGCTTGGTTTTCATTTCTGCATTTAAGGTCTTTAAACAATTAATTTTCTGGCTTATAATATTTTGGGGTTTTGCCAACATGAAATATTTTTTTTAGCTTCTGTTAAACGAAAAAACGAAACCAAATGAACAACTAAACAACATCTGATACCAGTGAAAACAATTCTTAATCGCATTTCATTTCCTTTTCATAATTATGATCTCAATTGCTTCCTTGAGCTCACAATGTAAGTTTTATTTCGTTCGAAAATAGACATAAAGCTTAGAAGCTCATATTTTCATACATCCTGTAACTTCCTTTTGCGAACATGAAACGAATAAAAATAACATTTTATCAACGTGTGCTTCCTTCCTAATTTTCAACGCGCCATAAAACCCGTGCACGTGCAAGAACGAATGAGTAAATATTCCAGAGACAACGAAATAATGTAGTGGTACTGACGAAACGAAATAACACAAACAACAAATCGTTAAAGCCAGCGGGTATGAAAATTATCCCATCCAATGTAAAACAGTCGTAAATTTGCCAACGAAAAGAAAAAGAATAAAAAAATGCAAAATTCAACAAGGATTTACGGTCAGTGTTTGCCGAAACCTTTTTATTTTCCACGAATTAGACTATTTATTTTTCCCTTCGACTATTGTCGGGATGCATACCTAGTCTAAGTCCTCGGTATAAGACTTGAACAGCATAAAAACAAGGAATTGAAGTGCGACAGATCTCATCCCATGCTCCTCCCGCGCCAAATTTATTCTCATCAATTGCATGCATTGCCACTAAGTTTCGCTTTTTATGTTGCTCCTGTTTCGTGTTATTCGTTGCTTCTTGAAGCCCGGGCTGAGGTGCCGAGAAAAGGGACCGGACGATATTTTCCTGCTATTTTACGCTGGCGATTTTACTTCAGTATACTTTGGAGCTTGAGGGCATCCGTACAATTTTACTGTGTGAAAATGGAAATTACAGCGTTAAATCAAGGGCAGATGTAAATTTTATGCCTATTAGGTTGAATACGATGCGAAGAACGAAAGGAGCGAAAACGAAAAGCAATTTCCCGAAGATGGTAATGGGTTTGACAGGGAACAAAAAAGTATCTGTAAACTTATATCAGATGAGTTCGTATGAAGACAGATAGGCTGATAGGCGGAGTATTCATAATTGGTCTTATGTTTGCTTGAATCCTTTTTCAAAATAGTACGATAACTTCAAAGAACATTTTTTGTTGAAGGGGGAGAGACAGAAAAAGAGCTTTGACTAAGAAGAAACAGATGCGAAAGTAATCTACTAATTTTCCATTTTAAGTCATTGTATAGCTGTGAGTCAACATGGAAGCTGTTGTCACTTGACACAAGCTTTGCTTACGAGGCCAGCGCAGGCCAAGCAAGGGTAGCAAAAGGCCCCGGGAAACAGGTATGATGGTTAATTTCAGCATGGGCAAAATTCGTGCGAGCGTGCGATTTGTCGATGCCACTTCGAAAGTCACTACCGGGGAAACTGGAGGCTTATTTGTGAACTGAGGAGATAGCGAAACTGAGACGAAGAGCTGTAGCCTACAGGCATAGGGCACAGTGATCTATTGGACGACCAGAAGTGTTGCTACTTGCCGCGATCCACAAAAAAGCAAAAAAAAGAACTGGGAATCCATAGAGGTGGATGTCCTGATGGATATTGTAAATTCGCTGTTCCCAGCGCATGACGTGAGAGCACGCTGAAAAAACACAAAGCGCCAGACGCCATAGTTTATAAACTTCTGGCGCCATGTACATAGTCGGTTTCGGGACTATAGTACATGGCGCGGAAGGCTATAAGCATAGCGTCTGCTCTAGAGGTGACCAACGAACCATTGTTTCAATGTATTGGATCAATTGGTATTTGTCATTGAAAACATTGATTTGAGCCCAAATCAAAAGTTTTTCGCTACTAAATATTTGCACATATGCCATACTTCGCGCTATGCAACATGTATCATATGGGTTGATTTCCCCGAAATTCAATTATTGATAGCGAGTTGATATGGTCCATAATTGGCGACTGTGTAGTATCATTTATACGTCCCCTCACACAGTATGGCTGCGAGTTATAATTGGAGTTATCTTACGTATGACAACTGAAGCCACATATACGGTATGAAAACTGAAGCCGTATTACATGGCTCATGGTACTATCTAATATAGCGTGTGGGGCCATAATTTCTGCGCCATGTAATTATGGTGCTGAGAGCCATACTGCATAGCTCAGGGTACTATGTACATAGCGTGTGAGACCATAAATGCTGCGCCATGTTACATAGGACCACGCGCTATGTAGATTCTGGCATTATGGCGCTCAGAGTACTATGTACATAGCGTATGGGGCCATTAATAATGTGCTATTTTATATAGCTCTGGGTGCCATGTGGATTTTTTTCAGTAGAGAAAACGATCACACAGTCCGCCAGGAAGATATCCCTTTGTTCACTGAAGCAAAACTACGCAGCGCGAGCGTCAGAATGAAGAACCGAAAAGAAGAAATTACTATGCATGTATAATGGATGTTTACTGGCGGGTGTCTTTCCGTCATCCTGGAAAGTGGCGCGACTTGCTCTAATTGCAAGTGAAAGGGAGATCCTAACACACCATCAGCGTACAGACCTCTCTGCCTGCTTGATTTTGTGGGGAAACTTCTAGAAGAGCTGCTGAAACCTCAACTGAAGGCGGCTATACGAAGAGCTGACAAACTTTCGAAAAACCCAAAAAGGGAACCGCAGTGCCCACTCAACAATGATTGCCATCCGTGAAGTTTTTAGAGAAGAAGATTGAGCGCTTTTTTTAGAGCGCTTGTAATCGGCCTAGACCCATAGTGTTTTTGACAACGCTGGACGTCCGTAACGCTTTTAACTTAGCGAGATGAATAGATGTATTGGATTCTCTTCAGCGACGCTCTCAGATAGAGGAATACTTGCTAACAATAGTACGAGACATTACTTCAAGGCTCGCCATTTGATTTATAAGATAAATCAGGGAACTGTATGCAAAACCATTACAGCTGGATCAGCACAAGGTTCCATCCTTGGGCCTGATCTATAGAATATTGCTTATGATGGTTTCTTGCGCCTCGGAATGCCGGAAGACGTGCTCTTGGTGGGTTATGCTGATGATGTAGCCACTGTCAGCACATCTAGAAATCCCCACCTCCTTCAACTCAAACTTAATCAAGTAATAAGAAGGGTTAAAGGCTGGATGGAACGCCATGGTCCCCAGCTGGCGGTCGCAAAACCTGAGATTCTCATGCTGACGAAGTTGAGCATACCAGCCATTATACCCATAGCAGTTGGCTCTGAAGTACTTGAGACCAGAAAATCGGCTAAGTATTTTGGAGTGATGTTGGACTCCAAACTGACTCTTGAAGTGCACATCCGAAAAGTATGCGATAGGGTACTACTGGCTGTTATCTCGCTTGGAAGACTCATAGCAAACGTTCCCGGTCCAAGTGCGAGTAAACGTAAATTATTTATGACAGTGACTCACTCAATACTGCTGTATGACGCAGTGATATGGGCCACTGCGTTAAGGTTTGAAAAGTAATGATGGTGAGCGTCCAGCGGAGGGGAGCAGTGCGAATTGCAAGCAGCTACAGAACAGTTTCAGAAAACGCCGTGTTAGTGATAGCGGGAGTAATCCCAATTGATCTATTGGCAAGCGAACGCAGGGAGGTGCTCTTGAACAGAACATAAGCGGAAAATATTGGCTGCTCAAGCGCGTGCGCTAACGCTTGAACTTTAGAAGGAGCGCTTGACTACGAGCTATCGTAGCCAAGTCCATACTAATCATCCATGCTCCCAGACAATTAGGCTATTTCGCGGTTTAAAAGCTTGGTTTAATCGCGACCACGATGAAACTAACTTGTACCTGAGCCAGTTGCTATCGGGCCACGGCTTCTTCAAAAAATACCTTCGGTAAATGGGCAAAAGTCAGGACGGATTTCTATAAGTATTGTGCCACCTTTTTCCATGGCGCCCACTTCAGAAGGGTGTTTGAGGCCTATTGCCCCCACTTCAAAAACGTGTCAGGCACTTGCTTTTCTCTGCAATTGACGTGACGCTGGAGTCAATCGTGGAGATGATAATGCTACAGTCAGATGACGCCTGGTCAGCATATGTGTAGCTGGTATTGCATTTGAAAAAAATGGAAGGATGGCTCAGAATCTCCTGAAAGCCTAACAGAACGGAAGTAAAGTGACTAAGCCCGCTAGGAAAAAAAGTAATACTAACTACGCATTTCATTAGTTTATTAAGTCCACATTATTATTCGCAAAAAAAAATTAGAAAATGAGCTAAATTAAAAAAAAGAAGTAACTTTGAGTCCAAAAATACCCAAAATATAAGAAGAAAGAGGAGCAAGTTTAACGAAACACAGTATTTTGTACCTAGTCAGAAGAATTTCACCAGAATCTTGATCACGAAACTTTTTTTAATGGTGTTGACAGAGCTCAAGAAGAAGCCCTTTGATGCTAATGCACAGCCTTGATAGGAGAGAAGCTATGATAAGAGAAGTGGGAAGGGTTGAGAGTGAAGAGGGTACCTGTTTACGTTCTACTTGAACATTTGAGGGCTGTAAATGTCGGGAAAGAGAGTAGATGGAAGACTGTTCCACGTTCGTATTGATCTGGATAAGATGGACTCATGGAATTTGACAGTGCGACTAATACCAACATGAATACATAAATAAGCGAAATGTCGCTTTGTACGCAGTATTTTCTCAACATTTGTTGAGACTGTGCGCCAATCATCTTCGTTACGCAGCATCGTTTCCGCAATGGCGTGACCATCTCAATTGTGGACTCGATACTGCTCTGCAAACTTGCGAATTGATTGCACGCAAACGATGTATGGTGAGCATCATCGCGCTCATTCATACAGTACCGACAGTGCGGTGTATGCACCTTACTCATTCGGTTAAGATAATTTCAGAAGTAACCATGCCCCGTTAAGAATTGGATTAGAACCAACGGCTCTCAGAGCGTTGTTATTGTTATTATGAGTTGTTATTGTTATTATGTTATATGAGGTTATATTACATGCCGTACAGATGCGGTCCCAGTAGGACAGCTTAATATCCAGTTTCACTCCCAGATACCTTACCGAATTTCTGGTCTTGACCTCCGCAGAGCGCACTGTCATCGAGATGACAGCTGGTATCCTCCGTTTTGTCAGCATGACGATCTCTGTCTTCGAAAATGCTAGCTGCAGGCTATGGTCGATCATCCACTGCTCCACCCGCCTCATGACTTAGTTAAGGCTGAATTGGGCAAACTCGGTAGTTCTAGAGGTCAAGTTCTAAAATTGATCCCTGTGCTGCCCCTGAGGTGATAACGCCTCCCCGGAACACTTTCGTTGGGAGCCATCGGTCATCTAAGATAGTCCCGCATCATGAACAACAGGCAGTCAGGAATGCGGAAGCTATGCTCGAGGGCCCAGGTCACATCTGTCCACTTCGCCAAATTGAAGGCATTTATGGACATATAGCGTCACCAGCTCCTTGCTTTTAGTAGGTTATATTGTGCGCTAACTGTGAAGTTGAGATCCATTGTAAGATTTTAGGAAACCGCCTGATCTAAGGCTTAGTACCAATCGATGCTCCTCGGAACGATTCCGTGTGAGGATCTGAAAAGAAAGCTTCAAGCCTGTTTTTTTTCTGTTAGTAAATGCTAGCTGCTCAGTTGAGCTTCGGCCAGCTATCCTAAAAAATTTGAGCCTAATGTCAAAGATCGAACACTCTTGGAAAACCCTTGAACCGTTGGCCTTGAAAACTCACGAAGAATATGCGAGTATCGTTCATTGACTAGGATAACATCAAGAACCGTCTTACGATTTGAAGTGAGGAAGGTCGGTTCGCTGCCGGCATTTCCGATGAATAGATCGTAGGCCAGGATGAAGTCAAAAAGAGTATCATCTCATTCATTCCTCTTAGAGCTGCCCCATAGTTCATAGTTAGCATCCAAAATAGAGGCAAACCAATTCTTGTGATTGCAACCATAACATCTTTCACGATGTCGCAGCGCGGATAAGTGTCATGTTTGTATGCCATGTAACTAGTATAATCTTCAATCGATATCCGCTATAATATGTATGTTACCCTTGTTCCGAAAATGTCAGTAATGATTTTCTTAACAAGAATACATGCTCGTTATTTTGGCCAGGCGTCGGGTGTTATTATTTCGATAAGTTTCTATCCTGCGAACTCGTTTGTTAAAAACCCATTATTGAGTTAGTTCTTATATTAATATTATCTCCCTGTCTTAGATAAATAGAGGAGCAAGAAAGCACTTGCTGCTTTGAAATGGCGAAGGCTAACTTGAAGTACCTTGACAATTATTAATTAGAATAAAGTCAAGGCCCTCTCCTTCGGACGCAATAGTTGCTTCAGCCCTTCTCTGTTTTTTGGAGTCAAGAGGTACAGCAATCCAATTCAGAAGTAGTTTCAATACTGAACCCATCAGCGATTAGGGAATTCACTCCTGATTCTCTCTTAGATACCACCCCCGGAAAGTTGCTGGACATTTTGCCAATTTTTTTTTTGAATCTTGTTTTTGAATGGAGGCCAAAAAACTGTATAACGCGAGGTTAAAAAACCTTCATAAAGTTAATGCAGTATTTGTAGAATACCGTCCTGGCTTTCTCCCATTCTGAAGGTATTTCCTAAAGTAGCCATGACGTGATAGAAATTAGTTCCGGTAGAAATTTATCTCATCGTTATCACGACTAAGCCAAGGTTTCATGGCGCAGATTAGCCTATTCAGCATTGCTCCCGCTGTGCTCGTAGCCCAGCGTTTCGTCCGAAGCTCAGATGCTTGGGCTCGTCCTTGAACTATTCAGGAAGTTCACTTCTGAACTATGCTCGTTTGCCAATAAGCCGACTGGAATTACTCTTGTTGTGACCAGCACGGTATTTCCCGATACCGTATGGATACTACTTATAATTTGTAGCTGTCCTCTGCCTTAAAGCTCGATATATTTGTGGGGAACTCTCAAGTTCACGAAAAAGTAGGTTGTGCGACCGATGAAATCTAGTCATCACTTTTTAGGTCGTGACACAAGTTTGTCTTTTTGTTAAAGATAATAAAAATAGTTCATGTGTCAAGACCGCTGTTTGTTTTGTTTTATATATAAATATTAAGTGAGGAATTCCTCACATTGGTGACCCCGAAACCTCAACATGACGGAAAATGGAGATTTTGTTGACGCGACGGATAGCAACCAAGAAGCGGAGCCCGAGCAATCTGGGGATGTGGCAGGAGTCAGAGCGATTTCACTAACACTACCGCCATTTTGGCTAACCAAAGTTCGCAGTTGGTTCAGCAGGGTTGAAGCGAAATTCCGATCGTACCATATCAACACGGATGCAGCGCAATTTGACAGAGTGATAGGAGAACTGGACGCCGCGGCATTAGACCAGGTAACAGACATTTTGAATAATCCTCCAGCACATGGCAAATATAGTGCAATTAAAAACCGACTACTGTCCGCGTACGAACTGTCGCAACACGAATTGACGCATAAGCTCGTGTGTGAACTAGAACTAGGAGACCAACGTCCTTCGCAATTATTACGACAAATGCGATGCGCGGCTGGCGCTAACGTCACAGAGTCGTTTTTGAAATCACTGTGGCTCGAACGGCTACCGAATAACGTGCAGCAAATCATACTCGGGTCGAACATTACAAACCTGGACAACCTAGCAGAGTCAGCGGATCGGATAATGTCGGTTTCATATCGGAATAACGTTGAGTCCGTGGTACACGACATGCGATATGACGACCTGGTGCAAGACATCGTAGGACTAAAATCTGACATAATGCGTGCAAAAACGAATGCGCAACAAACCCCTTGTCCAACATGTTCTACATGTCGTAGACCGTTTCACTCGGCAGCTCCTGCTCAAAATGCTAAACGCATATATCCAGGCAAGCCATTTTCAATATGTTGGTACCACCACAAGTATGGTGCAGCCGCCAGGCGGTGTACGCCACCATGCTCGTTTCAGCACGCGGGAAACGCATAAAGTCACTGGCACATCAGGCGGGAGCCAGTGACAACGCACCTAAACGCCTTTTTGTTCATGACAATGTCACGAAAATGTCATTTTTAGTGGATACAGGGGCAGATGTATCTGTCATTCCTTGCCAAAAAAACTGCAGAAAAAAAACGTCAGAGATAAAGCTATATGCAGCAAACGGTACTCCGATAAATACATACAGAATTAAGCTGCAACAATTAGATCTCGGTTTTCGACGTATAATTTCATGGAAGTTTTATGTTGCTGATGTCTCCCGCCCGATAATAGGCGCAGATTTTCTTCGCTACCATAACTTGCTGGTGGATATGAGAAAAGGAAAACTACTAAACGCAACCACTCTGCTTACGGTGCCGGGTAAGATTTATCGTTCAAATACGCAGAGCGTTTCAACTGTGTCCGAATTATCCTCGTTCCATAAAATATTAAAAGAATATTCTACACTAACGAATCCTGCAAAATTTGTTTTTCCGAGTCCGAAACATAAAGTGCGTCACCATATAGTGACAGATGGCCCACCAGTGGCTGACAAGCCGCGGCGTTTATCGCCAGAGAAACTGAAAATAGCGCGACGCGAGTTTGACTATATGTTGGAGCGAGCGATATGTCGGCCCTCTTCAAGCCCGTGGGCTAGTCCATTGCACCTTGCGCCAAAGAAAGATGGCTGGCGCCCATGCGGGGACTACCGTCGTCTAAACGCCGCCACCCGCCCCGATCGATATCCACTCAAACACATTGAAGATATCGTATCAAATCTATCAAAAAAAACCGTGTTCACATTCCGGTAGCGGAGGAGGATATTGAAAAGACGGCGGTCACCACTCCGTTCGGACTCTACGAGTTTACGGCCATGACGTTCGGTCTACGGAATGCCGCCCAATCATTCCAACGCTTCATGGACGAAGTTCTAAAAGGATTAGATTACTGTTGGTGCTACATAGATGATATTTTAATTGCATCCAACGAACCGTCAGAGCACGAAAATCATCTCAGAGCCGTCTTAAATCGTCTAAGCCAATACGGCATGGTAATCAACGTGAGCAAATGCCAATTCGGCGTGAATAAGATCGAGTTTCTAGGTCATATCATCGACAGGAATGGAACAAGGGTACCAGAATCCCGGGTAGAGGCAATCAATTAGTACAAAAAACCGTCGACGATTAGAGAGCTCCGAAAATTTCTCGGACTAATAAACTTTTATCGACGTTTTCTTAAAAACGCTGCTCTCTGTCAAGCCCCGCTGCATGCTTTACTCGGGGAATCTAAAAAAGGAGACAAAACTCCCGTTCTATGGAATCCGGAGGCTGAAGAAGCATTTATTAAATGCAAGAGCAGTCTAGCCGCCAAAACACTCCTAGCGCACTACGAGCCGAATCAACCACTAACGCTCGTGACTGATGCATCCAACGTAGCAGTGGGAGCGGTTCTACAGCAGCAGCAAGGAAAGCAATGGGTACCATTGGCGTTTTATCAGCGAAAATTGTCCCGTGCTGAAGAAAAGTACAGCGTATACGACCGGAAGCTGCTAGCTATTTACAGCAGCATACGTCATTTCCGACACCTGCTTGAGGCGTCCGACTTTTTTATTCAAACGGATCACAAGCCGCTCATATACGCGTTCAATCAGAAATCTGATAGAGCGTCGCCTCGACAAGTCCGTCACCTCAGTTACGTATCGCAATTTACGACGGACATTCGGCACATAGCAGGGAAATCAAATAACGTCGCCGACGCCTTGTCACGAATCGAACAAATTTCGATGCCTGCATGTTTCTCGACAAAGGAACTCATCGATTCTCAGCAGGCAGATACAGAACTTCAGCAACTATTGGAACACAACGAAACATCGCTCAAGCTGCAACCAATCACAGTTGAAAATCAGGGAAAACTGTATTGCGATACATCTACAAACAATATTCGTCCTTTTGTACCAAAGGCGCTACGAAGAAAAATGTTTGATATCTTTCACGAGCCGGCTCACCCTAGTGGGCGTGCCACTGCAAAAACCCTAGCAAAAAGATTTGTATGGATGAAGATGCAAAGCGACATCAAGGAATGGGCACGAACGTGTGTTCCTTGCCAGCGAGCAAAAGTGGGACGCCATCATCATAACCCGATCCAACAAATCTCTATGCCAGACAGCAGGTTCCAGCATGTACATTTGGACATCGTGGGACCGTTAATACCATCTTCAGGATATAAATACTGCCTCACTGTGATCGATCGCTTCTCGCGATGGCCAGAAGCGATTCCCCTGTACGATCGAACAGCGGAATCGGTCTCAAAAGCATTTTTTAACCACTGGGTGTCACGTTATGGCGCACCGCGGACCATCACAACCGATCAAGGGGCTCAATTTGAGTCAGCAATGTTCCGCTCATTGACAGCCCTCATTGGCTGTAGTAGAAACCGAACTTCGGCGTACCATCCAGCCTCAAACGGCCTAATAGAACGCTGGCACAGGTCTTTAAAGGCGGCGATAATGTGCAACAATAAAAACCCTGCATGGGTTGATATTCTGCCTACGGTTCTGCTGGGGCTGCGCGTGAGCTATAAGGAAGACATCGGCGGATCGAGCGCAGAAATGCTTTATGGCACGACGCTAAACCTCCCTGGCGAGTATTTAGTTCCAGCATCAAATGCAACTATCGGACCACACTGTTTCCTCGAAAATTTAAGAGAAACCATGCAAGCATTACGACCCGTTCAAACAGCGCATCACACTGACCGAAAAATCTTCAAAAACAAGCATCTCGACACATGTACGCACGTGTTTCTAAGGGTGGACTCACTCCAAAAATCTTTAACTAGACCGTACACTGGTCCACACAAAATCTTGAAACGAATTTCGAAAGCTCTGTATACCATAGACGTCAATGGAAAACCAATCAATGTGTCCACAGAGCGATTGAAACCGGCCTTTCTCGAAACGAATTCTACGCTTGCGACCAATGAAGGGCCAAAACGACCAGCATACACCAAGACTTATCAACCAGCACCTGCCAGGCGTCGATTTGCCGCGAGGTTCCCTCACTTGGAGGGGAGTGCTGTGGGGAACTCTCAAGTTCACGAAAAAGTAGGTTGTGCGACCGATGAAATCTAGTCATCACTTTTTAGGTCGTGACACAAGTTTGTCTTTTTGTTAAAAATAATAAAAATAGTTCATGTGTCAAGACCGCTGTTTGTTTTGTTTTATATATAAATATTAAGTGAGGAATTCCTCACATATTTGCAACATGCAGCAGCATTGAACGAACCGCCATAAGTAGTTTGTAGACATTCGCCATGAGTCTGTTCAGCGAGATGACAGTTCCAAATGCCATATACATATATTCGCCGCATGTCAGCTTCGAGTCAACTGCCATTCCGAGATAATTAGCAAATATTTTGGTCTCGATTACTTCAGAGCCGACCGTCACGCGTATGACAGTTAGATCCTTCTTTTCATCAGCATGACCATCTCAGTTTTTGCGATCAAAAGTTGGAGGCTATGGTTTTCTATTCAGCCTTCAATCCTTCTCATTACTTGATTTATTTTGATCTGAGCGAGGTGGGGACCCCTTGTCAAGTGACTCTTCCGCTGTTTGAACTGCTTGTTTTGGATCAAGCTTGGGGCGCGAGTCCCGAGTTCTTAAGTATTTCGCGTCGGTTGAAACGTAGGGTCAATTTTTCAACCAGGTCATACCTCCTTTGGAGTATCTAGATACGGCACTTTCTCTTTAATTCTGAGGAAGAAAGCCTTCTATAGATTATCGATAGGCTCACCAATTTTTGGCAACCTCCGATTCTCCATAGTGAGATCTCGATTGAAATGCTTCACAATCTCCCAGAATTTTTACTCGATCAGAATGAAAACATGGAACTTATGCCCTGCATCTAGCCCGATTTGGGACCATACCACTACACACCACTTCTAATTTGTCAGCTGGCCAGAGTTTCCACTGTTCGGAGATCGCCTGCTTATAAAAATCGGCCAAGCGTTAGTCCACACACGACCAACCTGACTCTTTTGGACCAGCCCACTTAATTGTGCAGTTTACAGCAGACTCTAAACATAGGGTCTTTCGGATTTGCCGTCCTCCTTATGACAGATTGTGACGAGATTGTGAGCTTGTTATGACAGATTGTGACGTCAGTAGAGTAGCTGAGCTATTCTAGCAGTTTGAAGCAGACCAATACGATGTGGCCGAAATCTATGGCTTTGCTTCGTAACATTGCCTCAAAACATCATCAAGCCAACGAAAAGTCAAATCAGAATGCGACTTCGTCAACTGTTATACAGGAGAGCAATGACAAGGCGTAAATAGCTTAATTCGGACAGGCTCGACTTGATCTGACGTCCCATTCTGTTATAACAAGCTGAAGACGATGTCGAAGACGTCAATTCAGAAAGGTCCATAGTCTGCATTATCTTCAGGCAGTTTTCCTAATGGAGGTTTATATACAAGATGAATCTCTGGCCATTTCATTAGTCTTCGAACAGTTGTCACAAGTTTCGGCATTTTTCAAATTTGTCTCCCCTGGATCTTTTGTTCAGGTGACCGCTATCGTTTCTGAGCAGAACCCGCAAGACTAAAAGAGACTTCCCAATGAGTTTTCTTGCCTATTCTAACTGAACAACGAGTCAAACGAAATGTTTACCAGCTTAATCACAATATTGAGGGCTGGTCTTCTGGTTGCGTGAACCTAAGAAAAGTTGGCGGTTTAAAATTATTATCTTCCGGTTTAAAAGGGTCCCCACTTAGTGGCTCAGTCCGAAAGTGTAATCACCTTAATGATTCCTTCGTTATCTATGCTACCCATCCATATCTCAGGATGCACCTCCAGAAGCGGACCTTATTTTTTCAGGTATGTTCTTAGTTGATATGCTCTTAAAATCGAAAAACTAAGTGAATTCTTCAAATTATTTGCATCATCTTCAAAAGGAATTTAACATCGTAGGAATCTTAATCAGTACAAAGTGCTTCGTTTTTGTATCTGTGCACTTGCAATTCATTGCTCTTCAACTCATTTTCAAATAATTCCTTCAATCTAACATCAGGAGGAGGTACTACACACAACCTCTCGACCCACGAGTTTAAAGTCAATCAATTTCGAGATTCTTTCAAACACTGTACGATGTACTCGTTACCGGCATAGTACACCTCTTGACAAAATAAAACTTCACATCTCTGCTCTGCCGGCCCCCGCATGCACTCGATTAATTCGTCAAGAGGTTTTTGCGTTCGATCGATACCTCCGGTTAAATCAAACATAAAGTTTAGTGTTGACTTGCATTTCATTTAATCAATTGGTATTTTTTTTGCACCAGTCGTTCGTTCGTTGATTCGACCGTTTTCACTCTATCTTCGTAAAACGAATTAAACGTTTCTGTTTCAATTTGCTTTGATTCGAGTACAATCTCAATTTGATTGACTTTTATGGACTTGTTTATATCAGATGCGTCAATGCAATCTAGTGCAATGGTTTGCGATGGACGAAAATAAATCTGACCAGAAAATTACGAATGATGAGTACTGTGGAAACGATACGCAAATTTGATGGGTTTCGATGATGGATGGTATTTAAGTGGAATGAAATGAAAAAAAAAAAATGTGCTTGAATTGAAGGAGAGAAGAGGTTTTAAATTTGATTGAATCGTAAATATTGAGGTCGGTGGAAGTTGAAGAATTTTATTGTTGTTTGGTTCGCGGAAAGCCTTGAAAGTCAATCTGTAGTTTTTGATATTGATTTGGTATCAATCTTACATTGTTGATACTTGAAGATAGTAGATATTTTGTTAGCTAGAATTTTCAATGTTGTCTTGTAGGTGTTTGAATAATAATCGAATTTTAATTATACTTATGATTCAATTAATTATTATTATCTATATCAACAGTGTACCAGCAAAAAACTAGACAAAACCTGCACTCTAGAGATAGAAGTTAAAGAATCATTAAAATTTTTATAAAGGATACATTCATCTCGTTACCCTCTTCGTAATAGAAAGGTAGGAATTTCTATAATCGAGAGACGCATACTATACTTACAGCTGGGAATTCGGAATTGAAGGAACAACGTGCGAGTGATTCTGCGTTGCGGAGACAACAGCATTAATTAAGTAACGGTAATGAAAACACCATATTCGGCAACAACAATCACCGGCACTAAGGCCAAAGGAGGTACACAGACGTACACAGCAGGAAATATCAGTGAAAGGTCTGGATGCTCCAAGAATGAAGCCGCACGATCGCAAGGCCTTAGATGTGACACGCAGGATATGGATATCAAATTTAAGTTTAGTATCAAAAACAGCAACAATGTCCTTGGAATCATCAATAGACCATTGGAATGAGGCAGGGATTTGAGACGAAAATGCAATGCGAGATAATTTATGTGTATAGGACATCTGGAAGCATTTAGCAGCATTCTGATTCATAAAATTGACAGAGCACCAATTACCCAAATCATACATCCTGCAGCTGGGAGTAATCGCCCACTGATTCAATCAACGGAAGTATTTTCAGATCATCAGCGTACAAAAGACACGGGAAGTTAAAGAGGGAAGTAAGATCATTAATAAAAAAGAGGAAAAGCACAGGCTAAGTATCGAGCCTTGTAAAACACCAAACATAGGCAAGAAGATGCAAAAAGAAAAAAGTTATGCCTTACTTTCAGGAAGATTGGACGAAAACCAAGATTGTGTTTAACCGAAGATACATATTAAACCCATCGAGCTAGAAAAGGATTTCATGGTTCACAGAGTCAAAATCCCTTAGCAACGGTTTCTCGTGACAGGGTGGTGACGGGTTGCGTCTTTAGTTTTAAATCAAACAGTTTTATCAAATGGTAGCCAAGGACCATCAATATCTCTTCTAACACAAAAAGTGGTCTGTGTGAGCTAAAACAAAGGTGCCTGGCACCTCAGACCAAAAAAGACCCAAAGTACTTATGCCACCAACTTACCACAGCTTCCCAAATCTCTTAACGAAATTCAGGATCAGTGATAGAAAAGAGGCTATCTTTTGTATGCGCACCAGATCGCCACCAAAGCATTGATGTCTCAGACGCGGTCAGCCTTTTCAAAGCAGGATGGACAGATGTCGTCCTGTTCAATACCTATTCGGTACATGAATGCTTGTAGGCACTTGTATCCAGCCAGAATGCCTATCATAGCTCTCCAAACTTTCCTATTCTTATTGAGGAGGATTCCTACAGTTCCATAGTTGTTCTCTGAAAGGTAAACCTTAATGTGCCTGGCCACGTCAGAAGACATTCATATCCTTTTGTGACCAACAGCTACCCACTTCCGAAAGATGGCATCTGCAAATGCGGCCGGTACACCCAAGTCGGGCTCAGGGCTCTGTAGTGGAGGCACTGAACCTTGCTTCATAACGTCGTCAGTAATTTAATTTGCCTAAACACCATAGTCCTCCGGTACCCGGATCATATGGACTTTGTTGAATCTGGCGACAGAGTCAATTTTGTCCTGGATTCTTGGGCAATTTTGGAAGTAATCACGGGTCTACATAGCGCTAGCAGCACAGCTTGACTGCAAATAGTGATGTTTTACTCTCCGTTTCTATTAATTTTTTTATTTACACTATACCGATTTCGCAGATAAAACTTGCAATTACAGATCGAGAAATAAAAATATATGAATCAGTTGAATTAATATAATAGGTGACTCATTAATAATGAATGCAATGATGAAACGTAATGTATCCAAGATATCCTTTTTTAAAGAAGAAAAAGTTAGAAGCAAAGACCCAAACTGACATGCCTGCGAAACATACTTAAAGGGGGGGTCATCATCAACGTGGCACAACAGGCCAACTTCGCGCCTTGGCCGCCTGGATCGATTTCCTCCAATTGTCTCGGTCACGTGACCGCGTCCTCCAGTCTTGGACCCCCAATAGTTGCTCGGCGTCCGCATACACTGAGCTCTCCCAACGAGCTCTTGGTCTTCCTCTTGGCCTTGCTCCGTCGACTCGTCTTGCGATCATGACCCGTTTTGGCATACGATCGTCATTCATGCGTTGCACGTGCCCAGCTCACTGTAACCGCTGTAATTTGACGATCTTGGAGACTTCCAGTTCATCGTAAAGTTCGTACAACTCATTGTTGTACCGGATGCGCCACCCATCTCGGTCCCGAACAGCCCCGAAAATCCACCGTAGAACTTTCCGTTCGAAGGTGTCGATCCTATTTTCGGAGGCTTGGGTCAAGGTCAATGTCTCGCAACCATAGCATAGCACAGGTCGTATGGTAGTCTTATAATCGCGGAGCTTAGTCTTTCTGTGCACATATTTCGATTTCATAATGGGGAGGACCGAGAAGAATGGCTTATTTGCTAGTTGTATCCGTCGCTTGATTTCGTCAGTTTCGTTGGCGTCACTCGATAGATTGCTACCCAGGTAAACGAAGTTGTCCACGAATTTGATGCAAAGGTGCCCTACGTTGATGGTCGTGTGCGCTGGCGTCCTTGTCCTAGATTGCATCATAACTTTCGTTTTGTCCTCGTTTATTCGTAGTCCAACTTCCTTTGCTGCAGTGTCAAGTCTAAGCAGAAGTTCTTCTGCATCGGTCAGTTTTCGAGCCGTGATGTTGATGTCATCCGCGAACGCTGCCAATTGTGTCGACTTAAGAAGTAGCGTGCCTCTGGTGTTCAGGTTCATTGCCCGAATAGCGAACTCAAGTGCCAAGTTGAAGAGGGTGGGCGCTATTCAATCGCCCTGCTTCAGGCCACCCAGAGTTTCAAAAGGATCCGTCAATCTGTTCTGGATCCGGACTTGCGAGATGGTGTTGGTCATCGTCATCTTTACAAGTCTCACTAATTTGGCCGGTATACCAAATTGCAGCATGATGCTATATAGAGCGCCTTGGTTGATGCTGTCATATCCTTGTTTAAAGTCGACAAAGATTTGGTATACGTCGACGTCGTATTCCCAGCACTTTTGCAAAATTAGCTTAACCGTGAAGAGCTGGTCGATTGTGGAGGGACCAGATCTGAAACTGCCTTGATACTCGCCAATGATTACTTCCGCGAACGGTTTAATCCTATACTCCAGAATTTTCGACAGGATTTTGTAGGCCATACAGACTAAGGAGATGCCTCTGTAATTCTCACACCGCAGTTTATCTCCCTTTTTATGTATGGGACAAATGATGATTCTGCGCCAATCTTCTGGGATCACCTCAGTCTCCCATATTCGCAGCAGCAGTTAATGTAGCGCAATTAATAAACCCGCCCCACCAGACTTGAGTAGCTCAGCTGGTATCTCGTCAGCGCCCGGCGCTTTGTTCCTTTTCAGTGAACGCAAGGCGAGATCAACTTCTTCTACTGTAGGGGATTGTGTGGATGGGGGTTGACCAACGGTATCATCATGGAGCTCAGCTTCTGCTGCCAGGATGTTTGATGGCGGATTCAGAAGCTCTTCGAAGTAGGACGCTCATCATTTGCTAATACTTTCGGTGTCGCTGATATTTCCATCTTTGTCCTTACAGAGGCTAGTCCTGGGTTGGTAGCCATTTTTGCAGTTTGCGAAAAAACACCCTTGAACGAACAAAAAACAGCCCGGTGTCTAGGCGGTCTTCTTTGTCTCGAAAAACAGATAAGTATGTACTGAAGCAAAAATGCTATTGAGCAATTTGGAAATTCAAGAAAGGATAAAAAGTTTGCTTTAATAGAGGACCTTTTTTGTTTTTAGAAAGAAAGTTCCTGAGACACCATGCATATAATGCTATGAGATTTGACTGCAAGACAAAAAAGATTTCACGAAAAAGCTGAATTTCGTGCGCATAAAGGGGGCACTTAGATGAAAATATATACAAAAGGTCATTTATCAAACGAACAAATAATAGAGGTCCAAAAATAGAGCCCTGAGGAACAAGAAGTGGGATAAAAAAGAGAAGAACAACAATTAAGCAATTTTTACATGATGATTGAGGATACACGCAGGGAAAGGGGAGATCCAATATTCCAAACGAAGTAAGATTTTCTAGCAGGATATAATAGTGATCGACCTTCGTGAAAACTTTCGAAAAATCACTATATATATTTGATCAACTTGATGCCATATGTCAAGAACAAAGCCCACAAAATCGAAAAATTCGACTAAATTAGTGGAAGTGGAGCGAGGGTTGATAAAACCATGTTGTACATTTAATATTTTATTATACAAAGCACGGTAACCTTAATCGTGTAAAATTTTTTCTCACAGTTTAAGAAAACAGATAAGGAGGGATATAGGGAGATATTTCGAAACGTTTTCAATGTCACTCGTCTCTAGTATCTAGAAAAGATTGGTTGATTTCCAGTATGAAGAGAAAACACCGAAGGTAAAGTTTCGACAAAAAAGTTTGCATAGCGAGGATGAAAGAGGATGAATGTTGAATATACCGTCTAGGCCACTGCTGCTGCTAGAATCTAGAAAAGAAATTCAACTTACTTCATCCTTTGTTCATCCAGGGCTTCTGTGGGGCTCACCGAAAAGAAATTACAAGGTTTAGCAATGAACGCAGTTAGAGCTTTTAGCGGAATCATAGCAAGCTATAAACGGCGAAGAGAAAAAGTTAGCAGACAGAACACATTTCAAAGACGTCGGAAGATTTTTTACCAGCAAATACCACGGATTCGGAATATTCTTTGCTACTTTCACCAGACCGAATGTATGTATAAGAATATTTCTCAAGATAGCCAATATTTCTTGTAAACATGGTCTTGTAGAGAAAAAACCCACCTGTCATTCGATGAATGCAAATAAACGCCAACTGTTTCCCAGGCGTTCGTGAAGAAGATCTCGAAGTACCCCCCCTACAGAATACTGGATGCTTCCAGTTGCTTTTGCTCTAGAAGTTAACTTGGTATTTTCTCCTGAAATAGAAAAGACGCACTCAAGCTTCCGAATACATCACCAAAATCTAATAATAGAACTAGAATCTAATAGATCGATGCCCCATCTCTTTGTTTTCCATGCTTTTCACCCACAGGCCAGGTTGTTAGTCTATAGGCAGAGCTCATCACTATACTCTGAATTTGGATGGAGGTAGAGTGAGAAGCACATCAAACAGCGTACCTGGTATGGTACTCAGGGCACCAAAGATAAGCAAGCACACAGTCCTTTATAGCGTGGCTAACTTCTTTCGAGCATACAATAGCCTAACGTGTTCCTCGGACTTATGATTAGTACGTAGATCCACTTACCCCATGTGCTGGGAGCAGCCTTCTTGTGCCGTCCGAAAGCATTCAAGGCTCGAGTAAGATTCACTTTCACATGTTCCTTTCAGAGATGCTGTCACCATATACCCCCATCGCATTATCACCATTTGAGATTGCTCGCACAACTCCGGAACCCAGAGCATTAAGGGCCGGTTCGCATGATTTTCAGTGCATGTTTTCTTGCTCATCATTTAAGGTGTTAAATCTAAGCGCCATATTGCGAATGTGTCGTTCAACATACCTCTCCAGGCATTTCAATTTAAACAAAGAATGGCTAATCGGCCTAAAGTTTTCGGGAACTAAATAGTCTTGTTTATCCGGTTTAGGTATAAAGACTGTCCTGACCTGATTCCCAAGATCTCCGAAAGATTTTCTTTAGGTCTGCTTCCAGCATGTTCAGTTCCTTCCCTCAGTAGGCCCGGCGGCTGAAAGTTTTCAAAGGACATGATTGAATCCATGGCCTTTTCGCAGGTAACCACGTATCTAGCTGTATATCAGAATTTTCCACTGCTACGAAGAGCAGGAGGTTTGGGCAGGTCGCCAGGGAATTGATTCCCAAGCAAAGTCTGTAGAGGTCCACGTCCTCTAACTCCTGTATTGGCGGTGGAAGTAAGGAGTCAACACAAAGCTAAGCTGAAGCGACAGTCTATTCTCCCGGTACTAGATTACGATGGCTGACAGGTTCTAACTAGATAACTATCTGGCCGTGGTGGGATCAAGAAGATTAGATACTAGAACACAAGTCCTCGGCTGTGTTGTTTTTTTTTTTTTTATCATAAAAGGCCTTTGGATTGTTAGTGATCGGAATCCGTAAATCCTACAGTATAAAGCGCAAGGGAGGGAGGAAGCTTATAACTTTGTAATTTATTTTCAAAATTTCAAAAAGCGAGTCGTTGGCGGCATGTCTGAACCAATTTTTGCCTTCAGGCATAGAAACGTTCGGAGTTGATGTCTATGGACCTCTTAGCAGGGACCATTAGACAATGTCCGCTTGGCCTTAGTGAAACAAACTCTATAAAAGAGAGGTTTCGCTGGATCTTTGCAGTTCTTCACTCTGTTTCACCGCTTATTCATTTGGTTAAAGTTAGCCTCATACAAAAAGTAAGCTAAACATCCTGCGGTATCTGTCTCTGAGGATCAATAAACTTCTCTGATCAAGTACGATCGACAGGTTGAAAACATCTTCACCAGCAATGGGGTTCTTACTGAGATTCATGTACTTAATAATCAAATTTTTCACATCGACACCTGAATTCAGCTGTATTCCTACGAGGACCAGGAGTCCCACAACTGACACGATATTGTTTGGCAAGCTCGGAGTTCAAAATGGTAAATTTGAGCCGACTTCTAGTACCCGATTTCAGAACGATCTGCGTGAGCCACTATTTCCAAATCTGGCGCATAACCTTTCCGCGCTCCGAACTGCAAGAACAGCAACCTTCCGCGCTCCGTCGCTGACAAATTTGGTTTCTCTGGTGGCCGGTAAGGAGCTCTCTTAAGTAGTCGATCCCTTCTTGCCTTTCTGTGTCAACTCTGACTCCCGATTTGCACCGACTTCTTCTACAGAGTCTTCTACTGTTGACGGTTGAATGCGTTCTGTGGTTTGCAATGCCCATTCAGTGGGACTTTGCTCCCAGTCATCCGTCCAGAAAATTTATTTCCCAAACTGACAGACCAGCCAACCTTTCTCTCGCTTCTCCAGGTAGACTCAGAGTTTTCACAACCTGACATTCAGTTTCTTAAGAAACGCCTGCAGTTATTACTGTGTTGGTATCCCCGTCCTCCTTCGTCGGCATCTTACCCGTTATGCGCAGCTTTTTGTATTGCCTGCGGCTGAGTGCCTCCCACAGGTTTCCGGAGTTAAGAGGAACGAGCATTTTTACCTTCTGTACTTCTTACGGGCGTCCATTTACACTAGCCGTAGTTGCCTCCTTCAGTGCATCCCTCCTCTTCTTTTGTGCGAGTGCAGGAGAAAGTATCCCCCTAGTCCGGGCGTAATTGGACTTCCAGCTGATGCAGCACTCGCTTTTCCGGAGCCTGTAACCAAAGGGGATCCTATCAGCCAATTCGAAAACTTGTTTGTCATGAAATCTTTCATGATGGCCACCTGTGAGTTTCAATTGCAACCAGGTTCCAGTCATTCATGAGATTAGTGCCGGTAGATTCCGAGCCCGTCTTGCTTAAGATATAAAGACACGCACAGGATATAAAGACTTAGTCTGGATGCCAACTGCAGATATCAAATCCTTGACATTCATCCTCATGTTTACCTGGCACTATTGATATGACATGTTGAGATGCACTGGCTATCTTCACCACAACAAAATTGTGCCTGATCGTAAGCATATTAAGTAAGTTGTTCCGTAAGTGATAAAGTCTAGTGTTTAAGGAAAAAATTTGTTTAGTTGTTTGTATGCTACCGAATTAATTACAGACATACATACCTGAGATATTTTTGTGCTTGCATATCTCTATCTTTGATGTTAATGATGAAATTATCGAAACACAAACCTTATTTTCAATCACATACATAATCATCTATTTTCGAAAAGAACATGATTCCGTGTTTACGTAGCCTATCATCTGAAATTCCGCAACTGTTTTACCTATAAAACATCTTCCATTTCAACCAATATATCTGAAAGTGATGACTAGAAGCTAATCAACAAAATCTAATCGAAATATATTACTGTGAGCTTAAAGCATTCCATCTCCGGTTCGACTTAATCAAATACCAAATCAAGATGTCATCATTACTGTAAACAGTGTAAGATTCTGAGTAAACACAATTTCATATCCTTGCAATAAATCTACGATCCGACATGCATGTAGATTGAGCGCTGACGACAATATCAACAACAACATCAACTACAACCCGACAATCCGAGATAATCTTCACGTACTGTCTTCATATATCACAACGCCACTGGCCAAGCAAGTATTGTATCAAATGATTGCACAAAAATCATCTACACAACACCAGACTTGACCGACGAGAAGAAGGAGAAATCATACATTCGTTGTTTGTTATCACAACAGCAAAATAATAAATAAAAGCAAGCGCCTTTTATTTCACGTGATGTCCGTTGTGGTGAATGGTGAGGACACGAGCCAGGCACCAGACGATGAATTGCTGAAATTGGTCATTGTTGAATCTGAAGGCGATGAAATTGGAATTTATAGTGCTTGGATCCAGGAATGGAAGAAGAGAAGCACGGAAAAAAATAACGTAAGTTTGGTGACATTTTCGTGCGGCCCAAACATGAGGGGATGGGGCTGGTCAGTTGGAATAATATTGGGTGGAATGGGACATCTTCATCTGAGAATTCAGTGTCAGAAGTTTTGTTTACGTTTTTCTTTGTGCAGGAGATATTTTTTAATTAAAAAACTTTTTTCCGCCCTAGTCAGAGACAAAACGGAAATAATGTTTGTTGGAAATGGGTGTAGGGGATGAATTTGGCAAGGGCGGAAAGGGGATATTTGTGTCGTGCTTTTAGGAGCAACTCTTGTTCCGGGAAAAATCAGTTTATGTATGCGATGGTGAAATCTTCTGGGTGATCTAAAAATGTCTTGGTCCGCCTGAAATGCTAATTAATTTGTTTATGAAATGGAAAGGGCGGAAAAAACAAGTCGAAAATTTGGACACCAACTTCGTAATTGATTTATAATATGATATGCCTTGGGATTTGAACTTCTTACTCGAGGCTGTTGAACGATTGTTTACATCTTAAGAGAGAACTTTTAAAGGACAAGGGATTTGTTAGACGAAAACAAAAATCACATCAATCAAATTATATTATTTCGGTGTCCAGTGATATCAAGCCGTCAGGGTGAAAGCTACGTTGCATGCATTCGATCGTCGTATTTTCAATCGGGTCGTAATAATCAAAATAGATTGATAAATGTTGGGACTTACACTAGAAAGAAAATATATGTAAGAAATAATGTATTGCATATTCATATCCTAGTTTGCTAAACACTTTATTTATATAAATACTCCAGCGTACTTGAACCGCTAGAAATACTAATGTTCAATGGTTAATAGAAGAATCGTGCAGATTTTGAGTGCATATTTACCACTCGTGCTCCAACCTGTGTCGAGTGCAAAACCACTTTGATCTTAACAATGAATTTAAACTCATAGGGTGGAAAGAATTTCAGGACTACCACTGCGGTGTGCCCAATTCGTCTTCGAGCTCTACTGAAACTCGTCTAGCATCGGCTCCGATCTCATTTCGCTGGTTGAAATCGTAAGCACAGCACTTCGCGCCAATCTCACACTAATTCCTTCAACTAATTCATCTTCATTTCAGTCGTTTACAAAAGCTTCCGTGACTATCAACCAGCTGCCAATTTGTTTCAAATTCAACTCCTTGAACGAAATTGCTACTCCGAACTAGTGATGGGCGTTTCTGTCGTTTTCAAAAAACGAAAACGAACTGTTTGTTTTTTCAAAAACAACTGTTTTTTAAAACTGTTTGAAAAAAACAGTTTGAGTTAACGAGAGAAACAAATTTTATGCTGTACGACAATTAAAGTTGGGTCGTACTAGGATTTTCACATACTAGGTATAACTAGTACGAGTACGAAAAAATACCTGTTCCAAATACCTATTTCAAGTATGTACATGTATACATACAATGCATACAATTTGCAGTATTGTAATGAAATGGACTAATATGCCCTCCTCCACCCTCCAGACACAACGTTCGCAAGCTAGAATGGTGATGGTGCAAGATGACCTTCAAGGAATACCGAGTCATTAGTCTGTGCAGCTTGTCCGTAAGTTTCCAACGGCCGGTCATTTATTTGGCAAGTGTTTCTCCAATCTAGGGGCCATCTAAAGAAAAACGATCAAATTCAATCAATTTAATTTGTTTTTCATTTTATTATATGCAAAAAACACATCCTGTATTCGTTGAAATTACAAAAGTAAAGAAAAATACTACGATATAACCAACTAATCCTATTGTCATCTACCTGACTTTTCATCGAGCGATCTCTGATACCAAACTTTTCCTGGCTAATCTAAAACAGTCGGATTTCCACTTCGCCTCACTGATGCATTAAGTTTTTACTAAGCAATAAAAAAATGATTCGTTTAGTTTCACTAGGGGGCCAACCTCTGCCGTAAGGTTGGGCATGAGATCAAGGGGCACCTTACCTCCCGCGATTTCGTTAATTTTACAACTCCGGTAGGGTTGGAGACACCCTCGTGGCGACCTCCAGTCACGAGGAGGGCCTCAGCACACCCAGAGACGCCAACTGGTGATCTAAATAGGATCTCCATCTTTTCCTCCTTGGCACTTTTAGTGCTACTTTTAGTTTTTGCGGCGGATTTCATTTTGCCGTATCTTCGAAATTACGCCGCTTTTTCACAGACGTGCATGGAAATTTCGCCCGAAACAACTCAGAAAGGTCCCCGAATTCATGCTAGATCAAACAATTTTTTTTTTTTTTTTTGAAAAAATGGACGTTTTTGCCCAATTTCTCCGATCAAAATTTTTTTGCCCTTAAAAGATCACTAATATACTCCCCGACCACTTCCAATCATCGAAAGCGCGGTAAAGGCAGTTTTTGCCAAACTATGACCGAAAAACCCTTTACTTCTCTACAAAACCGAAATTTTTGTATCACTGTAATAAGTCTTGGCCCGTTATGTCCCAAACCACTCCAACCCAAAATTGGCCGATTTTGTCCGATTTCATCTCCTTTTGCTCTAAAAACTTTTTGAATATTTGAATAAAATACTTGCAAGTACGAAAATTCTCGCAAGTACGAAAATACTGTTTTTCGCAGCTAAACAGTTTTCCACTACCAACAAACGAAAAACGGTTCGTTTAAAAATGACGAAAAACGATTCGTTGTAAAAAAAAACAAAAACGTTTCGTTTAAAAAAACCAAAAACGATTCGTTTTAAAAAAACAGTTCGTTTTTAATAAACGAAAAACGATTCATTTAAAAAAAAACAGTTCGTTTTTAAACAACGAAAAACGACTCGTTTCAAAAAAACGATTCGTTCGAAAAAAACGAAAAACGATTTATAAAACAACAGTTCGTTTTTAAAAAACGGTTCGTTTTAAAAACATTGTTAAGTGCCAAGGTTTTTCCAACCTGATAAGTGATAGAAGAACTCGTCTGACATCTAAAAAAGTTGAAATGATCATGTTTTTGAATGGCAATGCTTGAAAAGACTGACCAACAGAAAAATTAATAATAGTATATATTTTTTTTATATAATGGAAAATAGGTACCTTACAAGTATCAATTCAGTTTGGAAGCAGCAATGAATGTTTACGTTGGTGACAGGAAGACATAATACATAAAATATGTATTAGAAACACCTAATACGTAAAAATCCATTGCACTGAACTAATTGAAGATTATTCAAACTATGAACGATGTTTCTTATTTGAACTATATTTCAAATATATATATTGTCGTACAGCATAAAATTTGTTCCTTTTCGATAATTCAAACTGTTTTTTTCAAACAGTTTAAAAAAACAGTTGTTTTTTTAAAAAAAAAAACAGTTCATTTCGTTTTTTGAAAACAACAGAAACGCCCATCACTAATTTTGAGTGCTCTTGGTGGCTCTTCAACTGGCTTTTTGTAGTGTGCGCGAGTCAGTTAAGTGGAAATAGGCGACAAATGCCTCATTTATTCGCTACCAAGTTTCATTATTTTCGCTATTTGTAGCTCAAAGTTTAGAAAAGCTTTCTTGGCTCCTAGTGTGGCTCGATCCATAATGTTGACATCATTGGTGTATGCTACTAGCTTGTCGTCTCGACTGGTGCTTTCCTGGTGAAACTTCCAGAGCTATGCTAAATAGTGTAGGGACAAGTCCATGTCCCGTCTCTAGTTTAAAAGCTGTTGATAAAGCCGTGGTGCTAGTTATTGTAACCTAGTTCATGCAAACGAGTTTTGTTAGGCTGCCGAAGTCAACTATGATTTGATATATTGTGTATCTATTGCAGTTATTGTGTGCTCTGGTAATCTGGCGCATCTTGATTCACTATCGAACACGTTTTCGACTCAGAATATCTATAGTACAACCTCCGCTTCTGAAACCACACTGAGACTTTCTGATCAATACGAAGACCTGATAAATTTTTTTTGATCATGATAGTAAAAGAATATTATCCCACTATCCGTCATGGGTTGAAAGTTACAGTCTTATTAGTCCCCTTCATTCCAGAAACCTACTTCCTTTCAGTCATCAGACTTTGAGTCACACAGAATTTTCATTCACAGATTAGTTAATTTACTACCAAAACGTCCGTGGCTTGAGGACCAAGTCCTATAAAGTAAGTCTTTCTTCTACTTTATCAGCTCATGATATCATATGCCTTACGGAAACCTGGTTGAACGAGGATATTTTTGATGCTGAGATCTTGCCACAGTACACTGTTTCCGTAAGGATCGTGACCGTTTAGTCTCTGGTAAGTCTGATGGTGGAGGGGTTCTGGTTGGCATTCACGAATCTCTCGCTTGTTCCGTTTGCAGCGATTTTACTACTTCTTCCCTAGTGGAATGTATTTTAGTGCGTATTTCTCTAGCTCCTGCTTCATTGTTATTGGTTGCTTCAATCTATATCCCCTGTAATAGCCCTTCTTCACTCTACGAACTTTTCTTTTCTGAGCTATCATCCTATCTTCTATATCGTTTTCCATCCGACCACTTAATGTTATGTGGTGATTTCAATATGCCCTCAATCGAGTGGAACACCTCCTTTTCAACCATAACTTCTAGTAATAATCTTTCCTTAATCCTGTCTTCCTTCATTTCTTTACGCTCCCTTTCTCAATTAAGGGGTTAGTCCACTGTTAAACTGCTCAAAATGAACTTTTTTTTTAAACAGCTACCAACAAAAAACTATTCGCGATATCGATTTGAAATTTTACATACATCTTTATTGAAGCTAAGAGTTAACGTTTTTATTAGAAAAAATAATTAGAAAACAAAATGGCGGCCGCGCCAATGGATCGCCGCAGCACCACCGAAAAAAAAAAGCAAATTGCGCCTCGTAAATTCCTGGACAAAATAAGCGTCTGTGAACAAATTACCAAAAAGATTTCATTAGTTTTGAGTATAAAGGACTGCACGGGCCTAAATTTAGAACAAAAAAATTTTTTTTGAAGATCTGGGGAACATTTTTTTGATTAAAAAATTTTTTTTTATTAATTTTTTTGATTCAAAAGTATACCACATTTTTTTTAATCGCTTTAGGGCTCTAAATTTAGGCCCGTGCAGTCCTTTATACTCAAAACTAATGAAATATTTTTGATAATTTGTTCACAGATGCTTATTTTGTCCAGGAATTTACGAGGCGCAATTTGCTTTTTTTTTCCGGCGGTGCTGCGGCGATCCATTGGGGCGGCCGCCATTTTGTTTTCTAATAATTTTTTCCAATGAAAATGTTAACTCTCAACTTCAATAAAGATGCATGTAAAATTTCAAATCGATATCTTGAATAGTTTTTTGTTGGTAGCTGTTTAAAAAAAAAGTTCATTTGGAGCAGTTTAACAGTGGACTAACCCCTTAAACTCGTTACCTAACACCAATAGAAAAATACTAGATCTTATCTTTTCTAATCTTCCAACGTCTTCCGTTTACTTAGATTCCACTGTTTTACCGTATGTCCCTCCCGGTCCCCATCACTCTCCTTTACTTTTAGAACTTTCTTTAAATTTTCCCTCTAGATCTAAAGTCCCTTGCTATTCCCGGCTCAATTTCTTTAAAGCCAACTTCGCCGGAATGGCGAACGAAATCAACCATGTTAATTGGTACGCATTTCTTCGCTGTTTAGACGTTGACGAGGCTCTTCATAGAATTTACGTCTTCCTCACAAACCTCATTCCTCGCTTTACTCCCACATGTCGTTCCAGAAGGCCTACGGATGCTCCATGGTTTACCACTGAAGTTACTGCCGCCCTTAGGGCAAAGGATGTTGCACGTAACAAATATAGACGTTCTTCCCTGCTTGTTGATCTTCTTGAGTTCAAAAAACTACGCTCTCATGCAAAGAGGGTCACTAAAGAAGCCATGTGTGCCTACGTTGCCAGCGTTGAGGCTTCGATCTGTTCCAACAATTCTAAACCCTTCTGGTCATTCATTCACTCCCTGAAAAAAATCCCCCGTTATTCCTCAAAACATGTTTCTTGATGAAAATTCTGCTGCCACAACTGAAGAGACCTGTGAGCTCTTTGCTCGTTTTTTTTCGTCGTTTTCAACCCCGCAAAACGCTCTTTCTCCTCCTTATGTTTCTTTTTCAACTCCTTCGTCGTATCGTGATAGCCTGAAAGCGCTCTCTTCTTTCCATAAAAACCCATTAGAAGTTGAGAACTTAATGAGTTGTCTCGATTCTAGCTCTAGTTGTGGCTCTGACGGTATTCCAAACATACTAGCCAAGTCACTATCTTCTTCACTTTGTGTACCCTTGTCGATAATATTTATTAACCTCAGCATCGCAACTGGCGTTTTTCCTTTCTTATGGAAATCTGCCAATATTTTCCCTATACTTAAAACCGGTGACCCTGCTTGCATCTCGAATTGCCGCCCTATATCGCTTTTGCCTTGCTTCAGTAAACTACTAGAAAGAGTTGTCTACAACAGAGTATATCCTCTATTTGTGCCTTTCCTCGCCACCGAGCAACATGGATTTGTCAAAGGCTAATCTACTGTTACTAATTTGGTATCGTTCACCAACACTGCTGCCTCCGCCATTGATCAGCAAAGACAGGTGGATGTTCTTTACACAGATTTCTCCAAGGCGTTTGACTCTGTCAACCATGAGCTTCTTCTGTTGAAATTAGAGAAATATGGTTTTCGTGGTCCGCTGCTTTCCTGGTTTTCTACCTACATTCATGAGCGTACTTGTGTTGTTACGGTGAATTCCTGTTCGTCTACTCCCTTCTATCCCTCCTCAGGTGTTCCACAGGGTTCGATCCTTGGCCATTATTATTGTTAATTTTCATTAATGATCTCCCGGGTCTGTTAAACTCTTTTTCTCTTCTATACGCAGATGATCTAAAAATATTCAAAGTAATCGATACATTCGGAGACTGCTTACAGCTTCAGAATGACCTGCTCACTCTTATCAACTGGTGTAATGCATTATCTTACTTTGAATGTTTTAAAATGTCGCCAAATGTCATTCACGCGTAAAACTTACCCACTAGTATTTTCTTACTACGTTTCTGGAGCCTCTCTCGAAGTCGTTTTAAATTTTAAAGACCTCGGAGTAATTTTTGACTCTAAACTTTTATTTGATAAGCATATCTTGCACATAAACTCCAAAGCGTCCAGACTTTCAGGTTTTATACTGAGATCTTCTAAATATTTTACTGATATCTCTACTTGTGTACACTTGTTTGTCTCCTTTGTCCGCAGTATCCTCGAATACTGTTGTCAAATTTCGTGTCCACATTTTCAATATTTGATTGATGCGGTTGAAACTGTACAACGCAGGTTCACCCGCTCTCTTCTTTTCAAATTCAATTTTGCTTACTGTGGGTATAGTGCGAGACTTACCATGCAGCAAATACCATCCCTGAAATCTCGCAGACTTTTTCTCGATGAATGCCTTCTGTTCAAACTGCACCGTCAACTTGTCCCATCTGACCTCTGCAACCAGGTTTCCGTTCGTGTTACGGATCGGTCAAATAGATCCACGTTAACGTTTAACGTTCTTTTTGCGCGGACTGACACGTACTACTTTTCACCGCTGTTACGTATACCTAGGCAGCATAATGCACTCGGATTAGGTTCTCTGCCACCGACCTTGTCACGTTTCAAAATCATTTTAAAGGATAAAGTCGTTACTTTTGTGATGTGTCAGTAATATAGTGGACACTGGTAACTGGCTACAATTTAGTTCTTGGAGCCAGAAAACAAATTCAGACTACTATTTCCTTTTGCTTTTTCGCTTTCGCTTTTCGCTTCAATTATTCTCTTTGGGGTTTTGTAGATGATTATTTTCATCGGTTCATTTTGTTTTTGAATGTTTTGTTGCATTTTATTGAGTATGTTTTTGTACTTCTCTATATTAGATGTGTTAGGAATTTTGTGGCTCTTGTTTCGGCACACATTGGATATCTTTTTTTCAGTTATTTGAGATGTCAGCTTCTCCAATGGCAAAACTAATTTCGATGGATTGTCACTGCATCTAACTGTAATTTTATTATTTTCCATTGTCTGTCTTGGAATATTCTCTATATTGAATTTTGATTTCATCAAATTTTGTATATCAGCGGTCGAATCGCTGTTGCAAAGAAAAGCTTCCTTATGCTTCATATTGTATTTAATCTTTATCGTAGAATTGCTGTTATATAAATCAGCTTTCTTATGGTTTGTATTGTGGGTTGGTTTACGTGCTTTTTCGGATATACTTTTATTTTTGTCTTGCCCTTTAGTTTTTTGGTTTTTGATTATTTTTCTTGTACGTGTTAGTACTTTTTTATCATTGGTATCATTTTTCTGTGTTGGTTTAATATTTGTTAATGCTTCTGAACTCATATGGTTCATGCCAATACTTTGCATTATTTCTTCATCATTGAATATTTCGTTTGTTGGACCTTCGACTTTAATCGATCGGTATTCATTCAATAGTTCAGTTTCTGTTTTAATATTATCGATCAATTCATCTTTTTTATTTGTGTTTGATACTTCGATGTGTTTCACACTCTGTTCTGAGATTATTGAGTTGCCTATATAAATTTGAGGTGCAGTTTCCTTCATAGTATGGTAACTATTTCTTTGGTTTCTAGTATTTGTGTTAGGGCTTTTTAGATTATTATAATAACTACTATAATCATTTTTGTTAATCATATCCTTGTTTTCATAATTTTTCCTCGTATTTCTATAACCATTGGTAAAGTTATTATCATTTGTGCGTCTATTATATACATTTTCTGTATTGTTTGGTCTGCATCTATAACTGTATATTAATTGCCGATTGCTGTTGTAACTTTTATTTATGTACATAACATTTTTGGTCGCATTGTAGCTCGACTCTAAGTCCATTGCGATTTGAATCGCTTCTATAAGTGTTTTCGGTTGTGCCGCAAAAATTGTGGGCTTAAGTGACTCGTCTAAACCGTTTTTGAAAATAGTAAGCGCATAAGAATCGTTAGATTTCTGTATCGCTACTTTCTCTGCTGCAGATGGACTCTGTCCTAAGCTATAAATTTGGATTTCACTCAATTCGCTAATGAGCTGCAATATCTTCTCACTGTATTTTTCAACTTTTCCATTTTGGTATAAGTGGGCTAACTGTGTATGGATTTGTTGTAGGTTTTTTCTACTCTTGAGTCTACCTCTTAATACTTTTTCTAATTCTTCATAGCTGCTTATTCTAGTACTCAGCAGTTGAGTTTTGACGCTAGACCCTAATTTGACATTTTTCGTAAAATTTAGTAAATCCTGTTTCCCGTCTTTATTGAGGTTTTCGTTGATCAATCCTAATATGGTTAAAAAGGAATCTAATTGTTTTGCACTACCATTGAAAACTGGTATGCATTCTAATGCAAGCTCAACATCAAAGTTACTCATCTTCTCATTTTCAAAATTTAAAAAAAAAAAAATGCATTCAGCTACATTTTTCAAAAATCACGCTATTGAGACTCTTTTAACGAAAATCTATTTTACTTCCATTCGTACTTGTTTGTTATACCACGGACCATGTACATTTTTTTCATTATTCTACTTTATGTGATTAATTGCCAATTAATCAGATCAGTTTGAATTCCTCTTCTTGTCTATGAAAACCATTTTATTTCGTTGGTGAAATCTATTTAACTTAATTTCATTTCTTTCAATTTTAATTTAAACATATTGTTTGATAGTATGTTTTATATATTCTAGGTTTTATATAATTGACTACATCATATACATTTGTTTTCAGTGTCATGTGTTTTTTTATGTAACTATAATTTTATATATTCTAATTTGAACAACTGAATTCTATACTTTTTGAAATTAATGTTATTTTCGAGTATTTCAAGCTTTTATTGTGTATTATTTTTTGAAAAAATCCCATTTTGTGTATTATTTGCAATATAATATTGCTTGGTTTTGAAGTTTTGTTAATTTCTAGCTATAATTTTTAATTGATTTTTCTTTCTAAATGTTTATAGTTTTTGCAATCGTCCAAGACTCGTTGTCGTTCCAGTACTCGATATATGCTTCGCTCGAAATTTTCGAAAAAATATATGCAAATGTTGTCTATGTCGAATTGTTGTTAAGTTGATGCGCTCAAAAAGTGCAGGATTCTGATTCACAGGAATGTAGGCTGCAGAATTGTCTTTTCAATAATTTGCAAATATCCAATTGCAAAATTTTGTCGCGCTCCAATTCAGCAGGCGCTCGAAAAATGCAGGACGGTGACTCACAGGGTCGTAGGCGACTTGATCTTGATTCCCAGGATCGTACGTTTGAGGATCGCCATGTGATGTGTCAGTAATATAGTGGACACTGGTAACTGGCTACAATTTAGTTCTTGGAGCCAGAAAACAAATTCAGACTACTATTTCCTTTTGCTTTGGCGAACCTGTCGCCGCTATGCAAAAAAAGTACAGTCTACTTTTTCTCCTTAATCGACTCTGCTCTGACTTGGCTTTGGCGAGCCTGTCGCCGCTACGCTAAGTCAAGCGAGTCTTAGCTTTTGAAAAAGAAAAAAAACTATTCTTTTCCCAATCTGGTCGCCGCTTATAGTTTGGCTTACCAGTACAGAATGTGCTTTATTGATAATCATTCGATCTTTTATATCAATAATAGTACAGTTATAACAAATTCAAAATCTGCGCGAATCAAAAATAATTATCTAGTTCCGAGGATTTACCACCGCGTGCAATTAGGGCGCTCTAGTCGCCATCTATGTATATGACATTTCGACAAGTGTCGAAACGTCAGTTTTGTTTTCAAGTTACACAACACTTTTTCTATTTAATACGTTTTTATCTTTTTTCCTTGCTCATATGATACATGAATTTTAATTTTGATTTTCTTAACTGGCTTGCGATATTCTGTTTGTTCTATATATATGCTTACATTTTTTTTTCTCTCTTTTTCAATCTAGTTTTTTTTTTCTTATTTTTCTTAATTTTGAATTTATTCATTTTCACCTTGACTTTGTTTATGATACTTGATCTTTTTATTATTATTATTTTGTGCTCTCTATTTGACATTCATTCATTAGTAGATTCTTTGTATATATTATATGTTTCTATATTCAGTTATTGGATTTTTATCTGTTGAATATGTAAATAAATAAATAAATAAAAAAATAAATTCATACATAAACCCTATCCATATCTTATCACACTGAAGAGAAAAACATGAATCTTTGAAAGTCTTGTTAACGCAACATTCGATTAGCAGGCCGAAAATTTAATAATCACATGATGATTATCTACCGTAATTATCTGCCTCGGAAAATTTTTCAAGGCAACCTGAAGACATTATATGCATCTATAACACAAGCCTCCGATAAGATAATGTCAATCAAGCTAAAGTTTGAAAACTTTTCTTCAGACATGCGTTCGAGGCTGAAAACTTGAAGATGAAAATTTGCACTTCACCTGTTTATTCATTTACCTGACAGAAAATAACGAAGGTCACTTTGTAGGTAGCGACATGTGTTACACGTCAAACTCTATATATACTGTATAAGAAATTCACAATAAATCTCTGTATTTTACCAGGCGTTCATAATTTGTTCTCAAAATTTGGGTTTTCAATGGTCCACACTTTGCCTCGCACTTTACATCTCTTTCGATGTTCTCAATTTCGCCTACGGTGATTCAATCGAAAGTTTGTCTTGTGCAGATAATGAAAATTTAAAGAGATTCAACCATAAAGTTACGCCGACTGTAATTTTCGTGAGGAATTCAAAGACTTTATACGGCTATTTGTATGCATAACTTCTAATCTATAAATCATTTGAAATTTGTTCAAATAGAGTAGGCAAATTCTGTGGGAAGTTCCTTGTATATTTTAACTTTTCGAGTTTTTTATTTTCGAACTCCGATTGTGATTTTGCTGCCGGAGATGAGTTTAGTTGAAGAAAAGTGAGAAGAAATGACATTGAATGATGTGCGGTCGATCGGTCAAGTTGAAATTAGTTGAATGAAATACGACTAATGCTTTTTATGTTCAAATCATTGATAGAAAAGTTCTTAATTGGCGGTTTTAATTGAACCCAATCGATAAATTGTCTATTTTTGGTATCTAACGGTGGATTTAATTGAATGAGGACAATTAATTGTCAATTAATTAAAACGATAGAATAATTAAATCATAGTCGATTTCAACACAATACATTTAAAATTTTTGTTCAAGTACTTCTGAATTCTACTTAAGATAATTGATTCTAAGCTAAAATGGCACAAGCTTTCAGATTTCCTTCGATACTTTCATCTCATAATTCCATTGAAAACCGACAATAATTTAATACGAATTTCGTTTCGTACTATCAATGAAATTTTACACTGAATGAAATACATTCATTCATTCGAAATGCTTGTTTATCGATATACGATCGCTGACAATTACCTTAATGTGTACACAGTTCGTCAGCTTATCAACAAATTATCGTTTAATTCCGAATCGACAACAAAATCCGTATCAGATATCTACTGTTTATTCAGTGCTCAAGTGTTGTTTTTGCAGCAAATTTACTAGGTGCAAGTATTACGGTATTTACCGAAAGTGATTAAACGAACTTGAATGTTCAGTTAGATACATATTTACATCCCGAAATTTTATCTCGTTAATTCGTCTGGTTATTTACGTTTTTTTATCATTTGCTCACCTGATAGAAGCAGATAAATTTTATTTTTACTGCAGCGAAATATGATGCGAATTTCATATTTGAAAATATAAGACGGAAAATTAAATACAAACAGTATTTAAATATGGTAATTTATTTATGGTAAATATAAAGATAATATATTCGTGATAATCGCAAAAATTTTTTACATTTAGTTACGTGTATCCGAGTTGGCAAACCACCGGCTGTTAGTGGTTTTCTGGTTTAAAGTCAGTCATATAAGACTAACCATGATGGCACATCTTATTTAGAGCTAACCTCGATCTATGTATGTACTCGGAGCAAATCAGGGATGAAAAAAGTGGTAGAACTAATCACTGCACACTTATACACGCTGGTTTTATCAACTTCAACTTTAGTTCTACAATGGGATGTAGGGGGACAACTTTACTTTCTTTAATTAGCTGGACCCAATGTCACATCTTAAACAGCTATCAAACCATGACTTGCCGAAAAGGACCTGGCTCAGTTTCAACTTACTCTGTTTACTCAGAAAAAAAGGAATTTCTTGAAATATCTGTGAGGAAAAATAAAAGTATGTTTTAAAAGTATTGTCACCCCAACCGTAATGGGGGACGTGTGTTTGGTAGGGCTCGACGCGAATAAGAGCGTTTCATCTGCATATTGTAGGACTTTAGCTTGAGAATTGCCCGCTGGAAGAGGGAGGTCAGCAGTGAAAATTGTGTATAAAACAGGTACAGTGACAGAACCTTGTGGCACTCCTGATGTCACAGGTCCCCGGGGTGAATTTGGTTCGTTTAACGCTAACATAAAATTGTCTGTTGCTAAGGAAGCTTGCGGCGAGTCGTATTGCTATTTCTGGAAATCCCAACTTGATCAACTTGTATAGAAAACCCCCGTGCCATACACTATCGAAGGCCTTTTCGATATCCAAGGCACAAACAACCGTCTGAGTGTGTCGCTCATTCAGGTGTGACACAGCCTGATCGTGCAAGTACGAGATAGCGTGCTGGGTCCCATGCTTTCGCCTAAAGCCAAATTGATATTCTGGTATAATATAAGCGAGCTCGTAGTAGGTGGAAATCATTTCCAACCAAATTATGGAAAGTAATCTGAGCATAGAGATTGGAAGATGTTTAACTATAAAGCTAGACACCCTATCATGCCCAGATGACTTTTTACTTTTTATACCACTTAACAAGTGCACCAAGTATTCACTATTGACAAAGTGAAATTGGTCACTTGAGAGTTGCGGATCATCCGATGGATTTCCGGATGAAAATGTGACCAGCGGATCGTTGTGACTATTGAGAAACGAATTAACTTCCTCGAGTACATTTTGTGTGCAAGACACTCACTGCGAAATTTACCAACCATTTCAACAACAAGCTTGCTGAGACAGTTGATGTTCGAAAGGAGTGACCTGTACAGCGGGATGTTCGAAAGGAGTGACCTGTACTGCATTAAATATTCTTGCGATATATGTAAATGGCTAATGATCTACGGAACTATATAGATGAATGTTCAACATTCACGGAATTGACATGCGGTGGTTTAAATGATTTCGCAAAACAAGCAGATCGAGATAGTACAGGGCATTTCAGTATATTTCACACTAACATTAGGAGCATTAACAAAAACTTCAACGAGCTTATTTTGACACTTTCCGACATTGAAAACAGATTCGATGTATTAGTTTTGAGTGAATGCTGGAATGTAGCGAATCTTCAATGCTTCCAAATAAATGGTTACAATGGTTACATACTGAAAATGTCGTAAATAAGTTAAGAAAAATTATTCCTATGTGCTTCGAGGTTCGTTCTTTTCTGAGCAAGCAAACAATAAGAATGTTTTACTTTGCTTTGATACATTCTATTGTTCAATATGGAATTGTTTCATGGGGCTGTGCATCACAAAATGCTTTACTCCCACTGAAAGTTATACAGAAGACTATACTCAAAATCTTATTACGCAAGCCCAGACGATTTAGCAGTGAACAACTCTTTAGCACAATTAATGTTTTAACAGTGGAGCAAGTCTATCAATTATGTACGGTGATACAAACATTTAAAGAATTTTCAGCCGGTAAACTCCAAACCAATACAAATAGGACGAGAGGTGGTAGTGAAGAGTTCTTGTTACTTCCAAACCGTATGACGCAACTAGGTCAGAGCCATTATACATATATGGGAATAAAACTCTTCAAGCTTGCCAAGGTTCATCAAGAGAGCTAATAATTTAGAAATATTCAAAAAAAACTTAAAGAATTATATTACGGGAGTTAACCATAAATTCGCTTTCTCTCTCACCATTCGTAGTTTTGGTTTTTGCTTGGCCTTGAAATAATAATATCTTCCATGCTTTAGCTAGCGGTGTGTTTTTCATTGAATTGCTTCTATTCTATCTTATTTTATATTGTTCTAGCCATTGAATTGTTGCTTTTATTTCTATTGTTTCCAGTTTTTTCAAGGCTGTGCGAGTTTTATATTATTGTGGCTAAGGTTTTGTGTATTTTCTTTTTCTTAATAATTTTGTTTTTTAACTTTAAATATTATTTTAGTATTTATTTTATAATGAGCTGGAAGTCGTTTCTTTTTTAATTGTACAACTTTGAAATGAAAAATTATCTTCAACTCCTCACTCCTAATACAAGGTTCGTTACCTTAAAAGGAGGAGTAGTGTATTAAATTGAATTGTGTAATTTACTGTCATGATATGGAAATAAAGCACTATAAAAAAAAAAAAAAAAAAAAAAAAAAAAAAAATTATCACAAATATTCTGCAGTCCACACACAATCCACACAGAAACTTCTGTCGCTTAGGCATCATTATCTAAATTTTCCAACAGGTATGCTTAGGTTTAAAAATATATTTCTTCAAGTTTTTTACTCAATTGCAATAACTGCCCGCTCCATTTTCTCATAAAAATCCATTACTCCGACAATTTTCCTTTTTCGTTTTTCACAGTGTGAGCCTGTTACCTAGCAGAAAAAAATGATTTTCAATGAAAAATTTTCATTTTCAAATTTTTCCAATAATATGCAAATTTCCAGTCGATTCTTTTGATGTGCAAATAAATCTATTAAGTTTGGTATTTTGTGCGTCGTAGGCTGTCATTCATTGGAGTAGGTTTTCCGCTGCAAAAAAATTCCAATAATTTGCATATACCGAAACGTGAACTTATCTAGGTCCTGGCCGAAACTAGAAATCATGCTTTTTAGTTACTCTTAAAGCAAAATAAAAATATTAAATTCATAAACATTACTAAGTCAAAGCAACTCTATAACGTTCAATAGTTTTCTTCCGTACGCGTTCACAACAAAATTTATTAGCAAATTGCTATTTTACGAAGACCAAAATTTTGTCACTCGATCCATACATTATTTACCACATCACATTCATTAATCAAAAACTAAATGATGATACACTCGCACTATCACCACCACGTTCGTAATTTGTCCAAAATCATAGCATTAGTGCGGTACGTGATTTACTCAAATCGATCTAATAAACAATCGAGCTGACGGAAGCTTGTACGTACTGTTGTCGAAAAGAAACGTGATTGAATCGATGAATAATCGTTTTTGCAATTATTTACCTTCGCCATCATTTTCGGGGTGAAACTACAAAAGAGCTGGCGTGAACGTGTAATGAATGCAAACACAATAAGAAGACAGTCAGCGAAATTTATTTATGCGATAAGGAAAAGTAGAATTTTGGTCAGCTTTCGGCGTGAAAATGACGTATTGAGTTCGCCACAACACGCAAACTTATTTAGCGGTCATATGATGTAGTCGCATGCAAGATTGTGTTTAGTAGATCGTATCTGTCTTTTCGCGAAAAGATTGATGAGGAGATATTCTTGTGGGAATTTCGATTGGTTTGTGTCAATCCAACGATTTTCATGGATTTTTCTGGACCTTTCTTTTTTCTTAGGCTGCAATTGAATTCCATCTACCCTTCTGTCGTTTGGCTGATTGAAAAGAGAGACTTGGGACAGATCATAAAGTTGCTGTAGCAAATAGTCGAAGACAGCAATTCTATTCGCAATCCGTTTTGGGCCTGTTGAACCATAATCCATGACGACATTGATTGATTATTTAAAACCATTATCGATAACGTATTGAATGGTTCGCCAAAAGCGCCATGTTACCCTTGAGAGGATAATTCGCTGACGATAAACTCGTTTTGATAATATTTTCCAATCCACTGCACATTCTCGTCTCTTCACTACCCTTTCTGATGGACAACATAACTCCGATAAATTATTCAATGGCCATTGAATTTTCTCGTGAACCGGACTAGTACCTACCTACTTGTACCGTATCTCAGTTTAACGGACCCTACTGGTCCTTCCACGGCGTGACTGGATTTGAAATATGGCCTCGTATCGAATTGTATCGGATGCATATCCTTCGGATTTGTGCGATGTTAAGATAGATTTATCCTTAATGCGATCTAATGTTATTGAAACATTTATGATGATGAAAATGGGAAAGTTTCGATACGAGACGGATGAGTCGAGTTTCGTATCACAACTTATTTGTTATTGTTGTTGTTTCGAAATTGGACGGCTGTCTGTTCCAGTCTCAATTTCTTCGTTATTATTTATTATCATGTACTCGTTTGTGGTACGCTGAAAATTGATAGGATGTGCTGGGAATTTGTGGTGCTTGTGCTATTTTTTTCCCCTTTAAATGCTATAGGGATTGTTGGTTTTAATTATTGGAGCTTTAAGATAATTTAACGCGAAATATAACTTCCTGAAATTTGGCTATGAATATCAATTAATGTTGTTTTATTTTGTTTTCTTTCTAGGTAAACTTTAATCAAACATTGCTGAAAGTGGCTTTAAACAATGGGAATATGCAGTACTCTACTGGAAAATTAAGTCCTCCAGAAACGAAAATTTGATATTGTCAAATATGTTGATGACTATTGGTAAATTTTCAGGAGCTTACATTGATTAATTTTTAAAGCGTGTGTTTTCATTTCGTAACTCGTCATAAATGACGAACCTAAAATGAATTTATTTACCAAATTCAGCAGCTATTTTTACTAAATTCCATTGAATATACTTTTATTTGTTTTACTCTTGGAGACAGTATCAGTGCTTTGATAAATTTTAGGTAAAATGTGCTAATATTATATCAGAAGTTTGTGTAGCCAGGTAAATAGATCATCGGTTGCTAGTGTGTGTGGTCTCTGGGTCGAATCCATTCGTGACCAATCAAACATTATAACACACTAGACTTTAAGTTGACGTCATTGTGAGTCAACACTAAAGTGAAATTAAAGGAAAAGAGTTAAGAAAGGTGCATAAAACAGAATATGAAAGGGAATGATGTATTGTCTTTCACAAGAAGGATGAAAATTAGCACGAGAGTGATTAGATCCAAGACCTGTTTTACTATCTAGAAAATGTAGCTAATCAAAGTCCTTTTAGGAAACTATCTTCTTTATTTTTTCTTTTATTCTTTACTAAATAAAACTTTCCTTATGCATTGAGGAGGAATAATCAATTATTTTCCTCTTAATAATCCAAAACTAAAAAAATGATAGTCTTCGGTGAGTTTTTTTTTGGTTTCTCATCAAATATTTCAACGAATCTCGCTTGAAATCCTTAAGAGGTTACCCCCACTTGTAGCGCAAAAAAAATAGGTCGTTTTCATGAATTTTTTTTTAGAAAACTACGAAACTTTTTTAAACGAGTATATTATAATCTTTAAGTACATACATTGAACACTATTCAGTCATTTTTTTATTGAAAAATATTACATTGTTAAATTACAAATGGCCGTCAAAACAATAGTATTTGACTTTTTACTTATTGCGGTGACCAACATTGTGTTGAACTGGATCATCTGAAGCAAAAAATAGCGATGGATTTAGTTAAATAACAGTATAAACTAGTGTTTGATCGATGGATTTAAAACAATATCAAGTTTTTACAAAATGGCGGACAGTCAAATTTAATGGTTCGATATTCACTTAAAAAAACGATCTTCTTTTTGCTATAAAACGGCCATTTTGTTATCAAAAAAAGAAACCGAACAACCAAACACTACATTTTTATGCATTAAATAAGCTTGCCAAGTTTCAAAAAGATCGGTTCAGTAATTTTTGAGTAATTTTGGTCACCGATTTCAAAAATGTCATTTGGAGAAAAACGCGTTTATAAGTATAAGTAACGGTTTCCTCTTTTTCAACGCTCATATCTCGGTCAATTTTGTTCGGATCGACTTGAAGTTTGAAGGACGTATTCTCAGATAGTTATACCTAAAAAAATGCAACAAAACAAAAACAGAAAAATTAAAGTTACAAGTGGGGGTAACCCCTTAAGTCACTTTCTATAAATTTCAATACTGGAAATACAAAATTTTGTTTCCGCAACGACGGAAAAATACCACTTGATTCATTAAAGATTATTAAAACTGCCAGTGCCAGACCATCAGGGCAAAATTTATTGAATATACGGCAACAAGTTATTTTGATTTAGTTTTCAATAAGCAACAAGCAACGTTAGAAGCGGATGCGAAAAGAAATTCCGAAATCAGTCTACTGAAGCAACTAGCTTGTCAAGACTAGGGCATGCAATCCTGAGATTTCGGGATCTCGGGATCCCGACACATTTTGGACATTTTCGGGATCCCGAATTTTTTATCGAGACTCCCGAGATTTCGGGATTGATAGACTTCAATCCATTTTGGGAGTAAGAAAACAGAACTTAATACTAAAAGAAATATTGTTTTATGAAAACGGAGGCGGAAGGGCTCATTATTACAACTGGCGTATGATTACATGCTTAATATCCCACCAAAAAGTGTAGAACCCGAAATATATTTTTCAACAGCTGCATATATATGCAGTAAAATCAGGTCTAGTTTAAATTTTGAAACTCTTGACGCATTATGTTTATGAGGAGCATACTTTCAAAACGAATCAGCAGTTTGAACCAATCGATATTATTACTTATCACTTGTTTCATTGAAAAGCAATATTATTTTGTAATTGATATGTAAACAACTAAAAAGAATATGATTCAATTTCAATTCGTTTTTAACTAATTTTATAATTAACTATCATGACCAAATAAAAGGCTTTTTTGGACAAGCAGATAAGAAGAAATTAGATCATAAGATTAATTTAGATGCAATTATAGATTAACGTATTACTTGCTAGCACCCATGTACATATGTGCATAAATTTAACATTATAATGAACTTAGCTTCCGGTTTTATGTATATATAATTGAAATAAAGTTTTAATTGAGTACGAATAAGCCAATATTTCTGTTTAAATGCCCTTAATATAGTTTTTTTTTTTATAAAATCCCGAAATCTCGGGACTATCTCGGGATCCCGAAAATTCTAATCCTGTCTTTCGGGATCTACATTTCAATCTCAGGATTAATGCCCTAGTCAAGACCTACCAGTTTCAATAAAAAATATCTGCGTTTCTGTGGTACTTACCAGATAGTTGCCCTGGTCTTTTTCGTGAATGTCTTACACGAGGCTTTCTTCTTTCTCTATGTTTATAACTCAGAATACCTTCATAGCTAGGTGTACTTGACTTTGAAAACAATTTAATAAATTTGACAGATCACTGATGTTGACCACTTTTGCACTTTCAACCACTTCTTTTGTTATCGAAGCTAAGGTATTTTTGTTTGAGTATTTGAAACCCTCAAGATTAAGCCAGGGGTTTCGATGTTTTTCTTCCTGCATGTTTTAATTTCCTTGTCCGTATCTGCCTTTGTAAAACCCCAATGCGGAGAAGGACCTGTGAAGGGCATTCTTGCTCCTTCTTTGGCTTTGGTATCAGCTTCCTCGTTCCCTTGGTGTCCCTTTTGGCTGAAAATCCATATCAACTCGATGTTGATCTGTCCCCTATTTGATTTAGGGCCTCACTCACCTCTAAGAGTATGGTCGAATTTATATGATCGCGATTGATAGCTCTGAGATCCGTTTGACTATCCGATAGGATCTTTATTTTGACCCTTTTAGTATTCCTTATCTTTATTATTTGTGAGGCTCTAAGTATGGCAGATAGCAGAAATGCATTTTCCACTTTGTACCTATAATCCCTGCTTCTACTCCACAATCCATCTTTGAACCATCCGTGTACCACATTTGTGCTCCTTTATACGAGGGAGGTGGACCATTCTCCCATTTGTTTCTCGATGGAATTGTCACTTTGAAATTCTTTCCGAAGGCTGTTTTGGTCTTTATTTGACGCTGATGTTCAACATTTCCATTAAGCCTGATGTCCTCCAGGATTTTGGGGTAGGCTTTAAGGTCTCCTGATGTGTACCTGTAGGACTGTTGTAGGCTACTAGCCTATTTTGCTGCTTCCTTCTGAGTTTTGAGGTGCAGCGGTTTTAGGTTTAGAAGGGCCTCCATACTCACCAGTTGGGTGAAGCTCATAGTTCCTGTAATCAGCAACCAGGCCATCATTTGAAGCTTGTTGAGCCTATTAACAGTGGTTTTTTTGTGTGGTTTTCTTTCGCCACATTGCAGCTCCAAATAGGAGGACGGGTCTCTCCATTTGTTTGTATGCTTATAGTGTCTGCTTTGAAGATAGTCCCCAATTGAGTCCAAGCATTTATTTTGTCGCCCAGAGTGCGTTAGTGGCCTTCAGTGTCGTTTTGTTTAGATATTTGTCCCAAGTGAGTTTCGTATCTAGGTGGATTACTAGATATTTTACGTCTTCCTGCAGAGATACGTCTGTACCCTTAATATTTAGGGCTCCAATTTCGATTTTTCTTTTTCTGGTGAATGGTACTATGCCAGTTTTTTGAGGATTAATAGATGAACCACCTTCTTCGAACCATTGGGATGTTTCATTTAAGGCTTTTTGCATTCTTGATCTCAGGGTATCCGTATGTCAGCCTCTTATTATTACCGTGTTGCCGTCCGCGTAGCCGAGAGCAGTTAGTCCCTTACTGTTAATGGTTACTAGAAGCTCATAAACTAGTAAGGACCATAGCAGGTTAGATAAAACCCATCCCTGTGGACATCTCCTCCTAGTCTCCGCCCTTAGTACCGCGTCTCACAGCTCCGAAAACACACCCCGATACCTTAGTATTTACCACATCTTGAGGAACATCACTCCTCTGGAAAGCGTGGTACAGCGAGTCATATCTTGCATTATCAAAGGCTCCTTCTATGTCCTTGAAAAGGCTTAGTGCGACTTCACTGCAATTCAATGCCTTTTCTATTATTTGTAGTAGCTTATGTGTAGCTGATATAATTGATTTGCCCTTTTGGTAGGCAAATTGAAATTTGTGAAGTGGCATCTTTACCAAAAGATCATTCTTTATGTATAGGTCAATCAGTTTCTCCATGGTCTTTAATATGAAATATGTAAGGCTAATTGGCCTGTATGATTTGGGCAGGCCGACCGGTTTGTTGCTACGGGATGAGCACAACCCGTGCTGCTCTCCACGGTTTCCTCCCACTTTATAGGCTCTGGAGGCAAACCTGCTGCCTACTTCCGCCGAGGCAGCTTTGGCATGATGCAGGTTCGCCTGTAGATACCTCATTTTCTTTCCTCCATTGCTTGTGAACCGTTGGGACCTGGTGTTGACTTTATGTCGGTTCCACTTCCCTCCGTATTGTTAGTTGAAGTGACCGCTGGCTCTGGTGTTTTCCTGCCTGACTTTTTGGCAGTCAATTTAACCTGCCGAAACCGGAAGCAAATATTGCCGTCTCCGTCTGCTATTTCGGCAGTAGAGGCCTGGTCCGCCGCTACTGGTTTCTACATGATAAGGGTTCTCCAGGTCTTGATATTGAAGTCCTCATTCTGGCATTCTGGCCAAGTCCACTGCGTTTGGGAAGTATCCAGCTTAGGGTTGGGAATCCGAGATTCTTCTGTGGCCCATACTCTGGCCCCTTTGAACGGCTTTTTCTTTTGGGTCTCCGCCTTTATCCACTCCGCTATTGGTTTATCCTTGCAGCGGAGGAACACGTAGCCTATTTTGTCGGTGATGCTGAGAAAGCGAGGAGCAACGCGTCTCTCTATCGCAACCAGCATCCTCTCCTCAAGAGCATTTTGTATCCTATCCATTTGGTCAGTCGTGAAAAGTCCTTGGAAAAAGTCTTGCAACATGGCCGCTATCCTTACACCTGGCAAGGCTCCGCTAAGGTTAATTATCCTCACCTTTTCCTGTGTCAAGAGTATTTTGGAGTAACGTCGGTGCCCTTTATTTTCTTTGCCTGCCTGTCCTCAGGAGTGCCATTATTAGGTCTGTGCCTTTTCCTATTGGCTGCTGATGGCTTTGTTAGGAGTGCTTTTTTTCTAGCCTCTTCTGTGGACGTGTCTTTTCTTTTGAAGAACTTCATGTGTTTTCTGGCTACACCGCTCATATTCCTCTTCCTCCGCGATTTGTAAGCAAGATTTGCCGTCAGAAGTAAAAGGGGAGGCTTCGAGAGCTTCTGCTGCCTTTCTCTCTTCCGGTCTGCCTCGCTCTTTTTATGAAGCTGGATTGAATTTTTGGTCCTTGCTTTGTTCACCTTTTTGTTTTGATATGGAGCTGTGTTTAACTCCCCTCTTACTTTGACCGTTCTTCTTTCAAATCCTTCTGGTGTTTAGGCTTCAACAGTTCCCTTGATCCCATTGAAGATTTACTGTCTAGCACTGGAGCTCCGCTATTAGAAGGCTCTGAAGCCTTTTAATTTGGAGCACTTACGGCTGCCCCCTCCTGTAAAAGACCAGCCGTATATCCTCTGTATCCCGGCCTAGTCATTAAATTAGACGGACTCTTGCCACCCGACGCTCGAATTCGCATTTCAGCAACTGATTCACCCAGCAGCCATTCAGCCCTCAGCATATGCCGTTTCACCACTGGTTTGGGGATTTTTTTAAAAGAGAAAAACCAGTTGTATTAATTCTTGACATTCACGAGAGCCATGTAAGCGTAAATGTAGTGAAGTTTAAAAAAGACAACAGTGTGATAGCATTAGCGCTATCTCCGCACCGCAGCAACAAAGTGTAGCCACTAGGCTTTGCTACTTAATCTTCATGTAAATCAAGATGCACCAGTGTGATGAAAACCCAAGAAAAACTAATAATTTACAGCATTCCTAAATTTATAAAAACTGGTGATGTCATAAGCTTTCAGTTAATCAAACATATTAAGTGGATTTAGAAGTTCCGGCATTCATCCATTTAACCCCCATACATTCAGCGAAGCAGACTTCATATGCTCTGTAGCTACAGACAGAAGTTACTTCAATGATAATAAATCGGTTTCTGCAGATTCCACTTCATCCCGAAACTGTCAGGCTCAGCTTATTTTCTCCGCTGATATGGAAAGTCCATAAAATTCACGTCACAGCTTAGATGACCTTCCTGAAGTTTCTCTTGAACTAGACTTCCCCTACACATACATTGTTCTCAAAATAATCCTTTTGGCCAATAGTCTCGTCCCTCTTAAATCTTTCTTTGCGAGACTATGAATGGATAAGCATATCTTCACTAAGAATGCGTGCAATTATTAGCGCAATATATTTATTTAACATTAATTCAAACACTTTCTGCTACAAGGCTGCTATCCCGATAACGATGCTTTGCTCTATCTTGCGGACTCTACCTTTTAAAGTTTGCTTACTCCTGCCATGAATATATTTCACGCATGACCATATTTGGTCATGTTTCAAACTGGATCTAAAAATTGATCAAAATTTATCCCCGATTCGCCGATTCTTTGAAAGCGATCGGTCTGATGGTCGTGACAATAAGTCGACTGGAGGGTTACTATTTCAATACGAAATTATTCTAGCTTGAAATAAGTCGTGTTTTCAATTTGGACCCACAGAAACCACAAGCTCGCCCAAAAAAGCAGTGCTCTCAAATTGTTTCCCACCACAAAAAAAAAAAAGATTTGGGATAGCTTAAATGCGGAAATTACAGAAAAAATCATTTTCAGCTCCGTGAATTGTCAACTTTTAAGAGACTTCGATGGTGAATAGGGACTGCAGCAATCAAAAGAAGCTACTGAGGAAACATGCAAAAATGCAAATACTGCTAAACATATTCCTTTTCCAAGGAAAGGTTAAGCGCAGAACAAAACTAAAGTTTCTCCGTTATAAACTATTTCGAATCTTGGGAATCAGATCTTGCTGGTGACAGAGACTACATTTTCTAAATCGAAACTTTTTCGAGTGTAGTTTTTCTCTTACGTCTCATATTGTCCCCGATTTAGCTCAAGTATCTACTCATAGTTAAGTAAATAACTTGCGTAAATCATAAAATCTCTGACATTCGACTTGGGACAGAAACATCGTCATTCGGTGCACATATTGAGAATATGAGTAGGCATACGCGAGGTAATTTGTTACACTTTTCCAACACCAATTTAAAATCAAAAACTTAACAAACAAATATTTTTGAACAGAGAGTGAAGTAATCAAATAAATATCATATTAGATATACAAACAGTTTCCAGTCTATTCTCCGCTTCAGAATAACACATTTTATATTTACTCCTTCTGACGAATAAAGTTTGAATTAATTCCGATCGCCTGGAGACCTACATCTCTTCAAGAGGAAACATAATGTTTTCATTTGCCATGAAATTTGTCTGAGATCAAATCATCAGCAAGCATAAAATGTTATGCTATCTTTAAATATTAAGTTGTTTCATTCAGGCTATAACTTCAAACCTTGCACAGTTTGTTTTCGCGAAATTTCAAATATTGCCTCAAGCGAAGACATATCATCCTAACGCTGAATATCTTTCATTTTGTGTATAAAATTAATATATTTCGAAATTTCGAACAAATCCATTAGCATTCAACCTACGAATTTTTGCTTTCGTGCCTGAAACAAAGTCATCAACATCGGATACCCTAAAAAGCATTAATCCTTTGGAAAAACTCCTTTTTAACGACTTGTTAATTTGCTTACAACAATCATTATCCTTAGGGTACTGCCCAGCTAAAAGTTCCCGTCGAAACATAACACAACCAACAGCGTCGCTATATATATACCGAACCGAAATCAACCCTCGAAGAACCCGAGGTCTTTTCAATACCCGTTTCAACTTTTCATCATTTTCATTTTTTCCGATTCCCTTTCATTTATCCGACAGTTTCGACAACCAAATTGGAAATAAATTCCCCAGGCGAATTTTATCATTCAACTCTTTCGCTTTCGTTCATTTGTCAACAGGAAAGCTTCCGGTTCCGAGGATATGCGGGACGCTCTGTTCGATGGATGATGCGAGAATTCGAACCAACAGCGTAATATCGAATTTTAGTGTTTCTTGCGCTTCTCTCAAAGTGAAATCAATCAAGTTTTTAGGTTAGCAAGATACTAATTGCGAGAACCCGAATAACAAATGCTCTGGTTTTCGTTTTGGTTTTCCGATGGAAGTGATGAATCCATCTATAAGCTTAACGACGTTGGCGATAGGTTTGAAAAGCAGGCACATGGACCTGTTTGAAAAGGATCTGTCTAGCGTTGAAGTCAAAAATATTAGCATTATTTCGCAGTTGTTGTTGTTGTTTTTGAGAAAAGGGTGCTCGGTGAATTATTGACAGATTTCGAAATGAATAAGTTGGAATGGATAAAGGTTTTTTTGGAGAAGTTGCTAGTGAATTGTTGGAAGAGATTCAGATAGTGGGAGTTTATTATGCAAATTTTATGTGAGTAGAGAAAAAGGATGAATGTCCTTCAAAGTTGCGTTTAGGGTCTTTTTGACTCAAGTTGTTATACAGTTCATTTTAATATCAATTTGGAAAAGGACGAAATTATGAATGTTTCAAGTCAATTTGCTTAGCATCTACATAAATAATTTTGCAATTTATTGAATCAAAAAAATGTTTTTTTCCAGGAGAAATGAGTTTTATCACTTTCTTAAATAGTACTTATGTCTGGGGTTTATTTTAACGTAAAAATGTTTAATTATTGGGAACCGTTTTCTTCACAAAACAACTAAGGATTTATGTGCATTAATATATTTTCCGATATAATCTAGTGCAGTCTGGGATGCGACTTAGATCACCTCCGCGTGGTCAATCCCGGGTAACGCAAAAAATCATCTAAAAACTCTTGGTATGCTAAACGGCTTGATAAACGACTTGATTTGATGAACTGGCAAGATAGGCACTTCTGGTTCTACCTTACAACGAAACAACCTGTTCATATGACACTTTATACTTAACTGCCAATCTACACGATACCACCGGAGCCCGTTAAAATCTTGCCAGGCCTCAAAGTCCTTTCAAACCATTAGTTTTGTGTGTTAGGTTCAGTTGGCACTGTTCCTGTTGGTTCCGCTGATCTGGCTCCAAGCGCCTCGATCGATATGGGGAGTACAGGGGCAACCCAATTAATGAGAAATGTAATAAGATTTCACGTCAATATTGACGGAAAACCCGACAAACGGACAGAGAAACCAATACAGCAGAAGTACAGGAGCAAGCGCTCTCATTGAAAAATTTGCTTTTCTAAGAAAATTTCCCGAAAAGAGGTTCTAATACGCGCGAGTGAGCCACCGAAGAGGGAATGCTTGCCAAATGCATGCGGATCCTACGAAAATGCCGCAAGCTACCTCAGTGCAGAAAAATATTCCGGTAAAGGATGGCATGCTATAATTGGAAAAGACATTCGAAATTATCTCCGCCAGTCAAGCGAAATGACAAAATGCAGAGAAAGAGTACCAATAAACACACACGGTACAATGCTCGACCGAAGGAGGACTCGAACGCACTCTACTCCGGCAAATTAAAAGCTGTGGCTCCTCAGCCTGGCGAGTGGATGACTATGAAGAATAGTAAAAGGACTTCTTTCAGTATGAGGCACTTTGACTTGATGCATACACACTGAAAAAACACATGGCGCCAGACGCCATAATTTATGGACTTCTGGCGCCATGTACATAGTTGATTTGGGGATTGTGATAAAATATAGCGCCACACGCCATATTACATGGCGAAAAGTACATAGGAGCAGACGCTATGCTTATAGCCCTCCTCGCCATGTACTATAGTCCTCCACGCCATGTATTATGGCCCCCCCACGCCATCTACTATAGCCCTCCACGCCATGCACTTTATGCAAACTAAAGCACCAGAATAAAGTTCTAATAAAAAATTTAACTCTTAAAATATTTACACGCATGCTTAACACCAGATATGTATGCCTCCAAAAAAAATTTTTTTTTTAATTTTCTTGTTTTTAATTTTTTTCTCCTTTATTTTCTTTTTCATAGTGCTTCCCAGACAACCAGGTTGTTTGGATAAGGGACAGCACAAAGTTGTACGTGCCAACGTCACGTGTTATTCTCAAGCGGTCGCCCATCTAAATACTAACTGCGACCAACACTGCTTAAATTCGGTGATCTGACGAGAATCGGTTATCCCAGTGTGATATGAAAGTATATTCAAATATACTTCAAATAACGAACAATATCTAAATTCGCTCAACTATAAATGAAGCCATATTACATGGCTCATGGTACTATGTAATATGGCGTGTGGGGCCATAATATCTGCGCCATGTAATTATGGCGCTGTGAGCCATACTGCATGGCTCAGTGTACTATGTACATAGCGTGTGGAACCATAAATGCTGCACCATATTACATGGGACCACGCGCTACGTAGATTCTGACATTATGGCGCTAGGAGCCATATTGCATGGCACAGAGTACTATGTACATGGCGTATGGGGCCATAAATAATGCGCTATGTTACATGGCTCTGGGTGCCATGTGGATTTTTTTCAGTGCAGCTGTAGAAGTCCAAGCGGCCGTGAAACTAATGAGCCCTAGAGGCAAAATCGACGCAATGGAGCTCGATTGCCTTAAATCTGACAAGAAGGTGACGACGACTATAAAGCGTGACTTAAGCGAAGAAGGAAACAGTGAATTGAAGGACATTTTCTTTCCTCTAAGCTCAAGAGAATGAAAAAAGGGCGGTGATAGAGTTGGACAAAACACCAGCCCCGGAAATCCTCATAACCGCTAGATTCATGGTAGGTTTGCTATAAACCCGAGTAAGAAGGTGAGTACCGCTTCATTGCTACTGGTCTCTAAGCTACGATCTCATAAGGATCAGCTGCAAAGGCTTAGTGTCAGTTGCTGAATATGTTGCTATTCCGGCCTCGTGCGATAAGCTGTTCTGCAAAACCCACGTATAACGAGGATGACGCAAAGCATATCATAGGTTCAAGTCTTTTCAAGGTATTCAAAGACGCACTTGACGCCATTAAAACTTGCAACATTGCAGAGTAGCTGACGAGCTCCTTACGCAGCACGTTTGCGCAAAAAAGGATCAGATCGTCTTCTTGATCAGCGAGCTTTGTAGGAGAAGTAAGTCGACTTCTTGGTTTTCGGATGCTGCAGGGTATGTGCCAGTCTAGTTTGGTGACGCTTTTAGCGTAGATATCCGTAACATCGACGGCAAAATCAAAACGCGAGTGATTTAATGGTAGGGCTTTAGAGTGCGACATGCCCATCAAAAACTCTCGAGAGTGGTTTATAGTATAAAGGATGTCGAGGTTGAATCTATTGGTGTTAAATACACGCTCTACGCCAAAATACGGAGGGTCCGGCGTTGGCCAATCTATTTTCGATGCTGCCATACCATCATCAAGAGTGGCTAATCACGCCTACATCACCTTCTTTATCGCTGAGAGAAAGCACAATATATCACTTATTCTGAAGGACGCTTGGTTGGAACGCAGCCAGGCTAAACAGAAATGTGATGATAGCGTCAATAAATCTGAACCTGCAGGATGAAGCTCCGTTCATTAGGGCCTCAGTTATTCGTGAGGCAGTTGAAGCTACTGTTTTTAGCACTATAAAATTTATTCACAGAGGATGCGATGCTTCGATGCCCCGACGTGGAAAGAAACTACCTTGCTGGTGAAACGATGATATTGCTGAACTGCCACGCATCACTTTGGCGTCTATACCAAGAGTACAACGGTTTAGAAATAGACCTTAGGCTGCCAAGCTTTCTGCAGCCCACACGTCAGCTAAAAACGAATTGGCCAAAGCCATCAAAATGTGTAAGCGCCACACAAGGCAGGCACCTTACGGAGAAGTTGATTTAGACCCGTGGGGTGAAGGCAACAAAGTAGTTATCCGTGGACTCGGCTGCATGTAGGCTAGCGCACCTAGGGACGTGGAAACATTTTAGCGCATTGTTGGCCCGCAACGGAGGGGCTGCTTGGGACAGTTTCTGGAATGAAAAATAGAAAGGCCCAGATCCTGAAACAGTGCCGCTCAAAATAAAGTTGTAGTTGGAAAGACAACCTGTTTAGTGGTGGGGGCTTTCCATTGTGGTATCGAGAGTAATTCTGATGGATCTACTTGCACGAGAGCGCAGAAAAGGTTACATTATATGCTCTGCGTGCAACAGGAGCTTCAGCGTATGCACGCACGCGAACCCTCTAGCATTGGCAACAACGCTAGAAAGCCAGCAACAAAGTTTGCTGTATGGGAGACTGATAAGTCTTCTGGTCCTATGGGTCAGCCGTGCCTTCTACTTGTGCTAATTTTAACAGGGCACGGTTACGTAAACAAAATGAATGGGTACACTCAGAAAAATATTTCTATTTTTTTTTTGAGAAAAATGAACACATTATCAAAGAAAATTGGTAATGATTCTGCGCCAAAGAAATATTTCCTCAATCCAAAGAAAGAAATTTCCTCATTTCAAAGAACTGATATTGAACTTGCCCTGAGTAAAATTTGATATAGTTTCTGGCATCTGGCATAAATCGGTTTACGTACGATCATCGAAGTTAAGCTGTGCTGGGTGCGGTTACTTCTTAGATGGGGGACCGCTTGAAAGCATCGCATGTTGTTGGCATGCAAAAACTCTTCCTCCCTTCATATCATATAAGAGTGGCTTACTTTTTCCATTTTTTCCTTTTTTGAAGTGCCATATTTTTTTCTTATTTTCTGATGCGCTAGTATTTATGCCTACTCACCACTGACAGCTATAATGTGACACTTAATCAATGGAATTAGGACAAATGAAGACGAACAAAGTCAACCATGAACCCCGCGGAATTCGAACCCGCGAGCGGTAGATCGCTGCTTTGGACTGACACGTTAGTGAGCTTGTAGATATAATTTACTTAATTCGTAGACATGATTTACTAGATTTGAAGAAAATTACTTCCTTGAAATAATGTAAAGTAGAAATAGTATTCCGTTGAATTAAGAAATTTTTACACAATATTGATACAAATAACTGACATCAAATAAAAGTTAATTTGATTTGTGGAAAATCTCACATCTCGTAAACAAGTAAATATTTTCTTTGATTTTCGGAAACATCTTTTTCTGAGTGTAGGGTGGTGGGTACACCGTACTGTCGTTACTGTGTGGATAATGCTTACCATACATTCTTTTCGGGCAGTGCGCGAACAACTGGTGCACATTCTTAACATACACTGAACGAAAAAGGTACATGCGATTGATGAATATTTTCATCATTACAATGAAAAAATCATTATTTTCCAACCGATGCAGATGTTCATTCGCATAATGAACAGCCGTTCATCAATTTTCTTATGTTGAGCTAACACTCATACATTGAAATAATTGAAGAAATCAAATCATTGTCACAAAGAACACGTTCATTGTCACTTTCATAGCATCGATGAAACTGTTCATTACTGCTATGAATCTCTGGCTAGTTTCTTCTAAATACATTCATAATATAGACGAAGGGGCTCGTAATATTGATGAACGTGTTTGTAATTTTTGGATTTGGATATTATAGCACGATTCGTAATATTGATGAATGAACGAGATTACATTTTTCATGAGCTGGTACATTTTATGGATAGCGCTTTATCTTCTATAAGCGAATTTATAATTTTTTTTTAAGAAAACAGACTTTTTTGCATTATGAAATTTTTAATAAGTTAATTACAATACATATTATTTCTACAAAAAAAAAAATGCATTCGAAAAACATTATCCTAATTGTTGACATCACTTTGACAACTCAAGCTCCAGTTCTCCATCTACTTCTGGATCTGAAAAATTCGAATAATGTAAATTCTATACTATTAATTTTCCACAAAAACTTACTGGAATCTGATTGATTTCGCCAGATTTGTTCTTAGTCTGTGTTTCATGTCTGAGGTTTAAATAATTTTAAGGTTGTGTTTGAATAACTGCAGTTCGTTCCGACGTTGTCCCTTTTTCCGTATAGAGTTCTGCTTTGTCGTTTCTCAGAAAGTCATCCGATTGTTTTTTTTTCCCTTTTAACAACTTCTTGATGGCATCCACTAAGATTCCCAGCTCCTTTGGTGATTGCTGAAAATTATGCTCAGATTAGACTTGGTGGCCCATCATCAACGTCTTTGACTTCCTTTATTTTTTTTTAACACAAAACACTAATCGAGAATGTACACTTTATACTACATACTTACAGCGATTGCTCACTTCAGCTGCAAATTCACTTTTCACATGGAGCACAATAACCAATTTACACGATTCGCACTTTGAAAATGTCTCACCGTGATCGTGTCTTGTCAATGTATCAAAACAGAAAATATATACTAATTTGATGAATTCGTTCTTCGATTTGATGATTTTTCGCATTGATAGTAAGAAAATAGTTCTTAAATAAATTATTGACCGTGTTCCTCAGCACCATGAAGATGTTTATGACGTGCAACAAAACTTTGAATAAGTATTTGTGCGTTTGAACAAGGCGAACGAATTTGATGAAAGCTGATTCATAGTATTAATGAACTGTCCATAGACTTTCAAAAAATTGTGATGAAAATTTTCATTGGTATTATGAATTGTTCATAGTACCAATGAATTTTCAGTTGAAGATCTACATTCATTATTATTATGAACAGAATTTTTTTCAGTGTACGTTGAGGTAATAATACGCACAACGCGGAATTAGGTTTACCATACCGACCCACAAGATGTGGTGACTTCTAAAGTAAGAAGAGGCAGACAAGTGAGCAAGCATGCCCGAGAAAGTAATGCGCGATCAAATTTCGGTCCGCACTTCGTAGCATACTAATGCTAATGAACTTTGTTCAGTTGGTAAAATTTTTACATAGCTCGTGATTTAGGGACCTGGGTATCCTTCAGGGCTGTGGAGTCGTAGTATATTTAAAGCGGAGTCGGAGTAGAATTCGACTCCGACTCCTCTTGAAATGTACAGGGACGCGACTACGACTCCACAGCCCTAGTATCTTTCGAAACATTTTTTGACAGTTTAGAACAAAAAAAAACTCGTAAAGCCTGTTCAAATCTGGAAGGTGGACAATACACCGAGCTCTGGATGAACCTAGCTTTGATTAGGCAGCTGAATCTGGTCAAAAGCGTGAAGTTAACTATTTCACACTTGTAAAACTTTTGATGATAAAAGTGGAGTTCCTATTACTTCCACTTCCCAAGACCCTAAATGGGTCGTCGTAAAATTGCTTTGCCTTTTGTTTTTGAAGTATTCGTATGAGATGCTTTGCGAGTAAGTTAAGGTTCTCATAGGCGGGACTGGGATGTATATGAAATAAAAATATGAAAAGATATCAGGTGCTCAGAAAAGTGTTTGCCGATTCCTATAGGGTAATTCAAAATTCGATATTTTTTCATGAGTAACATTTTATTCTTCGAGATAGTTTCCGTCACATTCTGCAGTCTTTCTCCAACGTTCTGGTAACTTAAAAATGCTATTTGTGTAAAAATCCTTGCAATTACCCGAGAAAAAAGTTGCCACTTTCATTTTGAGGTCCTCTTTATTCTTGAATTGTCTACCGTGCATAGGAGCGTCCACACTTAAACAAACATGGTAATCTGATAGTGAAAGGTCAGGAGAATACCGCGGATGTGCCACATAGCTCCTGGATTTTTTCACGAGTTATTCTTGTCGTATGTCGTCGTGCGTTGCCCTAAAAGAAGATAATTTTTTTCCGTTAATCAAAGCAGACTGTTTTTCGCCCTTGTTCCTGAACTCGCGATAGCTGTGGACAGTAGATATCCGCTGTAAATGTTTGACCAAATAACAGGAATTCAAAATGGACGATTCCTCCCACTGCCTACCAAACACACATTAGAATTTTGTTCGCGTCAAGCTTCTTTTTGGGTTGTGTGGCAATGGATCATTTACAGATAACCAAAGATGAGATATCTGGTAGTTATAGTACATAATCCATTTCTCATCACAAGTAACTATCCGCCTAAGAAACGTTTGCTTTTGATGTTGAGTCAGATGAGATGTGCAAATGGTCAGCCGCTATAACTTATTCTCTATCCAAAGATTATGTGGAACCCATTTGCTCAGCTTCCATTTTTTCCTTAAGATATGCAGATGTGATCTTATGGTTTCTCTGGTGACGAACGAACGTGGTAGAAAGTTCTCTGCAAGTTAATTCTGAGTTTGTTTCAATTGCTGTTCTCAAAATCCTCGTCATCAAAAGTGGTCTGCCAGATCTAGGGGTATCTTTTGAAACCAATTACGCGCTGTTCTTTCTTTTACAGCGTCGGCGCCGAAAGCCATACACATTTTTCTAAAAACTTCCGTCGCATTGTTTCCAAGTTTGTGCTGATAAAGCAAACAGCAACGAATTATCTCTTTTTGGTTGTTCATGATAAACGTTTCAAAAAAACAAGAAGAAAAAATAAACGCCGCTTGAAATGTACTACTATACAACTTGATAAGTGTACCTTCTCAGAATCACTACTTGACGTTTGACACTGTTGACAAGCAACAAAAAATTGACGTTTAAGACCCGTCGAATGAAAATCAGCAAAAATTAGTCTCGGTACATGAGGACGCGACAGTATTGAAATGCCGTATTGAAAGAGATCGCAAAGATTCAGGACAATATCACGAGTGCTTGGAACGGAGAAGGTTATATTAGCAAAACTGTTTTGAAGGCCTCAATTTTTTCCAAGCTTCAAGCTCTAAGCCTTCAAGATTTTAACAGCGCTATTTCGCGAGTTTAACGACTATTTACCATTATTAGTAGAAGAAATTTTTTTTTTGTTTTACTTCAAAGCATGACAAGTTCTAAATATAAAAATGGTACATTGAAATTGGCACTCAACATAACTTAATTCCCACAATATCACTGTAAAACACTACAGGCTCATCGTCGTGACCAACATTTTTTGGTCCAATGGCCCGAAAAGTGATAATTAAATCTGGCATTTACAATCTACTAAATGCAACTGTATGAGAATAATAAAGTACGTTCAATTGTAAGCTTTCCTCATGCAACCATTTATGGTTTTATCAAAAACGGCAGTCGAACAATAAACTCAATATCGCCTATGGACAATATTCAAAATATATACATTGTTATCCATAAATATTCGCACACATTGCCAATTACAATACTGGCAGCATTAAAATTCAAATATGTTCGAAACATCGATTTCGTCTCTCACCACGACTGAAAATACCACGTGCAAAATTCTAATCAATTCGCATTACTTCGGTTCAGTTATTTCTCCTGCCAGAAGCAGATATCACGTGGACGCTACTCACATCCACTCATTATTGCTGCTCCTTTCACATTAATATGGCATGCATATGACCCGAATCGAATCGAACAGGACGCATGAAAAACAATTCGACCAAACAAAGTGAATTTTCCTCTGCCACATTATAATGTGTTCGCACCGAAAAAGGATATGGACCACTGTGAATTTTCCCAAATCGGACCGTTTCCAATTAATTAATCGAAGGCAAATTGAAAGATAAATTGAAAAGGGTTCCTGGAAACAATTCGTTCGGTCATAATGTGAGAACCTACACTTATGCTTGCCCAGATCTGAAGGATAAGCTCGTGTGTGTCGAACAAGGACATGCACGTTTTCAATGATTCATTCTTCGACATAGCAAAAACTTGAACTTGAGAAGAAAACGTATGGTTCTAGTTAAAATTGACGATGAAATCTCGATTATGACGGGGTAAGATTAAATCTGTTTAGGCTGATTGTGAGTAGATGAAGGAGACCTTCCTTCAAGCGCTAAGTGCTAGAAGTGTTTATCTGATCGTTAAACATACTAACCACAAAAGGGTGAATTTGAAATATTGACAGGCGAGATAAGATGCGACACAATAGATATTATGGTGATGGATTGTGGTCGTTAAAGGGTCAAAAGGATAATTATGGGTTCTGTAATTCGATTATGTTTTGTTGGACGAATGGATACTGTTGAACTGTAAACTACTACTTTCAGTAAGAAATCTATAGTGGTTTTCTGTGGGCATGAAATACTTACAAACACTTCATCAAGACAACACTCTGAAAAGGGGTTGAAAATGAATTCAGTGATCCTGTGTTGCAGTAATCTTGTAGCATCAGACTGTGAAATCAGAAACACCAGATGCTATCAAATGAGGAGCATGTTAAAACAACAAGGGCTATATCTTTGCCAATACCAAATGGAACTGAAGATATACCAAAATCCGTTATACTTATATTCGCCTTTACAAAGCACTCGTTTGTTAGACAGTATACAAGAAAGCTAACAACATGTCTATTATATTTCCTCAAACTCATGAATTTGGAGATAAACTACAGTATTCTAGCTGTAGGACTAATAATTTTAATCTATGCATACATACAAAATCCTTTATCCCTAAGAACTGTGTATCAGTTGCTAAGATAGGGAATCGGCATCGTGTATCATCATTTAAAATTATAGCACCAGTATATTTGCAATGGAATCAAAGCAACAGATTTCATTGCAAATAACGATTTCTGGTCGCCGAACTCAGTTGTGCATGAATTCGTCAACAAAAGAACTGGTAAATCAGGCGCTGCAACAAAAAACGGGCCGAACTCATCTCAGTACTTTACACCAACGTAAGTGGGATGCAATCTAAACTAAATAAGTTCTATGAGCTTTAGAACTCTGAGGCTTTTGATGTCATTGTGGTGAAACCCCTCACATCATCTCTCGTCGACGAAACCGCGCATCATGGTTAGGTTAGGTTAAAGTGGCTGCCGGTCCACAGAGGTCTGCCGACCGGCAAACATAGGCACAAAAAAGGCCCGTTGTGATGCCACAATAATTTGTGACTCTCTCCTACTCACTGAATTCGGGAAACCATCTGCTTCCCTTAACAAATCGCGTTATCCCCTTTAGATTAATCAGTGACAGCTCAGTCAGGTTTGAGAGAAAGGGAGCACCAATTGCCACTAACTTTCTCCTTGCGAGCGTCGGGCACTGACACAAGAGGTGGAGGACGGACTCCTCTTTATCCACAGAGCCACAACTCCGACAAAAATCGTTAAACTGCACTCCCAGTCGTTGTGCATGTCGTCCTATAAGGCAGTGGTCCGTAAGAACTCCCACAGTGCAGCGTAGAGCACTTCGAGTTAAGCCTAAAAGCTGCCTGGTGCGATGCGCATCCCTAGATACCCAGGACTGCCTTGCTATTGCACAGGATGATTCATCTGCCCAGGACCTCCTAGCATCCTCGAGATATTTTTGCCTGATGGCCAGTTTGACCGATGTCATCGGTATACATATTGAGAGGGAGCAGGAAACCTCTGGCAACAAGGTTCCAAGCCTTGCTAGCTCATCGGCCTCACAGTTGCCCTGAAAACCCCTATGTCCAGGTACCCAAATCAACTGTGCAACCGAATGTCTCGACATCTCCCTAAGAGATGCACGGCATTCACCAACAATCATGGACACTGTCCATGATTGACTGTAATAGTCGCTTGGCTGTCTGTGAAAATGCCAATATTAACCCCGAATATTCGATTACACAGAAGCCAGTCGATTGCCTGTAAAATAGCCGCAACCTCCGCCTGAAAAACACTACAATGATCTGGTAGACGGAAGGATAGCTTGAAATGCAGCTCATCTGAGTATACACCACCTCCGTCTCTATTGTTTAGCTTTGAGCCGTCAGTGTACACATGGATAAGCCCACTTTCAACGGTGACACCATCACGCCATTCATCCCTACCAGGAATGCGAGTTGTGAACTCCAAATCTAGTAGGCACTGCGGAGCGATGTAGTCAACACCCGCTGGAGCGGAAACTCCCTGGACCAAAATCCTCGCATGGCCGAATTCTGTTCTATTCCATGCCGAGATACAATTCAGTCTCACAGCAGTAAGATTGGCTTGCTGTAAGATAAGTAGTTTGGTTGGCAGCCAATGAAGTAATACGAATAGTGCTTTAGTAGGGGTGGTGCGGAGCGCACCAGTTGCAAGTAGTGCAGCCATTCTCCGCACTTTTTCAAGCTGAGGTTGCAGATAGCCTTAATAGCACCCTGCCACCAGAACGCCACCCCAATTAGTAGAATTGGCTCAACGACAGCAGTGTAAAGTCAGGCAACAGTACGACGTTGTAATCCCCAATTCGTTCCTATGGCTCTTTTACAGCAGTAAAGTGCGTTGAAAGCCTTCCGTGCTCTTTCTGCTACATTGTAAGTCCATAGTAACTTCGAGTCAAGTATCAGCCCTAAGTACCTGACCTTCTGGCTCAAGTTAATGGAGACCCCATTTAATTTGGGTAACTCAAAACCAGGAATTTTGTACTTCCTTGTGAACAGCACTAGTTCCGTTTTATTAGGATTCACATTCAAGCCGCAATCACGACTCCAACGTGAAAGTATGTCAAGAGAGTGAATTAACCTCTCCGATAGCGTAAATAAATACTTTCCCGACACTGCTACAGCTATGTCGTCTGTATAAGCAATCACTTTGCAGCGGCACGGCACGGCACGGTCCAGCCTCATTAGAAGAGTATTCACCGTGATGTTCCACAGCAGGGGAGAGAGGACTCCACCCTGGGGTGTGCCCATACTGACTCCTCGTTTTACGCTACTAGAGATAACCACTCTACTCTTGAAAAGCTGTGAAATAAAAGCAATCAGCCACTCGTCCACATGCAGTACCGAGAGAGCCTCAACAATTGCGTTAGAATTTACGTTGTTGCCCTCTCGATGTCTAAGAAGGCGGCAAGCGTATATTCCTTAAAAGCAAGAGATTTCTCAACTTGCTCAATAAGGACGTGAAGAGTAGTCTCCACAGACTTGCCTTTGGTGTACACGTGCTGTGACTGCGAGATCAGCATAGGATCGATTGATCTTTTAATATGGCAATAAATGATCTTTTCCAAAATCTTAATCAGGACTGAGTTAAGACTTATTGGACGATAGTCCTTTGGCTTAACATGAGAGACTTTTCCTGCTTTCGGAATAAACACAGCTCTAGTTTTTCATTGTAGACTCAACATTATTTTCGAGTCAAAGTCTTGTAATGAGCTATCATCTAACACATCTGAACTTAAATTTAATTTTAGACGAGCTAATGTTGATCAAATACGTGATATGCTTGCTAACTAAGATTGGTCTTCCGTGTTGCAGGAACCTCATCCGGATAAAGCTACGTTTTATTTCCACATTCGGTTGTTAAGCTGTTTTTTACGGTGTGTGCGAACTACCTTCAATAAAAGCAAGGTTCGTTTTCCTTGGATGTCTCTACAGCTTTGCCATTTGAAAAACTCTAAAACCAAATCCTGAAAACAGTTTCGCCTGACTCGCTCAGAACCTAACTTCCAACGTTTTTCTACATTAAGGGGTCTGCGTCATAAAGAAGTTGCATTTGCATATCAGAGACATACGCAACAGCTAAAATTTAATTTTCAAGCTCAACTTAAGAGATTTTGGAATTTTTTTGATGATCCCTTTGATATTAGTAATTTATTTGCTTCTGTTTCCCGCAAAGCTTATCGTACGGACTTGCCAAACTCCAGACACTTTTCACCCTACTTGACGAACTCAACAGTTTCTTCTTTGGAGATGGAGAATTTAAAAATTGACGAGGACACCATTATCACATTTGCTAGTAAACTTGACAATAATATAACACCTAGCCCAGATGGCATAGCTAATTTGGTCTTGAAATATTGTGTGTCATCACTACTACCTGTGCTGCAGTGACGAGGGGTGAAATATCGATGGAGGGAAGCCGAAAAATTATCCACCGTTTTATATACATTAATGATGTTTGGCATGCTGATGTTTGTCGCAGTTACTAACTTCTATTTGATTCTCGTCACACTTAGGGTAGACCGAAGCGAATCGGATCACTTTTTCTTTGAGGTTGAGCAAATCATACTAAAGTGTTATATAACGCTTTTTTTATTGATAAAAACGTAACAAGTAACAATCAGCTATGAAATAAACATTTGAAAACTTAAATCATACATATCGTCGCTGTGAAATCAAACCGGCATATCTGCGAAAATTGAGTTTTTGGTATCAAAAAATTCCTTATTTTCCCCTCTATTTTTATGTCGCACCGGCATATCGTAAAGTTGAATAAAAACCCGTCTTATGGTGTTTTGCGGCTTTGCATTCACGTGGAAATAGCCCATATGCAAAAACTTTAAAGCGCTCTAGTGAAGAATGTGTATTTTGCAGATATGCCGGTTTGATTTCACAGCGACGATATATTCTCTTCATTAGCTATTAAAAACTAAAAAAAGAAAAATATCCGAATCGCCCCAATTTTCGGGGTGAATCGGATCGTACACAGCATGTAACAAAATTTTAAGTTTCTTAACACTATAGCTTTGGAATCAGTAAAATGAGATCAATTTTAAATGAGATCAATTTTAAATGAGATCAATTTTAAATGAGATCAATTTTAATTATCGGCACATAATTTCCTTGGTTTTATTGTCTACCTTAAATTTCTTCTTTGTTTCTTTTTCGAGAAGAATAGTCTTACTCTGAGGTGATGTTAAATGCAAGACCGGTTTTGAAACTTAACGAATTCTTTTGGAAGCAATTGATGAGTTTAAAGGTGATGGAAGAATTTCTTTAATTATTTCTGTACAGGTGGGAGGCTGGGCTTCGGCAGACTTTCGTGAGCTTGCAGATGACACTGTATCAGCTACTGGTTGTGTATTTGTGGCTTGCACTTATAGCTGCATTTGTTGGGAACTTGGAGACTGGACGTGGGACTCTACAATGTCCGACTCTTGATCACCGATGAACTTGTGGTCAGGTATTGCATTGGAGTTTAGTGGAAACATTCCAGTCTTTTCGAAGCCTTTTGTAGCATTCCCAACAGTGGCAGCCTGATTCCAAGCCAGTTGGAAAAGTGCTCCGAAAGCGACTTTTGTGATTCCTTGATTCGGATGTGAATGTTGGCATGCTGTAGCTTGTTGGTGATAATAGGTTTTGAGCGGTTTGAAAAACGATACATCGAGCGATTGCAGGGCATGTGATGTGTGTGGAGAAAGAAGTACAAGTTCAATTTCGAAAGAGTCACACAAGTCTACCACGGAGTAGCTGGTGTGACACGCGTGCCCATCCAAATTTAGAACTACTTTTCCTGGGGTCCAGTAGCGATTGAAATGTTACAGCCAAAGCTTAAAAGCTTCTTCGGTGATCCAGCCTTTTTCTGTCATGGCAACTTAAGTACCAGGTGGCATACCTAGGAGAAAATCGTCACGTTTACGCACACCTTTGAATAGAACAAATAGAGGTATGTATGTACTGTCCTGCTGCACTCATACAGGCTAGAACGGTTACATTTTCACCTCGTTCAACACTGGTCATGCTGACAGCATCTTTAGCACATTTTTGCGCTATAATGTTGGGTCGGCGGTTACTAAGCGGCATCCTCGTTTCATCAACATTGTATACACAATCAAGTCTTCCTCTTAAATTGTTGTTATCTACTACTGTTTCCAAAGTATTAAAGAATTCTGCCACTTTTTCCTTCTTCATACCATCAATCCTATCTCTTGACAGACCCTCCGGCTTTCGAATAGTTAATTTTTTATTTCTTTGCATGAAGCGATGAAACCAGTCCTGGCCAACCATTCCAGCACTTCTGTCAAATTGGTGTTTTATGTTTTGACGTTCTGCAAATTTTAACGCGTACTTGCGTACCACTTTGGGTGTAACTCTGAAGCCACGACTTGCTAAGTTCAATAGCCGGTCAGCTAAATTCTTTTCTGCGTTCTCATCTAAAGCTGGCTGTCCACCTCGACGCTTAATAATACCCCTGGATAAACTAACTCTTCTCTGTAAGCTCGTGAACAGTACTGCAAAAATCTCAGCAGCCTTACGTAAGGTCAACTCTTTGCTCTGGACTTTATTTAAAGCCTCTTTCATTTTTTCTTGAGACCATTCTCCGGCATCAGTCTTTCTTTTGTACGTGCGAACCATCTGCAATGAAATAAATATGAATCAATAACCTCAAACATGTTATAAATCAGTTTAAAAGTGTGATCCAATTCGCCCCTGACGATATGACTGACGATATGATATCAAGACTTTTGAAATAAATATTTTAGACGTTAACCTCTAAGATCATACTTAAAAGCGAATTGGTTCTCTAATATAGACACCTTGCTTTACAATTAGTGATGGGCAAAATGGCTCTTTGAAGTGAGCCAGCTCCGTAAAACTCACTCACTTTAAAGAGTCGCTCTTTAAGAGCCACTCAAAAGAGCCACTTCAAGCAACTTTTTTATGGTTGCAAAAGTATAAAGTAAATTGATATTTTTTGTTGTTTTATTAATAATAATAAGCTTAAATCTAATATAACATAACATTACTTTAAAAATATAATATAGCATATAATATAAATTTAAAAATAAACCATAAAATCATCTGAAAATCTTTCCATATAAGTGGCCACTCTACTCAATCGTTGATTCACTATCTCCAGATTCTGGGATGTAAATCTTTCTTTTCCTTCCACCAATTGAGAGGGTCAGCAGTTCTGGGTATAGTTACATGTTGTAAATACTTATCCATTTCGTTAATGCCTGCAGCTACATAGCTTTGCTGGGTTCATACACTATTGACTTTGTCATCAAATTTTCGCCATAGCGAATTTTGCGTTCCTTGTGCTGTGGGTACCGAAACTAGATGTATACAAGCAAGTTTGTACGTGGATTCATTTTGAAATGCTAGTCTTTTAAATCGTGGATCTAAAAGAACACTCTCTAGGCAAAACATATTTTCTTTATATAATTTAAATCTGTTTGAAAGTTCTCTTTGGATCACATTTAAAAAACTGCGTACATCAGCAGTTTTATTTTCGTTCAGACAGAGTTCTGAAATGTAGCTTATAATCGTTGATGTAATAATATATATTTTAGAAATCGCTACTGTTTTCTCACTGCTTATTTCTAGAGTAGCCTCATTGAAGATGCTCAATATATCAGGGGCTGTTTTCATAATATTCCATTCATCAGAAGAAGGAGTTGGTAGATTTTAGTTCAGGACACCTAAGGTGGCTAATAGTGGCTCTTTTACTTCTTGAATGCGCACAAGTATAGATTACGTAGAGTTCCACCTGGTAATAGCATGAAACTTTAATTTAAGCTCTACGTATTCCATTTGCCTCTGTTTTGGTTGTAATTTTGCCGTTATTTTGCTACCAAAATTTTTTCGGACGATTTTCCGTCAGATTTCATTTTGCCGTATCTTCGAAACTAGTCCGCTTTTTCCCAAACTTGTATGGAAATTTCGCCCGAAACAACTCAAAAAGGTCCCCAAATTCATGCTAGTTGAAAAAAAAATATTTTGGAAAAATGAACGTTTTTGCCCAATTTCACCTATCAAAAAATTTTTTGCCCTTGAAATATCACTATTGCACTCCCCAACCACTTCCAATCATCGAAAACGTCCTTAAGGCAGTTTTTGCTAAACTGTGGCCAAAAAACCCCTTACTCCCCTACATAACCGAAATTTTTATATTGCAGCAATAGGTCTTGGCCCGTTATGTCCCAAACCACCTTAACCCCAAATTGGCCGATTTTGTCCGATTTCAACTACTTTTGCCCTAAAAACTTTTTGAAGAACGAAAATATTCGATACGAACCTCTTCCATATACCTGTTCTAGTGTATACGCTTAAAAAATGAACGTTTTCGCCCATTTTCCTCTCTCAAAAATTTGTTTGCCCTTAAAATATCACTATTGTACTCCCCGACCACTTCCAATCATCGAAAGCATCGTAAAGGCAGTTTTTGCCATACTATGGCGAAAAAACCCCTTACTCCCCTACAAAACCGAAATTTTTCTATCGCAGCAATAGGTCTTGGCCCGTTTTGTCCCAAACCACCTTAACCTCAAATTGGCCGATTTTGCCCGATTTCAGCTACTTTTGCCCTAAAAGGATCTCAACCTTTTCCTACTTAGCACTTTTAGTGGTACTTTCAGTTTTACCGGACGGTTTTTCGGCAGATTTCATATTGCCGTATTTTCGACTCTAGGCCGCTTTTTCCCAGACTTGTATGGAAATTTCGCCCGAAACAATTCAAAAAGGTCCCCAAATTCATACTAGTAAAAAAAATATTTTGGAAAATTGAACGTTTTTGCCCAATTTCCCCTATCAAACATTTTTTTTGCCCTTGAAATATCACTCTTGTACTCCCCGACCACTTCCAATCATCGAAAGCGTCCTAAAGGCAGTATTTGCCAAACTATGGCCAAAAAACCCCTTACTTCCCTACAAAATCGAAATTTTTGTATCGTAGCAATAGGTCTTGGCCCGTTATGTCCCAAACCACCTTAACCCCAAACTGGCCGATTTTGTCCGATTTCAACTACTTTTGCCCTAAAAACTTTTTGAAGAACGAAAATATTCGATACGAACCTGTTCCATATACCTGTTCTAGTGTATACGCTTCATCTCTAAAATCTACCTATGAAATGCACCGCCTAATAGCCAACATTTGGCTACTAAAATACTCGTGAACCAGAGCAAAATATACGCACGTAAACGCATACTGTGTGTTCACAAAATGTCGCCATCAATAACCGCACACGATCAGTATCCATCATTCGCACAGTTCTTCATTCAACGGAGTCGACTCTTTTATTCCTCACTCGCACAGTGTTCATTCAACGGAGCGACTCTTTTATTCCTCACTCGCACAGTGTTCATTCAACGGAGCGACTCTTTTATTCCTCACTCACACAGTGTTCATTTAACGGAGCGACTCTTTTCACTATGCAATACGATAGTCGTATACATACGTTCGTGTTCCGACGTTAGAATAGCATAGATTTCGCTTCAAGAACACACGGTAGTCTAATGAAGTATTGCCGTGTATATATGCATAAGCTTTATTTGGTCGGGTGGTTGTTTGAGTGGCTCCGCAATATCGTTATTGCCACTAAAGTGAAGGTATGAAGTGTGCGGAGCTATTCTAAATGATGGCTCACATAGCTTTTTCAAAAGAGTCGAAGAGCTGAGTCGCTCAGAGTTGAAGAGTTGACTCACACAGCTCCTTCAAAAGAGTCGCTCTTTTTGATTGACTCGCTCATGAGCGACCCATCACTATTTACAATATAAACCAATGTAGTTGAGTTTTAACACAAATCCGTAATATGACACAAAGAAATCGTAAGTACGTACCTTAGATGAGCGCCAAAATTGTGACACACACAAACGACCGAGTCGCTGACGAGCGGCGTGGACACTGATTCACAAGCGCGATCGAAATTCTGCCTATGTCGGGAGGTGCGGGGTGAGAGGAGAGACGCAAAACGCCGCTTGAGTGCGTGCTATGTGAATCCAATATTTGAATTATCAACAGATTTCTTATTTTGATCCGATTCGCCCTGTGATTCGATTCGCCTCGGTCTACCCTACAGATAGTATAAAAAATCGTAATTCAAAAAATATCGTAATTCAAATAATTCAAAAAAAGCAGTTTTTATAGAGTCACATTCAACATACATGAAACCATTTGTTTTAATGTGAATCATGTTTGTATAAAAGAAGCATTGAAAAAGGTCTTTCTGAGCCTGCAGAACGCTGAAATTATATTTATAAATAATTTGGAAATAAAGCGGTTGAAGTAGTAGCGAAAATATGTCAACGCTTAAGTGGGGAGATACAAGTAAAATTTAAAAAAAATGAATTTTTGTTGTCTATATAAAAAGTTTGTATAACACCTCAAAAATATGTCACCAAATTTTCAAAACTTAATTCAAAGTATTTATCATGTTAAAACTGATAAACGTGACCCTCTTGTACTTTGCGTTCGAGTGTCTTCAGAAGTATAGTTGAGCGGCCAATTTAATACAGGTACTTAATACGTTTTTGCTTAGGACAACGTCCGAAGACGAAAACGAAGTTGGTAACAAAAAAATACATTTCTTTCATATTTACCAAAAATATGAAAAAAATTCACTTGAAACAACATTTTCATTATAACATATTACATTGTAAATTATGATAGTCCTTGTAATACCTAAATTAATCAACATAAACTTAAAACCTTAAATCACTCACAGTATGGATTGTTGCAGTCTCTTTTTTCTTTCAGTTAAACTTTCTTATGGCAAGCTCTGGCAAAAACTGATATTCTAGTTCATAGGAATGAATCTTTTATTCCCTACACGCAAATATTAGTGGACCTTGCATGAAAATGTTTAAACATAGTTGATTTACAGTTCTGCAAGCATGTGATTTCTCTTTTTGGCGTAGAAAAAATGGAGCTAACATTTTTAAATTAAAGAAAAGTGCTACACTCTGAAGTTGTGGAAATTATGTTTGCCGGTTTGTTTATAAACATGCTTCAAAAACAAACTGTTGGCAGTTTACAAAGACAGAGCTCAATGTGTCTATTACGTCATGAAATTAACTCAAAAACTGCATTCTGGTGCTTATGACTTTTTTAAAATTTATATCTAAAAACTAACAAAAGAAAAATTTTAGTTTTTAGGTAGCCAGTAAAATTGTATTTTCATACTCATATCTCAAATATATAACCTTCACGTCCTGTTTTTTATGTGAACAATACGCCTATCAAAAGTAGCGTTCACATAAAAATAGCACAACGGCAATATTGAATGAACCGATCGAAACTTTTTTCCATTCTCGAACCATTCGTAAGCCGATCCATCACGGCTTATTTTTCATCTGTTAAAGCGAGACAATGATAGCATTTCAGCAAGGAACGAAAAGATACAGACACAAAGCAGCACACATTTGATCAAAGCCTCTAGTGGCTCGCAAATAAGAATTTGCTAGCCGGAAAATTTCGGCTTATGAATGGGTATTTTCACGTTATCGTATTATACAGAAGATAGTATGATCTTTAGTCATTTGAAATTACATGTACATGTTTAAGATGCATACATAATTTGAAAAATCTCAAATAGGTCTAGATATTCAAAATGGTAGCCGAAAGGAATCGGGTTGGATGGACGCTTCGCCACTGCTGTACTGTCTTATATTTTTAATGCATCCTTAGAAGCAGGCATCTTTCCTCATTTGTGAAAATACTCCACCGTTACTCCTATATTCAAGTAAGGAAGTCGTAATGACGCTTGCAACTATAGACCTATTGCAAAACTTCCCTTCGTCGCAACATTTTTTGAAGCCATAGTCACAAATGTTGTAGCCTTCAATTGCAAATCCATAATGACTTCGCATCAGCACGGTTTTATGAAAGGTCGTTCAACCACAACCTACCTGCTTGAATTTTCTCATCAAGTAATCAACTCAATTGAAGCTGGCCTCCAAACTGACTGTGCCTACACAGATTTGACGAAAGCCTATGATAAGCTTGATCGCTCTATACTTTTAGCTAAGTTTCATTCATTCAATTCCCTTAATTGTTTTTAAATTGGGTACGTGTATCCTTTCGCGGTGCCTTGTCATCTGAAATTAAAACCACGTCTGATGTTCCACAAGGTAGTCATCTAGGCCCCTTCCTATTCGCCTTATTTATTAATGACGTAGGTTCCATTGTGCAGTCATCTTCTGTTCTTCTTTATCCCGATGACGCTAAAATTTCTAAAGTTGTGAGAAACCTTAACGATTGCAATGATTTGCAGCAGAATCTAAACAGATTTGCCAGCTGGTGTTCCGATAACAATCGCCTAATTAATCCTGACAAGTGTACGATTATATCTTACACACGCAAAAATAATCCTGTAATCTATGAGTACTCACTTTTGAGTATATCTTTAAATAGATCAGCGAAAGTACTCGATTTAGGAGTATTGCTGAATCAATCCTTCACATTTGACGATCACATCGATTCAATCGTTATGAAAGCTGGCATTGCCTTAGGTTTTGTCAGAAGACGTTTGAGGGAATTCAACGACATTTTTCTAACCTAGACCCTCTTTAGCAGCTTAGTCAGACCTATTGTCGAATATGCAAGTATTGTATAGGTGGCATATCAAAAAGTCTACATTGACCAAATTGAGTTCATCCAAAGAGGCTCTTATTTTTCTGCCTCTGCGGTCTTCCGTGATATGACCCTTTACATCTCCACCTCCTTATCAAGACCGCTAAAATCTTTTACGAATGGATATTTTGAAATCTCGACGTCAAAATTCCAAAATCTTATTTGCCGCGAAAATTTTGGAAGGCACCAAACTACTTATTAAGACTACTACTTATTAAGGCAACTTAATTTTAACACTAATAACAAACGTGTCAGGCGGTCGAACTTTTTGTCGATCCCTCAACATCGGACCAATTATGGTTGCAATGAACCAGTCACTGCAATAAGTAGATGCTTTAATGAAGCTTGCTATATGCTTGGTTTTCATTTATCTACAGCATCACTTAAACGAATTTTGTATAAGAATAATTAATTTTTATTGTATGCGTATAGTCTGGATTAGACAAATTTAATAAAATGAATGAATGAATATCAACTAAAACTCAACAAGGTTTCGGGTTACATATAAAACTAAAATAGTACCTACCGTAGATGTTCGAAACCATCATGTAAAATTGACCAAGTCAGCGCCATTACAAATATCCATAAATTAATCACTTGTCCACAACATTAAATCTTTGAATTAGTTACAAATACCTCCGACAAATAACTCTCTACTCATCAGCTTATATGCAAGTAACATTTTCATTTGCCCAACCGATGACGACGAATCAACTATTTGCAGACTCTTTGTTTCAATGAAATTTCGCCAAAAAAAAAACAACTTTTTTCCAGCTGTCACAAAAATAACTCGACAGTTTAGATTACTTTACTGTATTTTATAGTCTCTTGGCATTTTCTCGCGACCCTCTCGAAATAGAAATCCATTAACGTTACGCTCTTTTTCTCTGGCTCCTAGTCGAAGTAATTTGCATGAGAATTTCAGATGTTTGGTCCTGACGGTCAGAACGATAAATAATTCTAGGTTTTTTTTTCAGTTTCAGAGTTCCCTTGTTTTTGCTTGCATCCTGTCCAAGTGCTGTCAGGTGTTTAAGACTTTAAAGTAAATTAATATTGGAAGCTTTGGAGTATTAGGCTATTTTTGATGTTGTTGATTTAATGTTAACATTAACATAAAATGATTAATTTGATCCATCAAATCAGCTTGACGCGACCTATTTCACAAATGACATGAAATTGTTAATTGATAAAATTAAGCTCAAATAATTTTCGGAAAATACATAAATCAACTCTTAAAGATATTTCGCGAAAGCTCAAAAACGCTCCAATTTTCGTTATTATAGTAATAATCTTAAATTAACGCAAGAATAATGTTTGTTAGCGAGTTTGTTCATGTCGATTCTTTCCGAAAACTATCTGTAGAATTTATGCGAAAAGTTTCACGGAAAACTTATAAGTTTGTAAATTTTTCGTTTATGCATGTTTCCGTCGGATGCACTGGCTTTTCCGTTCTGTTTCAATAGTGAATGTTGGTGGCTTTGGTAGATTTCAAAATTTTAGTAAAATTGGTCTAGTTTATACAAAAAGCAATATTTGTTTGGTTTTTTTATTTAGTTATGTTTATGGAAATTTCATAAATATTCCTCGTGGCTTTCAAGAAATAAATCTTGTGGTAAATGCTAGATGAAGAATTTAACAGGGTAAGATGTGGTGTTCATAAAAAATCAGCTGCTTCTTTATTAAATTGATTTGAAGAAATCAGCTTAGACAAAAAATAGTGCCTTAATGGTTTCCTAAATGTGTAAATATAAAGAAGTAAAAGTAAAGTAATCTCCCCAAAACTGTTGTCAGGTATAGTAGTGAAAGCTGGTAAATTTTAAAATTTACAATCAGTGTTTATGAGTCTGGAGGGATTAGCTCCTTGCGTCACTGTACCTCAAATTTTACTCAGGTACCAATTCAGAGATAGGTGAAATCATAGTTCGGTGCAATGACTTTCGTTCGAACCTGGACTCGAACCGGGGGCTCCACAAAACCTCTACTGCTAGCCAACCTGAGCTGCTAGTACTCTAAAAGGCATGAAACAGTTTTCATTTTGCTTTCTATTAACCTAGAGTTCCGAAAAACACATGAAATGGCACACATATAGTCTAATGTTGCAGAACCTTCAATTTGTTGAATTTAATGACAACTGCTTCTCCTCGAAAAGCAGTCAACTCTGTTAGGCATTTGTCCTAACATAACCCCTTTTTTTAATGGACTCAGACTCTTTTATCACAATTGTATTGGTATGAGAGGCAAATTAAATAAATTATATCTTGACACAAAATCCTGCCTCTTTAATTTACTCGCCTTCACAGAATCTTGGCTAAATGACTGCCATAAGAATGAAGAGATCCTTGATAGCAGTTAGACAATTTACAGAAATGATCGCGACTATTGTTCCACAGGTCAATCGCAAGGCGGTGGGGTTTTACTGACGGTTAACAACACTATTTCAAGTGAGATTATTGACATCACCCCCAATGTATTGTTCCAACACCTTGTTATTCGTGTTTCTTTGAATAAAAATTTCCTTTACATTAGTTTGGCCTATATCAAACCCAGATCGGACGTTACATTAAGTCAAAAAGTGAAAATATAATCCGCGACCCGAAAATTTTTTATGATTTTGTAAATGTGAATCGAAAAACTACTGGATATCCATCGTCGATGTTCTATAATGATATCACTTCTTCCTCTCCTAATGAGATTTGTGATTTATTCGCAGATAATTTCCAGAATATTTTTATTGCTCCTGGCTCATCAAACTCACATCTCTCTTCCTCTCATTCTACTCCTACAGCTTCTATGAGCCACTTAGAAATTACACGTGACGAAATACGTAAAGCTATTTCGGAGCTTGACTGCAACAAAGGTCTAGGGCCATATCCTCTTCCTCCAAGTTTCTTGCGCAAATGTGTAGAGCAGCTAATAACTCCCTTTCATATTTTTTTCAACAGATCATGTTTTCAACCATCCTGTTGGAAACTTTCATATGTCACACCCATCTTCAAAAATGGTGATAGACACTGTATCGGGAATTATAGAGGTATTAATATCTTATCTTCTCTTCCAAACTTTTTGAAAAAATTGTCTACGATAAACTTTCTCCACTTGCTGACTCCCGTTTGAACGACCAACAACATGGTTTCAAAAAAGGTCGCTCAACTACCACAAATTTGACAGTCCTAGTCTCAGACGGCCTGTGTGAAATGGACAAAAGATACCAAATAGACGCAGTCTATACAGACTTAAGTAAAGCCTTTGAGAGAGTTGACCACCCTACCTTAATTCTGAAGCTACTGAAATTCGGATCTTTGCTTAGCTGGCTGACTTCTTACCTTCGAAATCGAACTCAGCTGGTAAAATTTCAAGGACTTTTATCGACAAATATTTCTGCTACCTCTGGTGTACCACAAGGTAGCCATCTTGGCCCACTTCTCTTTAATATATTTCTTTCTAACCTATCTGACGTCCTAGCAAATATACCACATCTACTTTATGCCGACGATCTCAAAGTCTATCACATAATTAAATCTAAATCCGATGCACTCTTTCTTCAATCAAAACTTGATTCACTTGATCATTGGTGTAATGAAAATAAACTCTCTCTCAACGATGCTAAGTGCCAGGTTATAAGTTTTTTCCCGAAAATGCCCCGTCTCACATAACACGTACTTCCTCAACAATAATTTGTTAGCTCGAGTTGAAAACGTTGTTAACCTTGGTGTTTTCTTGGATGAGAGACTCCACCTTGCATTATGATAAAAAATACTTTCCCGTGCAAACAAACACCTAGGCTTCATCAAAAGACATTCCAAGGAATTTCGTAGCCTGTGGATGACAAGATCCTTATACATCTCACTTGTACGCCCCATCATCGAATAAGCTTCCACATGCTGGAATCCGGCTTTTGAAACCCACAGTAGCAGACTCGAGTCCATACAAAAGCAATTCTTACTTTTCGCATTGAGAGAACTATACAGCCCTTACGATTTTAATACCCTTCCTTCTTATGAGTTTCGACTGGGTCATCTAAACTTATTAACACTTGCATCTAAAAGAAAGATGATTTCGGCCTGCTTCACATTCGACGTCATGAGAGACGTCATCAAAGTTGAATTCCTGAATAGAATAATAGTGTTAAGCAACCCTGTAAGAAACAACAGGTCCTCTCGTTTACTTAAAGAATATCTCCACTACTTACCCAGATAATGAGCCGATAAATAGATGCTGCAAGATATTCAATAGCATAAGTAATCTTTATTCTCCAACATTCTCAAAATTATCCTTCAAATCCTCCCTTTTCCAAGCCATCCGCAACCCTTTATCCTAAGCTATATGTCAATGTTTTATTTATTTGTTATTTATTAATTTATTATTGATTTATTTTGTTGATTATTTTATTTAATTGTTCGTTTTATTTCTATGTACTCATTGTAATTTCCAATTTTGCTTTTATTTTACTATTTATGCTACTTGTTCCTAGCTTGGTTGATAAATAAAAATAAAAATAAAATAACCTATGCACATTAGAAGCAATAAAGCAATCGCCGCTCTCAAGCAGTTTCTGCTGAACTTGAGCTCTCGCTTGAATCAGGCCATGATGTCCCCAATGTCCGGGCTAATCTACAGTCCGTTCTAATTCCCCACTTGGACTTTAGTCTATCCCAAACGACCGCATCTAGCGCGATTGTGGTGTCAACAAATCACCTTGGTTTAGTTACAAAAAAGCTTTTCCTGGGTCCTGAACCTGTCTTCGCCAACTTGTCAGCTTTTCGTTGCCTATAACACCGCTTAAACGCACATTATCCGGATTCGCGTATGTTTTGTGGGGTTGAGGACCAAAACCCATGAGCTTAAAATTTCCTCAACTATCGGATCTGACGAGATACTATGCTTAACTGAAACCTGGCTGACAGGGGATATATTCAATAATGAAATTTTACCTCTTTTTACTGTCTTCCGCAAAGATCGTGACGGCGGCGGTGTTTAAGTTGCTCTTCGCAATACACTTAGCGTGTCCTCCTGTACCGACTTCATGCCTTCTCCGCCTGTTGAATGTATCCTTGTTCGTATATCCGGTACTCCATCTACTGCGTTACTTGTATCCTCGATTTATATCCTATGTAACAGTCCTATTGTAGTTTATGAACGTTTTTTCACGGAGATTTCCTCCTTTCTTAACACTTGCTATCCCTCTTCTTTCGTATTTTTATGTGGTGATTTTAATATTCCCAGCTTAGTCTGGAATTCAACCTTCACTGAAATTTTATCGAGGAGCAATATCTCTTTAGCTACAACCTCCTTTTTCTCTCTTTGCTCTTTTTCACAGTTGAATAATGTTCCCAATGATAATAACAGAATACTTGATTTTGTTTTTGTCTGATCGTTTATGTGCTGCTGTGTCACCTTATGTCAGTCCTGATCCTCACCATCCACCTCTTGCCATCGAACTTTCCTTCACCTCATTGCCTAAGAATAAAAATACCTCTGCGCTGCGTTATAACTTTGCTAAAGCTGACTTCACTTCCATGTCCAATGTTATTAATGCTGTTAACTGGTTTGCGTTTTTCAGAGGTCTAAATGTTGATGATGGTCTTCTTGCGTTCTATGATTTCTTGTCTATTATTGTTTTCGTGTTCGAAGAAGTATTGATCCGCTTTGGCTAACTGTTGACGTGATACGTGCTCTTAAAACCAAAGGCGTGGCGCGTCGTAGATTTCGAATATCCGGCTTTTAGAGGTTGATTTACTTAGATACAAAAATTTACGCTCGTATGCTAGAAAGATGGTTAAAGATGCGGTGAGTGCTTATCATGCCCACATTGAAGCTCCATACAATCCTGTCAGGAGAAACGCTTTTGGTGCTACATCCGTTCCCTTAAAAAGTCTCCCTCTATCCCTTCTCTGATGCACCTAAACGATCTGTCTGCTTCCTCGCCTAAAGAAATATGTGAGCTGTTTGCTCATTTCTTTTCTTCTGCCACCTCTCAACCTAATCCATCTTTCTCTGTTAATATTCCCTCGCCAGATGTTAATAGTTGTTGTTTGTTGTTTAATGAACCCGTTGGAGGTCGAAGGTTTCGAATGGTCGAAGGTCGTGAATGGTTAGCATTGAAAAATATTCAAAAACCTGCATTTATGCTAAATGACGTGCGCCCACATTGGGCGCTGGCTAGTTGTAATCGACAAAATCCTTAAATTGGTTAAAAATTATATAATGATAATTTTTAAATTTTTGGTAGATGCTTTTCGAATAAAAATAGAAATGTCGCTTATGGTCATTCGAAGTTTTCTTTGAAGACCACATTATATATATTACCCTGCTTAGTATAAACGTTCTATCTACAGTTTTGTCATTTTCAAGTTAACACTGAAGTCCAAAACTACATGTTCTGTTACATCATTCTGTAAAATTTGAAAAACCTAACTTCTGTGGAAATATGTTAAAATCAATATTGAAAAATACACTCTCCATATATCTTGAGAACAAAACAAAACACAAATCATTGAATACCTCGAAAGTGCTAAAATGTAGATAGGACGTTTATGCTAAGCAGGGCAGTATAACTTCAGTCATTTTTCAATTAGTTCTTTTGCTACAAAATCATAGTCACTACGAATTGATCCCTCCTTTTTTGTTAAACATAAAGCCTAACATTAGAAGCTGAATTAAATATTATTAAAAGTTAAGTTTACAAACAAATAGCCATTTCTGAGAGGAAAGACTTCGTTCTAGAGGGCAATATAGTTAAGTTATGTAAGGTAGGTAGGTAAAGTTATTTTTGATATTGATAAGTTGTTTGAATTCGGAAATAATTTTCGCGCACGTAACCATCCTGCACTCTTCTTCAGTTTGAGGTTTCGAACAAAACTATCCACTAAATACTTGGACCACAATCTAGCCCCATTTTTATTCTCTAAAATACTTTCCTTCGTCAATTAAAATAAATATTTATCTTGATTTTCAACACTTTTAACTACCGCTTTTAAAATCTATTATAAAAGCTTACTAGAACGCATACAATTTCTCACCTCTTTACCGCCCATAGCACTAAAATGCTGCAAAATGACAACAAACAGGCGGAAATTCCATTAGGTAAATGCTTGCTTTTACCGGTAAAAACCTCCTTCTCCTTTGAGCAAACAGTGGAAAAGTCTCAGCAACAAATGCACCGCAGCAAACCATAATAGAAACTGAATGCAAAAGCACGTACTACGATCATTACTTCGAAACTATCTACACTTAAGAGCACCATGAACAATTGCATCAATGAGTTTCCACTTAAAAATTTCCCAGAATATCCGTTGATTTATTACGTAACGGTAGCCCAGAACTGAGAAAACTTTATTACATAGTGGACACGCGGTTAAACTAGTAGCAGGAGCATTCAAACTTAAGTGTTTGAAAAGGAATTGTATGCTGTACGTTAGGAAAAGATTTTAACAGCTCGTAAGCAGGACTATCATTATAAAATCCATCTATTCATTTTATATTTAGTTTTTTGAAAATTTCAAAGATTTTCCCTGTAATTAATTTTGTAATCGTTGTAATGAATCTGTGTCTTACTTTTGATGTAAATCGTCCCGAATGGAAATGAAGCAGATGAAAGGATTGACGTTTATCATTAAAACTCCGAGGATGGGTTTTGAATGAGCTGTTGAGGTAGAATTGATTTCCGCTGAATGAAAAAGTGCATGTGCATTTTCTCACTGATAGTTTTCAGCGTTGCATTTTGTCGAACAAAGATAGTGGTATTACAAGTTTGCAATTTATTTAGTAAACGGAGCTGTCTTTGATGTGTTTGAATTGAAATGGTTTTGAAATTTGGGTGCTCTCATGTTTATTTCAAATCTTATTAATATAAAAAGATAGTCATTAATTTCCCATCAATTTAAAAAAAAAGTTTTAAAGTTTCTGGTTATTATTGTAAGAATTAAACTAAGGACCTTCAATCAAGCCATAACACCTCCCACAATACACTCTAGACCTGTGCATCACTGATTCAATCAACTTGTTTCTTGAATGATTGCACTCACTAGATTCTGCGGTGCATCTCGCCAATCCTGCTGCAAAATAGCTGTTTTCCAATGTATTCGTGACCCGCAGAGCACAATTGCATCGCGAGATTGCTTTCGCAGCACGAGCTCTGCACTATTCTGTTAGAATATTGTTCAACAACGGTGCCAGCAATAAGAGAACAGCGAGTGTAACTAGTGTTCCATAGAACAATTGCTTGTTGTTTGCGTTCACCATTGCAATGATGCTAAAAGCTGAGAGCTACTACAACGACAGTAATGTTGGTGTGGTTTTGTTGCAATTGCAATAATTAAACTACGAGATTGCTAAACGCTCTTGTAATCTTTTCTTGTGGCTGTTGGTTGTTTCTATGTGGAATTGATTTTAATTGAATTTAAATGGAGTGTTTGTTTTTCAATTTGTAATCGATGTTTTGAGTAGTGGAAGGTGTTTAACTCATATATCTTGGGATTGATGAATGTTTTTAGCCTCAGAAGCAAATAGCATGTTTGTTATTTGCATTTTGATAATGATCATCAAGATTTTACAGTGCTATACAAATTTTAATGCAGTTTCTTGATAATAGCAGAATGGGTTAAAGAGTGGCTTTTAGCGTATGGAGTTCGAATCATGCCGAAAAATTTGAAATAATCCGATCTGATTTAAATAAAGAGTACAGTGAACTGTGAAACTTATCAGTTCACATTCGTCGCATTGATTTAGAATGAAGAGTCTACGAAATGGAACCCTGAAGGGTTCTAACAGACTTTAATTTGCTGAGAGTCCAAGTGGCTCCTGGCACTGCGACCTCGCAAGTCTATCATGCCTCCTCAGTGTTATGTCATATAGAATATCTAGACTCTCTATGCACTTGGATTTGTCCCCAGATGCTACTTTTCTTATGTCCCAGAAGGATGAAGAGAAGAGCAGAGTCAAGAAGCTCCAATCTTCATCTCGCTAGTGCTGAACAGTCTGTGCATTCTACCGCTTCTCCGCAACTGTCGCCTCGCTCAATGCCTATCTCTTGGAGGTAATTTTCGCAAAGAAGAAGAAAATGCAATTTTTACGGAGAGCCCCTGTTTTATTTTGTTTTTTTTTTTTGGTATTTGTTTTGGCATGGAAACAGGGGTACATTTTTTGAGTATTTCAAACCCCCCAGACTAAGTGAGTATTAGGTCAACTCATCATATCAGCGCAAAGCTATTCTATGTCCGTATTTCATTTAGGACCTCACTTAATTCTAAAGGGTGTAGCTCAATTTGTGTGATTGTGATTCTTAGTCTTATAAAGTGTCCGCTGCGCTATCCGATAGGATCTCAATTCGAGACTTTATAGTCTTCCTTGCCATTATTATATGCGCCGCACAGTGGGCTGAATCCCGATTCTAGCTGGACAAAATTGTTTTATGGGCTTAACAAGGGCTTAAAGGTTGGAATAGCTTAAAAAAAATAATTAAAAAAATATACGAGATAAAAAGTAGGTGTTTCAGTTATTAAAACAGAATTTTTTATTTTCCAGTAATATCAAGTATTTTTATTACTCATATATTACAAAAATTCGAACTCAGTATCATTTTCCGATTCGCTCGGAGAATCCTTCTCCGCTTTGCTATCATTCGTATCCTCTTCCACGGAATCCGCGATCAGTTCCCTTGAATCAGGACTCAGCTCTTTCAACGGGACCTTTAAGAAAGTTCTAAGGCTTCTAATAACAGGATCCGATGAAACCAAAAGCATGTGAACTAAGTCTTCATATGTTTTTATGCATGAGGACTTTCTAGTATGCTGGGCTCTGAATCGCCTCATGTCTTTATTCCTTGCCTCCTGTACTTCCTCTGAAAGCTGCCCTATTGGAACAAGAGCATATTTGATGGTTAAAGAGCCATGCAAAAAGATTTTTTGCACGCTGGGAGGCATCTTGTTCCAGCCATATAGCTCTACAAACAGCTTGGCAGTATCAAAAGCAAACGTGTTGAACTTTTCTTCCCTGATCGTATTTCCGCTTCAAGTTGCCTGCAACAATAAGAAAGAACGAATAAGAAAAAAGGACTGCCATTGTGAACAATTTCAGAAAGTTGTTTTATAAATACCCGAAGAATAGTTCCAAATCTACATATTAATCGTTTATCAACTCCTGTAGCTGCAGCGGCTTCATCTGCATGCTCAAAAAATCGGCGAGACAAGTGCCTGGTGTTGGCTGTCCCATAACGTCGAATCCCATAAAGGCTTTTGGATATTTTTTCCTGGTGTCAAACTCATCCTCCTCATGAGCTGTAGCCCCTCGCATGGTTGGCTTCCTGAATTCCAATTTGTAAGCTATATGCAGGATGCATTTTAGGAATTTCGTGCATGCATGTAGAGTACTGAGACCATATTGTAAGTTTTCCGTCTTAATCGGTCGATTTTTAATATTTTCTAATGAATTCATTTCAGTAGGCTAACAACCACACAAATTTTAATGGTCTTTAATGATTTCAATGATGCTTTTCCCCTAACTACATCTCTTGCTGTTATAACATTAAGACAGGTAGTTACGAATATACAATAAACAAAACTAATTTTAAAAACAACATTAAAAAGTATTTAGATTTAAAAAGTAATTAGCATTTAATGTTTATTTTAAGGTCTTTAAGATGTAGAGTATAAATAGAAGATGAGGGTCCGTTTAGGATTGAAACTGAAAATTTAAATTTTGTAATTCTGACCCCAGAATTTTTGCTATATCTCAATTTATGGTAAATTATGGCTCTCAATTTTTGAATATGTTATTAATTACACCATAATAAAGAAATTCTCAAAATTTGAAGTCAATGAAATCTAATGAAAAAAAGTTGCACGTTAAAATGTGAAGAATTTTTCAGTTTTCACGAAGCAAAATTACACTCTCTTATATTCTAATGGTATAAACTTACCTTTTTCAATTGGGCGTTTTCAGTGCGTGAAACTTTTTCTTGAATAGTATTTAAACAAGTTAGATTAACACTCAAACGAAAATAAACATTCATGTCACCGAGCAGATAATACAAAGGAAGGTCACATTAATGTACCGCGAGAGCGTCTCACGCTCTACTTCCATTCGACCGTTTTCACAGTAAGTTCTTACACACTATTGTTCGGTATAACTACAAATTTTTTGTGGAATTGGGTTTACTGAAGCCTTAAGAAAAATATCCTATACCTGAAAACCTTACATTTTGACATTAATTTTTTGACTTTTGTCCAGCTAGAATCGGGATTCAGCCCACTGTGCGCCGCCGCTAGTATGGCAGATAACTCTGCTTCATAGCTCGTGACCCTTTTACGGAGGGGGAAGCGCAATGTTGTACTTAGGTTCTACGATGTCTGCTCCCACACTGCTATCAATCTTTGAGTCATCCGTATACGACAAATGCGTCCCTTTATATCAGGCGTCTGTGCATTCTTCCATTTGTTCGTTGATAGTTATCATAGTTTTTATTTGATTTAGAAAAAAGTTAAGCATTTGAATTATGAAAACTATGCCCTCGTCGACACTAGGCCTCTTAGTTTTCCTGTGACATTTTTCTGTAACTTAGAAATTGAGGAGGTCTCTACTACGCTTCTTTACCTGACATAATTTTAACGTCGTTTGCGTTTCTGTATGAAACTCTACTGTTATATATCATTTTAGTCTATTCACTAAAAGTATTAGAATATTGAAAGTGTTTGTGTAACGCCACGATTAGAGTTTGACTTCTCTATCGGTTGGCAATATTGCCACGGCTTTTTTTGTAGTTGACTTAAAATTCTTCTAACTGAGTTCTGTAGGATGCGTTTGAGAGAGTAAATGTTTTAATATAATTTGAATAATAATAATAAGAATATGAAAAGATAATACAGAAATAAAAATATGGATAGTAATAATCAAGGAGCAGTATGTGCATTTATTTTTATTGGCACGAAATTGATTATGTATAAAAAAGCTTTTGTTGCTATTATTTCTTTCGATGCTTTATTGATATCATTACAAATTTTTATGCGCTCATAGTGTACGAAAGTTAGCTTTATATAGTTTTAATAATCGAGCAGCTAAAATATTGCCTGAGGAAAGAAGTTGAGAAGCTTCGAAGTTTCTTTTTCAATTTTTTCACTTTTCTTTTTATATTCCGAGCATTTACGCTGCATGCTTTCCATTACATTTCTCCATTCTCTACTGCTCAGTACAGGAACTGCCAAACTCAATCAGTAGAGTTCTACGTAGTGAACTTATGCGATGTCATCAGACAGCGATTTATTTCCATTAAAGTTTGAATAGAAAATGAAAATGTATTCAAGTCAGTAGCTTGTATCTACAAATCGCTTACAGGCCTGATTATTCTTACTTTTGTAATCAGCTGGCAAGCCGTACTTCGAAACTTGTTGAAGCGGTTCGCAGCAGTTTTTTTGTTTGTGTTTTTTCCCTCATACTGCTGCTTTATATAAGACGATAGGTTTCAATATTAGTTTGTGTGGCTAGAATATCTGCCGTGTAGATAGTCCCCAATTGCCTCCAAACATTTGTTATATCGACCAAAGTCGTTTAATAGGCTGCAGTATCAGTTTGTTTAGATGACTGTCCCAGGTGAGATTCCTATCCAGGTGCAATCATAGATTATTCACCACCTGCTGTAGACGCACCTCAGAGTCCCTAATTTGTAAGACCCCTGTCTCGATTTTTCTTTTGCTTATGAATGATATTATGTTGTTTTTTGAGGATTTATGGATCTCCGCACCTTTGTGTTCTTCCATTTAAGTCCTTTTGCATCCTGGATTTCCAAGGGTCCGAGTGTAAGCCGCTTAATACTACTCCGATGTTATTTGCGTATCTAAGCGTGGCTAAGCACTTACTGTTGGATGTCCGAAGAAGATTATCAACCAATACGGAGTAGAGATCATAGCGGAGAATAATTTCTCTCCCGGTGAACTTCTCCTCCTAGCGTTCGCCCCTAGCTTTTCTTCCCCAGCTCCGCGATTACACCTCGGCACCTTAGCACTTCACTCACCCATTTCATTTTCTTTTGAGGAGCTTCTCTCTTCAGCGAGTCGTGTGTTGTACTGTCAAAGACTTCTTCTATGTCCATGATGGCGCATAGCGCAATTTCTTTACTGTCCAATGGCTTTTCTATAATTTTTCATCCGATTATGCTTAGCTGATGAAGCTGCCTTACCCGTTTGGTAGGTAAACTGAAATTTTTGCAGTAGCATCTTCAATAAAGGTCGCTTCGTGGTCTTAAATATCAAAGATGTGACGCTGATTGGCCTTTATAATTTTGGAAGTTCAGTTGGATCGTTTACATCCTTGTGGATGAAAACCATTCTCGTCAGTTTCCATTATTCTGGCATCTAGCTGAGCTTCAAGCTCGCTCTGAAAACTGTATACCAGGAAAATATTCAGCTTCCATGTAGCTCTTTGTACTAGAGCCGGGATGATCTCCTTTAGTGTTTTAAAGGCTTTGAAAGAGTTAATTGTCCATTCAACCTTTTCATATTAAATTCTTTGTCTAAGTAGTGATGGATGAAGAGTCCACTCTGGGGGCTCGTTTTCTCTCTCAGCCTCACTATGATGACTAATTGTGTACGTTGCGAAGCGTGTTTCGACCAATACTTCCAGTGTGTCCCCAAAGGAAGTACCACCCTCCCACATGCAATTCGCAGAATCTCTGAATCACAACAGGCACTTCAAATCTTTTGATTGGATTTCCTTACTCCTTCGTCGTATTCTGAAAGATTCTGTATGAGCCCTCCCAGTTCGATGTGATTAAGCGCCGTTGAACACAGTTCTCGCAACTCGTCTGAGCTTTTCAATCTCTGTTTTACCCTCGCACCCTCTTTTTTAGGCACTCATTTTCTTCAGGGCAGCTCTCATTTTAGGGTTTGGGTATTATTCTGATGACTTTGCCCACCGTATCTTCCAGTTTCAGCTTTATAGTGTAATTTGGGTGTCGACGATCAATTCCTACTGCAATTACCATCCTGGGCGCTTTAACTGGCCGTACTTTTTGACAGTATCTTTTGCTAGTGCGAAGTTAATGTGTCTATGATCGCAGAACGAAGCCTCTGTGTGTACATTCCACTTTTTCACAAGGCCAAATATATCTTTTTTTACTCAACGCCCTTGTATTAACTCCATGTTGTAGGTGCTGCGGCTGTAGACACCTTAATCTATGTTTTTTGTCGATGAAGAACTACTGGATCTGGTTTCATTCAACTACATGCTGGCGGGTAGACCTTTCTGCCCGTTTTTTCAACGGTCTACTTAACTTCCCTGAATCGGAAATAAACGTTGCCATCCCCTTAAATTATTCTGGAGGCTCAGGCCATCCCCTTCTGCTATTCTGGAAGCTGGGCTCTTATTTTGGCACTCTAAGAATGCTAGGATTTTATCCATTGCCAGATCCACTGAGTAAAGGAAGTAGCCAAAAAGGGCCTTGGGGTTGATGCTTTTTTTGGCTGCATTACTCATGAACTTGCATATTAGAACTTCCTTCAATAGCACCTTCGAAATCATGTCAAGTGATTCCACGATTCGTGAGACCTCCTTTTCAATGTCTACTGATTATCTGCCGCTAGAGGTAAAAAGGGAAGTTTTGAGTGCCTCAGCCACCTTCTTCTCATCCGGTTTGCCTTTAACCGAATAGGGTTTGGGTAGCGACTCCTGTCCTTTGCTTTCTGTGCCCTATGTTTTTGGTGTGGAGCTTTGTTTCGTGGCTCTCATTTCTTGTGTTCATCTGGTCTTCAGCGCTTTCCGTCCAGTTTTTTTTATGTCCGCCATTATATTTGGACTTTTATCCGTTAGCTGATCCATTAGCTGATACACTAGCTGATGCATTGGCTCTAGAGCTAGTTTGAAGGACCTGGAGCCTCTAAGTTCTCCCTTAAGAATTTATTTTTGGTTGAAACTTTAATCCTAAAAGTATGAGAAATCATAAGCCGTATTGTCCTGTGGAATTTGGCCTGGGTATAAAATCAGGCGGGCTTTTGACATCCGAGCTCTCCTACTGTTAACTGCTGAACGCAGCAGGGACTCAACTTTCAGTATATGCTGTTCTATTACTTGTTTTGGAGATTTTTGAATTAGCAGCTGTCTTCACAAAGTGTTTTATATAAGCCAACTCTTCGTTTTGAGAATTTCGTTTCCAGCAGCTCCCAAGAAGAGGTTATGGTCAAACTTCCATCAGTCCGAATAGATGCGGCACTTGTATACTACCACATATTAAATGTTAGTTTCCTTATTCGGCTGACGGTCGGTTGCTTAGTTCGTAAGCGCTTTGAGGCCTTCCCTCTTTTTTCATACAGAATCAAAATTTTCAATGAAATCTCTCCATCCACCTATCGATCTAACCACCAAACAATATCCTATTTGAAAGTAAACCAACCAATTTCTCTGCCAATTTAATTTCTAATCGAAGTCTTCTATTCAACTGGCGTAAATATCCTTGCAAACTATTCAACCATCACTCGGTGAACCACACAAAAGTCTTTTCAATAGCATCTAAGCAGAGCAACTTACAAAATTCTCATCCTGTTCATTGAACCTATCTTGCTGCCTGCGTACCTGCCCGCCTGACCACAACCCCGCAATGCAGTCCGCATAATAAATTACACCCAAACTCGATTCGTCCTCGACTAGTGGAACTTTTATTGACTCCTTCGCAACTCTTGGCTTCACCTCGCCGTGCGCCGTTGGCAGTGGAACAGCGGAGACGGGAACGAAGACAGCATTTCTATGCAATACTTCAAACCACTTCCGTTTCGTTCGTGATTTGCCCGTCAGGGTTAATGCCGTTAAACTTTAAATAGCTTTGAAAATTTGTGTCCTTCTGCTTTGGCCTTCCCGGCCTGTTTGGCGACTTGCATAAAAGAGCTCGGGCAATGTGACAGCCAGCGCTCGGTTGGCGTCGTCATCTTGTGGTGTACACTTTAATTACAAGAATTTGTCCAATTAAATTTTAACCGAATTACAAAGAAGTTTTGCTGTAGTTGCGGCAAAGCTAGTTTGATTGGATTACGCGGTGGGAAGGGAGGAATGTAGTGGTTGAAGTGGTTATGCGAAAGAAGTAAAACTAATTGTAGGAGCGAATTCTTCATCATTATAGTCGACCGTCGTAAGAAGAAAGAATCTATAGTTTTTGAGATTTATATGAAGAGCAAGCATTCAGCCAGAATGACAGGATAATTATCTTACGGGCATTATGTAAATTTTGGCAAATAAATGCTAGAAAGTACCGCCAATATTATCCACTAAAGAAGACCTTGGCAATAAATACAAAATACTTTCGCCTCTCTCTCCCTCTCTCTTTCTTTTTTTTTTCTCTCTCTCTCTTTCTCTCTCTTTTTCGCTTGATTGGTTATGCCATTTCCTTAATTCCAGGCACCAATCACTCATTCAGCGTCGACCACGAAAAAGATTCCGTTTCATACTCTCAACTTGATGAAAATTCTCGGCAAGTATAAATCAACTCTCTTCGAATTTTCTCGTAATATGATGAAAATTGAGCGACAAAGTTTAGTTTACTGGTCATTGATATTTTCGAAAGTTTTTACTGTTTAATGGTTCGTGAAATTGTAATTACTGGCTTAGCTGGGAATTTCACGATAAAATCGAAATATATTCAAGATTGACTTTCAGCTATTGGTTGTATTTAGATGATTTGGAAGTGTTTACCGTGTAATTAAATAAAACTGTTGTAATTGTTGCTAATTGAACATTGATTTGGTGTTAATATTGTTCACTGTAATTGCTGTTAAATGAGAATATTTATGATTAAATTTTTGAATTTGTGAATTTTTTTTTTATATATGTAAATAGTTACTAGTGTTTTTTGATCAGGTTGAAGGATTTCGGATATTAGGTTCTCAGCTAACACTTATGAAGACGAATGCGGTCAAAAACATAAATCTATTCGCTGAATATTTAAGAAAATTTCATCAGCTTAATTCCAAAAATCAAATCAAAAGGCGATTAACAAAAAGACGTGGTACCTAAACTATTTATCTCTTGTTTTACTATTACATGACTAATGAGAGTCCTTTGCGTGTGAACATTTTCCTGTGAGTTGTCGTTTGCATGTTCACACTGTCAAAATAACGTGGGACATATTCAAATTATTGCACCAGCTTTTCATTGACGGACCAAAATTAACATTGTCCCGCTGCAAATACGTTGTAGTTTTCAAGGTTGAACCCAGGAAAAACAACATTTCCTATTTTATATTCTAGACTTATATTCTATTTGAGCCATTTTAAGTTCCTTGATTTGTTTGCACCATAACTGGTAGACATGTAAAACTCATTGATCAAGTTTTGTGTTACCGAGTCAATCGTGAACTCAAAAGTGGACGGAAAGCGCTGAAGATCAGAGGACGACAAAAAAAGAGAGCCGCGAAACAAAGCTCTACACCAAAAACATAGGACACAGAAAGCAAAGGACAAGCGTCGCTACTCAAACTCTATTCGGTTAAAGGCAAACCGGATGAGAAGAAGGTGGCTGAGGCACTCAAAGCTTCCCTTTTTACCTCTAGCGGCAGATAATCAGAAGACATTGAAAAGGAGGTCTCACGAATCGTGGAATCGCTTGACATGATTTCGAAGGTGCTATTGAAGGAAGTTCTAATACGCAAGTTCATGAGTAGTGCAGCCAAAAAAAGCATGAGATTTCTCATGAAAAGGGGCCAGGGAAAAGGTGCTTCCACCAACGGGACCAGGAGCCACTAGAAAAAAACTCAAACCCAAGTGTGAGAATCGGGAGAATGGGCCGCAAGCAAGGAGCACAAATGTATCTTAAAAACATCTGAAGCATCCTCAGTAAGAGGCAGCAGCAGTTGATCTATGGCGGAGTCTTACAGGATGTGAATATTTCGATCATGCCGAAGGATTTTCTTGAAGGACTTCTTGCAACCGTCCAAATGGATGAAGTACAGAAGTCTCTTCAGGAAAATGTGCTAGTGAACACCACTTGCACTGCAGGCTGTATGTCCTTTAATTGCAAGGATATACAACCGATTGAATAGACACGAACGGAGGTTCTAAGGATAAAGCCATGGGAAGATATGAACCCCAAAGCCCTTTTTGGCTACTTCCTCCACTCAGTGGATCTGGCAACAGATAAAATCCTAGCATTTTTAGAGTGCCAAAATAAGAGCCCAGCTTTCAGAATAACAGAAAGGGATGGTCTTAGCCTTCAGAATAATTTAAGGGGATGGCAACGCTTATTTCCGATTTGGGGAAGCTAAGTAGACCGTTAAAAAAACGGATCTAGTCGCCAGCATGTAGTTAAGTGGAATCAAATCCAGTAGCTAAAAATGTAATGTTAATGTAGGGCGCAGGGGGAGGAAACCCGAAAGCAGCGGTAATAGTTAAAAAAAAAAATTTATATTATTTCCAGACCATACCAACAAAGATAAAGTGGTGACACAGGTACTTATTGATAGAGGAATAGTAGAGGCGATATTTGCCTCAACTTACTTTCCTAGGGATGAGAACTTAGGTTGAAGTAACAATATCAGGGAACTGATAGACCACTAAAAAAGAGAAAACAAAATGCTAATAATTGACAAAGCTAGACTAGAATTCCTCCTGTTGCAGCTAATAAGGGCGAAAAGCCAACGTTCCTGACAGATAACAGGCACGAGTTATTAAACCTCACGTTGGTTTCAAAAAGTATAATGCAGCTAGTGAACAAGTGAAATGTACACACAGAGGCTTCTGATCATAGACACATTAACTTTGAACTAGCAAAAGACACTGTCAAAATGGGTCAAGTACAGGCAATTAAAGCGCCCAGGGGGCAAGACTATCGAAATTGAATTGCAGTAGGACTTCATCGTCCGCACCCGAATTACACTATGAAGATGGAACTGGAAGACACGGGGAGCAGCGTCACCATAATAATACTCAAATCCTACAATGACAGCTGCCCTGAAAAAAAACTAGTGCCTAAAAAAGAGGGTGCCAAGATGAATAGAAAAGCCCAGTCGAGCTTCAGAGATAGAAAAGCTCGGACGAGCTGCGAGAACTATGTTCAAAAATAAAAAGCTTTTTACGACACAGTGGTAAGGAAATCCAAACTAAAGATTTGAAGCAACTGTTCTGAGTCTCAACGGTACATCAGAGATTGTAAGGATACAAAGAACATGACTGAAAGACCATCAAAAGGCATATAAAACTACTTCAAATTGCAGGTGGGAGGCGACATCTACCTTTGGGGACACACTGGAAGTATTGCTCGAAACACACTTCGCAGGGTACATAATTAGTCACCATAGTGACGCTGAGAAAGAAAACGACCTCTCAGAGTGGACACTTCATTCATCAGTACTTAAACAAAGAATATCATATGAAAAGGTTGAATAGACACTAAGCTCTTTCAAAGCCTTTAAAACACCAGAGTAGATCATCACGACTCTCGTACAAGGACCCACTGGGAAACTGAATATTTTCCTGGCACACATTTTTTGAGCGAATTAAAAACTCAGCTAGATGCCAAAATAATGGAAACTGACGTGAGTGGTGCTCATACAAAAGGATGTAAACAATCCAATTGGACATCCAACAAATTATATAGGCTAATCAGCCTCACATCTTGATATTTAAGACCATCGCAAAGCTGATCGACTTATACACACGGAGCGATCTTTTATTGAAGATGCCAATTCCATTTGGCGGTTTCGCTATCCTTGAAAGAAAGCTTCAGTGCACTAACTGCCTTATTTTACCGTTCATCCCAATCCCACCTAAGAATAAAACATTCAACCTTCTTCAATAACTATGAGACTTATCTGAAATATTCTCTCTGAAAAATGTTGAATTAAGAGTATGATATGACACGCCTCATCTGGTCGAAGAAAGTTACCAGACAATTGTCAAAAAAGATCGTTTGATTTTTCGTAACCACTGGAAAGAATCTAACTGACCTAGCATCCACATACTAATAAATTAACTTCCAATGAAAGTTTCCCTGAAATCGCCTAATCAAAAACCATCATCAATTCCCTCATTCATTTGAAAATTCCGATATAATCTCAAAACATAAATAACACATGTTCCCAAAATTCCATCCAAAGCAAAAAAGCCTTCTATTCACAAGCATATTTCCTGTGGTATTACCATATTTTAATAAATTTCTCATTAGTAACTGGTCCCTTTGAAAAACAAAAGACCTAATTAATTTATTGTAATGTGGAAAATCCACTGAAAATTACGCCCGGACATTTATGATCTCCAAAGCTTCCCCTAATAAGTCTGAACGAGCAAATGAGATTAATGCGGATTATGTTTCAGCGTAATATTGGGTCGCAATGACTTTGTTCTCTCTGCGAGTATAACGGATAACATAGCGACAGACATCTATCCTTCGGACAAAGAAAAACATGGCGAAATTGATGCTCATGCATTTCGTTTTCCATGTCGCATTGATGGCGAAAGCTAGACTATGTATGTAATTGGGTCGAAATCGTTTTTGCTGCTGCATAGTTTCGGATTGGACACCCAAAAGAAACTTTCTGATAATCATGCTCATTATATGGGGGATTTATTGGTGTCAAAGTGAAATGATTTAATGCATGATTAGTTAAGCTTAAATATAAATTGATAGTAATTGAATGATGAGAGTAGGTTTGGAAAACTTTATTCACTAGCGATTCAAGGAATAATTGTTTAATGCGTAGCTCAGAGGTTGAATAATATAATATTTTGATGCATGTGAATGAATGTTTTGAAAATCTACAACTTGAATAGTAGTTGAACTCATATTTGCAATTGGTAACTGCAAAAAAATATACCTTCTGTAAAAAAAAGTACCCGGAATATGTAATTAAAAAAAACCGCGTGAAAGGAATCGGTAAAATTTCTTTTTCTTATGTTGGTACATTGTTCCTCTAACACTAAGTCAAATTTTAACGCCATCTGTCAACTAGTTTATTTACAACAGCTGTCAGAATCAGTCGACCTCAAAAGTGCTCTGCGAATTTTATCATGGAAAAAATAATTGAACAAAGAGTTTGTTTGAAATTTTGTGTTGCGAACGGAATTTCTTGCGCCGAATCGTTGAAAATTTTAAATAAAGCCTATGGGGATACTTCTATGTCTAAAACACAGGCATATGAGTGGTGTAAATTGTTCGAAAATGGTCGTGAAGTGGTGGAAGATTTACCTCGATCAAGTCGGCCTTCAACGCCAACAACCGACAATAACATTGATCAAATCAAAAATTTAGTTTCGAAAATCGTAGTTTGAGTGTTACCAAAATCTATATCCGCGTATATCATCCGCGATTCACAACCCTTAGTCTCTGGAAACGAGTCCAAGGGTGGAAAATTCCGGGCGGCCTTTGCTCACGAGGAACGGGGTGGGTTTGGCGCCACTCGCTTCTTTGCCGGAATTTCCCGCGTGACCGTCGCTGCGAAGCGAGAAGTCGGCGACGGATTACCTCAATCCACGTTATGAAAAGAGAAAATTAGAACCGCACCTTTTCGCTACCGTTATTAAATCTGCGTTTCATTCACCGAATTTATCTTACAATAACTTAGAATTTATTGAATTACTCTCGTATAATCACACTTTGTTATCTTTCTCTACCACTTGTGGTAGGGTGACTTAAACTAAACAGGTATTTTACAAACTATTCCACTATACAATTCAACTCGTGATTCCTTATTTGTCTCTAGTTATCTCCAAAAGCAAAGAAAATCTATAAACTAACTAACCTGAATTTTTTACTCCGCTGCGATGACTACTCTTGAACAGATGAAATCCCACGCTGGGGCCCTTTACGATGACTGCAACTTTTCTTCTTCACTGCCGTCTCCGATTTCTCAATTTAATAAAATTCCCGCCTTCGAATTCGTTCGATATCATCCGCTACCATTCTCCTTCACTGCCGTCTTCGGATCTTCAAATTAACAGAGCTCTTGTCTTCGAAATCGTTAGATATCTTCCCTTAGACTCGTTGACTAGATGATGAATTTTCTCCCTTCACTTATTGCCGCTTTTCGCCCCTTAAATCCTCCACGGTCCGACCGACTCCAAATTAGTTCCAAAAAGGTTCAGTTCCATTCAATTTCAAACCAAAAAGAAAGGGGAAAAAAGCTGGGTTATCGCCAAGTCTCGTCTCGATGCGTCCGACCTCTTACCAATTTCAAACCAAAAAGCACAATTTCCACCGATTTTCGCAGCTCATCAAATCCATTTTCCGCTAAAGCGGCTTCACTCGAACCGTTGGGAGGTATTTGAACTCCAGCTGACTTTGGAAATTTACTCCCTGGAAATTATTCCAGTCCTGGACTTTGGTACCACTTTTGTACCGTCCTTTAGTACAACTATTGTCCGAACCGTCATTTCACACTCTGTTGTTGTGGTAGGTTGCGGTCGAATTGACATTTAGCCTCTTGCTCCATATGGGGACACTTATTGACAGCTAGTGGACAGCCTGGTAGCGCCTCCCAAGTCACATTTAGGAGGAACCCGCATTCCAAATCGAATCCCAGCACCAAAAAGAAAATGGCTCAATCGAATGGCGACCGCCCTGAATCAAATGATGATGAAAACGGCACCAAAGACGACCGGTGGGAACAACTCGGCATCGCGGCCTGGAGAACACTCGAATCGCCCCCACAGAACTCTCACTCCGGTCGCCCAAACCACCGTCATTGAGGATTCATCGCTTTCAGACGATCAGGGACAATCCAAAATAGCGATCTGAGGTCCACGGTAAGTTCATGTTATGTTCTGCCTTGTAGTCACATTTATTTCTCACGTTAGGCCGGATACTGGCATCGTTCAAGTCGGTTCCACCTGACGTGTGCATACTGATCGCGATCCCCCATTCCTAATCGTTGCGGTTGTCGGGTGTTTTCCTGCGTTAGTCGGTTGTGTTAATCTGTCCTACGATTCGCCGCCCTGCATCGAATAGTCATCTACACGAGTCGCATTTTCCTCTACGCTACGGCCCTGACACTTGACTTATTAGCTAGAACCGGTGAGTTGCTTCTTTGGCAACTACTTTCGAACTACTACTTACTTTCGAAGATTGGTAGAGGGTATATATTTTTTTTTATTTATAAAATCAACGGGTCGCGCGTGATATCTGTTGATTCCGACCGTGACAAGAGATTGAGTGAGATAGAGTGTTAGAGAGATTGCTCGTGAGTTAAACATCAGCCACATGAGCATTCATTCAATTTTGACTCATGTTTTGGGCATGAAACGCATCGGTGCAAGGTTTTTTTGCAAAAAGAGCATCGAAAGCAGGTTTCTTTGGGAATGGTTTCTCACGCTGATAATGACCAATACTTCATGAACGGCATCATTACTAGCGATGAGATATGGGTTTATAAGTACGACTCATTAACGAGCCAACAGTCGACCGAATGGCGCATGGAAAACGAGCCGAAACCGAAAAAAACCTTGCGAAAGCCGCTCAAAAGTTAAAGTGATGCTGATTTGCTGATTGTTTTCTTCGATTATCGTGGTGTTGTGCATTAAGAGTTCGGTCCGACAGGACAGAACGTCAATAAAGAATATTAGTTAGGTGTTTTGAGACGTTTACGTGAGAATATTCATCGTAAACGGCCAGATTCGTGGAAGGACAAGTCATGAATTTTGCAGGACGATAATGCACCTTTGCACAGAGCATTGATTGTGAACGAATTCAAAGCCAAAAACTCTATAAATACCATTGAAAAGCCACCGTATTCGCCTGATTTGGCTCCCTGTGATATTTTTATCTTCCCTAAACTCAAATTGCCGCTCCGTGGAACACGTTTTGACTCCATTGAAGACATTAAACAAAATTCGCTGCGGGAACTGAAGGTGATACTATCTTCGGCTTACGTAAAGTATATAGAAGAATGGGTTCGCCGATATCATATTTGTATTGTAAGCAGTGGAGACTATTTCAAAGGGGACAAAATAAATTTGGATGACTGTTTATAAATTTATGTGTTTTTTTTTTAGAAATTCCGGGTATATCAATAATAATATCAACATTATTAATAGAGCGTATAACATAACTCAATATAAATTCTAACCCTTTTAATTTAATATGAAAATGCAATATACTTCCAATTGGCTTATAAAGTATTTACTATAAAGTTGCAAATGACAAGACTTAACTTTTTAAAATTAAATTTTGTCGCTTAAATCTCCACTCACATACAAAGACATCTCAAATATCTCTTGAAAGCTCATACAATTTCTTTCAATTACATCAACTATAAACCGTATAAACTTGTATACTTTCTCATAACCATATTTAGACACACTGCCAAGTCCTTCACTTTCAACATTCAGGTCACACATCAGCTTCATATTCAAACTGCATACATCAACTTTATCGCCACGCTCGACTTGGCGCAATGAAAAAGATTGAAAATTCACTTTACTATCGTACTTTCCCTGCACTTTATCTCGGCTCCCCTCCGATTATGATTTGCATACCCCTCGATCCCAACTATTCGCATGGATATTGTCATCACCATTCCCGCACAACTTACATCCCCACGATTTCTCCCCACTGAAATTTAGCATTCCACCCACTGAATACAATGGTATCGGCATGAGCGAAAATCCAATGCCAGAAGGCCAGTCAAAAAGAAGAGGACCATCTATGATGTGAGTGTGCACTGCAAGCCCTTACCCCGTTTAATATTTCGAATAGCATATTAGTTTGAAAATCAAAGAAAAAAAACGAATCGAATTGAATCTGCCACGAGCACACTGAATCTCGTTTAACTTTCTTTTCACGAGGGGGTGATTGTGGGATCATAGATATGGTAATCATTTTCAACTAAACTCCACCATACCACAACTCCGTGCTCTTGTAAGCTGCCTCCGGAATAGGAAAATATTTTAAATTGGAAAAAAATCAACATTTCAATGAGCACACTGAGGTCAGCATACTGGAAAAAATTATTCATAGAATTTAAATTGAAAATTTCCAGTTAACTATATGATAAACGATAGTCGATACGTTGAGTGGTTTTTATCAGATTGGAAAATTGGTGATATCATCTTATCCAAAAACACAGATGAATTTGAAGGGAGAATGTTTTCTAGAGGTTTGAAAACATATGAACGAAAATTTGGGAAAATTTTCAATGTATTGAAAATGAAAAGGAACTGATAAAGGCGCATAATTTAATTATAAAATTAATTCAGCAGGAAATATGCTTTTATATTTTGCTTTCCCTGTTTCGAAAAAAAAACTTTTCTAATGTACATACAGTGGGTAAAAAAAGTGAAGGCAGAAACTCTCAGTAAGAATGAAAAATTTATTTTTAATGCTACTTTAATCATAAATGATGGTGTTTTTGCATTTAATTAAAAGTTTTGCATGTTTGCTTTAAGTATATATAATATCGAAAAAACTCGAACGTAAAATTTTTCCACTGAAATACCAAAATAGCGCATAAAAAGTTAAGACACAGCGCAGTTTTATCTGAAATTATTTTTAATTCCTGGAAAAAAGTACCTTTAAATTAGGGATGGACCGTTCCGACCGGAACTGTTAAGAAAACCTAATAATAATTCGGATCTGGTCGGAACGGTTCCAATCAATAGTTCTTAACAGTTCCAGTTCCGATCAAACATCAAGCGCTAGTGAACATTCAAGTTATACCATTATACATATTGAGTACGGAACTGATATGAATTCGCTAGCAATTCAGTTCCGATGCATCATGTAGCTGGAACTGGAACTGGATTTGGAGCTGTTAATAATCGTTCCTACACGGTTTGAGTCCGCATCGATTAGAACGACCGATTGTTTGTACTATGGGTTTATTAAGTAAATTAACACAGGTTATATATTTAAAAGGTATTTATTGATAGAAATTTAAGCAAAAATAATAGAATGAATCGCGTTAATCTTCGTAATGATAATCGTCTTCACATGCCGGTCGTTTTCTCTCGACTGCCTCTGTCGTATCGTTGCTACCACCACCTAGTTTGCCCAATGTTGCCTATAAAAAAAAATTTTCGTCCTTAAAATATTATTACTGTACTCCCCGACCACTTTCAATCATCGAAAGCGCCGTAAAGGCAGTTTTTGCCAAACTATGGCCAAAAAACCCCTTACTCCCCTACAAAACCGAAATGTTTGTATCACAGCAATATGTCTTGGCCCGTTATGTCCGAAACCACTCTAATCCAAAATTGGCCGATTTCAGCTACTTTTGCCCTAAAAACTCCTTTAATATTTGAATATTTAAAAACATAGCACTACTTAGCATAAACCTTCTATCTGCAGCTGATCATTTTATCGCTATCATTTTATCGTTGCATGTTACGACAAAACCCTTCTATCTGCTCAAAACCTATTTTCCACAAATATTTTCAATGTGGAAGCATTTCTTTCAGATGTACCGCAAATAAACGTATTTGTATCTGTGTTTAAACTTTCATCCCGTTTGAAGACGTCCGCAGCATTTAGAAAAACACAAATCATCGGTAGTGAACTCAAAATTAAAACTTTCACCCAGAAAATATACGAATAACAAATCTTATCTGCCTTTTTTCATTCCCTAATTATCTCATTCATCAGCTAATGCATTCAATAGCTAATGCTTTCGAAACCGCGAAATGTGTACACATTCTGCAATGCAAACAACGCCTTGTTACCGAAACACATCATATTAATGGACAAAATCAACGCCACTCGTACAGCATTCGTTCCCAAGCACATCAGTGTGGAGTGTGCCTGCCAGTACAAGTGTGCCGGCAGTGTCAGTGTGTCGGCAGTGTCAGTGCGTCGGCGCTGTGTTAGTGTGTCGGCACTATGGCAGTGTGTCGGCATTGTCAGTGTGTCGGCACTGTGTCAGTGTGTCGGCACTGTGTCAGTGTGTCGGCACTGTGTCAGTGTGTCGGCACTGTGTCAGTGTGTCGGCACTGTGTCAGTGTGCAGCACTGTGTCAGTGCTGGGAGCACAGTGCTAGCACACTTAAGCGTGGTGTGCGAAGTGTTCTAGCACAGTAAAGTGTGCTGGTTTTATCCATCACTAGATAATACAGCAGCTGTATTAGTATAATACGGTAGATGCAGCGCAGATGCAGTAGCTGTATTAGTATGAGTATACCCTACAGTACATTCATGTGAATTGCGACATGGCGTGGTTGTTTTGTATAGGACGATGTCGTTCGTGTAATTAGTGAAGATTGGCATGCATATATTTATGCCAACATTTTGTTCGTTTGTATGGGGTGGAATGCAATCACTGTGTTATCAATTATAGAAGCGATTTATTCGTACATTGATCGGCTGTTTTTTTTTTCATTTCTTTGCACATTAGTGTTTAATAAAATGTCTGTTTACCTTTAAAGATGCCATTTGAGTTATATGTGGGTATTTAAACTTGCTCTTGAGTAGGTGCTTGCAATGTTTTTATTGTGCCTTCAGTGGCTACCAGATGAAACTCCACGTACTACATGCTCCAAAGGCTTGTGGATATTGAAGGTTTAATAAAAAGAACTCTGGCGATAATTGAAAAAAGACCAATATTTACCACTGAAGAATGGAAAATTGCACGAGATCTGTGAATTGTTCTGGAACCATTGTGTAATTCGATTTTTGGCGTTAATTTAATAAAGCTATGAGTGACAGGACGTCATATCATAGGAATGTCTTGGAACTTAATTCGTATGTTATTTTCTAGGGATAATTGAAAATTTCGCAGTACTTAAAATAAACAAATATTTATAAAATTGTCTGTTAGGTTGAAATGAAAACTCAGTGAAGTGGAGCCATCTTGAGTGTAGACTCATAACAAATGAGCGTTGAACGACGAAATTTATAATGCTCTTCTTTTTATATTGTAATTATATTTCTAAAGGCCAATTATTTGTGTTTTCCCCCCCCTTAATTTTTCGTATCTGATCCCCTTTAATCTATATTGTAGTGCTTAAGTTAAAATTGAGTGTTTTTTCAGCTTTATAAAATTATTAAAGAAAATTTTTGTTCACATAAATACATATTCACTTAATAATGGTAATATTACAAAATAGGTGGAACTGGAACGGATATCGGAATTGGTTCCAGAAGCGGAACGAAAGGACTGGAACCAGTTCTTCAATTTTGGCGGATTTGCCCATCCCTACTTTAAATGTACTTAATATCGTGAAAATCTGATATTTAATAAAAAGTTTTGTAAAAGTAATTTTACTGAGGGTGTTGTTAAAAATGAGTGTGAAAGGTAAATCGGTAAGTGTAGAAATCCGTGAATGTATTTTGCGAGGTTGGAAAACATGAATGGCGTGTTCTGAGATTGGAATACTAATGGGAAAATCAAAATATACAGTGAGAAATGTAATAACAAAATATCAATCAACCAAATCGTTTGAAACCAAGCGTCGGTCAGAAAGGCCTAAAATTTTATCTGAGCGTGAAAAAAGGTGGATTATCGAAAAAATTAAGAAAAACCCTAAATTAAGTGCTCCAGTTTTACGAATTAAAGTAAAAGAACGAGTTGAAAAGAAAGTCTCAACTCAAACTATTCGAAATGTTATAAAGAAAGCGGGTTTTAAGGGCAGAATGTGCCGCAGTAAACCTTATATTAGTAAAAAAAAAATTGAAATTGTTAAATTACGTTTTGCTTAAGAGTACGTAAAAAAGCCAAAATCATTCCGAAAGTCCATAATTTTTATTGATGAAGTAAAAATTAAGGTTTTTGGATCGGATGGACGGCGATATGATCGGCGAAAGTCTAATACAGGGTTTAGGAGGAATCATACTACTCCCACTGTAAAATACAGCGGAGGGAACATTATGCTATGGAACTGTATGGGGGCATCTGGACCTAGGAATATAGTTTTTGTGAATGGTATGATGGATCAAATGTGTTACCTTGGTATTTTTGACAGAAATATTAAATAAAGTGCTGAAAAATTTGTCATTTTATACAATTTTGACCTGTATGAAGACAACGATCCGAAGCACAATTCAGAGCAATGTCGGCTTTGGGCTATTCGCAACTGTCCAAATGCTATTAAAACCCCTTGTACTTTAGACAATTACTTAATGTGGTTTTAGTAGATTAAGCAATTTTATAAACGTATAAAATAAGTGGATTTGTACACATTCGCTCTCTTTTAAATAAAGAACAAGGTAACAGCAGTACATTCGTGCGTGTGTTCCTTCTACTTCTTTTACAGGTGCTATAACTTAAGAGTTATCAGCAGTGCTAATAAGCAGTTCAGTAATTTTAAAAATTACTTGACGTTTACATTGGTCCATCGAACCGGATTATCGGTCGAAATCATTTGATTATTGCTAGGTCGCCGTACGGAAATTGTGCAACAGCAACATGCCTGCAGGCGGAATACAGGTCAATCCAGCAACAGGAATCGACATGCAGAAGTTCAATCTTGAGGAGGTTCATCGCTTCGTCCGGAACTTTAAGAAGGATTCGAAATCGAGGTACTGCAAGGAGTATTTCGAAGCCAAGGTAGAGGCGCTTCAATCCAAATGGAAAGCATGCGAGCAGATTCATTTTGATGTCATCCAAAGCAAGAGCCACAACGCGGGATTGCTGAAAGATTATTTGACGGAGTACAATGAAGTGGAGCAGCTTTTCGAGGAGCATTTAGTGCTCTTCCGTCAACAGATCAGGGGGTATATGGTAGATTGTGCGAAACCAGTCCCTCAAGGGTCGATCGCCGAGGGAATCATTCCTCTGGAACGCATCAAGGTGCCGAGGTTCAACGGCGACTTTACAAATTGGGCGTCTTTTCACGATCTATACAAGGGTATGGTGCATGACAACCAAGGTCTGAGTGCTGTACAAAAAATGCAGTACTTAAAGGCATCGGTAACTGGTGAAGCAGAAAAGATGATTAAACACCTAAGCACGACAGAAGCGAATTATCCAATCGCATGGTCATTGCTTGAGAAGAGGTTCAATAATCCGAGAGCGACCGCAAATGCGTTAATGAGACTCTTGTGGAGTATAAAATCTTCGGGCGCACCAAGTGTGGATGCGATCAAGAACATGTTGAACATAACGAATGAGGTTCTAAGCAGTATGAAGTCGTTGAACGTGGAACCTGTCAACATCATGTTGGTATATTTTCTGCAACAGAAATTAGACTCTGAATCGAACATGGAAAGGCAGAAATTCGTCGGGATATCAACAAATGTGCCGACTATAGATCAATTTCTTCGATTTCTATCGCAGCAGCTGACAGTTTTTGAAGCATTGCAGCCGAAAGTGTTTAAGAATAACAGCAAGATTAGTGTGTTAAGTGCATTAAAGCCGCAAGTGTTGTGTCAGTTTTGTAAGGGTGAACATAAAATATATAAGTGCGAAAAGTTTCAATCTGCAGATATCGTTGAAAAGCGAAATTTTGTGAAACGAGCACGATTGTGTTTCAACTGCTTAAGCGATCAACATAGCGCATCCAATTGTACGTCGTCATCAAGATGCAAGAGCTGCAAAGGCAAACATTATAGTGCACTTCATTCTGATGTGAAATGGGAAGTTTCGAGGGAATCAGACACGGCGAAGACACAGCATTCAACGTCATTAAGTCTGACCTCGCTGGATGGTAAGGGTTTCACGCTGTTAGCAACAGCTAGAGTGTGGATTAAAAACAGCGTTGGCACTTATGTTCCACTGAGAGCCTTAATCGATCAGGGTTCGCAGGATTCTTTTATAACAGAATCAGCAGCGCAGTCGCTAGGCATAGCTAGACGACGGGATAAACTGCGAATTTACGGAATCAACAAATCACCTGTAACGACAAAGGGTTCAATAACAGTAACGTGCCGTGAAAAGTGGCCGCAAAGAAGTTTAACGTTACATTTACATATTGTACCAAACATAGCATCGAGACTGCCTCAATGTGGCTTTGATGATTTTGTCGTGGGACTAGACAAGGATAGCTTAGCAGACAACAGCTATAACATACCGGACAAGATCGATATGCTACTGGGTGCAGATATATACAGCGTAATCCTTAAGAAGGGTCTAAGGAGATTCCGAAATGGGCAGATGATAGCCCAAAAAACCTCATTCGGTTGGATCGTTTCGGGAACAACACATGTTGTTAAGGGAGGTATTCATGGATTATGCATGATCAATCTTCAAGAGCTTGATGAAACAATCAAACGCTTCTGGGAGCAAGAAGAGGTTGATTCAAGCCAAAACGTATCTGAAGTTGAGGCTGCGTGTGCTCAGCATTATACAATGACAACGAGACGCCAAGAAGAGAGCGGCCGATACATAGTTCGTCTTCCTTTCAAGACTGATGTTAATCCGTCTGTGGAATTGCAATCATCATTGAAGGACGCAATTATTCGACTGCGACAAATGGAGAATCGTTTGGATCGTGATGAGGAATTAAAGGAACAGTATAACGAGTTTTTAAAGGAATATCTCAGACTTGGGCATATGGAAGAAATCCCAAAAGATGAAATCTACTCGAAGGCATCATACTATCTGCCGCACCATGCCGTCACGAAGGCTTCCAGTTCTACTACAAAGGTGCGCGTAGTCTTTGACGCTTCACATAAAACATCTTCAGGAAAGTCTTTAAATGACTTATTGATGATCGGCCCTACAATTCAAGACACGATTTTTGAATTATTATTACGTTGGCGTACTCATAAGTTCGTGATCACTGGCGATATAGAAAAGATGTATCGCCAAGTTCTGGTGGACGAGAGAGACAGGGATTATCAACGTATCGTCTAGAGACCAGTTTCTCCAGGGCCTATCAAACATTATCGTCTGAAGACAATTACTTATGGTACAGCTAGTGCCCCGTACCAAGCAATACGAACTTTAACACAATTAGCAAAGGATGAGCAATTTAAATACCCAGCAGCGGCGCAAATTCTACAGAAAGATTTTTATGTGGACGACGTGCTGAGTGGAGCATCAGATATTGTCTCGGCACGCAAATTGTTAAATGATTTAAAGGCAATGTTAGAAGCAGGTGGAATGAAAATTCGGAAATGGGCTTCGAATAACGATCAAGTGTTGGATAATGTTGCCTCTGAAGATAGAGCAGAAGCTGGTCCAATCAACATAGATTTGGAGCAGTCACTGAAAACATTGGGCTTACTTTGGCAACCCAAAGGTGATTTTTTTGTATTCAAGGTAGATCCGCCAGTATTGCAGCCGCAAGGCACAACTAAGCGCCTTGTCGCTTCATATATCGCTCGTCTTTATGACCCATTAGAATGGTTACAGCCAGCAGTAATAATTGGGAAAGTAATTCTACAGAAACTTTGGCTAGAGAAAATTGATTGGGATGATTGCTTACCGAATAGTTTACTGAACGAATGGTCTCAGTTCATAAATGACTGCCCAGTTCTAGAGTACATCAAAATACCTCGCCATAGCAAATAGAGTCAGTGAGATTCATTCGCATACGAATACATCATGTTGGCGACATGTTGGAACAGATTACAATCCTGCTGATTGTGCTTCACGTGGTATGTTACCATCGAAATTAATTCAACACTCTTTGTGGTGGAAGGGCCCATCATGGCTTTCTGAAAAAACAGTAGATTACGCTTCAAACGTGACTACAGAAGAAACTGATTTGGAACGGCGACATATGAAAGTATTTGCAGCTATCGCCTATGAGCCAGAAAATATATTGGAGAGATTTTCCAGTTTTACACGATTAACTCGTGTTGTTGCATACTGCTTGCGCATGAAATCTAGAAAATGTCATACCTCTTACTTAACTACAGAAGAGTTGAAACAAGCCATTGCCACATGTGCAAAATTATCTCAACGTGTCACTTACAAGATGAAATACATCAAAATTGCTTATTTTAAATCCCTTTTTAGATGCTCAGGGTGTCTTGAGGGTGGGCGGACGCTTGCAGAATGCACCAATAGAAGACGCTCAGAAACATCCGATCATAATAAGCCCCGAGTGCAACTAGGCAAAATTAATTGTGAAACATTTTCATGAACGAACCTTGCACGGAGGTCAACAGCTCGTGATGGCAACTGTTCGAAGAGAGTTCTGGATTCCACAAGTCCAAAAAATGGTGAAATCATGCATACATAAATGCCTGAAATGCTTTAAAACCAATGCGCAACCCCAACAACAGATAATGGGAAATCTGCCAGAAGCCAGAGTAACACCAGCGAGAGCATTTTCTAATTGTGGCTTAGATTTTGCCGGACCAATTACAATAAAATGGTCGTCGGGCAGAGGAGCTAAAACGGCGAAATCATACATAGCTCTATTTATCTGTTTAACAACAAAGGCTATACATCTAGAAATTGTCAGCGATTTAACAACATCAGCCTGTATTGCTGCAATAAAACGCTTTGTAGCAAGACGCGGATTGTGTTCCAACATTTATAGTGATTGTGGAACGAACTTAGTTGGTGCGAACAGGGAATTAAAAGATCAATTCAATAAAGCACGACTACAGACTCAAGCCTTTTTAGCAAACGAACAGATCAAGTGGCATTTCAATCCACCAAGCAGTCCACACTTTGGCGGTCTTTGGGAGGCCGGCGTAAAATCGGTCAAACTCCATTTAATCAAAACTATTGGGTCAAATTTACTAAACATTGAGGAGCTATACACGGTATTGACACAAATTGAGGCTGTTTTAAACAGCAGACCATTGGTACCCATGAGCAATGATATCAACGATGAAGAAGTTTTGACGCCGGGACATTTTCTGATCGGCCAGCCCTTAGTTGCAGTTCCTCAAGCAAAATCACCTGAAAACTCGAACCTTTTGCGCAAATGGCATCTAACAACGCAGCTTGTAGAACGGTTTTGGGCCAGATGGAGTACTGAATATCTTTCAAGTTTACAACAAAGGCCAAAATGGATGAAACCGAAGGAAAATCTGGCACCAGGACAATTAGTGCTCGTTAAAAATGAAAATTACCCCCCGACGAAATGGCCGCTTGCAAGAATATTGCAGGTTCATCCAGGAAATGATGGGATTGTTCGAGTCGCAACAATCAAACTCAGAGGACTCGTTACAAAACGTCCAGTTGTGAAACTAAGTCCATTGCCTATACCAGCTTGTGAGTCAAACAACGAGCTCTGTTCAGATGTTCCGACTACGGAGCAGACCATTGAGGCTCCAAATGCAGACTTGATATATGAAGAAGTCAAAGATAATGGAGTCAAAGATAATGGAGTAAAAGATAGTGAAGTCAAAGATTATGAAACCTCCTGATAAATTTTCCTCGCTGATCGATGACGCACAAGCTCTTAAGAATTCTTTCGACAGTACAATCTACAAGCAAGTTAAGACGCATCATTTCCATTTGGTACTAGTGTCCATTTCATCAATCATCATTATTTGCATAATCATATTGTTGATTTTCCGATACAACGCTGGCAAATCATCAAGTCCGTCAACCGCACGATGGTACGATCCTGAACCAAACCAAGCAGACTCCTCCGTATAAGAACTATTAGTTCTTGGTGGGCGGAATGTTAGCGCGTGAAATAGATTAAACTTAGTTTGCTAATAAAGAAATTTATTTGTTATACTCAATGTAACGAAATATACTCATTGTTAAATTGAACTTTAAAATGAATGTATCGATATCGATATTTTTTGTACCATTCCTCACAAAGATACATAATTTGTAATTTATTGACCCAGTATTGTATTAACCTGGTAACGTACATTTGCCGATTCAAGCAAAATTTGTCATGTCAACAAAATACATTCCATTCGAATTTATTGCAATAATTGCAAATCAGCAAGTTCGAATCGAATGTACTTTAGACAATTACTTAATGTGGTTTTAGTAGATTAAGCAATTTTATAAACGTATAAAATAAGTGGATTTGTACACATTCGCTCTCTTTTAAATAAAGAACAAGGTAACAGCAGTACATTCGTGCGTGTGTTCCTTCTACTTCTTTTACAGGTGCTATAACTTAAGAGTTATCAGCAGTGCTAATAAGCAGTTCAGTAATTTTAAAAATTACTTCACGTTTACAGGCTCTTTCAATTGCCGTCAACCGATTGTCGATGACTTGACCGACCGAATGATCGATTGCGAGATGTTTATTCAATTCTCTCGATTGTCTCGATTGCCCCGATTGCCTCGATTGTCTCGATTATCTCGATTGTCTCGATTATCGCGATTGCCTCGATTGTCTCGATTATGTCGATTATCTCGATTATCTCGATTGTCTCGATTGCAACAATCGAGTCCAACTTAAATAATCGAGATGTTTCGAGATATTTGAACAATCGAAACAATCGAGTTTAACATCTTGCAATCGCGCATCACTATCTTGCACGGACTTTTTTCATATGAAGATGTGCATAGATTGCACTATGGATGGTACTTTTAGAGAGTCCAAGTCTAGCAGCAATTTCCCTAATCTATAAACGACGGTCACTCAAAACCTCTTCGTCGATTAGAGCAATAGTTTCAGGAGTGAGCACTTCCCCAGGTCGACCATCATGACCGATATCGTCGACGGTTTCTCTCCCGAGGGTAAACTCTTTCACCCCTATAACGACCCAATTTTTCACTGTGCTGTCAGTGGGGGAACACTTTTTGTACACGCCATTTAATTGTTCTTTTATTTGGGCGGGGGATAAGCCTTCTTTAAACATAAACTTTATCACCCCTTGTTGTTCAAACCACTGCTATACTGAGACAAGCTCTTCAAGTCGAAAAGTGTTCGGACACAAGGTATATGATAAGCGAACTATTCGATGCAACATAACATGTATCGACATGTCGCGTAGAACTATATCAGGCGAGTTCATTATGGGACTGACCACGTATATTTCAAGCTGAGTTCAGGAGATCTTCTCTCTCTTTTAGAAGTTACTATTGAAATATTCTTGACAAAGACATAATTGTCGAATTGCATTTGTAAAGAAGATTGAAAATTATCTTTATATTACTGATTAGTTGAGATTCCTATTGTCTATCCGTTTGGATCTATAGGAAAGTTCGTCAATCTGCTTCAGCATGAGCTAAAGTTAGCTCATTAACTTTATTCACATGTCAGAAAGGAAGATGACAAAATGAACCTCATCCTAGTCTTATGTTATGTATAAATAGTTACAATTACTATTTTCAATAATATTTGCTCAATTCAACTTTCAAAAGCAATTCCGATTGCCTCGAAGCCAAAGAAGGAATCTACAAAGCCAAAAACGATTCCTTGCGAAAGTCATAGACATCTAATGACCAGACTTATGTTTGCATTCAACCTATCCTGTCAATTGCAACGATCTGACTCTAGATGTTAAATATCGATCAATTGAACAAACAAGCTTATAGCTTTCGGCCACAATGCAAACCCGCATCTGTTGGTCCGTTTACGGGGCATAACCGAAGGCAAGAATATCGCATTGTTGCTGCATCCCATCCCCTGAAGCTCTGCAATACAACCACAATGCAGAAACGTTAGCAAGCAAGCAAACACCCAACGTCATTCAAACTTTCTCTCATACCACACAGCATACCCGGCGGAATTAAGCAAATAGAATTTATGATGTTGTTTTATCTAATGTAGATGTACGTGCACAATATAATGGTCGTATTAAATGGTAATTGTTGTCCCAATTTCCCTACGAAGCAATGTAAAAGGGTCAGTCGATTCATGAAGGTGCAGACATTTGTGCTGATTCGAGAATATCCAGTGTAAACTTGTACGTACTTGTTCTATGCTATAATTTTGGTCGTAGTAATGATGAGTATCCGTTATAAATGTGAAAATGGCGCTTGTAAGAGATTATTGTTGATTTCATGGAACATTTTATGACTAGCGACAACTAACCGGTCTGAAGGACCCCAAATAGTGAATGGGCCAATTTCGTAAAGTTTTATTGTTCCGGGACAGTAGATGATTTTAAATGCCGGGGCAGTTTTGGAGATGGTGGAGATGATTATTTTAGTATATTTTATGAATGCGGCAATTTTCAGAGGTATGTGATAAGAATGAAATAATCGAGCTGTAGACTTTAGAGGTTATGTTTATCATCGTTCTGAATTGATTAATTCTCAGTTGATTTTAATTTTGCAGCTTGAATGTAATAAATCATAGCTTCGAGTCTTATTTGTAGCGACTATGCAACTCTGTGTTGCTAATTCGTGGTGGTAAATACAGTGGAGGACATAATTATAAGTTCACCACAAAATTCAAATAAAATTCACTTCTAATTCATTATATTTATTACGAATATTTGTTGAGATAAACTTAATAATATATGTTACAAAATTTAAATCAAAAGAAATTATTTCAACCGTAAACAAAATTGAAAAAATTAAAATTCTCTTTTTATCTATTAAATTAGGGGACATAATTATATGTTCACAAGGAATGGGGCACATATTTAGTAATAAAATTATAAGGTTAAAACTTCGTGTGGCTTTCTTTATATTTAATTACTTCAAATACACATTTTTTCATTGAATTAACCAAGGTTTGTAATATTGTAACTGGTATTTCGTCCCACGTTCTTATTATTTGCTCCCTTAGCTCTCTTGTGTTCGAAAATGCCTTCCGTTTTCATATAGCCTTCTCGATATTATTCCCCACAGATTCTCTATAGGGTTTCAAGTCAGGACTACAAGCTGGCCATTCTAAAACGGGTATATCCTTTGAATGAAACCAAACTTTTACCTCTCGAGATACATGTATGGCAGCATTGTCTTGTTGAAAAACAAAATCTGGTCCAACTATTGACTCTGCTTGATCAATTATCAAGTCTTCGAGGAGTTTAATATACTTTTTCCAGTTCATCCTTGTGGATATTGCGGCCAAGGAAGCTTCCCATGATAACACAAGCATTCCCAAACCATAACCCAACCGCCACCGAAATTGCAGGAGAGTCGCAATTCCTTATCTCTTCTTATATCGTGCCAGTAGTGTTGAAATCTATCCAGCCCGTCTAAATTATACTTCTTTTCATCACTGAAAATAACCTTTTTCCATTCATCTTTCATGTCTTAGGTTTCCGCAAATGGTAACCTTGCGCTCTTATGTCTCTCCTTTAATTGTGGCTTAGGCCTACTTTTTGTCCATATTAAATTGTCGCTGTTACTCAGAATTCTTCTTACGTGTCGCACCGTTACAGGCAGGTTTAAATCTGCTCGAGCTTGAGACGCATTTATACTTTTGTTTCTAGCTTTCTGCCGGATTAGCCGTTTTTGATGATCATTTGTGGTAGGTTTTCTGCCTGTTTGTCTGATAGAGTTGTACCTTTCTTTTAATTTTATTTAATTATTAATTTCACATACAGATCTATTAAGCTTTCCTGCATTTTCCCGGTTGAAGAAACAGTTTTCTTTGTAGGCATCAATTTTTGCCCTTTCCTCTCTATTGATAATACCACTCCTCGTTTCATTTTTCTATAGAAAACAGAAAATGTAATTTAATAAAAAAAATAAGTTATTCACACTGCAATTATTTCACTTACTTCAAAATAATTCCAGTTAATTCCTCCAAATTTCACAAACAGAACTTTGTAATTTACTGAACTTATAAATATGTCCGCTTGAAACGCATGGAATATACTAACTGAGTAAATTATATGCAGAAGAAATCAGGCTTATGACTAGAGTTGCCAGATGTCCCGATTTGCGCGGGACGTCCCGATTTTCAGGGGTCTGGTGACACGTCCCGATTTACCCTTGATCGGAACGCCAAATGTCCCGATTTCTTACTAGCCTCTTTGGTCTATAATTTTTACAGGAAAAACGAGTTCATCTGTAAGCTGCTACCACATAAAAATATTATCGCTTTATTATTTTCATATTTTCTCACCAAACTCGAACTAAATAAGCAGCATAAAAGTTTGAAGCTTCGCGGATATTGATTACAGAGATACATATAACATTCATTCATGCAGTCTCGTTCTTCTCTCGATACCTGCCGACACCATTCCATCAAGCACAGTTTGTCATTGAAATCTCTGGATTGTGAAGCTAAACTTGGCAATCTTTTGTTTTACGATTCAAAAAATGCTCAACATCTTACACTTGAAAGAAGTAAAGCCAGTGTTTTCGGTCCGGCGTCTACTCTAGAGACGATTGATGACCTTTAAAATGGTACGTTTTATAATGTTACTACAGATGCTACTACTCACGGCGCCATAAAAATGTTTCCACTATTGTTGAGATTTTGCAGATATTGTTGAGATTTTAACCTTAAGACATGCGATAAATAACACGATTGAGGGAGCGTAGTATTGATACTAAACATCTCACCAGTTATTGTGCAGAGAATGGAAATGTGAAATTCTGAATTCAGTGTTCCAGTTACTATACAATGATAATAACAATATCATTCCAGTGGCATACCTTGCTAATATGATAATTTGCACAAAAATGTAAAATATGCTTCCATTATCATCATTATTGGCGCTACAAATTTTCCGTCAACAAATTTTTCCATCGTTCCCGATTGCGAGTCGATGTCATCCAATTGGGCACCCCTTAACTCCGAGCGTCTTGGTCAACGTCATCCCTCCAGCGCAGGTAGGGTCTCCCACGCTGTCGTCTACCGTAAAAGCTGTCGCAAAGGGTTTCCGAACAGGATCCTCTTCGCTCATTCGAGCTAGGTATCCTGTCTACCACAGCCTACCGAGCTTCATCTTAGTTATTATATCTGCTTCTAGGTAGATAGCGTACAACTAATGGTTATAGCGTCTTCTTCGCATAATGGCCAACGATTCTCCTCACGACTTTTCTTTCGAACGCGACTAAGAGGCCAGAGTGTCCTTTACTGAGCATCCAAGTCTTAGATCCATACGTGAGTACTGACAGGACCATGGTCTTGTACAGCAGGAGCTTTGGTGTTTGGGATTTGAAGAGCCTTGACAGACTGTAGTAGGCTTTGTTGGATTTGAGCAGCCACCTGCGTATTGCTTCTTCCATGTTGTTATCGGCAGCTACAATTGACCCAAAGTAGTTCAAGGATGACAATACTTCAAGTTCATGCTCAACTACCCTGAAGGTTTGACCAGCTCAAGGTGTTCTTCTTGCAGATGCTGCCACCATGTACTTTGCCTTTCCTTCATTTATGTGCACCTCAGTTTTTGTGCCGCTCGTTCGATTTGGATGAAAGATTCTCGCACAGCTAGTTCTGATCTTCCAATTATGTCTATATCATCTGCATAAGCCAGTATCTTGGTTACGATATTCAGTATCTTGGTTACGATTGCTTTCTCCATCGCCAGGTTGAAGAGGAGGGAGGCCAGACCATCCGCTTGTCAAAGCTCATTGAAGATGTTGAACGATCTGGATAGCAATCCGGCTATTTTAACTTGGCGTATTACATTGGTCATGATCAACCAACACAATCGTGTCAGTTTATCTATGATGCCGAATTCTCTTATGGCTTTATGCAGTTCTACCCTGTCTATGCTATCAAAGGCAGTCTTAAAGTCTATAAATATATGGTGCAATGGAATGTTGAATTCAAGACATTTTTCCATCGCCTGCTTGAGAGTAAATATCAGATCAATTGTTGAATAGCCTGGGCTGAAGCCACATTGATATTGTCCGATGATGGCTTTAACATATGGAGCTATCCGTTTTTGCAGGATAAACGAGAGTATCTTGTAGGAAGTACTCAACAATGTTGTACCCTTATAGTTGCCGCACATAGTTACATCTCCTTTCTTATGTACGGGGCATATTATACCTTTGCGCCAGTCTTTTGGCATCCCTTCATGCGCCCATACGTGAAATATAATTTTATGAATTGCTTTGTGTAATGTGGGCCCACGATATTTAATCAGTTCAGCTGATATGCCATCGGCTCCAAGGGCTTTGTTTAATTTCAGCCGAATTATGTACTTCTATTCGTACTTCTTCTATTGCTTTACGTTTGAGCAAATTAAATTTTGAGAATTTTGCTTTGAAAACGTATAGCCATTTTTCATGCTAGCTAAAAGAAAACAAGCCTTATAATAATTTTATGAAATGCACGAATCTGAATTTGCTGCAATCCTGCGACATGTAGTAACGCGATGGTTATCTGTCCTACCCGCTGCAGAACGTGCAATGAAATCATTAAATATTTTAAAGGTTTACTTCATAGCCGTGGGCGAACACGAGTGTCTCTCTGCTCTCTGGAACTTTTTAACAGTGACGAAACAGAACCTTACCCGGCTTGCTTCCAAAACGTATTAAAAGTCCTTCACCGCGCTGTATTGAGTCTTGAAGACGAAACATTATTAAGTTTCAATCAAAGGTTATTATATAATTTTCAGACTCACTAACAAATTGAAGCAATGAATTGATGACTAATTTTTGGGCTTCACGTGCGAAAATTTAACAAAGAACACCCTAATCAAACAGCTTCAATAATAAAAATTGCATATGTATTGTACTTGGTAGAATATATATAGAAAAGATACGATTCCAACAATAAAAACAAACTGAATTTATTCAAGCCAATTTCTCTACGAGGTGACGCTCTAACTTACGCATCAATTGTTAATATGACTTAAAAATTTAATATCACTACATTTTTGAAATGGGCGATCTTTATGAAGAAGTTTCTGACGTTAAAAATGCAGTCAGAGCTGCAGTACAGAACAAAGACTTAATGACATTACAGAAATGGCACAAATTATTTGAAACGCGAAATGTTCCCAATGTCCTAAAAATATTTGTTTCCATGGCATGGCTACCAGTTACGAATGCTGCGACAGAAAGAATATTTTCCCTAACTAATATAAGGTGCGTTTTTTGGCACACCCGAGCAGATCAAATTTTGTTGAGTATATTGAATACAACAGCAATTTTGTTTTACAAAAAAACGCACCTATAAGAAAAAGGAGAGAAGAAACAGATTATCTTTTGAGCATGTCAAAGCAGTTTAATGTTTACTACAAATATAGACCAGCTTAATGTTTTTGTGTAGTAAATTTTATGATTGTACTAAGTAATGGTGAAATAAATGATGCACAAAAATCTTTTGTTTCTATTTTAGTCATTGTAGCTGTCCCGATTTGACACCCAAAGTCCCGATTTTTTTTACCTTCTGTCCCGAAAATTGACACACTGGACCTGGTAACACTACTTATGACATACCAGTATTTCTTGGAATTCTATTTTACAGTACGTACAAAATAAAAAAGCATTCAAACTCGCATCCACATTTTAAGTGCAATTTTGTACCTGAACTTATAGTTATGTCCGCCACTGTATTTTTTTTTAGATAGAAAAGATTTTTTTTTAAATAGCTACTTTCCTAAGATTGTACTATGATCGTTACCCAAGAAAACATAAACCTGCAAAACGATTAAATGTTAAATACAATAGAGCAATCACATCAGCCAACTTAACAACCTTTTCATAATATCTCCACAACTTTGTAAATATTCGACTTCAAATCTGCACATTCCTCGTTAATTGAAATTTAAACAACACAGTCACGATTTATTCGTTTAATGGCCGTCAGTTGAAAGTCCATAGCCCATCATGAAACAATCGCAAACGATATACTTCTCCGAAAACTTTAAAGATCTCGTCTCAATGAACTATACCTAGCTAACAGAACAATGTTCTGTACACTAACCATACATACCTTCCTGCCTTCTTCAGTTTAAATGTTTCGTGGCAAAGTTCATTTCACTTCTTGCAAGAGGCTATCAAACAGTCAGCATTCCGTCTTGAATCCGATACTTACTTGAGTATTTAACAAGTACAAGAACAGTAACGAAGTACAAGTACGCTTGGTACGGTTTTTTTGTCTTCCGTCAGTAACTTACGTTGCAATGTTCCGATTACGTGCTCAAGACTAGTTATGGCTGTCGTTGCTTTGATAGAGAAAAAAACTGTAATCGGGTCGAACACAATAGCAGTCAGTCCTGTGATTTGAAGCGATGGATATGATTGCCAGGCGATGTTGAAGTACTCGGACATGATGTGTTTCTTCAATAAATTGCGGAATATTGTCTTAATAAATATTTTTATTTTGCCTATGAACTATTAAACGAGACTAAACAATTTTTTCGTTTTTTTTTTTTGTTTAATTTTTTGGGCTCGGCTTGGAGAGAGGAATTTTGGTAGAGACTCCTCGTAAGTGCTAGAGAGTCCGCACGATTCACGTATGAGCTAAATTTATCTTTAATCTTCTCCTCGTGGGGCCACTGCCAAGTATTCCAGCACCAAATATTTAGCATTCATTGCTCCCTTCTAGGACTTTTCATCCTTGTCTATCAGAACCATTTCTGATCCTCTGGATTCTTCTCAGTTCAGTCAATATGTTCACCACTTACGTTTTCTTCTGCTTGCATCGTATACTGCAACTATTTGATGAACTAATGCGCAAGATCTTACAAAGCGGCGGCATTCGGAGGTTGCGTATTTTATAACCTCACTAACGCCTGGGCAGTTTCGACAAGTCATTATGTTAGATTTTGCGGAAATATTAGGAAAAATAATCGTGCCAAGTAAAAAACTGAGTCAGCTAGTGGTTCGTTTTGCAATTTGTTCTGTAACCACTTATAGTTCGCACTGCGTTTAGCCTGCAGATTAAAGTTAGCTTCTGCTTAAGTCACTTAATCGCGATAGGGTCAGCCTACACTAGACATGAGTAAAGTACCACGTTAATCGCAGCCAGTACTTTGCATCTAGTCTGGTTCGGGCCTCCGATGCTGGGCAGAGTCCTAGCGAGTGTTGCTTGTACCTTTGTTACCTTTGTACTGACGTAACTTATGTGCTCCTTGAAGCTCAATCAGTTGTTGAGAACGACCACAAAACACTTTATTAATGACGTTGACTGATTCGAGATCCAGTCCTAACTTGCACAGATTCGATTTGTTTCCGGCTGGTAATAAGAATAGCTTCACTTATGTGATCAGCAAGATTAAAATTAGCTTCCTCAACCCATGTTTTAACTTGATCAATGGTAGTATTACTCATAGCTTTAATTTGCCACGTTGCCGATAGTTATGCCATCAGCGGATCCAATGATAGTACACCCAGATGGTAAAAGGAGTCTTAGCGGTTCATTGTGCATGATATTTCATAAAAATAGACTAAATACCGCGCCCTGCGGGACACCCTCGCTAACATCATAGGCCTGCCTTCCTGTGTCAACCTCATATATTAGGTCCCTGTACCTGAAATAGCTCGTTTTATTTCTTAGAATTTGATGTTGATTTTACTCCCGAATTGAAAGTATTTGAAAGTCGAGTGTAACAACAGCAAAATACTCCTTTGCGCCCCATCTCTAACTCTCGCCATCAGCTGCAATTTCGGTCAATGGCTGTGTGCGATTTTCTAAATTCGTATTGGCGGGTAGAGGAGACACTCTTTCAAGCCACGTTTCAAAGTAACCTTTCATAGACGATGCACTCAACAATCTTAACAATTAGTTAGCAGCAAATAATTCATTGCCAAGCAAGCCGCTCTTTAGAATACTTCTACCGAAAACCCCTCGTTGAAAATCAGAATTAGGCTAACCACAAAAAAATTTTTCAAAATGTTTTAAACAATTTTTAGATGTTTGATATCTTTCTAGAGTTGAAGACCTGGACGCTTCACTTTTGACAGTACTAGTCCTTCCAGATTTTTTTCCTGCTGAGCAAAACCAGGTTATTCATACCACGTTTTATTGGAAGATAACCCTGTCCGCTGGAGCAATTGATAATTAAATCCAATATATGTTTTGTACTTCTAAACAAAACGTTCTAATTTTTGCCGACTGCCAGTGTGGCCAATCTATCAGCATAAGCTAGCGCTTAAGGGGGGAAATACATGTAAAATGGAAAAGAAATTGCTAATTTCAGATTGACTTAAAATATATATATTGTTTATTCAGAAAATTTTTAATATTAAATCCTCAAAGTTCATATCTTATAGTAAATGAAAATATTTTTCTAATAACTTTTTAACACAAAATGGAGGCGATGCGAGCAAATGAAAAAAACACATCAAAAACAGCCTCGTACAACTTAACGCCTTTTCCGAGAAACTTGCAGCGTTCAGAGAAAAAAAAATATGCTAATGAGATCTATAATTCATAGGTGAACCAATAAAATTTAGAAAAAAAAATCAAATTTTTACATTAATATTAGATTTAAAAAAAAATCGATTTTTTTTCAAAAAAATTACGTTTTAAACATTGGTAAACTAATTATTTTTCCGATATTACAAGAAAATGTAGGTTCAACGATGAGATAATACTCTTTTGTACATGTGATATAAATTTGAGCCGAATAGGTTCAATATTTTTTGAGATATCTTGTACGGAAATTGAAAAAGTACTACTTTGAGAAAAACGCGTTTAAAGTTCTAAAGCTCCACCGACCTGGGGAACGCCGCGCTGTCTATAACTGGCTACAATTCGAGAACTAATACGAATATCGCTTCAAAACTTCTTTTGGTATATTTTAAGAGTATTTCAAACACTTTGATGCAATAAAAAAAAATCGTTTTTATTTTAGCAGTTACATGTATCTCCCCCCTTAAAGCCAATTTTCCTATTGCAGTTCGTTTAAGGCGGAGTTTACTGAGATACTACACAGAAGCGCTGTTAGAGCCATTCCTTTTTTTTTATCCCTGCTCAAGTAGCACTCGACTTCCAGCAATAATATCTTTGTCAGCATTGGATACATTGATTCAAATGCAGCCATGCATCTTAGCATAGCCTTATAAAAGGCCTGTCCCTTCAATGCCGACAGATGCTCCGATTGCATACTCACCGTTGAAAGTTGCTTCTGCATTCCTGGAAACAGAGGATCAAGGGTCGATTCACATGTTTTCCCTCGCTAGCACGCATATTGATCATCATTTATTGGATTAACATATACTTAAGCATCCTTGTACATATGTGTCGTTCAAATAGCATCTTCAGGTATTTTACAATAAAGAATATGAAGTTAATTGACCTGAAGTTCTTTGGATCTGAATGGTTATCTGTCAGGTTTTGGTATGAATGCTGCCTTTACTTTTAGCTAAAGTCAAGGAACATTCCCGGGATTATGCACGCATGAAACTGAATTTCTTTGCTATCAAGACCCGGCCATCTCCAAACTCAAAATACGTTATCAGGAATGCTTCTTCTCGTTAGTGAATGTGGTAGTGTAGCTACATACTAGCTTCTCCTATTGTCACAAAATTTGTTCTAGATATAAAAGCGTTCTAAGTTTTTGTGATCGAAGCGCCCGGAAAGTGATTCTCAAGTAGACTTCTTACTTGGTAAACTCACCATCAGGCTGTTTTAGAGATTTCAGCTTTGGTCAATGGGCATTTTGCACGGCCTTATATAGACTTTGAGTACCCCACAGATCTGAATAATTACCTCTTATAGGTCTTCACCAGATTTTCGTAGCTTCTCTTTGAGAACCATTGGATAGTTCAGTCACCATCAGCGTTGCTCTTACAAGGTTGATTACAAATACTGCTATCGATTTCTCACGGTCAGTGTTACAAAATCATATTTTAGATTAAATTTTAGACCGTGTATGTCGTAGTTTCTGTGCCATATGTAGTAAGTAAGTTTTGTAATACATTTGATTTTAATAAATCAAGGGGGGCCCGGTAGCTCTGCTCGCTAAGGCGTCAGGCCGAAAAGCGACGTGCTACGGGACCTGCGGGTTCGAATCCCGCCTGTGCCATGGCTGTGTGATTGTCTATGAGGGTGGCAAATGGGACCAAACTGGTAGGGGACCAAAATTATATGGTGCTTAGTTGAAAAACTAAATTAAAATTTGTATATTTTACACAGTTTAATGGAAAATATGCACTGCATAAAAAAAAAACTATATTCATGCAAAATATTTCAAAATGTTCATTATATGCATTCTGCATATGCAAATATGCAATTGCATATAATCCGATGTCTACTCATGACCATTTATTCTTCGAAAGATGTAATCTTCAATCATATTAAATATTTTTGCTGCTGTAGCCTCAGATGCAACCATCGGATCAAAACGAAATTCACAGGATAGGGTGATTTCAACATGGACGAAGTCTAACAGTTTTTAGTGTCAGTGATTCGGAAATTTGGCTACCTTTGTGCTGAGAAATGGTAACATTAAATTTATACAAAGCACGTTTGATAGAAAATGTGTTGGAAAGTTTTTCTATTTCCTATGTTGTTCGTCGAAAATCAGTTTTTATAGTTGGTACTGTACACTAGAGTTTTTTTTTCGCTAAAGTCCTGCATTAGATGGTAGCTTAAGTATTTGCTAAACACCATAAAATTAGAGCTAAGCTCACTAAATTAACTGATACGTTACTTTTAGGCATTGTGTTGGCATTGCAGGATCGCCATGTTGAGATGATTTATTGTTAGTTTTTTAACAGAGACAAGAAGGAAGATTACCTATTCTAGCCTGGTTAATACCTGACAAAAGACATGTGCTGCGATTTCTGTAGTTAATTTCAAAAGCGCTCCAATAGCGGTGCACGCAGTTGCAGAACTCCGATTTACAATTTATTTTGTAAGGTCGCTCGTGTAACGTAGCGTTGTTATTGTATCGTCCGTTTTAGCAACAACCAAAGGACTTCTTTCCGTTTCACAATATTTTCTTACTTATATACTAAATTACTGCTTAAAAATTTGTCTTATCTTGTCTACAATTTCCCCACGATTTAATGTCTTCATCATTGAATCGTATGTAATTGTTTTTGTGCATATGGTTGTATAAGATATAATTAATTGTACTTCATGGGAACATAACACTACAATTGACAAAAAAGTGGTTAAAAATGTTTGTGTTGCGTCGCATGATACGTAATACATAATAAATTAGCCCTGTAAGATAGTTGCATAAAATTTTCAGATATCTGGCATTCAGATATCCTGTTGTTCTTGTTTAACCTGATTAGATGACCTTCAAAGTAAGAAAACTCCTCAATAATGACCTTGCAGTACTATCGACTAATTATCATGTTATCTAACAATATTTTTATTCGCATTTTTACATGACTCTCGATTCTCGATTGTTTGGATACATTTACTTTCGGGTTCATTTTTAGCCCTACTGGAAACTGACCAATAACTTCACATTTTTTAGTCATTTTCATTTTTGGTAAGTTTCTGTCACGTTACCAAAAACAATAACAGGAACCTTAAACTTCAGTAACAAAACTGTCATTGTAGAGAAACTAGCTCAAGTGAACAATCACCTCTGCCATTTAATCTCCTCTATTTTAGACTGTGGAAAAATCGAACTACTACAAAACACCTCTTCCATCACATTGCATATCTGTCCTCTTGAATTCCTTGCTTTATAATTGTTTTTCTGTCGGTTTTCTTTTTACATGATGCATCTTTGTTTGCTCTCAACTCTAAGAAATCAAACTGAAAGCACAATTCAAGAAAAACTAAGGAATGAAAAACACGACGAGGAAAATTCCTTTCAATTATACAATAAAAACCTTCAAGTTTGCAAGAAGCACTTTTATGTGTCGTTCGTACGGTTTCTTAGCAGCACATTCATTCCATGTGCTTCACCCATTGGGAATCGAAAACCGATTGATTCTCTTGTTGATTGCATCATGGCATCGCATCGATGTGATGCGACCGATGCGATTCGGTGCAATGAAAATGTATGTTCGGGATTTTCAAATGTAATTCGAAATCAGAGAAAAGCTATTCGATTCTAATGTTGGTATTTGTTGGGTAAGAAGTAGGATGTGGCATAGAGTAAATGTGGCTGCAAGGAAGAAAAACTTTTCCGATTCGGAAACCGAGAGTACCGCACAGAATTGCAACATATCGGTCGTTCAGGAGTTCAAATATCAGTTACAATCTTGTCCAAGAGCTACCGGTGCGAATACGGTTTTTTTTTGCTTCTTCGAGTGGAGACTAATCGAAGTAGCAGTTTTATGGGTGGTTAGGGAATTCGAGTAGAAATAAATTGGGGATATTGGTGTTTCAAAATATATTTGTTTGCGAAATTCATTTATGTGAAATGTAACTAGTTGCATATGTGTGATAATTTTGATATACGATGCATGTGATTTGGCCTCAAAATGGGTCAGAGACAAATTTTTTCTATGTATAAAAAAAATGCATAGGACTTTGTTGATTTATTAGTTGTTTATTTCATAGGACTTTGTTAGTTTATTTTATCAATGTAACAAAATCTGATGGGTCATATTCTATCCCAATACTGACACAAAAATAAATACTGAAACACAAAAGAGACAAAAAGCAATAACATTTCTTATGCACTAGCCTACATTGATGCTGATGCAATAGAAAAAAATTGTAAAAATATTAAAAATTTCTTAAATAATACAAACCCTTCGGTGAGGATGTTATCAAAATGCTGAGGTCAAGCTACTGAAGTGTAAGTGAAGCAATCCATTCCAAATATTGTGTTTCACCAAAAGTATTTGAAACACTATACACTAAAAGTCAGAAAAATTTCAAAACCATATTTTATTTTGTGAATAAATGCACCAACAAAGATTCCTGGTTGAAAATTAAACAGGTGCCAAAAGTATGGTGTTGCATATAAATCCAAAAAAACTGGAATACATGGTGGCAGCATTGATACTGAAACGCATCCAATAAATCAAAAATGAAGTCACTCACCTTGGCGGGGACCCAATTTATTTAAGTCCAAGTATTTTGTTCTCAGGATCTCCAAGTAGTTACATAAACTAAGTTGCGTGTACCTCCGTTGGCACATCGAATAGAACGCTCTTGCTATTAGTGTTCCACTTGCCTAGCGTAAATTCAGCTGCTGCGTGCACTGTCCTTGTTTTTTTAATCGTGCGCCGGGCTTCTTCTTCGTCATCATAGCTTGCTACCAGGTCTTCCACGTAGTGACCTCGTGTGATGGTTGCCAAGGCGCGTGGATAGGTTTTCGCATACGTCTTCGCATTATGGTTGCGCATATAATGCGCCATAAAGGGTGAGCTCTTTGAGCTCTTCATTTTGTTGTGACGAGGAGGCTCGACTCTGTCTTCGCCCCACCATAGAAACTTCTGGCGTATTTTCCCTCGCAAAACAATGTTCTCAATGGCTGCGGTAATCGCGGTTGCAATGATAGCAGTAATTGATGGTTGAGTACCATCGCATGGTACGGCGTAGCCGTTTTTTGGCGTACTCGGCAGCTTAGTCCATTTTCTACTGTTACGTTCCGAATTCGCGGCTTAGAGTTTGTAGAGATACGCCCGCGCGATAGAATGCATATTGTTAACAAAACAAAAAGAGAAAAGAAGTGTAGGGACAAGTAGCATAATATTGAACGACGACCCTGGCGACGAGGTGGCTGGCCGCAGCAAAACTATAAGCTCCGCGGTATGTTTAATAGTCACAACCGCCGTTCCTCATTGTTCAAATGCTAATCAGCCCAGGACCCAGAGCCGTCGTGACTTGATGGTGACACATACATTACCAGAAAGTCAGGACGATCATACAAACCGCAGAATCCCCTATATCTCCATCGTCGGGATTAGTCTGCTGGTAATTACGCACTTCACGGTCGGGATCGTCGGGTACTCCAGTGTTGCCGGAAGTTTTGGGACGCCAACGTCTCGATTGTACGCGCGACGACCCGCGAGTGATGGTCATCATCACGCTCGTCGCCCCTTTCACGCCAACAGACCACTTGTCCTACTCGGGCTTTCTTGTCATCGTGAAGGAAACCCTGCAATAATCAAAATTTTAGATGTGTATCCGAATATTTACCCTACGATGATCGAAATTTAAGATACTTAGACCGAAAGTTACCCATTCGTTGAATACGCTGGAATGTTTTGAGTTGAAATTTGACAGCCCGAATTGTCAACGAGATGTCAAGAACATCGAAAAAGATTCGAGACTCGTCGACCGCCCAGAAGGGGCATTCACGGTAGCAACCGGCGGTGAATGCCGAGGTGAATGGCCCGAACAGAAAGTGCATTGACACCGTACCATGATGCATGCAAGAGATGCAACAAGTGCATATAGCGGCACAAGTACCGCTGAAGCGGGTGAATCAAAGGCTGGATGGTGCGAAGTGAGTCGGTCCGGTTCTTTTTTTGGTTTGAGAGGCGGTAAGGATCCGACGTGTCTAAGGCAATAGAGGGCGGAATCATTGACGATCTTTTTTTCTTTTTTCGAGTAACGATCTTTTTGGGAGCGCTCCTACAACCAGATCAATAGGATACTGAGGCGAAGAAGCAATTATCGTCGATCAGCGAACGAAAAATTTACCTAAACCGACGGCGACGACGGCGAAGTGCATTGAAGCGAAACGGAGCGGGTCGTGGTAAAATATATCGAAGACACACAAGAGTCTTCCGGCGAGTAGATTCCAGCAGCGCAGACGCGATCGATTGTCGATAATTCTAGCGAGCGGCGGACAGGCGGCGAGTGTATGTATCTCTGGGCGCAAAGTAGCTACGAAATAGTTAGACGTCATTAAGAATAGGAGTATAGATTAAGGTAGGAAGTTTCATGTTAGAATATAGTGCTTTAGAAATTGTGAATGTACGATAAGAAATTCCGTGTGGATTGCGGCGCCGTTAGAACAGTGTTTCTTACTAAATTCCGACACGAATTTGTGATATTGTGAATAAAATTGTGAAAATTTTTGCGACGCGAGCGTATCTTTTCGGGTGAATATAAGATAGCCGGAAAACCCTCTTTGCCAAATTCTCGTTTCGTGGTGAGGGTTGTGTTGACAGCGCGTTTAGAAACGAGTGGCACCCGGACCCACCCTTTCTCACCGTGAGCGAGATATCGGAATCGGAAAATCGGATAAAGGTGAAAGGTATAAGTGAGGGGTTGAAAAAAAGTCATCATTATATGTATTGTTATTCATTTTATTTATTTTATTTATTTATTCAAAAAGTTCTTCTAATACAAACTAGCAAAATTGCATAATGATAAAAAAACAGACAAACAATTCTTTTTATACTATTTCCAACTTCTATTTACAATTAATTTACTACTATTTTTGGGGGCCCGGTAGCTCTGCTCGCTAAGGCGTCAGGCCGAAAAGCGGCGTGCTACGGTGCCTGCGGGTTCGAATCCCGCCATGGCTGTAAGTGTGAATGTGTGTAATTGTCTATGAGGGTGGCAAATGGGCCCAAACTGGTAGCCTAATGCTGGCCGCCTTCCCGACAGCCCTCTTCACTAACGTAACCTACCACTATTTTTAGCCAAGCTCTTTCTCAAAGATGGTAGACATACCTATGTTAAAGTCAAATTTATTGTAAGTTTTATTAAAATTTCTTTTTATGGACGAAACGGGCTCATTGAAAGCGTAGTTGGTCCGATAGGAAGAGACAGATAAAATGTGGCGTGTCTCACTCTGTGACCCTTGGTATTGACGCCAAATAAACCTAAAAGATGTTCAGATGAAATATTTCCCGTGAGGAGCTTATGTTAGCAGCAAAGATCGTTTTGAAATTTTCACGTCTGTTACTAAGTGTATTCATGGCCAGTAACCTAAGTCGATCAATGTGAGGAGGCAAGCGAAGACCAAGCAAATTCACACGAATAAAACCGTAAAGAGTATTCAAAGCTCAACGAACTAATTTTACGCGTCTACGAAACAAGGGTAGAATTGTCAAAATTAATGATTAATTTTTTAGTGTCACACCAAGTCGTCAAGCTATTTAGATCAGCTTGAAGTCTCAAGCAGTCGTAAGGTTTAGATACCTTTTTAAAATATTGACGTCATCTGCATATAGTAAAATTGACGAATGCTTCAGGACAGATGGGAGGCCATTTATGTATAAAAGAAAAAGTAGAGGTCCTAAGTGACTTCCTTGAGGAACACCAATTTGACATCAATTTCTGATGAAAGGGTTCCATGAAAGGATACGCATTGGGTACGGCATTCCAAATAAGATACTATCCAGGAAATAAATAGCTGAGGAAAGTTAAACGAGGACAGTTTACACAATAATATGAAATGATCCAGCTTGTCAAAAACCTTCGTGAAGTCAGTGTAAATACAGTCTACCTGAAGTCCTGCTCGATTGATGGAATAACAGTATTGGAAGCCTCAAGTAGGTTGGTAGTTGTGGATTTGCCTTCATGAAACCATGTTGGAAAGGAGATAATATAGATTTGCTATGAAACACCCCAACATTACTGATTATCGCTTCGAATAGTTTAGCAACACATGGTCGTTTTGCGATAGGACGATAGTTGCCTACAACATTTCTATCGGGTTTTTTATGAATAGGTGTGACGATTGCATATTTCCAAACACTACGAAAAATATCGAGTGACAGAGAAAGATTAAATAGGTAGACAAGAATAGGAAATATGATACAATATTTTAATATTGCATTAGGAATGCCGTCAGGGTCTGGTGTCAAATTATTGTGCAGCTTCCTAGAAAACGCCAAAATGGTATCTTCATCCATATTGTCAATATATAATTGTTTGGCGTTGAATAATTTTGTTAGTTTCAAGTAATTTTTGAGATTTCTTTTATTGCTATTAATGTGAGTTTCATTGTAAAAGTGAGTAGTGAAAATTACATATTCGGTATAAAATTATTCAGATACGTACAAGGCCGAAATGGAACTACGATGAGAGATAACTTGATAGCTATATAGTTGTGTACTATAAAACCATACAATTCAGCTTTGATTGAGCATATTAATTACCTAATCAATACGTGTTGTTTTGAAAATATTAGCGACGAAGTGAGGCCGATTATAAAATACCAAATTATTTTTTTGTGTAAGAGACAGTAAAAGTGAAGAGACCCAGGTACACATATTTCATATACTCGTAAATACAAAAACGTGCAATGTTGAAGGTGTGGTCAGTTTCACGTGTAAAACGGATCCTAAGTGTGGCCGAAAAAAAATTGAGATTTTCTTAGACACCCTAAACTAGGGTGAGCAAGTGGCACCCACGACCCGTCTTCGAAGAGCTAGCGTAGACCCAAAACGGAAAGACTAGGTTTTGTCCTCCCTAGACCGGAAAAGTAACGTCATACATATACTTGGTGAGCTTTGGACAAAGCTCTCTATATCCTGACTGTTTCTGGAATAATGTTTAGATTCTCACAAACGGCACTTATTTTGATGCTTCTAGTATAATAATATAGTGATAACATAATAGTATAGTATAATTTATCTCAAAGACTGCAAGCATCGCTATTATTACCTTTAGTAATTACACATTAGTCAGCATCATTACAAATAGTAAAAAAAAATTCTCGCATATTTCTTTACAAATTATTTCTCTGAATCTTCCAAACGTTTTTGTAACCCAAAACCCATCATTAAACCAATGAAATCGACCATTAGTTCGATGTTGAAACCGCCAGTCATCAAATCAAGCTGTAAGATTACGACTATCAATCAACAAGCATCTCTAAACATCATCTAATGCATTCATCAATCTCCAGCAAATCATAGTTAATGCGTTTTTTTTCTCGTAATGATAGGCACTTAAATCAGAAGCTGTGCACCAGCATATGCATATTTGCATGCATTAACTTATGACTTTCATTCGCTGGTTAACACAGCAATGCACTTAAGGTCGTTTACATATCGAATTGAAATTATGATCAACAATTTGAATGCACTTCATTTCAATGATATGACTTGCGTTTGTTATTTGATAGTGTTACGAATCGAGGGAGAAATTCAAACAGAAGGTTACGTCTGTACATCGTATTATCAGTCGAAAACAATAAAGATAGATACATAGATGGATGAATAGATGGATAGTTAACGAAAGTAATTTTGCTTGTTGATTGGATTACGTTGATTGTCTTTCGGTAGGGAAATTGGCTATTATCGGGTGAACTATTCACATTTAACGATAGGCCGTAAATGTTTTTATGATCGAAATAAACCTGAGTCTCACGAGACAAATATTGGAATGACTCTATTATGTCAGTCTTGTGGCGGATGGATTGTTTATGTTTGGATAAGACTCTGTCGTGGATAAACTAATTGCTGAAGCCTATGAATCAATTCAGTAATGGAAACGTACAATTGGGAATTCTGCTGTTCAATATATTAAAGCGATTAAATTGCAATAGAAATAAGCAGTTATGTGATTTTATTTGAAATATATTTTGTGATTGCAACAATATTTTCAATTTCGATTTCAACAAAGTTAAAATTTACTTAAGTAGTATTGGCAGCCCTTTACACCAAATCGATCGTGCTCTGACGTGCGTTAATCTGCTCTCTTTTCCTTTTCGTTTTGTACGGCTTTGGCTTGGTATAGCCCTCTGATCTTCGCGCGAGTGCCCCTTTTCACAGTTTCTCTGTTGAAGTCAATCGGTTTCTCCACGAAACATATCTATATTTAGTGTTTTCTGACAACTTTTTTCTGAAAGCTGAAAACTGTTAAGTGAAAATAACAGTCTATTTTTTATATTCCTATACATTTACCTCTGGATAGTGCAGTGTAACTTTTAATACCTTTACCACTAGATAGTTCAGTGCACCTTTTGTGAATACATTTACCTATAGATGGTGCAGTGCGGCTTCGGCTGTTAAATGTCGCTGGTGTTACTGCCATCGTATTAGTGTGTTTGTTCTTATACCTGCATGCCTATACAGTCAGTTTTAACGTAGTTACCAAAAGCTATCATTGACACCTCTACTTTTTGACGAACAGTCTTACGAATATTTGTTGTCATTTGAGACATTTGCCTTCTTTTATTGCTTAAGGGTGCTATACTGTGCGTTTTAGTATCGATTTCTAATTTAAGAAACTACATTGCGTTTCATAACGGCTCTTTGTCTAGGTTCGAAGTGCTTAGATAATTTGAATAGAACACCCATGGTGGTTTGCTCTGGCTTCTGTGAGCAGACATTTCATGCGAAGTGCATTGGAATGCACGCACATGTTGCAGAAGCAGTTCAGTCGTCGTCATTTGGTGTTTATTGGTTTTGTTCAAAATGCAAATCCAATTCTATGGGTTCCTTTGTTGATCGACTGCGCTCAGTGAAACGGGTGGTGGACTCAATTCAAGCCGAATTCAATGCCTTGGGCGGTAGGCTCGATTCAGCCGCTAAACAGCTAAACTCACTGGCTTCAGTATCTGATGCAGAGCAAAAGTTGACCACGGTGCCAGCTCAGCCTAACAATCTAGCGATTTCTGTGGCTTCAGTGAACAACTCTTTGCGTCCCTCCTATGCGGACACCCTGTCTTCTGTCACTTCAGATTTGGACTCTACACCTAATATGCGTGTTACACCTAATCGATTACAGCAACAGCTGCAGTAGCAGCAACATCTTATGCCTTTACCTCTCCCACGTCATGAAAATGTACAGCTACAGCCACAAGAAATTCATCTGGCGGCTCCTCAGTAGCTGCAACAGCAGCACATGGATACTCCATAACAGCCTGATGTTCCTGCACTTCATCTTCCTCAGGTTCCTGTCTTGCCTGTGCCAAGTACTTCGACTAATTTGACTCTGCAATGGTCGAATCCAGCTCAGGAATCTTTTAATTAATGCGGATGGTCTCATTAGAGTTACTGCACCTCCTCTGCAGCTATTCTTATCCCGAGTCTCTGCTGATACTTCTGAAGGCGACATTATTAAATATATACATCGTAAACTGGGAAGTTTACGATGCAAAAAACTAACTTCCAACGATCGTTTTGTGGGATCATTTAAACTGACTCTTCCAGCCGCTCATATTGTTGTTGGTCACATTGACTTCTGGCCCTCTGGTATCTAATCAAGACCTTTGAACGTCGCAGGTGTCCTGTAAATTTTCGGAAACGTCGGGCTCCTGCTCCAGTCAACCAAGCTCCAATCAACCAAGCAACAACCTCTGGAAACTTTCAGCGGAAGCCGATGGAAAAAAATCATACTTAGAACGTAAGATTAACCTTAAAGTTTATTATCAAAACGTGCGGGGGTTGAGGACCAAAACCCATGAGCTTAAAATTGCATCAACCATCGGGTCTGACGATATAATGAAACCTGGCTGACAGGGGATACATTCAATAATGAAATTTTACCTCTTTTTACTGTCTTCCGTAAGGATCGTGATCGCTCAGCCAGTGGTTTATCTGACGGCGGCGGTGTTTTAGTTGTTCTTCGCAATACACTTAGCGTGTCCTCCTATACCGACTTCATGCCTTCTCTACCTGTTAAATGTATCCTTGTTCGTTTATGCGTTACTCCATCTACGGCATTACTTGTGTCTTCGATTTATATCCCATGTAATAGTCCTAGTGTTGCCTATGAACGCTTTTTTACGGAGATTTCCTCGTTTCTTAGCACCTACTTTCGCTCTTCTTTCGTTCTTTTATGTGGTGATTTTAATATTCTCAGCTTAGTCTGGGATACAACCTTCACTGATATCTTATCGAGGAGCAATATCTCTTTAGCTACAACCTCCTCTTTCTCTCCTTGCTCTTTTTCATAGTTGAATAATGTTTCTAATGTTAATAACAGAATGCTTGATTTTGTTCTTACTAACTCTCCTTTGTCATCTGTTCGTTTATGTGTTGCTCTGTCGCCTTATGTCAGTCCTGATCCTCACCATCCACCTCTTGCTATATAACTTTCTTTAACCTCATTACCTAAAAATAAAAATGCCTCTGCGCTACGTTATAATTTTGCTAAAGCTGACCTCACTTCCATGTCCAATGTTATTAATGCTGTTAACTGGTTTGCGTTTTTCAGAGGTCTAAATGTTGATGATGGTCTTCATGCGTTCTATGATTTCTTGTCGATTATTGTTTTCTGTCACACTCCCACTTTTCGTGTTCGAAGAAGTATTGATCCGCCTTGGCTAACTGTTGACGTGATACGTGCTCTTAAAACCAAAGGCGTTTCGCGTCTTAGATTTCGAAGCTCCGGCTTAGAGGTTGATTTACTTAGATACAAAAATGTACGCTCGTATGTTAAAAAGATGGTTAAAGATGCGATGAGTGCTTATCATGCCCACATTGAAGCCTCCATATCATCCTGTTAGCAGAAACCCTTCTGGTCCTACTTTCGTTCCCTTAAAATTTCTCCCTCTATCCCTTCTCTGATGCACCTAAACGATTTGTCTGCTTCATCGCCTGAAGAAATATGTGAGCTGTTTGCTCATTTCTTTTCTTCTGCCACCTCTCAACCTACTCCATCTTTCTTCAATAATATTCCCTCCTTGGATGTTAATAGTTTTTGTTTGTCTTTAACGAACCCGTTGGAGGTCGAAGGTTTGCTTGCTAACCTAGATAGTTGCGCCAGCTACGGATCCGACGGCTTACCTTATATATTTGCAAAGTCACTGTCATCATCTTTGTGTGTTCCTTTATCTGTCCTTTTTAACCTAAGTATTTCTTCGTGCACGTTTCCTTCTTTCTGGAAGTCCGCAAACTTTTTTCCTATCCTTAAAACTGGAAATTCATCCTGCGTCTCCAATTATCGTCCCATATCCCTTCTATCTTGCTTCAGTAAGCTTCTTGAAAGAGTTGTTTACAATAGGGTTTATCCTCTAATTGAACCTCTTTTCGCTTCTGAGCAACATGGTTTCGTCAAAGGTAGGTCAACAGTTTCCAACTTACTTTCGTTCGCCAATACTTTTACCTCCGCCATCGACCAGCAAAAGCAAGTGGATGTAGTATATACAAACTTTGTCAAGGCTTTTGACTCCGTGAACCAAGAAATCCTCCTCTCATAGCTCGATGGTTTCAATATTTCGGGTCAGCTGCGTTGCTGGTTTTTCTCATACTTTCGTGATCGTGCTTGTTTTGTATAGTCCTGCAAGGGTCGATTCTTGGTCCTCCCCTTTTTCTCCTCAACTCCCCGTGTCTCTTGTATGCTGACGATCTGAAAATTTTCAGGGTGATTGAGTCAGTGGATGACTGCTCCCAGCTGCAGGATGGTCTGTCTGCTCTGGGTAACTGGTGCTCTGCCAATTGTATTATCCTTAATGTTGCTAAATGTTTCCAGATGTCCTTCACATGTAAATTATCCCACATCACGTTTTCCTATTCTATCCTTGACTCCTTCCTCAATTCAGTTGATAATTTCATGGACCTTGGTGTTGTGTTTGACACTAAACTAAAATTTGATGTCCACATTTTGCGTGTCACATTCAGGGCCTCGCACTTGTGTGGCTTCATTCTAAGAGCGTCCAGACCTTTTACTGATATTTTCTCGTGTGTACGTCTGTACATCTCCTTCGTGCGTAGTGTCCTCGAATATTGTTGTCAGATTTGGTGTCCTCATTATCGTTTCTAAATTGATGTTGCTGAGTCGGTACAACGTAGATTTACTCGCTCACTATTCCTCAAATTCCGGATTCCCTACTGTAAGTATAGCATGCTGAGATTCCTACCCTCGTTTCACGCAGAGTGTATTTCGATGAATGTCTCCTTTTCAAAATGATTACTGGTTCTATTACATATATCCCCAGCAGTGGCGGTGCGTGACAATTCACTGAAGGGAAGCAATTGGTTGATGTCCATGGTTGACGTCCATGGTTGATTACGCTCTCCGCAAATTCGTTACGTGTAATGGAACCCCTGTATAAAAGCACCCAGGAATTACTGACGGGGACGTGAGAGTAGACATTATGTATTCTTATGTAAATAAAAGTTCACAGTCTTTCACACAATAAGAAACCATAAAATAATAGCATTCCTAGAACTAGATATAATATTTTTGAAAGAGGCCAAACTTCAAAGAATTGAAAAGATTTAAAAGTCTGAAACTTTTTAAGGATGAAAACCTTGACTTTATTTTAACGATTATGCTAGCAACTATTTCGACATAAGCACTTGTAAAGAATAGTACAACATTATCATTGTTTTCAATTATGCACCTTGCTGTTTAACGACGTTGTGGTGTTTCACAAATCAACCATAAATCGTTCCTAATTCCCGTGATACTATTTCTTGAAGATTCTATTTGATCTTCAAATTTTGCCATTTTGTGAATATGATACAGTATATTACATTGTTAGGACTGAAATATATCGATTAGTATGTTTTTTTTACATTAAACATTCAACAGAAAAATAAACTAAGAATCTTTAAGTAAAATAAAAAGCCCACTCTCACCACTAATGATCTCTCCGCCTCTATTAGCACTACCATTTTCAGTTATATATTCCACGAGTTATTTTAATTGCTCTTTATTATAGAAAAATTGTTAAAAATAACCAACCATTAAAAGTCCAACGTTTCGGAGCTAATTTCGGAAGCATTTTTTGAGGAATAAATACAAAGCAAATAAACTTATTGTCATTGTTGAAAAACTAGTAATAGATTTGGAAAATTCTGCCTTCGCGTATACTATTGCACGATTTAGATAAAATCAAATTTAGTCGATGTTCGAAGAAATGAATATATATTACGTTTTTATACATTGTATTTAATACCTGTTTGCAATCCAGTTGTTTTAGCAGATATTACAGAGGCTCCTCAACATGCAAAACAAAGTTAAATGAACGGGACGCATTTAACTTTGATTTATGAAAGTATCTTTAACTGCACCGAAACAAATAATGTAGCCGAAGGTCGTTGAAAGTTGTGATCGATATGATATATCGGTTGTTTTATCTAATATTATTGCCATGAATTTGCTTTTCAGAATTTCATTACAATGATATCGTTTTGAAACTAATGAGATCTTTTTGAATATAATTTGATGTTCCGCAAAAAACATTTGCTTAGTCCAAGTGAGTGAAAAATTATCATTTATGTGCTGTCAAAAGATTTATTGTCTTTAGGTGATTTACCCCTATTGTAAGAATACACATTTTCATTATGACTATGTAATTCTTCTTCTTGACATCCTAAATGACACACAATGTTTATTAGAATCTTCATTGTTTCTCAATTTCTCCTTACTGTGAGCAATATCACTGAATATTTATATTGACTACTCAGCAATTCTTCAAATCACCGGAATCAAACTTGAAAAGTAAAAGGACTATTTGTACCAAGCCTGTTCACAGCTTTAACATTATTTAAATAACAAAATCCGATGTTTCGTCAAATGTCTGAAACGCTCGAAAATAGTAGACATGACCAGCAAAATTATTTTTGTTTAATATTACAACCGATAATCCATTCCGAGATTTTCATTTAGTAATTTTCCGATCAAACTACCAAGTAAGTACATCTCTTTGTTATAAACAATTTACGAATTCGGTTTCGATCGATCCTGGTTGATGACGTTTTTTTTTCAGCAAATTACCGAGATCCAATTATATAAAAATGAGATAAGTTGACGAATTCTAAAATTTTGACCCACTGAACAAGCGAACACATTCACCTATTTCAACCTTTCTCTATTTCAAATATCAATCAAAAGTATCATGCAATTTTACACAGTAATTTTACACATTTAATTCGACACAATTCTAGTCTACAGCTTTACCTATTTGTTCACAGAAATGAACATGCAGCAAAGAACGAAGTAGGTGATGGAAAAAATCGTGTGACAGGAAGAAAATAAAAAACAAATGAGTCAGGGAGAAAAAGTAGTCGCATTGAAAAAGACAGAATAAAAACAGAATTTTTGTAGTATCTGTAATTGTCTTAAATTATCTTCAAACATCTTAAATCATCTAAAATAATCATTAAATATCTTGAGTTATCTTGATAAAGAAATAAAGGTTACTACAAAATTGACCAAAGTCTTTAAGTTGTGTTAAGCACAACACTATTACTACATTGAAATATTATTACCAGATCCTATAGGCTATATATGATTAAAAACCACATACCACATATAGTTGCACTAGGACACATAAAACCACATATCCTGAAACCACAATAGTTGCAACTCGTGGAAAACACCTTCATAAAAGTTTCTCTACAAAATATAACACACAAAAAATAATGTCATAATATAAATCATAAATAAAACACATAAAATAACGACTTATCGAATCCACAACATCTGGCAATGCTTGCCACATCTCGTAATTCAAATTCGCTCACAGCAAGCATTTTTCATTCACAAAAAAATCTGTACAAAATGATAACAATAACAATTTACCCTGCTACTAGTGAGGGGAACGCAGGAATAAGTTCCACAGTAATCATGCGTTCGCAGCTCCGCTCTGAGTCTCTCTCTTGATAAGATAATTTCCCCTTGGAAGCAACATCTTCATTGCTTCCAAACATACCGTATAGACACATTATTTTTAATGACGTCACAGTCTAGTCTATATGGAGTCAAACAAACGGTCGTAGATGCAATTTTTACATTGCTTCCAAGTCGTGGTTGTTCGTTCATTATTTTCATTCTGTGGTGTTACCACATCAACTGTGTGAGATGTTCACAATTTGATTTGAGAATTTTTTTTTATAAATGTTTATACGCGATTATTTTACGATTTCGAAATAAAAACTATTCATTTAAAATTCATGTCAGCCAAATGTAAGGGAAGCAATGCTTCTCTTGCTTCCATGAACGCCACGCCACTGATCCCCAGAGCGCAGTTTTCTGTTCGTGACCCGGTACGTCTTAACAGGTCTTCATTTACCCTCAATGAACCTTTTGCTCGCACAAATATATTTTTTACTCTCCACTTTTCGGCTTGCCCAGGCAGCATAATTGTTTGAATATTGGTCCTCTTCCGCCTTCGTTTCGCACTTTTGAAAATAAGTTAAGAGAATGCGTTTTATCTTATGAAATTAACTAGTTTTCTGAATTTTTGATTTCTTATCTGTGAATTTTGATTAGATTTCACTACTTTTTTATATTTTGTTTAGTTTTAATTTATAGTCTCTTTTCTTTTACTTTTTTTTTACAAATATAAGTTTGCTCCTTGTCTAGTCTTTAATTGGATCTGTATCTGTAGGTTTTAGACAATAAATAAATAAATAAATTAAGTTAGTAATTGTGTTAAATGAATTCATATTTCAGTAGCAATTAACCCCATTTTTTTTTTTCTCTTTTTCAGATTTCTATTCATAAGAGGTAAGTTCTCTCGACCACGCATGCCATATCATCTGAAGAATGCAATCAGAAATTCCTTGCGTTTACATGTTTCTTGTGTAGCATTGAATATTCCAGCCAACTGCCACTAAACACCTTTAATCCATCCGTGTGAATTGGGTGCAACACACTGCTATTACAATTTTCATATCCATCATTAATATCTTCCACATTCTCGTGGTTTGAATACGAATAAGTTTCGTACTCAACGAATGCATGTTAAAATTTAATGCCTTCGACGTGCAAAATAATAAACAATGACACTGGATCGCGGGCTATCCTCCATTTGATATATTCCTGACCTGCAACGCGGTGCATTCGCAACGCTTCCGGGATGCATTTTTCCTTAGAATGAATAAATTCGAATGCGAATTTATTTTCGAGCTGACATTAAACGTGCATTATGACATTTACGTGCACTATTTGTTATTGCGGTGCTGAAGCAAGACTAGGACATACACAAACTAATCGTAGTTTACACTGGTGACTGGTGTGCATAGACGCGGGAGTAAAACGAAAACTGCAATATATGAACTCGTGCAATATTTCATCTCCGTGCTCAGCCATTTCATTATTATTATCCTCTGACGGTGTTGTCACGATGCGGGAGTTCAGTGCTTCACTCGCTGCCGTTATTGTCACTGTCTTCGGAAATGATGAATTATATGTTGACTCACGTTCGCCGGAGTAATATTTACGATACAGCATAGCAGCATGTCTCCTTATCGTACCGTTACGATACTTGAGTGCTCAGTACATTTAGCACTTGATACACACAATTGGTTGTATGTGCATGCCAGCTAAGAGGCAACCGATTGTCAGAGGAAAGAGCGTGGGATCTCGAGTAATAGCAACTATCAAACTTTTTTTTTCATCCGGAAGCGATTCCCTTGTGGCATTTTCTTGAACTGTCGCAGGAAATGTAGGGCGAAGTCGTTTGTCTTGATCGTAGTGTATTTCTATGATTTTCTATGATAGTAGTTTGTTGGGTATTAAAATGTTCATACATGTTATCCTGGGAAATTCGTTTCAATCTTCTTTTCAATCTCTTTTACATAGATTTTATTAAAAGAGAAAACCATTACCTGCTACAAACGTTCAAAATTACAATTACAATTCGAATGAAATAAATTGATAATAAATAGCAAGAGATAGCGGAAAGTAGAAAAATGTAAATTTTTTTAAATTAATAACAGTCTCCTAGGTAAGACAGTGGCGTATACTGAAGAGAAAAATTAAATACCGCCTTCTGCGGACACGACACGCCTGTGATAGCCTTGATTATTCTATACTCCTAGCTACGCTTTTATTTTTGAACTGGGCTTTGAATGGGGCTGAATCTTACTAGACGAATCGAACGAAGCATGTATCCGCTCTAGGTTCTTTGTCATATGAAATTAGAACCCCGCCTGGTGGTCCACATGGTTGTCATCTGGGCCTTTTACCGTTCGCCTTATTAGATGAACCTAAAAATTTTCAAGTTGGAAACCTTAACGACTGTAATGATCTGCAGAAGGATCTAAACAATTTTTTTAGCTGGTTGTCCGATAATAAACTCCATATGAATGCTGACAAGTATAAAGCTTTATCTTACACACGCAAAAATAATCCTGCAATCTATAAATACCATTAAGTATGTCAGAGAATGTACTTGATTTGGGAGTACTACAGGATCAGTCATTCACATTTGAGGGTTACATCGACACAATCGTTGTGGAAGCTAGCGTTACTTTTTATCAAAAGATATTTGAGAGAAATCGACAACATTTTCCTGAAAAAGGCCGTCATTTGCAGCCTAGCTGAAATTTTTTTTCAGTTTTTCATAAGCGCCATATCAAACAAATTGAGTCCACACAAAATAGATTTTTACGTTTCTGTTTTTGCTTAACTTAAGTGCTTAGTATCTGAGTATAGTCGCACCTGTCATACTGATCGGTTTGTTGATTTTTATTCTCTCTCTTTATGACTCATACGTTCCGTTCTCATACATAATGACATTTTATTACTTATAAACTGATTTGAGTCGTTCTTTATTGATCGTAATTTAGCCATTTAGTTGGATTCAATTGCAAATTTAGTTTTGGCTTTACTAATCATCGTTTCGTTATAAGTGTCACCAACTGTTCCGTATTTCCATTCTGTGCTTTAACTATTTGGTTCACTTCCCCCGTGAGCAAGTGTGATTTTGTCTTCTAATTTTTACCGTTCTCAACCGGTGATAAATGAATGAATTTACGTTTGCTAGCTGCGTTGACAAAACTGACTCACCACCTTTTATAGTCTGCTCTAGATTTTGCAGAATAGCACTGCATGCTTAGAGTACAGCAGTCTTAGGCAAGATTGCAAGTGCTCTATGGAGTACTCCGGGTCTTTTCTGGTACTGCCGTAGCTACGGAGCATCCTCCATAGGATGTTCGCGTCTAAATTTCGGCAAGCGACGAAGGCACTAATTTTGATTGCTGCATTGCTATCGTCACCTCAATCTCTTGATAGCTCCTGCTTTGGTGGATCTTAGTCCGTTGCTTGAAGTTGGGAACAACAATGAGTTGATGTCTCTTCCGGGTATAACTACTAGGAGCAAAAGTCTTAAATTTTCTTCGTCTATGGTTGCTTCTGCACCTGTTCTCGCTTTTTTATCTCAACTACACTCCAACCATTACATTTGATAATGCCTCCAAAGTAGTTGATAATATTTCCAGAGTAATTGATAGGTAGGTTAGGTAAGTAGGTTGATGTGGCTGCCGATCGACAGAGACCTGGCGACAGATACATTTAGGCACAAAAGAGGCCCGTTGTGATGCCACAATAATAAATTACTCTCTCCTGCTCACTAAAATCACTATCCCCTTTAAATAGACTAGGGACTGTTCGGTCATATTTGAGAGAAAGGGTGAATATCCTTGCCAAAGTCGGGCACTGGCACATGAGGTGAAGGACGGATTCCTCCTCGTCTTACAGAAGTCGTTGAACCCTGCGAATAATCATTGCGCATGGCGCACTATGAGGCAGTGGCTCGTAAGAAAGCCAACAGTGTAACGCAGAGCGCTTCGAGTTAAGCCTAATAACTGCCTGGTACCACGCGCAGCTATGGATACCCAGGACTGTCTTGTTACAGGATGATTCATCTGCCCAGGACTTCCTAGCGTCGTCAAGGTATTTTTACCGATGGTCAATTTGACTGTTGTCATCGGTATTCCTATTGAAATTGAGCATTAGACCTCCGGTAGCAAAGTACCAAGCCTAGCTAGTTCAGCGGCCTTACAGTTGCCCTGAAAATCCTGGTGTCCAGGTACCCAAATCAATTGAACAGTCGAATGTCTCGATATCTCCGTAAGAGATGCACGGAACTGTACAAGGGCCTTAATAGCTGTGAAAATACCAATATTGACCCCGAATATTTAATTACGCTTAGGCCAGTCAATTGCCCGAAAACGTCTGCCTGAAAGACACTACAGTGGTACACTGGTAGACGGAGGGACAGCTTGAGACTCAGCTCATCTGAGTATACACCACCTCCGGCTCTATTTTTTTTAGCTTTGAGCCATCGGTGTACACATGGATAAGCCCACTTTCGAACGTAACACCATCACATCATACATTTCTACCAGGAATGTGAGCTGTGAATTCCTAATCAAGTAGGAAGTGCGGAGCGATGCTATCACATCCGCTGAATCAGAAACTCTTTCGGCCAAAATCATCGCATGGCCGAACTCTGTAAATTTGCATCGCCGTCTCAATGGCCAATCTAATTTTTATTAATTTTCATAAATTTTAGGCCCGAATAAGCCTTATATTCCACTATCTAAGCTGTTAGTTTTTACTAGTTAGTTTTTACCACTTGTTCCTCTACAAATTAACGTTTTCAAATTGCACTTGACTCCATTAACGCCTTTCTTCCCAAAAGCACCAAACCTGAATTCACTGTTTTCGTTTGTCCTTCCTTTCAAATTTTTTCATGATTCGAAGCCGCGATTTTTGGTGTTACTACCCTTAATACCCCCCGCCGCCATATTTATTAGGATTTATGGAAGTCTGGTCATAGCCTCCTTGTGGTGGCTGAAGCAAACAATCTTTCCTAACTGAAAAACTATGCCTAAGACGGGCATATGCCGAGGGTTGAATGGTTGCTGGGTAAAGCAGTCGCTGGTATGTGAATTCGGGTGTTGGATGGCAAGAGTCCACCTAATTTCATACCTAGGGCGGGATACTGAGGATAATACGACTGTTCTTTATAGTTGCTCATACTCGTGAGAGCAAATTTGAGAGTAAAATTACATTAATAAAGTGCTCCAGACCCATGGAGCCCCATTAGTCCCCATTGGATCAGCCATCGGATCAAGGGACCAACCAAGACCCAAACGTCATGGCGGATTAAAAAAAAACAATAAAAAACCGATCGGAGGGAAATAGAGGATAGAAAAACAGCAGCGAAGCATAACTCCTCTCCAATAGCAAAGGCTGAAGACGGTTGGAATTAAGAGCTCCTGCCCAAACTCCATTTGATAAGAGGAAAACCGAAAGAGAGGAATTGGGCATAAGCTTTTGAAATCACCCTCTTTACCTCGGACGGCAGATCCTCAGACAGAATTGTGGATCAGTTCTCCCAAAGTTTGAAGGTGCTCGACAAGCCTTTGGCCCACTTCCGAAGGGCATGAATGATGAAAAGGCATTCCCATCAATGACTCCAGAAGCTAATGGGAAAAAACTGAGACCAAAAATGATGCTGCAAACGAAAATCTTTCTTACTTTTCCTTCTCTTCTGGTATGCCTCTAAGATCACTCCTTGTGCCTCTTATGATCAACTGGTTCATCAACAATATTCCTAGTACTTTATCATTAGCCTTTCTACGTCATGCTGATAATTTAACAATATTTCGGTCCGTCGTAAATTCCACCGATTATCTCTCCAGGAAGATTTCTCTTGGACATTTTAATGATCTTGGAATCACCTTTAATCGCTAATTGATATTTGGCGTTCATTTTGAAACTATCGCCAACTAACCCATTTTCAACTAACACCAAACTATCACCAAAGAAGCTGATAGCAACATCCGCTGGTAATTTTGGGATCTGTTCAGCACATTTCAACGGCGAGCGTGATACAAAAAAGGTGGAAGAATTCATCGCAGCGTCATCTATATACAAAGAGGCCGAGCACATAAGCGACGAAGCAACTGTCAGAGGACTCGCGATGCTACTTACAGTCATCGCTTCAACGTGTTGGAGAGGTATCTGGTCACTGATCCAGACCGGTCCACACGTGGAGGGACACAATATATCATGTCTATACAGAAATCTTCAGCAGTGAAGATGATAACACTCCTACTGCTGCCTTCATATGTCAGAAGCGATCATTACTGGCCCAACTCCCACAGAATGCAAAATCCGACCATATCTTCGGGCTGCTTAGCATTATCATTCGAAGCCAACTCGAAAAAATTAGAGTAAAATTTTTCCCTCAACTTCTAAGAGAGGCCATGGTGACAGAAGAAAACAGCCGGATGTCAATCGGAGCTCCACCAGGAATAGCAAGCAAAAGGTGTCCGGAAGAAGCAAACAAAATGTGACTTTTGCCACAGCTTTGGTCACACAGCAGACGTGTGTCGTATGCGTCAACGCCCGGTCACACCAAGCAAATGAGAAAGGCTACAGAAGTATCTTCAGTGAAGCGGCAAAAGGTACCGCAACTGCAACACAAGTATCCTGGTGCGGCTGTGTAAGGCCTGAAACAGTGCGCTGTCGTTGTCCAAGATGTAGCGAACTTAAAAGACTTCCAGCGGCGAACTTTTGCTCCATAGGACTGAGCAAGAGTCTGTTGCTGCGTGACCGCCCAGTGATCCAGATTTTTGTCAACGGTATCCCCGTATATGGATTCACCGATACAGCTGCTAGAGTTAGGCTAGCTAGCTACCAGTTGCATCAGCGATTGAACAACAATGGGTGCGCGTTGTACTAGCAATTTACGAATATCATCCTAGCAGATGGTGTTAGGAGACCAGCCGATATACTATTGCCAGAAGTAACTGTCAATGTGAAAAAACGCTCATTTCCTTTCAATTTCTTGATAATCCTCTCGAAACCACAACACGGGCATAAATTCTTTATATTAAAAAAAAATGGATGTATCCGTAATCTTTTTTGTTTCTTATATAACCTGCATCAGACGAATTTCTAAAATTAAAATAACAATGCGCATTATGATACAATCATAAAATTAACGTAAAAATTTAAACTACGTTTCATATTTGTTTAGAAATTGTTCCAGATATCTAGTGTATGTGTTTGTTTTGTCTACTTTATATGTATTTAAAACAGCTTACACAGCCCGAATTTCATATCAAAACAAAAAAAATCATATTTGCAATTCAATTCACCACTTAACCCAAACCAAACTATTACATGGCTTCTCCTTAAAACCCTTTCTTCTTCTATTCGCTAAAACCGCATTCTCTGACGTTACATTTCCATCTTCAATCCTCTTATCAATACCGCATTCTCTTACTCGTGGTAGAAAACTATTAACTTTTACCATAGAAACTTCCATTATTATTGTTTCCCATAGATTCAAATACTTGTGCATCCACGCCGCCCGAAGCCAAATTCACTCATGGAACTGACTGAGTAAAATTCGACTCGTACGATACAAGTTCTATATTCCGTTAGTTGCTTTAGTACTGTCTGGTGTCATAAAAACGATCGACGTCCCTTCAGCGCCGCCAACAATACTCTTGTCGATTGCCTCGTTGTCTAGCCCACAATGGACGCTCTTGTGAATGATTGCGAGTACGTTATCCTTTTGGATTTTCTACATGGCTTTTAAGTGGAAGAGAGAGCAAATTGGAGGTGTAAGCTTTTACAGAAATAGAGATTTTGTTGAATGAACAATCAGTCCATGGTTTTGTGTTGGCGAAGTGTTTTAGGAAATGTGGCGTTGATTCGAAATAGCTGTGAGGAAGAACTTAAAAAGTTCAGGAGCAATTGATGTTTTTTGGAGGTTAACATTATGATTTAATTTATGTGTCCGAATTTCCACCAATTATATGTCGGACGCCAAACCATTTATGGACAAATTTACTGGAAACTCGGAACTTATTTGGCAGTTCACCGATTCTAGGCTATTCCATCCAATCAATAAAGCTCAACACATAGATCCATGTCAAATGTCAAAGATAGCATAAACTTTGATCCAAGAATGGTTTGAATTAGAAACTTTCTCGGTTCTCCTGTACTCACTTTAGTTGCCAGGTTGACATTCACACTGAACCATATCGACTTAATACCATTTCTAAAACTGAGTAATAAAATGGCCGTCTGAAAATTTAAATTTACTGGCAACAAACACATCTACATTTCGATTTAATCGAGTTCGACAGTTGGCGTTAGTTTATAGTCTATGGCGTTTCATTGAAGTCAAAAGGGATTTCTGAATGCGTGGTTGCACTCTAGTGTCATTTTCAGATTGTTCTACCATTTCAAAAGAACGTCTTACGATGTCATGGTCCTTGACCTACGGGTGAATAGGCAAAAGAAAATACATAAGTAGCTTGATGTTTTACTTTGTCTGCTTCAATTGATTTAATTAATTGGCAGATATGTCAAAAGTTTTGTGACGTTAGATAATATCAAAGAGTATTTAGATAATGATTTGGTGGTGGTTTAAAAGCTTTTTCAAAAGTTTTTTTTTAAAAGCAGTAAAAAATCATAATGATTAAAAATGTTGTAAGATTGTCAAACTGTGACCACTGACGTGATCAGACGAAGTGTTTGAAGTCTTTTGTCCGAAACAATTGTTCTTGAAATTCGCATTTTGGGGTAACGGTAGTTTGCGGAATAAAAGTTTGCAGTGTAGCAAAAATAAAATTAAATATAGCTTCCAGTGCTAATTAATTGGTTTCAAACAACAAATAATATGGTGAAATATCAACTGAAAAACAAAACAGTAGTTAAACTTTGAGTGCTCTTTCATCAATTTGTAGAACCAAGTGGCAAGAGCAAAATATAAGTGAAGCGGGAGTTTTCTCCGTTGTGGAAAGTAAGAAGAAGCAAAAGAGGGTAAACTTTGAATCCTCTCTCGAGTAAACACACAAAGGCTCAGATATCGGCAGCTATCATCTAACCGACAGAAGAAAAAGATAACCACGCTGCAATATATGCTTATTTCATTGTTTGAGCAATATAACAGTATAGCCCGACAGCGTCAAATCAACGAACCCATCGACTCAAATCATCAAAACCGTAACCAGCTAAAAAGCAAAGCTTCAAGAACTGTACCTCAACAGCGCAAAACAGTACGCCCACCATGACCAGTGGTGCAAAAAAGATGAAAAGGTTATACAAACGGCTATGTCAAACAAAAACATACAATATATCCAACGAAGAAAAGCCTGGCAAGCCTCGCTAATTTTCCTAAACTTCCTTCCATTATAATCTCCGACAAACCGTACATCATACCAGACAAATTATTACTATGAACACCAAATTATCATTACATAAACACTGCGAGACCTAAACGTCAAAAGAAAGCGACGTTAGCGGTGCGGTGTGGTGAATATTAACTACTAACAGAGATTAAAAATATTTATAAATACGAAATCTATACATTGAAAACTTCGATGAAAATGTTATTATATAAGACCACTTCAATCAAATTCACGCTTGATGTAAATACCATACTGGAAAAGTGACTCTCAAGACTTCATGTGGGAATGAATCAAAGCAAGTAGTTTATGTTTTTCTTTCCTTGCGAAAAAAATAAGTCCCAATCCTGTTACTCTGCAGAGCGGTGGCAAGTTCTCCAGGCAGAAGAAGAGGGAAAAAAGTAATATCCGGAGATTCTGCAGAGACCAAAAGACTGAGTTTCAATCCCACTACATGGCGATCCTGCCCATACGAGCGATACTTCTATTTAAATCAAATTCAATTTTACTAATAATTGAACCCTGCTTAGCGTTTTTGAGCTGACGCGGAACACCAATTACTGAAAAAAGAAGGTCTTTAACCACGGGAGCACTCGGATGAAATACGCGCCGAAATTGGCGAATTACGAAACAAAAAAATATATATCCATATGTATACATATGTAATAAATTGAATATACTTAATAAACTCAAAGTTTTTTTTTTCAAATCATCAGAGAGAAGCTATAAAGTCCATGGTAGGTGAAAATAGGATTAAAGAAAATATCAAAAAAGTCCTGAAACTAATAATAAGTTTAAAGAAAATCTCTAGCAGAGCTTACAAACAAGATATAATGATATAAAAATTGAATACTTTAGCCCAAAAATAAGAAAGTAGGCTGGAATCACTCAAAACATTTTCCCAAAAATATAAAGAAGGAAAAACTAGAAAGTCTAAAAAACGACAGCATGAGTAACTTTAACATCGAACTCGCACTAAAAACTATCCCGATTTTCAATGCAAACCCAAAAGGATCAGAACCATTCTGAATAAAAATAAGTTTGCTTAACGAATACTTTAGTAAAGATGGAAAAAAGAATAAAAACACCGAATTTCAATCGCACTAAACTTTAAAACAAACGAAGATTATAAAAATAATGCTTGAAAATCGATTGAGAGCAATTTTATTCATTTACTCCGAGAGGTAAAAAAAAGTTAACATGGTTCCACGTGGTTTGCAAAAGCTCCACACATCTGAAGAAATAAATAAAGTAATTATTGCAGTTGGGATTGAAGAAGTAGCTGCAATTCGGGTTTATGAAACACTACAGTTCCGTCGTGAAGGCAGACATCTATAACAAATAACATTTAAACCAGAGTTTAATACCGTTAAGCTTGCGCCAATCAAATATCTGTTAAATACAGTGGTGCGTCTTGATTTCGTCCAAAGCATTGATGTTCTCCAATGCGAAAATCGAATCACAAAACGCGAATCACAAAACATCAGATCTAACCTGGTCAAGTACATGCCTGCTTCGAGACCCATTCTCTCACAAACACTTTCTTCCGAATCCAAGGCTAATATGCTTGCCAACCACTTTCGAACGATCCACAAGATTCCCAATCTCAGACAAAAACCAATAACAAAGCAAGCTATTTCCAACACCATTCTTAATATAACTAACGTTGCTTTGCATTTCACTCCTAATGCAGACCTCTTCAGTAATCAAATCCCATTTAGTCCGCATCGAAGCAATGAATGCGGAAGCCTTCGTTTCTTTACTCGAAACATCATATTTTCCATCACCTAGACTTAGACTGCAAACATTGTGCTAAAGAGATGCAAACATACCATCTCCCCATTCCTATCTACTTTCTCTAATCTTGCGATTAATAATGATCATTCTTTAAAAAGTAGCGCATCAGAACCTCTAGAAACACTCATATTCGAAGAAAAGTAGAGGAATCGTGCAGATTCTGATTGCATATTCTACCAAACGTTCTCTTTATTACAGCCAACCTGTATCAAAGGCCATGTACCACTTTGATCTCAAGAATTTATTGGAACTCATAGAATGGAAAGATTTTTAGGGCTACCACTTGCGTCAGTTTCAAAATGTATGATAGTAAAACACCTGTCACTTGTATTCATTATCGGATACTTATCTTATGTGGGAAATAAATATTGACCGAGCCCAGGCGAGATCTGGCGAGCCCGAGTGTGTGGACGGTCCAGACGAGCGACTTTGACAGGGCTCGCCGGCGCTCGTGCCACATCCGATCGGAATGGATGTTGAGCACGAGTCAAAGCGATTTCGGACGAGCTGTCAAATGCCGTCCACATGTTGGCGGTCTCGTCTGACTTCGGCTCGCCTGGGCTCGGCCAATATCTATTTGGCACATTACAAAACTTTGAAAGCAGAATAAATGATCAAATGACTCGGTGGCTGCAACACTTCGCCAGCAGTGTGACTAAAAGTCTACCACAGCTGCCTTACGTCAAAATCAACCTACCCTATCAATCTCGTTTTCATCCGATGACCTCATCGAAAATTACAGGGATAGGAAGATGTTTAGAGTTGCCATCCGAACAATTTCCAATACTTGGGAAATTTAAATATGGGTTATTTGTTTTCTTTGTAGGTTTGCCATATGAACATTTCATGGTAGCACCTGTTTGCACGGAAATAATAAAAATACCTGGTGCTGGCAACCATTAATTGGCTCTTAAACTAAAAGTATAGCAGATCTGCTTCACGTTGAAGCCAACCCACCCTGTGAATTAGGTTTCGATTCAATGACTGCATTGGAAGTTAAGGAGGTTAAAAGAAATTTTAGGTGACCACCCGCAAAAGTTTTTAAATTATTTAGTAAAAACGACCATTGCCGGCAGCCCTAGCATGATTTCGCAACCAAATTTCCTACTTTTTTGGCCTATGATTTCCCACATCAATTTCGTTTTGATTTCATGACTGTAACGGGAATTATAGGACAAAAAGCTTTATTTAACTGAGCAGATTTCCAAGATTCAAGAAACAAATATTACTATAGCTGTCAGGTATATAGTGAGGTTTCAAAATGGCACCACTGCCACAGAGATGCAAATATTTGGAAATGTTCGAAACATCTAGAAACATTTGGTTAGTGGCTGAGACCAATACATCCTGTAAATTTAATGGACACAGGATAAAATTTACCAATAATTTGCATTTTTGGGCAAAAAGAATAAATTTTTGAGGAGGGTCGATGATTTGAAGGATTTCTTTTCAAGTTCTTGTCGTAGCTACAGCTTTACTGGCACGTTCATGTAAGGTTCGAGTCATATTTAGTTTTAGTGAAATTTAACATGCCCTGAAAATTTCGTGATGTAGTAAAAAGATAAAAATCCAACTTTATCCGAAAGCTACCACTTCATTTCCCACCTATCTTCTACCAGTAAAATATTTGAATGCGTCATCAAGGAATAGGTGATATCCCGTAGTGAAACATTTGAAGTCAGCCCACTATTTCAATCTGCCAACCTTCCTAAACACTCCGTCAGTAATTGCCTCTTAATCTTTAAGTCGACCTGGTGATAGCCCACCTAAAAACCGTACTCCGCTTGTCTCTTTAACATCTAAAAGGCCTTTGAACAGTTTTTGACAAGGAAGGTTCATGCACAAAATGTTCTCCCTCTTTAATTTTCATCCACTTTGTGTAAACGTTTTTACAATTTTCTCCTTAACAGATGGCGTCGAATTCAGAGCTTAACCCAAAAAAAAACTGAGGCGAAAAAAAACGAAATCGTTTAGGGTAAGAGAGGAAGCTGTGGTAATAAAGCCTACCCAATGAAGAGTTATGCAGAAGTCCTTTAGCATATTTGGGCAGGGGTAAGCCCAAGCAAAGAGGGGGCACACGTTAACCAAATCAAGGACAAGACAGACGGTGGGGTACTTGTGGCACTGGCAAAGTGTGAAGACATCTCGAAATTCGGCGATGCGATCCAGGCAGCTGTGGGGGCTTTGGAAAAAGGCTCGTCTCCAAGGCCAAAATCGAGATACTCGACCTCGACAGCCTTACGACAGAAGAAGAAGTGATAGCAGCGATTTGGGTGGTGGGGATTCAGAACGTAAAAATTATCTTATATCCCCCGAACACAAGGGAACAGAGGAAAGCCGTCGTTGAACTGGACGAAGCAAAAGCTTTGAAGCTAGTTGATACTGGACGAATTAAAATTGGCTGGGTTAACGCTAGGGTAAGGAAACGACCTGAAATTGCGCGCTGTTTCAAGTGCATAGGGTACAACCATACCAAAAAAGACTGCAAAGGACTAGACCGTAGCACTAACTGCTGGAAGTGCGGATAAGTCGGACACGTTGTAAAGGTATGCTCGGCGGAGCCATTCTGCTTACTGTGCAACGACAAAGTCAAAACAAGAGAAGCGAAACATGTTCTGGGGTCAGAAAAATCCAAAGCTTTCCGAGAAGTGCTCGATGCGCATGAAGTTGCTGCGTAGATGACGGTTCTACAGGGGAGCCTGTCAGCCTGTCAGCTTTGTCAGCTGCTATTTTTCACCGAACGACCCAATAAGGGAATTTCGTAGAAAGATAGAAGCATTAGAAGATTCTCTTCGAGACATTCCTGGCAACCTGGTAGTAGCTGGCGACTTCAATGCGAGAACTTTCGAATGGGGGATGCTGACTCACAAAACAAGGGGGAGGTTAATTATGGAAATGGTGTCCAGGCTGAGTATGGTTGTGGTGAACAGGTTCTCAACACTAACCTACCGTAGACCAGGCTTCGGTGAGTCCATTCCCGGTATAACTCTTGTTTCGGAGACGTTGTCCATGATGGCAAGGGAATGGAGAGTGATGGAGGAGTACACTGGAAGTGACTACAACTATCCTACCTTCTAGTTGTCGGAGGAGAGCCCGGCTCCTCAGAACTCTAGATGGGAAATACTCGGGTGGAATATTTTGAAGTAGGATAGGAGGAAGCTATTGAAGTCACTTGGCAACAGCTTTGCTGACGAGGTCAGTTCAGGACAAGCAAGGGTAGCAATGGGCCCTGGAGAAATAGGTAACATTGTACATTTCATCATGGGCGAAATTGGGTGAGGGTGCGATGCATGGATGCCACTTCGAAAGCCACTTCATTGCCGCTTGTTGGTGGGCTGAGGAGATAGCGGAACTAAGACGAAGAGCTCTAGTGTTCAGTTGTAGGGCACAGCGGTCTATTGGAAGACCAGAAGTGGTGCTACTTGCCGCCACCCAAAAAAAGGCAAAAAAAGAACTGGGAATAGCTATAAAGCGGAGGAAAAAGAAAATGTGGCAAACTCTATGCGAAGACGTGGACCGGGACCCGTGGGGTCAGGGCTACAAAATAGTTTCGGATAGGTTGGGCCACATGGGTCCCGACCCACCCATGAATGCGGATGTCTTGAGGAATATTGTATACTCACTGTTCCCAGCGCACGATGTGAAAGCAGAGAACGACCACACTGTCCGCCAGGAAGATATCCCTTTGTTAACTGAAGAAGAACTACAAAGCGCGAGTGTCAGAATCACAAACCGAAAAACCCCAGGCCCGGAGAATATTCCAGTAGAAGTCCTAAAAGTAGTGGTGGAGAGAAATCCGTCAACATTACTACGTATGTACAATGAATGTTTACTAGCCGGTGTTTTCCCTTCACCCTGGAAAGTGGCGCAACTTGCCCTAATTGCAAAGGGAAAGAGAGGTCCTAACACACCATCAGCGTACAGACCTCTCTGCTTGCTTGATACTGCGGGGAAGCTTCTGGAAGGGCTGCTAAAACCTCGGCTGAAGAACCAACATGGATTCCGCAGTGGCCGCTCAACAATAAGTGAGATCTGCGAAGTAATTAGCGCAGTAGATAGCGCCGAGGCCGCTTGTAGATAGCGCAGAGGCCTAGACCCATAGTGTTTTTGGTAACACTGGACGTCCGTAACGCTTTTAACTTGGCGAGTTGAACAGACATATTGGATTCTCTTCATCGACAGTTTCAAATAAAGGAATACTTGCTGGCAAAGGTACGAGACTACTTGAAAGATCGCCATTTGATTTATGAAACAAATTAGAGAGCTTTACGCAAAACCATTACAGCTTCAGCAGCACAAAGGCCCATTCTCGGGGCAGACCTATGGAATATTGCGCATGATGGTCTCTTATGCCTCGAAATTCCAGAAGACGTGCTCTTGGTGGTATATGCTGAGAATGTAGCCGCTGCCATCACATCTAGAAATCCTCACCCCGCTCGACTCAAACTCAATCAGGTAATGAGAAGGGTTGAAGCCTGGATGGAAAGCCATGGTCTCCAGCTGGCGATCGCAAAAACTGAGATTGTCAGGCTGACGAAGTGGATGATACCAGCCATTATACCCATGACGGTTGGCTCTGAAGTACGTGAGACCAGAAAATCGGCTAAGGATCTTGGAGTGATTTTAGACTCCAAGCTGGCTTATGGCGAGCGCATCCGAAACGTATGCGATAGGGCGCTATTGGCTGTTATCTCGCTTGGGAGACTCATGGCAAACGTTCGCAGTCCTAGTCCGAGTAAACGTAAGCTGCTTATGACGGTGGCTTATTCAATGCTGCTGTATGGCTCGGAGATATGGGCCACTGCGTTAAGGTTTGAAAAGTATCGAGCTAAGATGGTCAGCGTCCAGCGTAGGGGACCGCTGCGAGTTGCAAGCAGCTACAGAACAGTTTAGAGAAAACGCCGTGTTTGTGATAGCGGAAGTAATCCCAATTGATATATTGGCGAACGAACGCAGCGAGATTTTCCTGAACAGAGCAGAAGTGGGAAGAGAAATTTTGGCTGCTCAAGCACGAACGCGAACGCTTGAGCTATGGGAGGAATGCTGGGCTACGGGCTTGAAGGAAGCATGGACGATTAGGCTAATTCGCGCCTTAAAACCTTGATATCGTAACCACGGTGAAATAAACTTCTACCTGTGCCAGTTCCTATCGAGCCACGGCTACTTCAGGAAATATCTTCACAGAATTAGGAAATTCAGGACGGCGCTCTGAAAGTACTGTGCTAAGAAGAGTGATGACGCTTTGTATACCTTTTTTATTGTGCCCGCTTCGGAAGGCAGCGAGACATGCTTTTCTCTGCAATTGGCCCTGTGACGCCGGAGTCAATCGTGCAGATGATGATGCTACAGTCAGATGACGCCTGGTCAGCTTTGTCAGCATATGTAGAGCTGGGATTGCGTTTGAAAAAAGAGGGAGGATGCCTCACATACACCTGAAAGCCTGACAGAACGGAAGTAAGCCAACGGAACATCTGATAGGTGGAAGTCCCACGGCCGAGTTGAAGTAATGCGAAAGCAGTTCCGGCTCGGACCCCCGTGGTTGGCGGGTGATGTTCTTTAGTGAGTACGAATCTCACACTATCTTGTATCGTTCGCAGGATACCTATTGAAGGTTTTTGACATCCGCTCCCCCCCAAAAAAAATAGATCCTCGGTAGTGAAAATAAACAATAAACTATCAAATCACTATGAAAACCTCCTTTTGAAAATTTTTTGCAATTGTCCTGGCCATCCTAACAGCATAGTGAGAAAAGTACTAGTATCCTAATACTTATAAGTATGTTAGTCCGACCCAGATTCTTTGATTAGATGAGTCTCGCGGCGGCCCAATATATTCTGACAGCCTGAAATAATTGAACGAAAACTTTCCTCCATAGATCCCACCTGACTCATTAGCTGTAAAACAATCAGATACAAGTTTGTTCAAGATAATTTTCATTGATTTCTTTATCGTGCCATTCCGGAGTTATCTTATTACCGAAAATGCTGCGTACAGAACCAAAAACCATGCTCCGAAAAAACATTTCTCGCGAAATAGCTCGCACATAAACCATTTTATTGCCGAGCCTTCATAAATCCCTAAAAGTGTATTTTCACATCCGTGGCACCTTATCATCGAGTAAGCAACAAGATAAGCCTTATCGGAACTTCCCGCACGAAGCAGAGCAATTCATACCCAATAAAAATCGAAAAATCCCTGTTCCTGGCAAATTATCCTGATACCATGACTCTCAGCTTCAGCATGAAAACTTGTGTGGTATCTCACATTCTTCCTACACATTTGTCGCGTTTCACATTCAACGCCAGGTTCCGACTGAAAAATCAACAATAAAACTAAATACCATAAATTTTCAAACGAGCATTTTCCGCTATCAAGTTTAGTTTTTATGACAGCAATCCTCATTTGGTCTCTTCCGTTTTCTTACGTCGTTAAGCTGTTAATGTCACTCACCTCCGCGCATCGTGTGATCATAGCGTCTCCTAACTGTCAAGCAAGAAAAAAACAACATTGTCAATTTCACTGAAAGTAATATCGTGGACCAACAAAAGTCCTCCATGTCATTGTCGTCCATCTTTATGCTCTTGGCTGCAAACGATAACATTTCACAAAATATGAAAAAAAAAAAAAAACTCACACGTAGACATTTTTATGAGATTTCTTTCAACAGAGCTAACGTTGATGGCGTTATTAAGGCATCTAAAGTTTTTATCGGAACAGACAGGTGAGAGAGTAGCAGGAGAAAAGGGAGGCATTTAAAAGTTGAAAAAATAGTAATAATAGTGGGAAAACGATGAATGGTATTGTTTTCAAAGGAATTTATTATGAATGAAGAGATGAGTGACAATTGTGTCATAGAACATGTTGAAAGTCATCAACTGTCAGAAGTATTATTAAGTTGACTGAGCTTCCGCTAAGCCTTGTTCAAGAAAATTTGAAATAACATTTGATATTCCGCTTGAAGCTAAGTAAAGTCTATGTATTTGAATGGTTTTAATTTTAATAAGTGTGTATCTTTTTTAAAAAGGCTTGAAAAATTGCTTTATTATAAGTAATTGATAAATTAAATTGTGTTAAAGTGTGTTACTATGTTTGTACGCGTTTATTCCAACTAATTTACTGATCCTTCAGCAAGGCAATGTTACTGGCCTACATGTTTACGGTTACATGACTCTGCTTGATTCGGATTATACAACTCACATTCCTTCTAGGGATGAATGGAATGATGGTGCCACTCTCGAGTGTTGGTATATAATCAGTATATCTATCGCTTTACTTGCCATACCATTGTAGTGCCTTCCAAGTGAGAGTAATGGTTGTTTTTCGCGAAATCGATTGGCTTTTATTTAGTGATATATTCGGAGTTAGTATATGTCCAAGGTCTGTTCAAAAAGTATCGGACTTTTATTTATAAAATCAACCTTATTTTAACTATAATATTTAAACATTAACCGTCTTCAAAGTAGTCCCATTGGTTTGCCGTACACTTCTTCCAACGCTTCTGCCACTGTTGGAAACTTCGTTGGTTTGATGCGCAGTTGTTTCGTCGCATTCTCCATGGTATCCTGTTTGGTCAGAAATCTGGTCCCTTTCAGATGCATTCTCAGCTTGGGAAGAAAGCCAGAACTTATAGAAAGCTATGTCAGGAGAATAGGAAGGCTGACGACCCAGCGGTGTCTCGTGTTTTGCCAAGAAACTCTGAATCAAGTGTAAAGAATGGCCGGGAGCGTTTTCGTGATGGAGCTGCCAATATCCCGCTGCCCACAGGCGCGGCCATTTACGTCTCACTGTGTCACAAAGGCGGCGCAGAACTTCTTGGTGGTGTCCCTTGGTGATTGTAGTGCCATAGGGTGAACACTCGTCATATACCACCCCACTAGAGTAAAAAAAGACGGTCAGCATAATTTTGACTTTTTTGGGCATCAGAAATGACGAATGCTTCCATTGTGTTGACTGGAACTTAGTTTTTAGGTCATACCCATAAACCCAGGACCTATCACCAGTAATTACAGTGTTCAGAAAGTTTGGTTCATTGCTTACAGTCTCCAACATATCCTGTGCGATCACAAGACGAAGTTGTTTTTGCTCAATTGTTAGCAGTTTTGGCACGAACTTTGCTGACACCTTTCTGAGAGACAAATCGTCAGTCACAATTGAATAAATGGATCCAATGCTGATAGCCCGTTCACACTGTCGCTAAATCAGGCGATTTTGATCAACTGATAGCTTTAGAGCTAAATCGACCAAAAATCTACCTGATTAACCATACATTTGTCTCGGCTTCTGACAGTCAAAAGCTACCTGATCCAGTATAAATCAGGCACTATTGTGAATTTGGTCCCGGCTGAATTGTTCTCAGAGCGCGCTGAAACCCATCCGTGAGAGGGAGAGAGAGTAGATTTGAATGAACTGTCATTCGAATTTCGTTCTAAAATAGTGAAAATTGAGCGCAAAAAGAACAAAATGAAAAGAAAATGTTCTTGCATGTTCCTGCACCATATTCAACAATTTTCACGCAAAAAATTGTGCTCATAAATTCGAATGACATTTCTCGCTCTAAATCACTTCGGCTAGTGTGAACGCTTCACCTGATTAACTGGACAGCTCCTAAATCTACCTGATTTAGAGTGTAGTGTGAACGGCTTATAATGCCCACGTCTTCTCCAAGTTGTCTGATTTTGATTCGACAGCTCTGGATCACAAGGGTCCTTATTTTATGGGTGACAGCATCATTTGGGAATGTTGAGGAGCCCCCAGAAAGTGCTTCACTCTCCACTGAAGACTGGCAATCTTTGAAGCAATTGTACCACTCCTTTGTCCTAGTGCTGCTCATTGCTTCCTTTCCAAACACTTGTTTGATCTTACGTATTGTTTCTATTTCTGAACCTCGAAGCTTTAAACAAAATTTAATGCTGTAACGCTGCTCAATTTTTTTGGTCATTTTGTAAAAAATGCAAAATCCGACGACACGCTCTGCTACTCGATCAGTCATGAACGTGCTATCTAGGACAAGCTTGAGATGGAGACTAAAGTAAATTGAGCATGGGCACTAGGCATGAGCACACCTCCACACAAAACCCCGCCCCTCTAGCTTCAATTGTCTGGCCCGATACTTTTTGAATAGGCCTCGTTTGTATTTGCAAGGTTATTCAATCGGCAATTTGTGCCTTATACAGTGCCTAGAATTGTCACCAAATGCCGTGCATCTCTTTGGAAGATGTTAAGACATTTGGCAGTGAAATTCATTTAGGCACGTGGACATGGGGGTATACAGAGTATTTGCTTAGTATGTTGCTTTCGTAGATAGCATATCCCTTCTCCATAGAAACACCGTTTGCATAGGTCAAACTAGCCATCCGGAAAAATTACCTTGAGAATGTAAAAAGACCTGGGTGGGCATCCTCTGCAATTACAAGACAGTCTTTAGGCTCCATGGATGCATATCGTCCCGGAAGCTGTTTGTTTTAACCTGCAGTGTTCTTTGCTGTATCGTGGCCGCTTTGCTGTATCGGTTCTCACTGGCCACTACTTCATAGTGCGGCACGCGCAAGGGTTGGAGCTGTTGGAACTCCACCTCCTATACCAGTGTACGGCTCCGCTGAAGAGAAGATTGACGTCACTTGAAGCACTCTTCCTTTCAAGTATGACTGGTCTATCCTTGATTGGATAAAAGGGTACTGTGCTGGTTATTAAAAGAATCAGATAGCCTCTTGAGTATAATGGCTGGGCGAGGCATATGCCTGTTTGTGTCTTTTGGCGGAGTTCTTTTTGATTGACAGTCCTTATTTATTCTTAAATATAGATACTGTAAAATGTGGTACGTTTTAGCGTTAATTCTGGTATATATCTTGGTTTTGAAAATTGAGTTATGTAAACGATAACTAAGTGCAATACCATTATGCCCTATTTCCCAGAACCCGGAAGAAGAAATAGGGGTTTTTTTTTCTGTTGAGGCAATAAAAAACGAAAGTTTCCGCTCATAGAAGGTTAATATATTCCCAACGACATAATATAAACCTGACAGTGATTACAAAAAAGAATTGCGATGTGAAGGGTTTCTTGTCCTTTTTCTACCTCTTTGGATGTCTGTGGGTTGAACTGTCAATTTTTCTTGTTTTGGATAGCTCATAGACTTTTTTAACGTCAGAAATGATCACTCATGAAAAGGAATGCAAATGTTGATTCTGAAAGGAATGCAAATGTTGAATCTCAGAACGAAAATTCATATTAAGATGATTGGATAACTGTTTGGTGGGCTAGGAAACAACAAAAAAACGAAAAGTATCGACAAATACGTTTTTATTATGCTAGAGAAAGTTATCTAGGCTCAGAAGGAGATGCTGAGACATCTTCAGCTAACTTTTCGATTGCCTCTTTAAAAAAATAATTTTTACGAAATTTTGCTTGAACTTTTTCGATGTGGTGAAAATTATTTTTATCATAAGAACAAACTACTCTACAAATGATGATCATTCTCGAAAAATCATCATCATCAGCACTACAAGGTCTAGTTTGGTTCTGGTTTCTCTCACCAAGCTATTCCTCCGGGCCAAATTGCGAGCTGATATCATCCAATTAAACACCCCATAGCTCCGAACGTCCTGGTCAACGATATCTGTCTAGTGTAAAGAAGGTCTTGCCCGTTGTCGTCTGTCATAAAATCGACTGCAAAGGGTCTTCTCTTGACGGATACGAACTAGGTCCCGAAGCCTAGTAAGCTTTATTGTAGTGATTATATCGGATTCCAGATGGATGAGGTCTCTCTGGAATTGTCCCTAGGGCTTTCCGAGTCAGCACGATAGTGTATCCTCTGTATCTAAACCGACTTTTTTTTATTCACCTGGCTCAAAATAAATCCACAAAAAAGTTCTTCTAAGCATATAAAAGCGCAGAGCTGCTTAGTGTATATATAACTTATTTAGGTTATTCATATGCTTGGTTCAAACATATGCTTATTAGTCATTGATTTGAACAAATTTGACGATTTCCAATGTTTTAAAATTTCTTATCCGTTAAATTTTGCATAGTGAACATGGTAAAATGAATAGTACGAAATAAATTATGGTATTAAATGGAGTGTTTAACTCTAGTAAAAACTAAATTAGAAGGAGCGAGTCGAAAATTCGCTGCATTGGTGTCAGAAGTGGTATTTCTATGAGTGTGCCTTTACTGAAAGTGGTTGAGTACTTGAAGTAAAAACGGAAATACAGGAAATATTTGACAACATATAAAAAGACTTGAAACAAACCAAAAGAGTAGTAATAATCATACAAATAAATATAAGCCTAAATGTAAAAGGCCCGATATTCAACAGACATGCAGTTTGGGGCTTCTACGAAAGACGGTTCGACGGTTCTAAAAATAAAAGGAATGATCGAAAACGGCCTAGCAAAAAGCTCAAAAGCTTTCATCAGTCAAGAGCTGACACAGACAATCCAATTAACAGAAAAGCGGACTGTGAAGCATGTCTTTTAATATTACTTAAACTTTGAAACAGCCAAAAGCACCACCCGTATCACAGCCAGACACCGGGAAATAATTTCCTCAGAGTGTAGATATGAGCGTGTCGACACAAATCAGGAGGCGAAAACAATTGATGTACTTAGGTGCTGGAACTGCGTCGAACGAAGACATTTACTGCAAGATTGTCCACAGCGAAGAAAGCCGAGTTATTTAACAGAATTTGTAGCAAGAAGAAAACCAAAATAGAGCCAAGAGTCAGTTGGCGAACTTGAAATTGTAGAAAACATGGACACCTGAGTCGTGACTGACGTAGAAAGATACACCCAAAGTCGTGAGTTTAGACGGTTCAATATAACAGCTTCATCTTGACGAACATCAGAAAAAGTAGTAGAGACCAAATTTTAAGATTAGATCTTGGTCCCCAGAATTAATTATCCAAAAGCATCTCTGTTTTCAGGCTACAGTCACAGGATTACGACATAGAGAAAGAGAAATAGACGGAAACGCCTCTTTTCAACTAACTGTGAACGTTTTCACTTGAGGAAAAGGAGCCTCGAATATGCGATTGATGATGATCGAACACATAGGACACAGCAAGCAATTCAAGGTGGTTAACTGGCCGGCGACGGAACAAAAACGAAAAAAGGTGAAAAGTAATTTCACTCAGTTTATTACTAACCAGAACGGTAAAATGCATTAAAAATCTTCAAAATAACACCTTGTGACAATTTTTTTGTATTTTTTTTCGATGATAAAGCCAAGTACGCAGTTCGGGTAAAACGTCAAACTTCATACAAATTTTACTAGAGGTAAAATCAGAAGCAAAAATTTTGCTAATGATTTCACCACATCCATACGGAGTTTTGAGGTTAAACCTACTACTAACACTTGACTGTAAAAAATGGCGCTATATAAACTCTTTTAATGTCAGTAAAATGGGAGTAAAATTTGCATTTAGCTAGAACTAAGCGATCATCATGTTTTTTTTGTGTGAACCTCATAGTTTTAAGCAATATCTTTTTTTGTATCGTGAAAAACTTTGACATAAATTTTACTTTGGTGAAAAAAAAAGATATTTGCTAGGATATATATTGACTGCCGCCACATTAATTTTAGCACATAAAATCACTTTGGGGGAGAATTCTATTCGATTTCTCTGTGCCTGTTATTTTACTGCTAGCATTGGGGCTTAATGCGAAAGTTCAGGGAATTACACTAAGGAAACATATATGGGAGAAACCGATTTCAATTATTCCATTATTCTTTAATTGCCACACTTTTAACTTATTTTCTGAAGTGCTGGTATTATGCTCAGCCACCGGCTCTTAGGACAACACCAGGCGAACCAATTCAACTATGAGCCCACGGCGAGACTTGAGTCCGCGGGCAGTATATCGCTACTTCGGGCTGGCAGTTAAGCGAGTAGAGCTACCGATCTCTGTGTTCGACCTCCAGAAATAACTTTGCTTGTACAAGCTACTTTTATGTCATCAGTTGTTCTGAAAATATATTCTTTTAGGAGTTCTTTCAAGCAAGTAAACAAAAAGTTTGGAGATGCATGTTATAGGGTAACGTTGTCACGTTAAATCTGGTCAGGTAAGTGGCCAAAATGAAATTGGTTTGGGCTATCGCATTCTTATGGGGAAATTTCGCATTGGTAATGATGCCTGGCTTGATGATCTAGATCCTCGTTTGCAGTTTCTTTTGGGATTCCACAAATTCATGGCGAATGATCTCTAAAATCTTAAAAAATCTATGAACATATTCCGAGCCTTTGATTTCGCCTTTGCCTCATATTTTTTGGGCCATATTCAGCCGAGTACCGGTGAATATATTGTCCAAAAAGTGAGGATAATTTTCAGAAATATTCGCGATTTTTTGACTGATGTCCGCACTGCAAAATTTTCGGTTGACGGTCAAAAATATGAAGACAAGCTTTTTCAGGCACAAATTGATTAAGCTAATTTTGTAGATGAGAGATTTTGGAATATTGAACATTTTCACTACTAAACGACTATTCATTGCACGGTCAGTTTGTAAAAATTCTTTGATGCGAGTAAAATTTCCTGGTTTAAGACGAGATTAGCGAGCGTTCAGCATGGGCTTCGTCATCCAGCTCTTGGAGGTATTCTGAAAATATATCATATAATCTGCAGATTTGGAATTATATTAAAAAAACTCATCTCAGAACGGCTGCCAAATCATTGGGAAAAATTCCATCACCGAGTTTCGCATAAAGCCGTCTTTATCTTTCGAAAGTACGCGGACAGCTTAACACGTACTGGTTTCGTAGCTTGGCAGCACTCATCACTCATCACATTAATTCTCGAAGAGACCATGCGTGGGGAAATAAATTAAATAAATACAGGTTGTTGAAATATTATCGAACAATTAAAATTCTAACTTCTGTAGTTCAAAAAAGACAACAAATGTACTCATGACTATTCGAGAAAGTCAAAATATAAAAATGAAAGATTTTTTGGCGCGAAATTGAGCTTGCTTTAGTTAACAACGCGTTGAATATCAGGTCAACGAAGTAGATTCACTTTCTTCCCAATATGACCAAATTTGGTGGTGAACAAAACCAAAATGTGCTTCGCCGCCAAAGCTGATTAGCCCAATTGTCCTTGAGAGGATATGAGCATTCTTTAGTGGTTATTTTGTCAATTCCTTTTCAAGCAGATGTGCTTCCGCAAGCTGCGCTAAATTCAAGTCGAGCTCGATCGTAGGATTCATTCGCTCATGAGCAAACCAACGAAGAGAGACGTTTTCATATAATGATACAATGAAAATATTTTATCATTTCATATTTTAACCGCTTATCATATCTTCATATTCGACCTTCTCATTGCTTCACATATTAAATGTTTGATTACTTTTGCTGCCTCCCTTCGTCTCCGAGTCAGAGCCTAAAGACATAATGATAAAAAGCACTAAAAATGAAGCGTCTATGTAAGCAAAATTCGCATTAAACTAGATATGTTCCGATTATGATTATACCCGAAGGACTACAGGCCAATTAGCCTGACTTCTTTCCTCCATAAAGTCTTTGAAAGACTACTGGATCTCTACATCCAGCAAAGGCTTGGATCTCAAGCTCTATCGGGTGCCCAAAACGCGTACATAAAAGGGAAATCCGTTGAAACGGCTCTCCATAGGGTAGTTCTAGAAATAGAAAAGGCACTCCGCTACAAAGAATACACCTTGGGAGCTTTTCTAGATATTGAAGGCGCCTTCAATAATGTGAACACTACAGCCATTATGGAGAGCCTCTACGCAATCAACACCCACCCTTCTATTTATCGCTGGATAAGCAATATGCTTAAGCAAAGGCTCATAACAGCTGAGGAGGCGGGGTCACTGATCACTAGGAAGGTCTATAGAGGCACACCGCAAGGTGGAATTCTATCCCCTCTCTTATGGAACCTGGTTGTAAATACAATTTTGGATAGGCTGCAACGCAAAGGACTCACGGTTGTGGCCTATGCCGATAACATTACCAATTTAGTCTCAGGCAGGTTTCCGCACACAGTTGGCCAGCTCATCGAGTATGCTCTGGGGCTGGTTGAGGAATGGGCGAATGCCGTCGGCCTCGGCACAAACATTATTAAAACTGATCTTGTACTTTTCACAAGAAAGTACAAAATTCCTGAATTACCTCCAATCAGGTTGAGCGGCGCATGGTTAAGCCTCAAGTCACAAACTAAGTACTTGGGTCTTATTCTCGACAGCAAGCTCACCTTGAAGGCAAATTTGGAGGAGAGAGTAAAGCGGGCTAGCAATGCGATTTACGCCAGCAGGAGAGTGCTGGGTAAAACGTGGGGTCTAAGTTCTGCCTTAACGCACTGGATATATATGGCGATAGCCAGGCCTATCCTGGCTTACGGATGCTTGGTCTGGTGGTCGGCAGTGAATAAGACTTTGCTAGCTTTGCTAGCATGGCGAACAGAGTTCAGCGGCTGGCGGCACTCTGCACCATAGGTGCTTTAGCCTCGACTCCTTCGTCTGCTCTGAATGTCCTGCTTCATCTCCCTCCGGTTGACCTCTTCGTCAGGGGCGCTGCCGCAAAAGCTGCTGTCAGGCTCAGGGAATCGGGATACTACGAGTCACGATCCTTCGGCCACAGCAGAATTAAGCGGGAGTACACAGGTAGCACCGACTACTTGGTCCCCACTGTAATGATATAACATCACATGCATGAAATAAATCAAAACAAAACAAACAAGTCAAAATAGAACACCATGCAATTCATTAACTTTGTCTACGTAATAGCAGACCACACAATGTTATACAACTGACCATAGCAGGTTTCCGAGTAGCGACCGTGAATATCCATGCCATATGGAGTATTCAAATGTAGTACAGAGTCATGTTGCGATCGATAATGAATTATGTGTCACTATGGCACGCGATACAAATATGATATGTTTTGGTTGCAGTGTGAATAAGCGCACATGGCAATAAATCTAGTACGTGTTGATAGAGTGGCGCTAGAAATGTTGGTCAAGTGTAGCGTGTGAAAGTTGAACACATGTGATTCATATAGAATATTGTGTCATGGGAAATTTATGTGTTATTGATTTATTTCAGGGCATGCTGAGTTTAGATAATAGAATAGGTTAAGTTATGTTTGTAAGGTTTTGTAAAAATCGTATATAAGGAGTGGTAAGAATGTTTGAAAAATAGATTCATTTGAGTAAGCGTGCAATACACTGTTTTATTCTATTGGGTCTCTGCTCTTGCGAGGTTTTTCTTGCAAAGCATAATTCAAGCACGGCAAATGTCTAAGACTAGCTTTGACATGGTGCCATCATTAACTGCGGCCTCGCCGCTTTGGTAGGTAGAATAGTGGTACAATCCATTCTCCACAGTTGAGTTAGACTAATCTTTACTCCACCACAGTAAGGACCCTACGTCGATTCAAACAAACGGAGAAATATCCCAAGGCCCAACAACGAACATATTTCCTGACGACCTCAGCATATTTCATGGCGATCCTGATAAACGGAACTCTGGAATCTACTATGAAGATTCAGGCAACTGCGTAGAAGAAGAAGGACAGGAAGAACGGGAAGAATACGTCCCTGAGCCAGTGTCAACTACACCATCCTACTACAAACCCACAGAAATAATTACACCTGGACCCAGACCTAGAAGAATTGAAGAATTCAGTAAAAAGAAGACTGAAAAAGATATCTTGGACATCATCCCCAAACCAAGACGACCACGAGGAGGCAGGAAAACGAAGTTGAAGCGCGAACAAGCGGAATTGCACAGATTAGTACGAATTTCTTTTGGGCAGCAGAAAGAGTACTTCCGGAAGAGACTACGGGAACTCAAAGAAGATGGGAAATAATTGCTCGACGGAGGAGGTAACGGTGATACAGGAGTATCAACAATCTTTAACAACAGCAGCAATTTTCTGTATAGTATTAGGAATATTCTATGTTTATAATAAAAAGAATAAGGAGTATGTAGCTAAGAGGTTAAATAGGAGTATAGATGTATAGCAATAATTAAAACAATATATATGTCTTGATACATGAATTTTAAAAACTTTTATTTATGAATGTACGGTTCTTTCTTACAAAATTCCAGTCTTACAATAATTATGTATGGACACTTTAGAAGGTTTAATCTTGGAAAACGAACAGGTTTTGAGAAATTTAAGAAAAAGTTCGAAGAATTTATATAGGTTTGAAACTTTAAAAGAAAAATTGAACGATTTACAGGCGCGTAAAGAAAAATTTAGGAAAACAATCAGCAATTTTAATGACGAAAGCTCTGACGTTTTAGATATAAAATTAAAGTTCAAAGCGGTATCAGCGATATTTGAGGGAGAAATCTGGCTACAGCTTGGTAAACAAGGATATTCTGCGGAAGACGTCCAACAAGAGTGCGACATCACCGAAGAATTAGAGACTAGTTTACAAGTACTAGAAGACAAAGCCAAGATGTCTGAGTTTAGTCTAGAGACTGCCATAAAAATAATTCCTACTTTCGAGGGAAAGTATAAGGAATTAGAATCCTTTTTGAAGATAGTAGAATTACTAAATTCCACATTAACCGCTTCAGGAAAAACCCAACTCATAGATTTCGTCACTAAAGTTAAGCTTACCGCGAATGTGAGATTATCTTTGATTAACACCTCAATCAGCACTTTTGAATCTTTAAAAAATGAATTATCTAGCAGGTTTAGAAACAATAAAACAGTACCACAGATTCATTCTATGCTCAGTAACATGTGTCAGATCAGATCTTCTGTTACTACATATAAAGATAAAATTTTATCTTTGGTTGATGAGCTCAATCAGTTACAAGTACAAGGGCTAGGTAATCAGGCTACGGAACCAGAAAAGAAAGTTATCGCGCAAATGAACGATACTTATGCACTCACTATCTTTAAAAGTGGACTTAATGACCAGCTGAAAGGCACAATATTTTCAGCTAGGCCCAAAACTTTTGCTGAGGCAGTATCATTAGCGCAAGAGATTGAGACATTAGAATCTCAAGCTACGAGTAGCGTAATGCATATCGGCAATTTTGCAAATAGTAGAAATAACCGTGATCGAAGATACAGAAACAATGGCAATGATAGAAATAGCAATGGTTATAGGGATAGAGACAGTCGAAGAGATTTTAGGAATAAAAGATACGATAACCATAGAAATTTTAATAGAAAAACAGATAACAGATCAAATCATTATTGAGGTAATAATGATAACAGAGATAATAACCGTAGGAATAACAGATATGCCAACAACCATAGTAATCACCGCAATAACAATAATAGAAGCTTACACGTAATTTCGGACCAGGGAAACGCCCTAGGTTCCGGAGAGGAAATGAGGAACCTCCCGGAATAAATAACACGAGTAAAGAATGTAAAATTTACAGAATAACTGATGGCTGCACGAATTACGTAAGAATTTATAATTATGGAGCGAATAGACAACTATCGTTCTTAATAGATACGGGTGCAGACGTATCAATTTGTAAAGTAGGTATATTTAAGGCGTTAGAACATAGAGTGAATAACAAAGATAAAATTAAGTTAACTGGTATTACTAAGGAAGTAACTACGTCTTTAGGTACTTCGAAATTAAATTTATTAATTGGGAACAAAAGGATAACAGAACTATTTCACATTGTAGACGACAATTTTCCGATTAGTACAGACGGTATTATCGGTAGAGATTTATTAGTTAGTTTCATGAGTAAAATAGATTATGAAACATTCACCATTTCTTTTAGTGTGTCAGATGAAGAAATTGTATAACCCATGGATACAAAACGTCAGAACCATTCGGGAATTAATATATCCGCGAGAACTGAAGCAATAGTTCCGATAAATGTAAGCATCGATGAGGATAGCATTGTCCTGAACGCAGAAATTGAGAAGGGTGTTTTCATCGGAAACACTATTATACCAGCCAAAGGCGTTCGACACGTAAAGGTTCTGAACACAACTGATAGAGATGTAGTCATAAACAACTTCAACGTAGAGGTTGAACCACTAAAAAACTACAAGGTATATGCAGGAAGACAACAGAGAGGTGATCAGAAGCGTTTCGAGAAACTGCTGGGAGTTATAGATACAGATAATTTGGACAAAATATCTATGGACAGTTTGCTTGAGATAATCAAAGAGTATCAAGATGTTTTTCACTTGGAGGAAGAGAAGTTGACAACAAACAATTTCTACAGACAAAGGCTGCAGATGGCAGACGATAGTCCGGTCTACATTAAGAATTATAGGCTACCTCAAGCTCAAAACGAAGAAATATTACAACAAGTCAGAGACTTAGAAGACAATGATATTGTCGAACCGTCAGTAAGCCCATACAATTCACCACTTTTGGTTGTACCGAAGAAGACTTCAGATGGTAAAGCTAAGTGGAGACTTGTAGTGGATTTTCGTAGATTGAACGACAAAATCATCAATGATAAGTTTCCTTTGACTAGATTGGAAGACGTTCTAGATAAGCTCGGTAGAGCGAAGTATTTCTCAACTTTGGACATGACTAGTTCATTCCACCAGATCGAACTTGAGAAAGAATCTAGACCCGTCACAGCGTTTTCGACCAGTGATGGTCACTATCAATTCAAGAGACTACCATTTGGATTAAAAATTTCGTCCAACAGTTTCCAACGGATGTTGACGATAGCTTTGAGTGGTTTAAGTCATGAGGCATTCCTATATGTAGATGACATCATAGTTTTTGGATGCAGTGTCAAACACCACAATGATAATCTTCGCAAAGTGTTACAGCGAATGCGACAGTACAACTTGAAGTTGAACCCTGGGAAGTGTCACTTTTTGAAATCGGAAGTAGTGTATTTAGGGCATTTGATAACCAGTGAAGGTGTTAAAACAGACCCATCTAAATTTGAGACGATCAGAAACTATCCGGTTCCGAAATGTGCAGATGAAGTACGCAGATTTGTTGCGTTCTGCAACTACTACAGGCGTTTTATTCCGAATTTTGCCGGAATTGCCAAAAGTTTGAACTCGCTATTGAAAAAGAACGTTACATTTGAATGGACCGAAGAATGTCAAAAAGCGTATGAAACACTTAAGAATAAATTAATTGAGCCACCAATTTTGCAATATCCAAATTTCGAAGAACCATTCATTTTAACGACTGATGCATCTAATTACGCATTAGGCGCTGTATTATCGCAAGGTGAAATTGGACAGGACTTACCAATTTCGTATGCAAGCAAGTCGCTAGCAAAGCACGACATCAACAAACCAGTCATAGAAAAAGAACTTTTAGCCATACATTGGGGCATAAACTTTTTCAGACCCTATCTCTACGGAAGAAAGTTCGTAGTTGTCACAGACCATAGACCACTAGTATCTTTATTCACCCATGCAAATCGTTCATCAAAACTCACTAGAATTAGAGTTGACTTATCGGATTATGATTTCACGATTGTGTACAAGAAAGGCAGCATGAACACGAATGCTGATGCCTTGTCAAGAATTGAGTTGGATTCTGACTCTTTAAAAGCATTGATACCTCCAGTTACAGATGAAACAGCAAAGCGTAAACTATTAGCAATTACAAGGGGCATGGCAAAGAAAACAGAGGATAAAAAGCAAGAAACCCGCAGCGAAAGCAACCACGTAAAGGTAGAACCTGATCAATTCTATTGTTGGGATTGCACTAGCTTGTCGGATATCACCGGTGTTATGAAGTTAAGATTTATCCTGCGCAATGATGAAAATAAAGGTATTGATATCGTACGAACGAAAGATATTGTAAAAGTATATTGTAGCGATATATCTAACGTGAAACCAGTTTCCGTTAATGCAAAGCTAACAATAAATAGGGGTACCCGCAGACACAAAAGTAATGAGAATAATAGTGATAATCCACATTCAGAACACGTTTTGATTATGGAGAAACTATTAGATTTTGCTAGACGTAACAAAATCCAAGTACTCTCATTAACAAGTGATGATGTTATATTAAAGTCTATAGACAAGGAAGAATTTAAGAAAGTATTTAACCTGTTGCAACGAAAAGGTAAAGATAATGCGCATATGAAGCTAAGAATAATGATATACAAGCCGCCCGCTAAGATAACGAATAAAGATGAACAGGTGAAATTAATAGAAGAATATCACAATTCACCGCACGGAGGACATTTAGGGATTCGCAAAACTTTGTTAAAGCTAAAACAAAGATATTGCTGGAAGAACATGAACGGTATGGTTAAATCCCACATAAAGAATTGCACACCTTGTCAAATAAACAAACAGGTGAGACACACAAAAGAAAAAATGATGAAAACCGACACACCAACTACGAGTTTTGAAACAATACAAATAGATACCGTAGGTCCACTAAGGATATCTAATAACTATAGATACATATTAACCTTACAATGTGAACTAACTAAATTTGTAGTAGCGTTCCCAATAGAAAATAAAGAAGCACAAACCATAGCTGTAGGAATAGTTAATGAGTTTATATTAAAGGATGGACATTTCAAAGTACTCAAGTCTGATTTAGGTACTGAATTTACAAATAAGCTTATGAGCAACATCTGTGATTTGCTAAAAATAAAACAAATATTTTCAACACCATATCACCACCAAACTTTAGGAGTAGTAGAAAGGAATCATCGGGTACTAAACGAATGTATGTATTCGTTTGCTGATGACCAACAATGGGACAAATGGGTTCCATATTACACATTTGCGTACAATACAACCCCAAATGTAGATACAAACTACACTCCATTTGAATTGATTTTCGGTAAACTTCCATATTTACCAAATGACATAGTTGATAATCAAGATGTAATTTACGATTTAGATGATTATGCCAACGAGTTAAAGGCAAGATTGAGGATGTCGATCAATAGAGCACGAAGTTTGATTGAAAAAGTTAAAATCAAAAGAACAATGAACCAAACAAATATACATTCTTTGAATCCTAAAATGGGAGATTTAGTACTTTTGAAAAATGAAAATAGAAAGAAACATCAACCACCATATAAAGGTCCATATAGAGTATTGGACATGGATCACTGTAATGTCACTTTAGACTTAGCAGGAAACCGTAAATTAGTACATAAAAACAGATTAAAACCTTACCACACATGTAACATAAAAAACAATGTACTTGAATAAAAAAAAAATATATATATATGAACCTACATATAAAAATTTTGTAATAAAAACGTTCAGAATGATACGCATTATGTTAAGTTAAGCTAAGTAAGCATTATTGTAAATAAAAAAAAAAAATATATTGAACCATAAAAAAAAAAATATATTGAACCTACAAATAGAGAAATTTTGTTATATCTTAAAGTATATTAACCCCCGCTAGACACACCTGGGTCTTTGGTGTCCGGCCGTTTTTGAAAATCGTCAGGGCGCACAGGTACGTCAATATTTCGGGTTCTAACCCCCGCTTAAAAAATTGTACTTGGATCCAGAACTGGCGTAGTGAACGTCACGCTCGGTCCTCCGTTCTTCGTGAATTGCTGAGCTGTCAAAGTTGGCTGCGGACACCAAAGACCCATGTGTGTCTACGGAAGCATAAAAGTGTGCATTTTCTTCGAAGCTTTTCTTCGGTATATTAGATCAAGCGGTAGTTAATTGTAACATTTTGTACAATTTTAATGAAGCGAACACTGCATTGGGAAGATATAAATTTATTGAAACGTTAGCACTTAGTTTAACCAGCGAAGAAATAAAAATTTGCGAAGAACACAAGCTTCATGTATGCAATGAATGCATTTTGTAATTTTGTTCAGCTACTTTATTTATTTTAATAAGAATAAGTGTAAGTAATAATAAATAACACAAAAACGTATAAAACTTTGAGTTACATTACTTTCAAACCAAAAATTGTAATTTCAAACGAATTTTCGACTCTAAAAAAATTGTACTTTTTCTCTTGTCATAATAATTATACTTTTTTCGAAGTTTCATTATGTCCTTTTTTTTTCTTTCATCTACTATATGTCAAGAAACATTTCGTACAGTAGAATTTTCTTAAACTTATTTAACAAAAAGCTATGATGTTTTAAGTGAATACGTGTATTTCTCGTGTTTTGTGTCGATTTCCATTAAATAACAATAATAAAAATTCATATATATCCATCACCTAATGCACGCTCTTTTTCTATAGATATCGATCTACCTTCATGAATTTTTTCAGATTTTAAAACGATTCGAAGTGTGGTAAAAAAACGGCAGGACTCCATAGACCCAGGTGTGTCTAGGGAGGTGCTCGAATTGTAGTGTGTCTGGGGAGGGTTAATAATGATAAATTTTGTTATGACTAAAGATAAGAGAATATTATTGTAAAAACCCCTTCTGGGATTATTGAACCTAATGTTGTGATTAGTCTTCATTTTTTTTTTGTTGCAAATGAACCCTAATCAAAAAAAGGGTAAAAGTGTAATAATATAACATCACATGCATGAAATAAATCAAAACAAAACAAACAAGTCAAAATAGAACACCATGCAATTCATTAACATTGTCTACGTAATAGCAGACCACACAATGTTATACAACTGACCATATCAGGTTTCCGAGTAGCGACCGTGAATATCCATGCCATATGGAGTATTCAAATGTAGTACAGAGTCATGTTGCGATCGATAATGAATTATGTGTCACTATGGCACGCGATACAAATATGATATGTTTTGGTTGCAGTGTGAATAAGCGCACATGGCAATAAATCTAGTACGTGTTGATAGAGTGGCGCTAGAAATGTTGGTCAAGTGTAGCGTGTGAAAGTTGAACACATGTGATTCATATAGAATATTGTGTCATGGGAAATTTATGTGTTATTGATTTATTTCAGGGCATGCTGAGTTTAGATAATAAAATAGGTTAAGTTATGTTTGTAAGGTTTTGTAAAAATCGTATATAAGGAGTGGTAAGAATGTTTGAAAAATAGATTCATTTGAGTAAGCGTGCAATACACTGTTTTATTCTATTGGGTCTCTGCTCTTGCGAGGTTTTTCTTGCAAAGCATAATTCAAGCACGGCAAATGTCTAAGACTAGCTTTGACATGGTGCCATCATTAACTGCGGCCTCGCCGCTTTGGTAGGTAGAATAGTGGTACAATCCATTCTCCACAGTTGAGTTAGACTAATCTTTACTCCACCACAGTAAGGACCCTACGTTGATTCAAACAAACGGAGAAATATCCCAAGGCCCAACAACGAACATATTTCCTGACGACCTCAGCATATTTGGCTGGAACCCTGGCTGGTAGATCTCTCACATGTAGCAGAGCAGAGGCTGAAAGACATACTTCAGTTCGCAAAAAAGTCCGGGGCCTTCGATGGCCGTTTGGACTGAACTTTCCTGCTCCGGATCCATTTATCTGGTATCACTATGGACCAATGGGTCTATGTGTGGCCCTGTGCCAGCCAGTTGAACCTAACCCTACCTAACCTATGATTATAGGGGCTATGAAATATGAATTAGTAGCAAAAGCAACTGAAAGAAAATCATATAAGGACAGCTTCATGGAGCGCGAAAAGATCCTGGATGGAAAATAGGTATACTGATCAATGGTGGTGAAATATTGATGACTGAAGAAACTATTGATTAAAAATAAATTTGTATTTTCTAGTCTTTAGCTCGATGCTTCCAAAAACAAAGCAGCACTTTCTCTCCAAAGAGCCATTAAATCCAGGGTGATTGAACATCATTGATGCCATCCATGACACTAATTGAATTTCAGATTGAGTAGATAAAATTACTGGGTATCGAAAAATATAATTTGTCAATTTCAAAATCTAGTATTTTGTAATTGACACAGCACTAGTAACATTTGATTTCACTTCAATGCATAGACACATAAATTTCAATCAGAAAAGCACTTCTCTAATCATTAATTCGATTTTCTCGTACAAATCGTCGAAAAATCCAATTAAAATTCAAACAATGAACTCTCACCTACTAAAACTCGATAACTTTTGTTTTGGCAATTCCATCAGTCATTTATAGTATGCTTACCAAAGCTCATTCAAAAAAATACTGATGGAATTTGGACGAGGTTGCTGATATATATGTACTTTGATTTCCATAAAAGCCTAAATGTTAAAGTATTAATTAATATATCAATCCCTCGCCCGCTGGTAGTGTCATCATATAATTTCCGTGTTGTGCAAATAAAGTCTATTGACATACTTAGTTCATGTCGTGTTGTCATGGCTTATACATACTTTTATTGACAATTATGCATATATGATAGTACTTACCGTGTAGACAATGCTTGACGAAAATTTTCCAGAATGATGCGTTGGCTAGTTTAAATTCATTTATGTCACGATTGTTTATTATATGTTTATTATTATTTATTTATTATTGTTTATTATTGTTTATTTATACTGCCCTGGTTCTTAATTTGTCAAAAAGTGGGCCTATATATCAAATTAAATACATTTTCGCATTCGAATATCTTCCAATTAACATAATAATTTTCCTTCTGCAAAGCTGGGCCATAGCATCTTCCGTTTCCAATTTTATTCCTATTCTTCACAAGACCAACTTCTAGTGAAATGTTCTCACTCGCACCATCATAGCGCAAATTTCACTTCGAAACTCCTGTAGCACCTTAACCCAATCCACAATTTCCACAAGTTAGTTTTGACAATTGTTTGTATTCTCTTCCTAGAACTGTTAATAGATTTCGCGTCTTATAAGCTTGCGAGATTTGTACATGTGTTTTTTTTTTCGACCCACCAACGACAGTGCTGCCATCCAAAAGCTCCTTTTAACCATACTAATTTCACCCGAAAAACGTTCGTGTCATTCTTTCTTAGAGTCTACGATCGTCTTTCTAGACTTTCTCAAGCGTGTCTTACTTCTCAAATGTTTTTCTGCAGATTTTCCATTCATCGCTTTGCAGTCCTTTCGATTGCACTAGACGTTCGTTCACAGGACCGCCGTCTACCGGATAACAGAAGTTTGTGTTGAAAATGTGTGCTCTTTCCATCAGAAAAACATTCTGTCGACGAAGGGAAGTTGCAACGTTGGGGTAGGAAGTGATTCGGAAAGAAAAACAAGCAAGCTACAATCACCGCTATAATCCTCGTCTTGTTGTCGTTCTTTCGCCTAAAGATGATCAGATGAGGAAGTTGAAAGTTTCATTTTAACGCTACTGCGAAGGTGTTTTTCCAAGTCTTTTCGTTTGTTCGCCGCTTTATTCCATTCCTTGCGCTTGTTCCTGTATTTTGCATTCAAAGTGCTGAAAAACAAACAAACAAAACTAACAATCGCTAAAGAAACAAGACCAACACGAAAACTTTCCAGTTTTCTTTTCGTTAAGAATGTTGAATACGTGGAAAGCAGTGTGTCTTGTTCGATAGTCATTTTTAATGTTCCTAGTGGCAATGTTGCTTGAGATACTTTTATTGGTTCCTTACGGCTGTTATGCTGTTGTGCGTTCATTGTTTTTGTAATGGAAAGAATGATTGAACCGATGATGATGTAAGTTTGTGTAAATTTTGTATTAAAAGTTTTCGATTTGATAGATGGATTTAAAGTTTATTGGGAATCGTGATAACAAGGAAGCTTATTACTAAGATTAGTTCGTTGTTCATAAGAATATGGAGATTTTATAAGTTTTTTTTTGCAAAGAAAAAGCCTTCTAGCTTAATGTTGAAGCTAAATACTATGAAAAAAGTGGGCAAGATTAAACAATTTGAAAGTAGTAGCTTAAAAATTAACGATTTCTAATGCATAAGTGAAAATTATTTTTCTCAGTAAATCAGACAAAATCAGACCTAATGGAGTGTCACTATCAGGCGCCTTAAATGCTTGGTAGAATGGAAACCAGCCCTTAACATAACCAAGGCAAACACACTGAAGATGGTGCTAACAACCTCCGTCGCCTCTCTCAGAGCGAAGACGCTGAAAAGTAGAAAACGAACAAAACAGTGACTCAAGACGCGTCGAAGTCGTCTTCATGCCCTTTTTTAAAAAAATCCTTGGCAAATTTGAAATTTGCTTGCTTTACCAGTTCAATAACAGTAGAAAGAATTCTTTGGAAAAGATCACAATCCGTTAACTGTGCTGATTAACACCCTATTAGCTATAAGGTCTGATTTGAGGTTGTTTTGACCAAGTGACGAAAATAACCTGCAATCCCAATTTAATCGATGATTAAATTGACTTAATTCCCAAGTCACAATCCAATCTTATTATGAGCAAGCTTTAAATTCAAATCCTGAAAGCTCAAATCATATGAGCTATTTCTAAGGTAAATAGTAACATAAGGTGCGCGTTTTTTTGCTCCGGTGCAGAACAGAATAGAACAATGGTGCGAAAAAAAACGATCCAGTACAGAACAGCTGGTGCTTTCGCTAAGATTCGGTTCATGTATTCGCTGTGGTTGAAAATAAAGGGAGAATAGTTGAAAATAAAGGGAGAAATTAAGAAGTATAAACTACTAGAAAATATAAAAAGAACTAACAGAAAATTAAATGAAAGGATCACTCACAGTAGGGGCACTATCATCATCATCAGCTCTGCAACCGAGATCCGGTCCTTGCCTCCCCCAACAAGGTTTTCAACTGTCACGTCCGCGAGTCCAATTTCTTCAATTAGGAAGACCTTAGCTTCGAGTGTTCTGGTCGACGCCATCGCTCTAGCGCAAATATGGTCTCCATCGCTTTCATCTGTCATGACATTTGCGAACAGGTTTTTTTTCGCTCATATAAGCTAGCTGTCCAGGCCATCGGAGTATTCCGAACTTTATCTTTTGGGGTTATACCTTCTTCTAGGTAGATAGCGTGCGACTCAAGGTTCAGCTTCTCTGGATTTGCCCATTTTCCCTTGTTGGACCAACGATTCTCCGCAAAACTTCCCTCTCAAGCGTGATCAAGAGGTCAGAAATCCTTTTGCTGACTACCGAAGTCTTGGATCTATACGTGAGTACTGATAAAACCATGGTCTTAAAAAGCAAGAGCTTTCACGTTCGAGTTAGGAGTTCGCTACCAGACAAAGAATAAATATCTGGGTTTTTATCTGTGAACTACATCTGATGGTACTTCAAAATGTTTAAAGGATGTTAATTGCATTGGCAAAGGTAGTTAGGTCACCAAATCAGCTGAAAATTGGCGATGTCTGCAGATTTGTTCTGTTCAATGCTAAGCCATCCGCATAAAGAAGACAAGAGAGCGGTTAATACAAAGAAGATCATTGGCGAACAAGATTACCATAAAAATAAAAGCCTAATAACAAAATCTTGGGGAACTCCAGATATGAAAAAAAAATGAGAAGAAATAGAACTGTTTCGAATGATTCTGCAGACACGGCTAAAACATAGGATGGGAATCCGGAGAAAACTGGATCGAAAACTCCGAAACCTTCCAATTTTTTTAAGAAGCAGATTATGGTTCACAGAGTCAGATGTTTTTGAATAGTCCATATGTATTACATCGAATGAAGTTGGGAATCGAATGTTGAGGCGACGTAATTTAAAAAGATGGTAAAGTTAGTCGTTTGTGAACGGCTGGTTTTTGCGTTGCAGATGGCAAAAAACGATATCCGGGTTAACAAACAACGGGCTATGTAAAATTTTTACTTACTAAAAAAATTCCATCTACAGGACACGAAGGTCCGGGTCGGAATCCGCTGTGGCATTACTTCAACCCGGTCGAGCTTGCTCACCTATCAGTGCCTACTTACTAAATAATTTACCACAGCTTGTGGGTTGGTAAGGCAACCCTCCTCTCGCTTTGTGCGCAGTATTTTCGCAATATATGCTGAGAACGTATACCAGTTATCTTCGTTACGCAGCATTGTTTCTACTATCAACTCTGGCGTGGACTCGAGGCTACTCCTCAAACTTGCAAAACGACTGCTCGTAAACAATGTTGGTAAGCATCGTCGTGGGTGTTGTTGCCAATGTTGAAGTGTTAGCCAATCTGCGCTAGAGTCCATGTTTTGTCCGGCTCCGAGCGTATGAGGTACCCTTCTTCGCACTCTCGGGATTACTCCCGCTATTATTAATGTATCGGAATCACTCCCGCTACTACCAGCACGGCATCCTCCGACACCGAACGGTAGGTACTGGCGATACACAGTGCACCTGTACGCTGGGCGTTGAAAATACGCACTCGAAACTTTTTCGTTTGGAGTGCGTCCGCCCAAATTTCTGGCGATGGAGCTGGTTGTGACCATCAGCAGCCTGCGTCTCGCTTGGGTGGGCCCACTGATGTTAGCCATCAACCTGCTCAGCGAGCCGACGGCTGTCAGAGCATTGTCACATACTCACGGATGTGGTCCCAGTAGGACTGCTTAGTGTCCAGTGTCACTCCCAGATACCTAACCTGTGCACTTGCCAGAAAAAGTATCCGTAAACCATCAAACTAAAGCAACATATTAGGAAATTCGAAGTAAAAAGAACTGCTACATTTTAATATTTAAGCAATAAAATTTATTCAGTAATCAAACTACCTTATCTATAAATTTTTTATATGGTATTCTTTTAAAAACTAGATTTTCCATAACAAAAACAAAAAATTTCACTTGAACGAACCAGTAAAAGTATCCGTACATGACAATACGAATTTAAAATATTCAAATATTTTTATTATATATCAGGACTTAATAACTTGCCAGATAGCCTTTTCGATTGAGGACCTCCCACAGTCGATGTGGTTGGAGTGGACCAATTTGGCTGTATCCTGCCTGGTAATTTTGCCTCATTCATCGACGATGACATTTTTCAGCATTTCCTTTGAAGTTATGCTGTGCTGACGGATCCTGCGCTCCAACAAATCCCACAAATGTTCAATGGGATTAAGGTCTGGGAATTGGGGTACCGTACGCAACTGATGTTTTGTGTTGTAGAGCAACCAAAGCTTCACATTGTGTGCTGTGTGCTTGGGATCATTATCCTGCTGGAACCAGAAATCGTCACCAAGTCCCAACTGCTGAACGCTTTGCTTCATATTCGCCTTCAAAATATTAAGGTAAGCGTATTGATCCATAGTTGATTCGATAAACACAATTTGGACAACTCTTTCTGCTGCCATACACCCCCAGATCATAACACCACCTCCACCATGTTTGACAGTAGGTATTAGATTTTCTTTTTCGAGGGCAGTACCGCTCTTCCGCCACACTAACTTTCTGCCTTTAATGCCAAATATGCAAAATTTGCTTTCGTCAGAGAACAGTACATGTTTCCAAAACTCTGGAGGCTTGTTTATAAATTCATTTACGAAATCCACACGTTTCTTATGGTTTCTTACGTGCTATACGAGAGCGATATCCATCTTTCTTTAGTATTTTTCGTATGGTATCCTCGTGGAGAACCTTGCCAAAAGAGTCTTCTATATTTCTACTAATTCGAGAAGCAGTTACTCGAGGATTCTTTTTAACTGACTGCAATACGGTTCTTTTTTCGCGTTCAGTCAGTATGGAGGGTCGACAACAACGAGACTTTGACACAATCGAACCAGTTGTATTAAATGTTTTCACCACATACTGGACAGAAGAGTGAGTTCTGCCTATTATCTGACCAATTTCGCGGAAAGTTTTGCCTTGATTCCTAAGTTTCAGCATGATTTTCCTGATTTCTTTAATTTTGGGCACCATCATGTATTCTAGTGCATAAAAAGTTTAAAATAACTTCATTCACTTCTAAACCTATCCCAAATCAAAGTAGAACTATTATCGGATCTAAATACATACGTATCTGCACATGCCACTGCATAGCACGGGGAATCCCCCGTTTTGTTCTGTACGGATACTTTTTCTGGTCAAACGTGTTGCCATATATTGATTTTGTTTGAGTTTCAAGTGTTTTTAAATAGTAACTATTATGAAACATACTGGTAATTATGAAAAAATGTTGATTTTATGCTATTATAAAAGAAGACAGTCAAATTAAGTGGACATCTCCTTTTTAATACAACAACAACTTTGGTGTTTTGCATGTACGGATACTTTTTCTGGCAAGTGTATGTCGTAAAACCTAATATAAGTTTCGTACTGAGAGGTTACTCGAGTAATATAAGCCATGGCATTGGCTTTGAGACATGCATATTACAGTTTTTGACTGGTAGTATGATTTACTCTTCTTTTATTAGAGTTTTTGTATTTTAATTCTTCAGTAGTTATTTCATTGTTGCAATTTGACAGTCTCTACATTTTTCTCCTCTCCATTGCTACCTACTTGCAAGTCTAATTTGCATACAAATCGCTCTTAAAATCATTATTCAAACAAAACTAAACTCTGTTCTTATTTTTAAAATAATATATACCTCATATTCATCTACTTAGATAACATAGAATGCAATTTCAAGAATTTTCCCAAATGTTACCAGAAATCGCTGTCGTAGACACCGCCATCTAAATCGATCACAGCTTTTGTTTACACAAAAATATTCGATTCACATTCATTTTCGACAAGAAACCAAATGCAAATATTTGCCTTGACATGTGAATGTGACCAAAAACAGCAATGTCATCTCGTTATATTTGCTTTTTTTCTGTCCAAACCGTTTGTCAAAATTTAATAGTGCATCTCTAGCATCTAGTTTTTTTTTGGACCCCAGGCAACCCCAACCCGGAATCGATTCGTAGCCATCTTGTTGGTCTTACTTCGAGATGCTTGAGCTAACTTGAAACTTGGCACGTTCTCAAAGAGTCATTTTTCATGTTTTTCCGACATTATCATCGCAGTCGCATCCACTGTAGCTGCTACACTTGTCGTTCGTTTTCCTTTGACTGCAGGAATTCGAGATACTGGTTGACGCTTGTTCACTTCAGTGCTGTACGACAGCAAAAAGCGTCGAGCATGAAATGCAATAGTTTGGTGCTTGAAATGTTCTTCATCTGGTCTTACTGCGCTTCTGTTCTGCTTCTTTTCCAGCTACCACTTGACATTGCTTGTGAAGTGGAAAGAGTGCATGGCTGACAAAGTGAAACTATGGACGCTGTGAATGCGGATGTGCTCCAGACGAAAATAGCAACTGATTGTGAAGCTCCATCATACAGTTCATTCTTAGTATCGACTTTCAAATGCAGCAAGGGGGATAGAGTGAATCCCATTGTGGCGTCGAAGATACAGTTTCTATTTTATTTTTTTGTGAAGAATGGTCGGTTGCGAATGGTGTTTCCTGATTGACGCAAGAAGCGACACAGATGATGGAAATGCTTCGAGGTGAAATAAGGCGGCAACAGGTTACCAGGTGTAAGATTTCGAAGGACAGTGCTTTATGGGTCGGAGATAGAATTGTGCTGCGAAGGTATTGTTGAGTGATGATGGGAGTTGATATCGAGGATAGTTTCAGCATGCATTGTTGGGAAAACTGATAGTTTATCGAGTGTTGGTAACCGATGTCAGGTAATGCGTAGTTGTGGCAATGATATATCGGAATCCAATATTTCAGGTGATTGATTTTGTTCCGAAGAGCTCAAGAATTTCGTCATGCGTGGATACAATAGTCAAACATAGAAGCTTAGATGAAGTGCTCATTTTCTAAGTAGGTTAAATTTTATTTTACTTAATATAGTTTACTATGTACGTAATATAGTTTACTATGAAGAAGTGAAAATGTCGTTTACTTTCGTAAAACTGCTCAACTTTAACCTACGTCGCAGCAAAGTTAAGTTGACACATTGTTGCCCCACTGCAGGCACATAGCGATAGCAAAGTGTAACGAGAAGCGTCGGCTGTGTCTTGAACCCTGCAATACCTTTACCACTAACGATTGCCCATCGCAATGCAGATAGTCTGCACTAGTCTGTAACTCATCTGTCTACTGTTGGAGAATTTCAGTATATCCATAGCATGATTTCAAAGTCCGTCAAATTTGTCGAAGAGTTTAAATGCCTTATCATGCACGAAAAGTATTTTGACTCTTGGTCTTTGTTTAAGTCTACGTTCCGAACGTACCATGGAATTCTTATAATTCTTCTCTGAGTGAGATTTAATTGATAATATTTGTCTGTTCGTTTTCTAGGTCTGGCCAAAGCCCAATCTTTGGTTTAATAGTATCGATTCTAGTATCTGTTTTTGAATGAGTAGTGAATTTTTGATTTTGTGTTTTTCGGTTTTCATCCATGACAAAATAGGGATTATTGCTTGCTTAAGACTATTTCAACAAGACTATTGCCGCCAACAAGCAGATTTAGTGGTGTTTGTAGTCTTTTACGTATGGTAAAGATCGTCTGTGCTTTGTCTTTTTGTCAATATGCCATTTTCGGAAGATTCTAGAAGGAAGTCTTTGAAGTATTGCAAGGTTAAAGGAACGTTATCCGTGATCTTAGCCGTAAGAAAAATTCAAATGTTATCTGCTCAAAGAGATATTTTAGCAAATAGCAGCCCCAAGATGTCTGCTGTGTATAAGCTATACAATAATGGTGATAAGAGTGATCCTTCCGCGATTCCAGCCTTGCGGGATACCGCTGTGAGCAGCAGTAAGTGCAAATTCTTGCATCAAAACTTATACTTTGTAGCAAGGACCTGACCAGTTAGAAAAGTACAATATTTAATTGAAATGCGAGCAATTTAAATATAAGTCCTGCAAAGGCCATGTTCAAGACCTTCGCTACATCCAGCATAATCATTACTATTGACTTTTTTTGGTTTATCCTAGTTCAGATGTATTGGACCAGCCTCGTTAAGTTAAGGGCAGTATAACTAAGTGTCTTTTTCTGCGGGATTGTGGTTTTTGTTTGTCTTTTCACTTAATCTAAAAAGTATAACTCGTTCGTTATATATATATCGTTATATATCACCAAAGTGGCTGATAGGAGAAATAAGGCTGACTGGCCACCAATTTTGTGGAAATATGAGACTCCAATTCAGAGCTTCGAATACAATAGTGGCTCCTTTTCACGCTTCCAGAAACCTTTTCAAACTCAGAACAATATTTGTGATATCTGTTAGTGTCGGTAATATGTTGCCAGGGTATTGTTAGTCAGTGTGTTGTTAAGTGTATTAAGCAGAGGTTTTCAATCTTGTCTCCACTCTAGGTGGTTTATGTCTATTAAGTCCGTTCACAGAAAACTTCTTCGCATCTAGATTCACCAATCGCAACATCATCAAGGGTCCTTCTGGACCATTATCATCAAGGGTCCTTCTTTGTCACGCGCAGTGACCTCTTCTTTGTCTAAGTTATCTTTTCTTAGCTCAGTGACCTTATCAGTGACCTCTTCTTTGTCTCATCTGGTGCGATGTTTTACTGGAAATGCAGTTTCAGAGTATTGGCGAAGGCTTCAGCTTTGCCGCCAACAGACTTTGAGAACAGTGGATGGTTGTTTGGCTGTCCTTTGATTCGAAATACTTCGATAATCAGCAAAGGTGTTTTCACCAGGCTCGATACTCTACAATAGGTTCTCTCATTGCTCGTTTGCATATCCTTGGATTTCTCCGTTAATGAAATCCGGAAATCAATCTAGGGTCAACTATAGCTCTAGCTTTTTTTTCCATATTTGATTCCACCTCCGCGCATTCAATTTAATTAGCTCAGGGAGTTTTTTAGGACTTTGATCGTCCATTACCGGGACTATGAACATGTTTTCCTATTTTTTTGCCGCAATATACTGCTGTTGAGGAAATTTACTGACTCTTCTAGGTTGTTTGCTGCTTCAACTGAACTTCGTTTGATTGCTCCATTCCTCGTTGGCGATGCTACAAAATCTAATTATGGGCAAAAGTATGCACATTATGGATACCTATATTTTGTGTGTAGCTATTGCTTGAACCAAAATGCGTTGATTAATAGGGAATGTACAAGTTGTATTGTTTACTTGTGCTGCTGAACTTCATTAGCTCGGTCCCAGTTTGGTTGCTTCTTGTAGCTTCCCAATGTTAGTTGTGTAGATGTTGAGACCCCACCGTTTATTCACGTAATGAATACTGCCCCTTGGTGATCGAACAGTGGACGAAGGTCGTGGGCGAAGTTCTTGGAGATAACAAGCTTGTACTACTTACAATGAACTCAAAAATGTTATTTCGCACTTCTATGCTAGAGGCTTTTGATCACTGGAAATCGAGAGTTTGAAAAAAAGGTCGTGTTTGACGCCGAGATAGTAATGCTTTCTACTTAACCAGTCATCTTGCATAGGACGTAGTTAAAGATTCGAAGATGATTCCCAGGTTTGAGGAAATGTTCCTGAATGAGAATGATATCAACCCTTATGTCAATCAAAAATTGTACCTTCTCACCTCGCTTTTCAAGGATAGAATTCGTATTCCAAGTTGGAATATAAACTCAGTTAGAGTTATTTATTTTTATCTAGGGACCAGTGGCGGCTCGTGATGCTTTCGAATGGGTCGGCAAATAATAAAAGAAGAATACGTTGCCACCTAAATATGCATAAAATAGCATACTCAACAATAATTTCTCGAATTTAGCAAACCAACAAAAAAGTCTCAACACACATAAGACATACTTTAAATATTGGTACATACCTTTTCACAAAACTATAATTTTTTTTTTAATTTTTTTAATTTTAATTTTAATTTTATAATTTTTAATAGTAAATTTCTTGTATGCATGAATCAAAAACTCACAGCTTAAAAGTGCATATCTATCAAATCGACAAGGTGTGAAGTGTAATAAATAGCATCATCGTAAATTGTTAATTTTAATTTATTTTTTTAAAAAGTACTTTTCCTATTAAAGTCAATATAAGATTGAAATTTTAATAAATATAAGTGAGAAAAAATATATATTTATAACAAACATATATATGTGAGACCAAACAAATTTCTTCTAAAACAACTAAAAATCACAAATAATTAAAATAAAAATTATCTACACACATGCAGGTGTATCACGCGAAAACATTTTAACAGTACACTAAAGCACTGCAAATTTGCTGAGAGAGATATATGTACATATATGATGTCAGGCACGGCACGCCGACCTACAAATTATCCTATGCATCGGCCCAAAGAAAACTCTACTTAGCCGACACATGAAAATATACGGTTCAGTGTTTCCGAGTGGAAAAAAATGCGAACCGAACAATGATGTGAAATAAAACTATCATCTTTCATAGTTCAATTCGGCCCGCTCGTGTTCATGGTTGCTAACGCTGATGTACACAACAAAGTCTCAAGCATCGATCGCGACGCGACGGCAGCGAATATGATTTGAGTACGGCTTGCCGACCCAGAATAGGGCTTGCAGTGTGTTTAACCATGAGTGGCAAGGTCACCCACCGGCCGCCAGCAAATTTGGATTTTGCAAGGCAATTTGGATTTCATCTCACGGCTTGCCGACCCGGAATAAATAAAAAGCCTAAATGTATGTTATCAAAGAGAATTGGTAGGAATTCAATTTTACAGCAGAGTAGATGAACAGGCGCAATGTATAATAATTAACAAATGTTTGAAAAGTAATATAGATAAAGCACAAATAAGATTTTTTTTTATAAAATAATAATATAAAAGGAATATTTTATAAAATTAACGATTTCACTCTGCATGCACTGGACAGGAGTTTTGGGTCGGCACTGCCGACCTTGCCGTCCCTGACGAGCCGCCACTGCTAGGGACGTGTAATGTTTGCGCTGTGACTTGGGCTATCCTAGTCATTATCTGTAGCTAACATGGAGTTTATTTTGCCTAATTGTCAAGAACTGGCCCATATGCTCTTGGTTCGAAAACGAAGAAGGGTTTCAATTGGAATGAAAGTAAGTTGGAATTTCGGTCTATCAGTTGGGTTAGATGTTAACTCATTGGTGGGATTAGCGTTGAAAGTTCCACGCACCACTTCAGCAAATAGCTTTCTCAGATTAGTTTGGTTTCAGATTCAGTCTTTGTATCTAGCAAGATGTCCACCCCCGCAATTAACACATTTTATTCTTTCTTGTTTCTTGCAGTCTTGCAAGCTGTGGAATCTATCGCATTCCACTTGAGATTTGGAGTGACAATTACTAGACGAGAGCTGATATTATTGCCAGCTGTGGTATTGAGCCATTTTACCGCGTGGTTTCTATGCCTCCGCTTGGCAGGCTAGGTGACATATGACCATAATGCTGTACACCTCTTTATCAGATTCCGGAAGACGAATTTTCAGGAATTTCAATTTACTGCTCCCGATTTTAAGGTAAAAGGCTCCGTTGAAATTAATGCCCCGTCGTTCGGAGTCTTGTTTCACTTCTTACAGCGCAAGGCCCTGAAGTCCCCTAACAATTACTAATTTACTTGGAGATTTGTGAAGATTTTGGCGAATTCAGTCTCATCTTTAATCATAATTGTATCGGCTTGGATACCTAAATAAACACGTTTGTCGATTTCAAATTTTATATTGCTTTCTTTGAGAAGGACGTGATTTTGAGAGTCACTAGTCAGGTTGCCGCATGATTGTCGAGACTAGTTTGATTTCCTTGGGAATCTTAGGATCAGCTGTCTATTTTGTTGACCTGGTGCTTTATGTATTGAGTAAATTGTGTGGATTATTATATTTTCGTATGATTTAGTTGTTTATACCCGAAATTGCATTTGTGTTGAGCTAAGTCCTTGCATTAGTTTTGGATTAAGTAGTTACATCCATTGCTTAACGGATGAGGGAGTAGTTGGTATATTCCAAGTGGTCTGGGTTGTCTGGGTGGAATGAAGTGATAGCTATGTTCTTCCATGGTACGGCTGTTGGCTCTGTGTCTGAGGTTATTGCGGCATCTTGTAGTTGAGTCGATCAAATCTTCATTATCAGTAGTCGGAAAGGAAGATGTCGGGGTTTGTGTGAGCATTTGTTTCCCATTTGCTTGCTTGAAGTTTTGACTTATTTCAGGTTAGTTAGTTTTTCGGCAAGCCTTTGGGGCACATCGCTAGTAGTCTCTAAAAAATTAGCGATAATACGCTTTTACTTAGCGTGCTTATTTTTTGTTCTTCACAAATATCGTTCGTTGTGTCAGTTCTTGAAGTTGACGTTTTGAAGTCTCGGTTACGATATCTATGCCACTCATGGGCTTTCCTGTTAAGTCTGCTTTATTGCCTCGCACGTCCGGCAGTTTTCGAAAGATTTTAAAAAAGGTTCTTCAGGTGGCGCACTGCAATTATACTTTCAGATATGTCTTCCAACCTGGCATCAAATATAGCAGAGCTGAAGTAGTACTAACTTTCTTAGACTTGCTTTTTGAATGAATTATCGCAATATTCTTTCTTGTTTCTGTCGATTTCGTTTCGTATCATCAGTTTAGTGAGTCTATGTTTTATTACTGATCACTGCTTTATTGTTTGATTTAAAAGATTAGTTGTGTCATATCAGTCTATATGTCGTAGTCAGCCCACGTTGGGCGCGAGTTTACATTATGCTATTGAGAAAGAACGAGATTGCGTACAACCTCTACAAACATTTTAAATGCCTTTTTAATCAAATTTGAATGAATAGTAAGCACCGGCTACTTTGCCATATTTAAAATGGTTAGTGAAAATTATACCTATATCATGTAGTAAAGAAAATAATGGTTAGGTTAAAATGGATTGTTTTTGCATATTCTTAACTTGAGCTTTTTTACGATCAGTCCGTTACTATGATAGAAAGTCAGAAGAATTACTTTTTTTTGTGTCTTCTAATCGATATTTAATACATTTTTAACAATTATGCAATGACTACACAGCATGGAAAAGTATTTAGCATTGTAATGCATGCTAAGAAAATAGTTAACTTAATAAAAGTCAGAGTTTATCTTGCCCAAAAAAAAAACAAATCTTAAGGCTTTAACCCTTAATTGGGTGCGTCAAAAAAGTTACGTAAACGGCCGCGTGGGGCGTTCTACACCCCATATATATTTATAGAAATAAAATACAAAATGCATTCAAAATCAAACTTTTATTCATGGAAATAATAAATTCAATATGTTAACCAACTTATAAGCCTCCTTTAGAAAATATCAAGCATGATGAAAAGCTTAAAATATAATTTCTTAGAAAATTAGTTTTATCTCATCACAATTTTGACATAATCTGCTAACGCTTGCTCTTGTTGTTTAGTGTGGTTTTACCAAGTCGACAGTTAGTATCTTCAGAAATATCCTTCGGGATATACAAGAGTCTACTTTGGCCTTATATATCACAAACGAGTTGATTCCTGTTACATTGAACTGATCGAAAAATACCACCATGGGCCACATCTTTGTTCGTCGTCCCACATTATAAGTTGCACACATATAAACATTTGTGTCAACTACGCCTTTTGTTTTGTTGCAAAAATGAATAATCTCTGGCTTGTTTTTATCACCCTCAATACGATCATGATGATGCATGCTTGATAAAAGAAAACTGCTTTTGCTTTTTGGAAGTGACTTCGCGATTGCTTTGAGGTTGAAAAAACTTTGATATTTCGGGCTTATTTTTTCTCAATGTGCTGACAGTGGTCAGCTTACAATCATATAAAAATGATTTGGCTAGTGGAATACTGGTGAAACAATTGTCCAAAGTAATATTCCTTCCAGTTCCACAAATAGGTTCAATCAATCGTTTCACTAAACTCATTGTATGATTAGACAATTTTAGTGGCTCATCAGGCTGTTTGCCAATGTAAATCTCAAATTTTTGTAGGTCGAATGTTTCTGAATCAACAATAGCAAAGTGTTTGATCCCATATTTCGTTGGTTTACTACACTAGAGAATTTGAAAAACCAAATTCCAGTGCCATCGGATGCCCATAAATCCTGATAATTTAAATGAGATGACCTAATCGTAAAAAATAATTCTGCAGTCACGTTCTCGTTGAAATTTAGCCTGGATAGATAATATGTATTCATTAGTGTGATTTAGAATAAGTTCTATGACCCTCATAGCGGGTCCTCTAGGACCAGGAGCTTAATTACCAATGTTGGTCATTCGAGTTCTAACCGCAGAATGTGGTGGCGGTTTGCACCATTTAGTATGGTTATCTTTTCCGATATAAAATGAGTCATCACGTCTGTCATGACTTTGAGTGTGACTAATAAAATTTTGCAATAGCATCTCATCATCGGTATTCCTCTCTCTGTCCGAATCATCTGTACTTTGCTCTGATTCACTATCTTCTGACTTCATGATCCTAAATTTCAGAACCACTTTAAATATCCTGTTCTTTTGTCAATAGCTGTGCAATTTCCAGATCGGTCAGTTTGCGTGACATTGTAAAGATAATCTACAATAGAAGAAACCAATTTTTTTCATATTCACTGATAGAAACGCTATTACAGCCTCTTAGATGTTAAACCAGTAATGTTCTGAAACCCAAACAGCCAAAAGCACTCGTATAAAATTATAATAAAATCTACACTATTTCCCAATTTTCTCAAAAATTAGGACTACGTAAATAGCCACGTGGGGTGTAACACACCCCAATCGCACTTGCTAAGCACAACCTCACACGTAAAAGCACCGCTTGCGACTGAATTTCAACAATCACTCGTATTTACGAAGCTATCTATAAGATCAGCCCGATAAATATAAATTTATAAAAGTTCTGATTGTTTTAATTATCTGCGGTCTGTGTGACATCCCACTCGTCCAATTACGGATTAAAAGCGCAATTAGCTAGTGAGATCTCATTATAAAAAAAAAAACAAAATATCAAGAGGCTAGAATTTCACAAAGTCCTTAAATATCCTTCATTATTTTCTATGAGCGAAAAAACTAAAACACATGTTTTCAAACCTTGAACTCTACTGAATCCATATGTAATCGATATTGATCAAATCAATGCACCATCATCATCATCACGCAACGCTATCATTAATCATGGCATGATATCAATTTAGATTCAAATCCTACTACTTAGCAACGAAGTTCATTAAACCCAATTGAAGCGTGTAATATCAGGAGTATCTCGTGTTTCATCACTTTCTTCGGTTACAATCAACCCCTTTCCAATACGTTCTACATCATTTACACTCGTACCTAAACCCTTTGTCAGAACAGTAATGCCTGGCGCCTTTCCATCCATTCAATTTACATACGTAAGTCGAAAACAACAAGTGGAAGCGATTGATACGAACAAGTCCAAGGACCCAATGCCACTTGAAAGTACGAGTACGGATTTCAAGGACTTCATTAGAATGCACCCCGATTTCGTAGTCAAGCATTCGCGTGTACTTAGCTCCCTTATTTTTGCTGACGCTGTAAACGCAAGTCGTTTACTGTAGTGGATACTAATTTTGCGGATGCATTCACTTCGAACTTTTTGAGGTTTAATTTTTTCTGTAGGGTGTCAAGGGCAAGCATTTTGAATAACAATCAAAGGTATGATTTAAGGCATGGGGTGGTAGAATCTACTTTTTTTTCGATTTAACGTCGAGAGCTCGTGAAAGCGTAGGCTTGATATTTTGAAAAGTGCTAGCGGAGCTCTTTGAACGGGTTGAAATGCAATTTCTATCACGCAGGTATCAAATTTCAAGCATTGGACGTCGGGCGTGCAAAGAAGAGTTCAACAAAAGCACTAAAAGGTAGAACCACTTTGTAAAGTGCGCAGGGAATTATCATTGCAAAAAAGTAAGCACTTATTGAGAAAGAATATTGCACTTTGCAGTATTCCCTGCGATGTGATCGAAAACTGCTGACTTGTAAGAGCTAAGTACCTGTTGCGCTAATACAGGTTTTTACGGTTAACACTTATGTTTTGGTATTGAAGTAACGCTTGAGTGCACATTGCATTCGACTTTTTAACAAATTAAACTTTTTACTGTGATATGTTTTGACTCATACAAATATTTTCTTTCCATTTCAGGTAAATAGCTTCATATTGCATGAACTGTATCACGCATGAATTATATCCGTAAGTATATTAGCAGTAGAAATCTTATTTGTAATCAATATGAGCTCACATAATCCGACATTTTTATTAGTATATTCAAATAACAAGGCTAGTGTTAGATTTCACCGTCATCTTATGGATATTATAGCTTCGTAGGAGCATTAAATCAGTTGTAAACAAGAAAATATTTCATCACTACAATCTTTTTTCATATAAACCCGAATTTGCTTGATTTTTACAGATAATTTATACGTTCTTGTCTCCCTTCGCAAGCTGAGAATAGAGCAGTTGGCACCACAACAGAATTCAGCCAGACCAGATAGTCTCCCAATGGCATACAGTGTTTGCTAGTTACTGGTGTCTTGGGTTGTTTGGAGGCAATAAAACGTATATTTTCTAAAGCGAAGAGAAAATAAAAGAGTCAAGAACCTTACAAGCTCATGGGTCTGCTTGCTTTGTTTAAAGCATATACCAGTCGATCATTAGCTCTAGTTTAGATTAGTAGAAAAAAAAAACCAAATTTTTAAATTAAAAATCTTGTTTACCTAAAAATCAGTACAAATAATCATCAAATCAATGAAAACAAAATAATTAAAATTAAATTAAATCAATTTCTCAAATTTGAACCGCGTATTCATGGATAATTTGGTAAAATGTAATCAAAAAGTAATAATGAAATAATACATATATACTTTTACTGATTATTTTCTGCTTTCTGTATACAGTATTTTAGCATTTATTATTACAGTATTTTAGCTTTCTGTATACTTTCAATCAGTATTCCTGGTCCGTGTGCATTATTTGTTCCTTAGATAAAATAAATAAAACATATATGTTTTTATTGCCGCACAAATTTTTGAATAATTTCTTCGTTTAGTTAAAGAAATTCACCAACAACTGTTCCTCCCCTTCAGGGATCACTCGTTACAAGATCTTCTTGCTGAGGCTGACAACAAGTTCAGTCCGAATCCCATATCTTCTTCTGGTTACTTTTAGCTTGTGCACAGCAGAATGTACAATCTTCAATTAATAAAAATACAACTATGGCATCATTCCAGCTCCAACGAAAATGAAGCATAAAACGAAAGTTTCGTAATATCAACTGAATTCAGTTTTCGATAAAAATTAAGCATACTAAACATGAAAACGATTGGCGTTCAAACAAGCAAAGTGATTTCCTATTCATTTTCAGATATTTTTTTCTTGTAGCTGTAACTTTTTTATGATTCCCCACAAATCATTAATTAGAATCCTTACAAAAGCGTTGAGCTTGTCATATGGGCTCAGTTGAGCTTGTCATATGGGCCTATTTTGCTCGGCGGTAGAAATCAAACTCCATTTCCAAATCGATAATTTTCTGCGTTTTTTTTTTCAGTCTACCAGCAAGTAATGTTAGGGTACGGACAAGACGGAGCAAAAAAAGCGTCGAGCAACGAAATCGGTCTGAATCCATCTAGTCGCTACTATCACATTTCTGCTTTGGTCCCTGCTTTGGCATGGAAATATATAAACCGTTTGGGCGCGTTGCTCGACTCGATGCTCTCGTCGCTCCGTCTTGTCCGTACCCTAAGCCAATATCACAGCAGATTTGCTCGCCTGCTGATCAGTTTAGATCCAATTGCAGCACTGCCAGTCAAAAATTCGCAGAACACGTGTACGACTTGAAGGCTTGAATACATCAAAAGCAATGTGCATTGGTTAATGAATCAAAATTTAATGCTTATTGCATCAACAGACAAGTGTATGTTAGCGTTAATGGAGCAAATACACTCTGGGGACCTGTGACATCAGGAGTGCCACAAGATTCTGTCACTGGACCTGTTTTATACACCATTATCACTGCTGACCTCCCTCTTCCAGCGGGCAATCCTCAAGTTAAAGTCCTACAATATGCAGATGACACGCTCTGCGAAGATCCTTGAAGATTACTAGGTCAACCTTAAATTTTATTTTGATGAATGGGGCATCAAGCTAAATAGTTGCAAAGCACAGCTGACTGTATTCAGGAACCCTTCCAAGTATCGGAGATCTCAAACTATCCGCAATAAGGCCAAAAAAGTCTCTGTCTTTTCGGAACTTCTAGAATCACTTCTAGTCCTACATTGCGCTATGTTTGACATAGAACTAAAGTAGTCAGGTCCGCATTTCAGCGCATCAGACATCTTTTCGCCAAAAAGATGGGCATGACGACAAAGGCTAAATCCATTTGCTATAAAACACTCATTCGGCCAATCCTGACATACGCATCCCCATCCTGGACTACTTGTTCCAAATCTGCCAATGCAAAAGTGGAGATATTCGAACGGAGATTCGGCGTTTCTGCACTGGCAGGTTTTACAACCTGGTAACTAAAAAGTGGCCAAGGAACTCTCTCCTATTTCAGGAAACAGGTCTTGAGCCGCTTACGGACCGGGCTGTAGAACTGACGACAAAGTTTTACGCACAAAGTTTTACGCTAGCTTTAGAGACGATATACGTTGTCTAAGCTGATTTATAGACAAGAAGGGACCCATGATCACAATCAATAACCAACCTTTACAAGTAAAAATGATATCGATGGATATAAGTCGGACATGTTAAAATTTGTCACAACTAGCGTAAATAAAAGTTAATGGTTTCCAACTGCAAGTGTTCACATCAGTCAAGTATGCACTGTGAGCTGGTGTCTGATGAGAATCCGTGCATACTTTCGAAACCACTTTGTCAAATAAAATTTCTATTTAAATAAAATTTTTTTCAATTTTAATCATCCCGCAAAAACAATTCCAATAAAATATAATCCGTTACGATAAAAATTAATAAAAACCCAGATAAGAGCTGATTTTTGACCACACAGCCAAAATGATGTGAAATGGTTTTTCCCAGAAAAAGTACCGCTAGTTCCAATACGTTTGTGAGGGAAGAGTATCGCATTGTAGACATAATGGCCATTAGTCAGATCTTGGTTTTCGAACGAAATCATTATTCTGTAAAGAATAATGCTACAGTTAAATCGCGATGGATCATCCCACTGCCATTGAAGAGCGAGAGTTAATAATAAGCAAATCCAAGGACGGGAAATCTAAAAACAACATTTCTGAGATTGTTAAAAAAAAGTGATTTAACGATTCAACATATTATTGAACGTTTTGTGCGCGAAAATCGTGTAGGAAATCGAATCAAAAAAGCTCATAATAATTTTTTCCTGAGAAGTATTGCCGTTGGATCGTGAGACAGCCAAAAAAGTATCCTACATTGAGTGCCCCCAAATTGGCAGAAGTTGCTGAAAGGACTGTAGGTAAAATGAGGAACCCCCAAATTATTAAGAGGACACTCAGGAATGCAAATTTAAATGGTAGACTTGCCCGGAAGAAACCTTTCATTAATCGCAAAAACAGATTGCGCAGGATTGATTACGCTCGTGGACATCTGAGAAAAGATGCTGCTTTTTGGGAAACCGTCATTTCCTGTGATGAAAAAAAAAAACAAAAAACGTAAATACTCGTGATCTACACGAAAACAAGAGCAGCTCAAAGTATATGCACGCAAAGCGCACAGAATTCTCACAAGATATCGCCAACTAAAAACGGCATACGATCAGTATTCATCTTTCGCACAGTTCTCATTATTCGCACAGTACTCATCGTCCACACTCTATTCGCACAGTACACTGTTCTCATTCATTGTTGATACTCTACTCACACTACACACGGAGCTGGCTCATTGCTCTGTGCAATACGATAGGCGTATACATATGTTGGAATAGCCTAGATTTCGTTTCAACTATAGACGGTAGTCTGTGCGTTGAAGGTATGAAGTGTGCAAAGCAGTTCAAAATGATGTTTCACGTAGTTCTTTCAAAACAGATGCTCTTTTTTCTGAAGACCTGGCTCACATAGCTCTTTCAAAAGAGTTGCTCCTTTTGATTGGTTCACTCCTGAGCTACCCATCACTAGTTCTGATACTTGCTACTGTGGTTGGGACGCAAAGATTGAAATACCCTGACCACATTCCAACATCAAAGTTTTCTGCAGAGAAGAGTCTCATGAAAAAAAAGGGTAAATATACTAAAGCTTACCTTGGCTTTGAGTAAACAGTAGTTTTGGCGAAATAAGCTTGAGTAGCCTAGTGGGTAGAGCACTGGCTTCTTGCGTGTGGGGTCCCTGGTTCGAATCCAGGTTGGGACGAGGGTCCGCGCACCAAACTTTGAGTTCACCTAACTCTGATTAGGTACCTGATTTAAATCAGGGGTAAAGTGAGTCGTGCAACTAATCACTCCACACTCGTATTCACAATGATTAAAAAAATTGTGATGAAGCTCTCTACCAGCTTCAACTCCTAGACCCGTACAAGGGTTGTCGTGGGATTACTTTAGTTTTGGCGAAGCCGCCGTACTTTGGTGCAGATTTATCTGCTGGATTTTTAAAGCACACCACAACGTTATCTTTACCCTGCGGCTCACCTTTTTGGTTACTGGCATTTGTTCCCTCAGGGTCAGCTCAGCCCCCATCGCTCCCAATCTCATCAGTCTCGTTGATGCTGGTGTTAGTGTTATTTTAGATTGCGCTTTTTCAGGCGTCGATAAAGCTGTCTAAACTCTTCGCCGACTTACCATAACGTGGCTAGAGCAAACCATCCGACTCTGTTGTCATGATACCCCTTCTCCTGAGCCATCGGATTCATTGCGTCCAGAATCTTCCAATCTTCCTTTGCAAAAAAAGGAGCTCGACCTCGGCAGTTCAGACTCACTCCCGGTTCTACTACCCGTGGTATTATCACCTTCACTCTGAGTAGTATGGAAATATTCCCTCTGACGTCACTAGCATTAAAGCTGATGATTTTCTAGTGACTCCCCGTTTCATTCGTGTCACGTCACCTGAATATTTCAAACATAAGGTGAGATTTTTAGATTGCCGAAATTCCAATGAGGCATTTTTTATGCCATTTATATGGCTATATTTCCCTCATAAAGATCCTTATTTACTTGATAGCCATGTTTTTGAAACATAAAAGGGCTATAAAGCGACTCTTCGCTGCTTTTCAGAGCATCGACTAGGCAATACTGTTTACTAATCTAGACCGTTGCTGATTTAAAGAAAAAAAAAATTCGTATCAGATATACAGGCAAAAGTATTCTTCACTTAGTTTGTATTTTAGTTGACTGGTGCGTCGAAATCCAACTTTCGCCGATGCTTTTTTCAGAATCATCAAAAATGGAAGCTATTACAAAAATAATGGGCTGGCTTCGAAGTCGCAGATTGACTATAGTCGCGTTTTTTGCGCCTCTATCGGGAGCTACCCCAGGTGTTGTTTTTTCAATAAAACTAGAGACAATGTATCACACAGTCGAAAATCATCTCTGAAGTACACTGTTTTATATGGTTTTGCATGTAATATTCGTTACGTTTCATCTATCCACAACTTCTTCATTGCTGTAGCAACAAATCGGTTCGAAATAAAATCCTTCTCAGCCCTGAAGAAGAAACCCAATTAACTGCAATCTTCAATGAAAGTCTCTTATCTTTATCCCTCGTCATTTAACTACATTTCCTCTGAATCTTATCGTCAATGATCCTTCGCAAATCCATTCCAAGCTCACTTTAATCTTCGTCTATAGAAAATTTAATTGAATCGCTCTTTGCCTCTTATCATTACATTTTTGATCGTTCCGTAGAAAAAACGAAAAAGAAACTAGAACAAAATCATAAGGACGAAAATAAATACATAATCCTGTTGAGACAACAAAGCTTAGGCTTTTCGTGGACGAAAATATTGTGCCGAAAAACTCAAATTCAATTTCTTAAAATCAAATCCTGATAATTCAGTTCTTCGTAGAGTTTAGCCGGATAGTGTCGTTGTTAGCTATATAACAAGGGCCACCGAATCCTAGGAATCGAATAAATATTTATTTCCGTGTTTGTGAATGGCGGTCGCTTTTTTCTTTGACTGAGTTTTTCGTCTATCTTGCTTTATGGAAAAATACTAAATCTTTTGTTTTTTGCGTTTGGGGAGTAAATTTTTGTTGCTTCATGTTTCTCATTACATCCTTAACGCCTAGATAAAAGCTATATAATCTAGGTTTATTCAAAAATTATGCTCGCACTCAGCTTTACTGGCTATTTAATATTGTGCCTCATGCTGATTCTTCCTGGTCATCCTGCTTTCATTTTTTTCGATTATCGTTTCGGAGGGGACTAATAAAAGTGTAGAGTTTGTGTCCGGGAAAAGGATATTGCCATTTGTATTAAAAAGAGAGAATATATTTCGAATTCAGCGAGCTGAAAAAATAAGTAAATAACAATTTGATTAAACTGCCCTTTCGCGAAAATCCTCGCAATGCTTCTCGAAATGAACATCGAGGGTCCTCGGAATGACTGGATTCCTCTTCCCGGAAATTAACATCTAAACAAACTGTTTGTAGAAAATATCTTAAGAAGTCTATTTTTCAACCAACCGAAAGTAATCGTCTTAAGTGATTACTAATTTCATGCTCTGCGCCATCAATGTGACAAAAGTATTGAACCGCCTGAATGCATAAAATATTAAATTTCTCCTGTACCAAGAATCGACCGCCAACCGAATATTAGCCTGCTCCATTCAATGTGATCCTACATAATAAGTGAAATGCCAGCTTCAATCGACATCGAAAACGTGCAACCAGGAAAACATTGTCGGCAACGCTGAGGACTGCAAAAGACACGAACAGCCAAGAAAGACGTGAGACGTGAGCTTGAAAAATTCAAATGAACAGAAATTATCCTTGGAGTAGCAGAAATATTGTCGCTGGCACGCTGCCGTAATTGTTTGCACAACGCGGAGAAATACGACGCGGGTACATCTACGAGGCATTTAGTTGGCTGGACTCCATCGTCAGAGGATGAGTGTCACAAGTCCTTACGCAATAAATTATGTCAATTTGCAGTGTACAGCTCTCGAGCCGAGCGCGATAAAGTTCTCAGTTGGAATTCTAGAAGCGATTTCGGGTCGGAAATAACGAGCTTAGACATTAACGTTGCTGTAAGCCCGTTATCAGTGACCTGAACTAGACTGATGGGAGCGACTCTCTCTCTAGCAAGGACGAAAGACGCGGTCGAGTCAGTCATGGAGAAAAACAGAAGCCAATTGAATTTGCGTTCGGTCCACGGACAATACGAAAAACGGTGCTACTCTGGGGAATCTTTATTGTATTGAAAGGATTTATTTTGACGGATGGGTTCAAAGAGATTTTTGTTGAGTAGGAGTAAGTTTTAGAAATGCGATACCAATATCTGATATCTGATAATGTTTTCAATGAAATTAAATTCTTGTTTAGGTGAAGATAGCAACGTTTTTGTCGGGTAAACGTTGTAGGAAGTTTTGGATGGGGTATTCAGATTTCCTTTTTGATGTACAGAGCATTGATGTCCTGATACACTCTAAAAAGTGGGTCTAAAATTAATTCTATGATAATAGGAAATATATTCAATTTTCTGTTTAAAATAACGAATCACAATTTTTTTTACACATTAGATGTACATTTTTTGCTTTTACGCCAAATCAACTGAAAACTAAATAGTATTTCGTAAACCTTAGCAAAAAGAGTGTAAATTTACAACTTCGCTGCTCACATTTACACAAAAGCTGTAAAATTGTATCATTTGCTCGAATTTCACTTATTATTGATGTAACATTGTGACTGCACGAGTCTGATATTTCGCGATCGTTGCTTACATTTGAATAGCAGCAGTTAAGTGCAAAGTGTAGTCTTTTCTTTTCGTATAATAAGTTTAGAAGTGTAGCTATAAGCAAATTAGAAGTGTAGCTATAAGCTAATTAGGTGAGAACGTCTGAGAACGACTTGGCTCAGAATACTAAAAACTTTTACAACTTAATAATATTTCTGTGAAATATTATCTAATCGTTTTGTTGGTAAGCATTTTCAAATATAAATAAAATAAGATAATTCCACCATTTACATTTTCGTCTGGCTGTATCGTACGTAAAGTTTATTCTCAAACGAAATGATAAAAGTCAAAAGGCAAATTGGGTTTTCTTGAAACATATGGAATTATTGCTCATCCATCAAAAATGAAACGTTCCTGCATATTTTTTCGACTTTAGTAAAATTCTCATTCTCTCCGTGCTCTATCAAACTAACCTAATCTTCTTTCGAGCCAACGTGAATATTTTCCTCTTAACCACCAGTATCCTTTGCATCCTTGTCACATAAACCTTATACCAAGTTACGCAACCCACTAGTTTATATAATAAAATACTGTAATATTATACTTCCTTCGGTAGACTTTATTCTGCATATATTTCACTGCTTTGGGAAAATCATCTGCATGAAGTGGCAAAAGGCTGAGGGAATTAGTGATAAATAAGAAGATTACTTGAAGCCAACCTACATAATTTATACTCGTTTACATCATGCTCGTCTACTGCTGGAGGAAAAATGTGCAGTAGCAACCTTGTAAAACGGAAACAAGCAAGGCCAATTACGAAGAAATTGGAACCATGCAACATGAGTACTCGCATCTCTCGAACAATGTTCTTTTATATCGGAAACAGAATGAGCAAAGGATGTGCTTAGTGGAGCTAAATTTTCAAATTCTTTGATTATCCGCCAGTTCATGTTACAATTCCGGGACTGGAAGTGGATAAAAGTTGGAATCGAAAGTTGAATCAGAACTTATAAAACAATGTGCACTTTCGTTGAAAGCCGATGACAAACAGAACGTTTTATTTCAATAAGTGTTGCCAATAGATAACAGATTATTAAGTCTATGTTTAAGTTTATTTGATGTTACCAGATGTAAATAATAATTTCTAACACCCCGACTACAGCAAATAAACAAAACTTTGTTAGAACTACAATGCATTTATCATTATAAAACTCCATCTGGCTAATTCCCATAGCATCAATGCATTTATAATGTTTTGTAGAATCCAAGGCTTTAGTTAAAACATCAGCAGGCATAGAAGTTGTTGACAAATACTCCAGATTAATAATTTTGTTGCTTACTGCGTCTTTTATAAAATGATACCGAATATCAATATGCTTACTTTTTCTGTGACATACATAATTTGCCACTAACTTCTGTGCACTTTGACTATCATTGTACAAAACCACAGTACAGTAAGACCCCCCTTTACGCTGTTTCGTTTAGCGCTGTTTCAGTTTAACGCTCTTTTTTTTCAACCCGGGCATTCCCCGAAAATGTGCGTAGCGCTAGGTTTCCAAATATGTACATAGCATATCCGAAACAGTGTAGTAGTGTTTTTTGTTTGATGCGGTGCTGTACGGACTCATTTTTATCATTTGAAACATTTCTTGACATTATTGTAAGTATAAATTTATATAATACTATAACGATTAATACAGTGACAAATATTATGATCTTTAGTTTTTATCATGGGTGATAATAAAAAACAAGAAAAGAAAGCAACCAGAAAGAGTATTTCACTGGAAACTAAAATGCAAGTGATTAGAAGATTAGATTCCGGTGAACGTCAATCTCAAATTAGTGCTGCATTGAACTTGGCAACTTCAACAATAAGGACAATTCTTAAGAATAAAGAAAAAATTCTGTCATCGGCAACTGCAACTACGTCAAGCTCTGCAACTAGAATTACCCGTTCTAGAAATAACATTATAGAAGAAATGGAAAAACGACTGTCTATATGGATTGACGACGAAATTGAACGCAATATGCCACTAAGCCAATCTATCATAACGGAAAAGGCTAGAAGAATTTTCAATTGCATTCAGGCCGAGGCAAGTGACATAAGTGAAACTTTCGTTGCTAGTCGAGGATGGTTTAATAGATTTAAACATAGAAATAATCTTCATAACATTAAGATTACAGGAGAAGCAGCAAGTGGTGATACGAAAGCAGCGGCTGAATTCCCAGCGACATTAAAAACAATAATTGAACAAGGAAACTATCCACCAGAATTGGTTTTTAATGTTGATGAAACAGGCCTGTTTTGGAAAAGAATGCCAAAACGAACATTTCTATCCCGTGAACAGAAACGAGCACCAGGATTTAAAGCCGCAAAAGATCGCTTAACACTTCTACTGAGTGGTAATGCAAGCGGAGATTTCAAATTGAAGCCATTACTAGTTTACCACTCCAAAAACCCAAGAGCTATGAAAGGCATATCTAAATCAACATTACCTGTAATTTGGGAGTCTAATAAAAAATCATGGATAACTATGAAAATTTTCCAGGGTTGGTTCACTGAACATTTTTGCCCGTCTGTTAAACGTTATTGCGAAATTAAAAACTTGAACAAAGAGCACTACTATTGATTGATAATGCTCCAAGCCACCCAACAAATTTATCAGACTTAACAACATGCATTCCAGTCGAAGTGGTTTTTTGCCGCCTAACACAACTGCCTTAATCCAACCAATGGACCAAGGCGTTATATCCAATTTTAAGGCTAATTACTTGCGATAGTCGACTATCCAATTTTAAGGCTAAGCAGATGTTTGAAAAAACAGACGGAGAAGAAAAGCAATCAATAAGAGAATTTTGGAAAAACTACAATATCATGAATGCTGTAGAAAACATAAACCTTTCTTGGAATGAGATAACAGAAAGATCTTTGAAAGGAGTATGGAAGAACATTTGGCCAGATTTAAGTAAGAGTGAAGACATTGGACACTCTGTCGCTATGGATGAAATAGTGGAAGAAATAGTGGAATTAGTGAAACAAACCGGTTTAGATGAGGTAAATGTGGAAGACGTCGAAGAAATAGTTCAAGAAACAGCAGCTAGTCTTTCTAATTATGATCTCAAGGAATTAACTGAGCAAGAAGAAAACAAAAATATTGATGGTAGTGATTCCGAAGAAGAGCAAAAAGAGCTTTCGATGGCGTTTGTAAAAAGGAGTTTGACCACTATAACTGAAATTATGGACTAATTTGTTGAAAATGATCCTAATTTTGACAGGAGTTCAAAAGCAAGACGGGGTGTTATAGATGCTTTATCCACTTATCAAAAACTTCTTACAGAACGCAAAAAGAAAACGCAAATTACATTAGATGCATTCTTGACAAAAAGGCAGAAAATTGGAAACACAGAATATATTGAATGATCTGACTAAATTAAAATTTTATTTGTTTTTATAAGTATATATTCGTTTATATTGTTTTTATTTTTGTAAGAAATAAATGTTTGGTTTTATTTTTATTTAAAAAAACACAATTATTAAATTTAATACCTAACCAATTTTCTATTCATCTTCCCCTAACCTCATTATTTACATGTTAAGATAGCCTCGTTTAGCGCTGATTCGCATTACGCTCTACTTTCATGGAACGTATCCCCCGCGTTAAACGGGGTCTTACTGTACTTAAATTACTAGTTATTTCAAATTGCAAGGATCTCAAGTATATAGCTTCTTTACAAGCTTCAGCTATGGACATGTATTCAGCCTCCATGCTGGACAAGGCTACAGTTCTTTGAAACGAAAAAATCGTCTACATATAATGCAATAATAATTTTTTCACTGTGATTCATTTTTGTAAAAACACATGGTTCTAAGTGACTTTTTTTAAACCCCAATTCACATAAACATTTCTCAACTCTCTCATACCAAGTCCTAGACGATTGTCTCAAGCCATAAATAGCTTTGTTTAATTTAACAATAACCTTTTTCTTATTTGCCTCAAAACTAATATCTGGCTGGACCATATAAATGTCTTCTTTAAGATAGCCATTCAAAAAAGCAGTTTTAACATCTAAATGTTTGATATCAAAATTTAACTGTACAGACAATGCAAACAACAATCTAAGCGTAGAATATCTTACCACAGGTGAAAAAGTATCTTCATAGTCAATTCCAGGTTTCTGCGTATAAACGCGCTCTGTACCTCATACTACTATCACTGGTCATTTTCTCTCTAAACACCCATTTGCACTGTACCAAAGTTTTGTCAGAAGGTAACTGATCCACTGGAATCCACGCATTATTTTCCTCAAACGCTTGCAACTCATCCTTCATTGCTTTAATCCATTTGTCCCTATCTGGACTATCTAGAGCTTCACGGATGCTAATAGGATCACTGGTGACTCCTGGGCTAGACGACATACACAGGTTACTATAACCATAACGTTCAGGCGGCTTCCTAGCTCGCTTGATAATTTCTGCATTTGGCTCTTCCTCCTTGTCTTCTTCAAGTGCAGGACTCAAAATAGACTCATTCTTTATTTCTTCATCTTCATTTTCCACTTGACTACTTGTAGCATCTGCTTGGATAATGTCCCCAACTGGAACTGAAACACCCGCATTCGATCTACAGTTCCTTTCAGAATTTTCATGAATAATCACATTTTTACTTATTGTAACACATTTTTTAATAGGATCATAGACCCTGTATCCTTTGAAGTTTTCAGAAAAATCAACAAGAATGTGCTTCTTCGTCTTAGTGTCCCATTTAAGTCGTTTTACCGTTGGTACGTGAATCATCACTTCACTACCGAATATTCGAACATGACTCAAATCTGGTTTCTTCTTTGTCCAGAGCTCAAACGGTGTTATGTTATTTAATCCTGATGCGATAGATCTATTCCTAATAGCATCTACAGACGACGAACCATGTTCGTCAATTTGGCGAGCGAACACGTGCAATTGTTGTTGTACGCAGGTAAACACTTACCATTTAACAACAGCAATTGCACGTGATCGCTCGCCAAGTTGACGAACATGTTCGTCGTCTGCACATGCTATTATGCCGCGTTTACATTCTCGCTGAGTAATGGCAAATATTGACAAGGCGAGCGTGTAAAGCCAAGTCGGTTTTATGTACCGAGTCAAAGGGATTCGAGAGGGTTACGAATGCTCATTTACATTTTCGAATTTTTCGCCGGGACTTCAAACATATCCTTGCGTGGCACAGATTGAAATAACTCAACGCACACCAGGCAGTTGCAATAGCCACAACATGTATCCTTACAGCCATCGTTCACTGAACTGAAGAAAACAGCTCACAACTGTCGAAAGATGCATGGTGCATGGTGCGTGTTGCATGGTGCAATATCCTAAGTAAACAATTCACCCTGTCTTGCTGAGTCTTGTCCAAAGTCTTGCCGAGTGCCCTCACGAGACGCTCGTCCCTATGTACAAACGCAGCATAAGATAAACAGCGGTATTTGTTGCTTCTGCCCAAAACTGTTTACCTAAGCCGGCATCAAATAACAAGCATCTAGCTCGCTCAACAATGGTACGATTCATGCGTTCGCTCAAACCGTTTTGCTCAGGAGTATAGGCATTGGTCTTTTGGTGAACTATGCCTGAATACTTCAAATAAGTCTCAAATTCATTGCTACAAAACTCTAAGCCATTATCTGTCCTGAAAATTTTGATTTTTTTACCCTGTTGATTCTCTACCAGGGATTTAAATTCATTGAAGTACTTAAAAACATCACTTTTTGCCTTGAGAAAGTAAACAAAAGCCATACGAGAATAGTCATCAACAAAAATGAGGAAATACCTTGCTCCACCAATTGAGGCTGACTCCATAGGTCCACAAACGTCAGCATGAACAGTTTCAAGTAGTTCCCTGCTTCTTGTACCTGCATGTCCAAAAGGTAAGCGCGACTGTTTTCCTTCACAGCAAACCGTACAAGTGTTCCTGTTGATAACTAATTTATCTGTATAAGATATACCTGTGACTGCTCCATCTTTCATTTTGTTTTGGTCATTCATATTCAAATGACCTAGCCTTCTGTGCCATACTTCACTGTCAGCTACTCCACGGGAAGATGTAAACAAACAATGTTTCTGTTCCAAAGCCAACTTGTAGAAACCATCAACCAAATTTGCCTTCGCCACCAAATTGTTTTGACTATTGTAAACATTACAGTACTTTTCTTCAAACTTCACACTGTTTCCATTGTTGATCAGTTGACTGATTGATATTAGATTCGTAGTGAGGTTAGGTATACACAAAACATCTTTCAGAGTGCCTTCGTACTGGCAATTCGGTGTGACAGTTATGATGTCAACATCGCCCGAGCACAAAACTGGCATAGTACACTGATTTGCTGTTATTACCTCCTTGATGGTTGGTGCAAAACATGCATTATGTATCATGTTTACGTCAGTCGTCATATGAACGCTCGCTCCACTGTCTATATAATAATCTTCTTTGCTGTAATTTCCACTCAAAAAAACTGCAGAAAAAGCGTTCGTCTTTTTAATGCTTTCTGGCTGCTGCTTGCACTGATTTCTATAATGTCCGAACTGTTTACACCGATAACACTTTATATTCGTCTTATCAGATATTTTTGAGCCGTTCATAGACAAACTGCCTCCTTGACGAATTGAGCTGTCATTCTTGCCATGAATTCCAACCTTAGAATACTTTTGTCCACGGTGCTGCCCTCTACTCAAAAAAGCACTACCTACTTCGTAATCGTCACCTGCCAAGTCAATTAGCTTTGACTTCACTACGTCAGCTGAAATGGCGATTCCGGAATGTTCTATCGCCATAATCATAGGAATGTATTTTTCCGGTAATCCTGCTAACATTGAACAGCTTATCCACTCATCGTTCACGGAAAAACCTGTTCCAGACAATTTTTGGCCAGTCTCGATGATTTGCGTGATGTAATTTGTCATTGAATCGCAGTTATCGAGGCGAATAGAAATCAGATTCCGCAACAGAGTAATCCTTCGAGAGAATCCACAATCATCGAACATTGCCTTCAACTTCAGCCACAAATTCCTTGTCGATGAAGCTCCTTTTATATGCGCGTATAACGATGGGTCAATAGTTAAATTTAACTTGACTTTCGCTTTCGCATCTTCTGCGGTGCCTGCTTCTGAACTCTCGGCCTTGATGCAACTTTCCATGCCGTCCAAAACAAGCAAATTCTCCGCAGCAAAAGCCCATTCCTGATAATTCTCACGCCCCTTCAGCTTTGGAACGTTAGTTAAGAATGAATTCGAAGCCATCACTGTTAAAATTCAAATATACACGCAACTATTTAAACAAATTATAGGGCATACTGGGCCCATAACCTAATAAAACAACGTGCACTTTCGTTGAAAGCCGATGACAAACAGAACGTTTTATTTCAATAAGTGTTGCCAATAGATAACAGATTATTAAGTCTATGTTTAAGTTTATTTGATGTTACCAGATGTAAATAAAAATTTCTAGCAAGGACAAAAGCTGAAATTACATACAATGATATGCTAACATATTTTGATTTCGGCTAATCCTGAAAAGGACAGTGCCTCGTTTCACATCTGGTGCTGATGTTGATGTGCTATCGTAGAAATAAGACAAGCGAATGATAAGGATATCTTAGCTTTTCCGTTCCCTCGAAATAAATCTTTAATTAACCCGATTTACCTTTGAAATCTGGGAATAAACTAAAAGGACCAGGTAATGAATCAACCGTTCGCGAGCATTATCCTGACGAAAAACAAATGATTAATCACAGGTTTAGAGTGTCATTTACAGCAAGAGTAGAAAAGAAAAGTGAATTTACGAGTGTTCCGTACAGTCAGCAAGTCTCCCTGGGGACCTGATCCCATAGTATGTTTGCTTTCTATTTCAACAGTTGCTGGAGTTTTCCTTACGCATATTTTACGGCTCGCGAAGCTTTCACTTGGCGCTTAGCTAAGTGGCCTCAACGAGTCAGTAGCAGACGAACTTCAGCATCAGGGTGGATTTCGAGCGGATATGGGATAGAGTCATTCGAATGCGAGCAAAATCCTAACAGATTAGCCTCTGCGTAGCACTTGAGATGGATAAGATTAATTAGATACCGAGAAATTACTCTTAGTCTTGGAGTGTCGTGATGAGAAGTTTTGTGAAACGGAAGCTCTACTGTCACGTGGAGAAGCTACTAGCAACAACGCGTAAAGTATTCTGTTGACATTGTTGTTAACTTGGCGTGATAAATCTGAATCGAGCGTGTAAAAATTATGATGGAGTGGTTTTTCCGATTTGAATGAATGAAGATAAGTGGTTTAAGCCGGAGATGCGTTTGATTAAAGAGAGAAAAGGAATTGTTTAATAGCACTATTATTTGTCTGGAGTCATGTAAATAAATTTTGCACAAATACTATGTTGCAGCAACTCCCTAAAATAAAACAAAATAATTATAGTAAACAAAACAAAAAACTATATTACTTACGTTTTGAAAATTAGTTTAATGCCTTTGTCCCATTAACATCACTAGTGACACCTCTTTGCAAATTAGTACTACACATACATCTAAAATCGAATTGAATTATGAATATTTATATTTGTCTCTATTGTCATTATCCATACTTATACTAAAATGCATTGAAATTCAGAAAATATACAAATTAAAATAACAAATCAAGAATAAACTAAATATCGTTCGTTTTTTAAATTGAATATGGCGCCTTAAATCGTGCATAAAAACATATGGAAAGAGAAATACACAAGAATCCGCCAACTTTATAGTAAATCGAAAGTGGAGACCACGCCGCCATTTATTGTGAGAATAAAATTATGGGAAATACGAGTTTTTATTCAATTTCAGTCAAGAGAATTTAATTAATATGTAACACATTTTATAATGAATGAAAATTAAATTAAACAACTTCTGGAATAATAAGGTAAAAAGTTTCGTTTAAATAAACAGATTCGAATTTCGTGATTACCATAAGTGTGGAGAATTTTCCCACTCACTTTAAACAACTAAAAAAACACAATAAAAGGCAGAGCCAACTCTACAACAAGCCTATTGCGATTAGGATCATATTAGCAACGAATTCTCGAGGTATTTTGCTTGGCGCATGCTAATTGTATTCTATCTTCCTACCTTTCTTCTAACTTTTTTTCTTTCGGAACTTCGGATTACACAAACATTCAAGTTCCCGCTCTACTCACTTGTAACAAACTTGGTAGAAATTAAGACGTGTATTAAACTAAGCCTAGAAAAACCACGTGTCTTGAAAATTGAGAATTTAATATTGCTAGTGTAAGGTACACCAAAAAATTACCGTTTCGTCTGGTGTGTTGGTATGCTACAAAGATCAGAAACATACAATATACAAACGGTAGTTTTCATCCCGTACGGTTTTTGAAGAAATATTTGTAAAAGGTATAAATTAAATTACGTTAGTTGAGTGGATTCAGTGAAAGTGTAAAATTAATTATGTAGTTATTGTATTTTAGTTATTTTGCTTTGAATTTATTTGCAATAAAGTTTTTTGGATAAGGAACTAAGCGATATTTTTCATCCGCTACACACCTCAATTATTCCGTTTTTTTTTCAGAATATAACTTTTGGGCATTGTGCATAAATTGTGGAACAACTATATCGATCAATGTATGATGAATAAGTGTAATAGACGTAGCATAAACAAACAACTGGTAGCAACCTGATAAACAAATTCTACCATCACTACAACCTGCTTCCAAATAAATCAGAAATATATTGGAAAATTGGTCAAATTACAATCCAATTATCTCATATTTAATTATTCACCAATTAAAGCAAAATTAAATGTCGCATCAGATAACAAAGACCACAATAAATCATTTTTCTGTCCTTCTAGCGCCATTATCAATATCCAACAATTACTAATATGAATTTTTAATTGATTTCACAGGATGCCAATTTCCGTGGCCGCTATTCACTGCAGGCATATTTATTGAAAACTTTATTCATAAAGCCATCATTACATTTTGCTTACTGAATACTGAAAATCATGGAAATTGATTTTTCCTCATTCGGGAAATTCGATTGTTTCACCAGTATTTTAGCGTGTAGCAATATAAAATTTTTGTTCAGAATATATCTATATAATTATATATAATACAAAATAATATATCTGAATTTTTGTACATGTTAGTAAAGGTAATGTGAACTGATTTATGCTTATGAGGGGTGGAATGGGGCTTAACTTTGTGACGCTATAGACTTGCAATAGTACTTAATATAAATAGAGTGCTTATTTATTGTCGGGTAGCTTTTTATTGACAAGTGTTAATGAATGGAATAGCTCTGATTATGGTTATTGATAAAATTAAAACACGATTCGCTAGATTTTCAACAGTGTTTAATGATTTACATGATTTACGAGTATTAATTAGTTTAATGAGTTGAGATTTTGCTTTGATGCAAAATGTTGGATTATAGCTTGTATCCTTTGATTAATCATTGAGATTTCTGCTGATTGTCAAAAGAAATGGATTGAAACATATTTTTAAAATTTAAAAATCATGGATAGCTGCAAAAAATTAACAGCGTTAAAAAAATTATTATTCTCAAAGGTTTAGAGAAATTACAAGAGCAATATACGCAAGAGAAAAAATTCTCAAATTTACAAGTTGATGTCTAGTGGCTAGGTTAGGACTACGTCTCTCTCAAGAAACACTTCACTCGAACCCAAACTGCCAATTGATTTGTTATTTGATACAAGTAACGCCTCTTAAACATCTGATAAAATAAACAAATAAATAAACAAATCAAAGAGCTGTGAAAAACTCAACAGCCAGTTTCGGAGAAGTCAAAAGTTCATTTCGAAAAAATCAAGAATCATTTTGCACCTTAGCTAATGTATGCTTTTATGTATTTCTCAAGTCTCGGAATTGAAAGCCAATCTTTGAGCAAAATGGCCTCACTCGGAGCGCCCATCCCCTCAAAAATGTTTCCAGTCCTCAGTTATGTGCGATTTATTTGTTGCCTTCTTTTCCTGCTGCTTTAAAAAACCCACTAAATACCTCTATAACTGCTGTTTTCTACCGTCCTTCTCCATTTTCCGTGTTTAGTACCAATCTTTTGGAAGTTGAGACTCTTATGCAGACCTTAGATTGTAGTACTAGTTCCGGTTCTGACGGTATTCCCAATATGCTTGTCAAATCGCTCTCATACTCTGTTAATATTCCTTTACCTATCCTTTTCAAGATTAGCCTTGCATCATATATATTCCCTTCTTTATGAAAATCCGCCAATATTTTCCCAATCTTCAAATCTGTCATTTCCAATTATCGTCCCATATCCCTCCTCTGCCGTTTTCGTAAACTCCTTAAACGTTTTGCCTATAATAGAGTTTATCCGTCTCTACAACCGTTTATTTCTCACAAGCAGCATGATTTCGTCAAGGACCGCTCTACTACAATCAATCTTATGGTGTTCATTAATTTTGTCGCTTCTGCCTTCGATTACCAATGTAAATTGATGTAATTTTTACGGACTTTTCGAAGGTTTGTTATTCTGTGAAGCATAACCTGCTGCTCAATAAAACTGATGCGTTTGGTATTTTCGTTCCCCCCTCTCCTGGTTTTCCTCCTATCTTCATAGGCATACTTGCTGAGTCACTTTAAACGGTTCCATTTCTTACCCTATATATCTCACATCAAGAGTTCTTCAAGGATCTATCCTAGGTCTCTTACTTTTTACCCTGTTTGTCAATGACCTTCTCTCTGTCATCAGCTCCTCCTGTCTTTTATATGCGGATGATTTAAAATTAAACAGGGAAATCAAGTCTGCGGACGATTATCACCAATTGCAAGCTGATTTGTTTGCCCTTAATCACTGGTTCCAGAGCAACCGTTTACAACTTAACATTTTGAAGTGTCACCAGATGTCATTCTCATGTAAAAACTCTCCACATGTGTTCTATTTCCCTATCAGTGGTCCAACATTTTAAAGACCTTGGCGTAGTGTTTGATTCTAAATTGAAATTTGATGCTCACGTCATGACTATCACGGCCAGGGCTTCAACGGTTGCTGGCTTTGTCTTGTGTTCTTCGTATATGTTTACCGATATTTCCATTTGAATTTAATTATTTGTCTCCTTAGTACGCTGTATTCTAGAGTACGCGTGCCAAATCTGGTCTCATCGCTTTCAGTATTTATCTGACGCCATTGAATCTGTTAAGCGTAGGCTCTCGCTCGTTGTTTTTCAAAATCAGCATCCTCCATTGCCCCTACTCCTCTCGGCTTTCCATTCTTCGTATGCCTTCGTTAGAATCGCGTAAATTGTTCCTCGATCAGTGTATTCTTTTCAAACTTGGACAAGCCTTTTTTGGGTTGGATCTTGGTTCCCAGGTAACCAGACGTGAATCTAGTAGTCCTAGTCGATCATCCGAGGGTTTTTTCTATTCCGTTTACACGTATGGAAGCCTATTTTCATCCGCCTTTTTTGCGTGTTTCCGGAGTGCACAATGCTCTTAAGCTTGATCCTCTTCCGCAATCTTTTTCGAATTGCGAGAATGTGTTGAAAATGTTATCTTGAATTGCAATTTATTTATTTATTTATTTATTTATTTACCAAACAAGGTATAATAATAATACATATAAATGAAATAAATATAAAACATAAAAACAAACCAGACAAATTTAAAGAAAAAAAACAGGTTTAAAATAGGTATAAAATACAAACAAATATAATATAAATAAATAAACATTCGATAAATAAATACACAAAGCTAATTTACATGTAGGTCACAATATTAAATACGCAAAACGCAAAAACGGATTTAATTAATTATCTAATTAAACAATTATGAAAAGAGTCCTAAGTCATAAGAAGATACAAGATACTAGGCCGGTAGACTAGGGAGGTTAGGATAAGAGAGCCTTGGTAACTCTATTTTTAAAGGACACTTTGGATATCGTGGGGGAAAAGTGTTGGCTCATACTGTTGAATATTTTGCAGCATCTGTTAATTGGCTCATTATCAGCATATGCGGTGCTATGCTTATATTCAACTAGCATTCGTCGGGATCTAGTGACTCTCAAGGGCTGATTAAGCACAAATCTTTTCTGTATATAGTCGACATTAACAGCGTCTCTAATGACATCGAAACTGAAGCAGGCAGATAACATTAATCTTCTGGATGCAAGAGGTAATAAGTTTAGAAGTCTAAGGCGAAATTCATACGACGGTAAATTGCTAAAATCACTTGGATAGTAAAGACCTCTAAGAGCGAATAGCAAGAATTGCTTCTGAATAGATTCAAATCTCTGGCTGTGAATTTCGAAAACTGGGTTCCAGATAATGCAAGCATACTCAAGAAGAGGGCGAACGAGCGCGGTGTAAAGTGATTTTGTAACCCAAAGGTTCTGAAACTCCCTGGCCCGTCGCTTAATGAAGCCAAGTCGTTTACTTGCTTGAGAAATCATTTTGTCGTAATGAAAATTAAAGCGGAGCTTTTCATCGAGCACCACACCGAGGTCTAAAATATTGTCCACTCTACTAAGTGCCGTATTGCTTAAAAGGTACGTATAATGTACGCGCGTACTTTTTCTAGAAAAGCTAATTACATGACACTTTGCGATGTTGAGAGGTAGGTTATTCACGCTGCACCAATGTTCGAGGGAATTTAGTTTTGATTGAAAAAAGCTGGCATCTGAAGACGACTTTATAGTATAATAAATTTTCAGGTCGTCCGCATAGAGTAGATGAGGCACATCAGATAAAACCTCTGACAAGTCTGATATAAAAATATTAAAAAGTAAAGGGCCAAGATGACTACCTTGAGGTACACCTGAATTGACATGAATTTTTTTAGAAATAAGCCCTTGGAATTTCACATGTTGTGAGCGGTTGTGGAGGTAAGAGCTAAGCCATTTTAGTAGAGAACCGGCAATTCCGAATTGCTGTAGCTTAGAAATCAAAATGGAGTGGTCAACACGGTCAAATGCTTTGCTAAAGTCAGTGTAGACTGCGTCAATTTGATCACCTTTCTCCATTTTACAAAGAACATGGGAAACCAGCACCATTAGGTTGGTAGTGGTAGAACGTCCTTTCCGAAAACCATGCTGCTGTTCGTTAAGTCGAGAATCGACCAGAGGGGATAGTTTAGCACATATGATTTTTTCGAAGAGTTTAGGAATAGTTGATAAAATGGCAATACCTCTATAATTATGAATTGATCTTCTATCGCCATTTTTGAATATTGGTGTCACGTAGGAGGATTTCCAATACGACGGAAAGTACCCAGAGGAAAGAGATGTATTAAATATAATGTGATCATAATCATTGTGTCACAACAGCCCGACGTCGGTCCCTGGCCGCCTGGATCGTTGTCCTCCAATTATCTCGGTCACGTGATCGCGTCCTCTAGTCTTGGAATCCCTGTAGTTGCTCGGCGTCCCTATATACTGAGCTCTCCCAACGAGCTCTCGCTCTTCCTCGTAGTCTCGCTTCGTCGACTTATCTTCCGTTCATAACGCGTTTCGGCATGCGATCGTAATCCATGCGTTGTACATGCCCTGCTCCATTGTAGACGTTGTAGTTTGACGATTTCGAAGACTTCCAGATCGTCGTACAGTTTATACAACTTTTTGTTGTATGTCTCCATGTCGGTCACGAACAGTCCCGAAGATCCGCCGTAGAACTTGCTGTTCGAATGTGTCAATCATATTTTCGGAGACTTGGGTCAGGGTCCATGTTTCACAGCCATAGCACAGCACAGGTCCCATGATAATTTTATAAACGTGGAGCTTTGTTTTTCTGTGCACATACTTCGATTTCATAATAGGGAGGACCGAAGAAAGTCTTATTTGCTAGTTGTATTCATTGCTTGATTTTGTCAGTTGCGTTGGTATCGTTCGATAGATTACTACCTAGGTAAACGAGGTTGTTCCCGAATAAGGTCCCCTGGGTTGATGGTCGAGTGCGCTGGCGTCCTTGTTCTAGATTGCATCATAGCTTTCGTTTTGTCCTCGTTGATTCGTAGTCCAACTTCCTTTGCTGCGGTGTCAAGTCTAAGCAGAAGCTCTTCTGCATCGGTCAGTTTTCGAGCCATGATGTTAATGTCATTCGCGTACGCTGCCAATTGTGTCGACTTAAAAAGTAGCGTGCCGCTGGTGTTGAGGTTCATTGCCGGAAAAGCGAACTCAAGTGCCAGGCTGAAGAGTGTGGGCGCTATTCCGTCGCCCTGCGTCAGGCCACCCAAAGTTTCAAAAGGATCCGTCAATCTGTTCTGCATTCGGACTTGCGAGACGGAGTTGGTCATCGTCACCTTTATAAGTCTCACTAATTTGGCCGGTATACCAAATTGCAGCATGATGCTATATAGAGCGCCTCGGTTGATGCTGTCATATGCTTGTTTAAAGTCGACAAAGATTTGATATAAAATTAGCTTGACCGTGAAGAGTTGGTCGATTGTGGAGCGACCAGATCTGAAACCGCTTTGATACTCGCCAATGATTTCTTCCGCAAACGGTTTAATCCTATACTGCATAACTTTTGACAGGATTTTGTAGGCCGTACAGACTAAGGAGATGCCTCTGTAATTCTCACACCGCAGTTTATCTCCCTTTTTATGTATGGGACAGATGATGCTTCTACGCCAATCGTCTGGGATCATCTCAGTCTCCCATATTCGCAGCAGCAGTTGATGTAGCGCACTTAAGAAACCCGCCCCACCAGACTTGAGTAGCTTAGCTGGTATCTCGTCAGTGAACGCTTCCTTTTCAGTGAACGCAAGGCGAGATCAACTTCTTCTACTGTCGGGGGTTGTGTGGATGGGAGTTGACCAACGGTATCATCATGGAGCTCAGCATCTGCTGCCAGGATGTTTGATGGCGGATTTAGAAGCTCTTGGAAGTAGGATGCCCATTGTTGGTTAGTACTTTCGGTGTCGCTGATAATACTTCCATCTTTGACCTTACAGAGGCTAGTCCTGGGTTGGTAGCCATTTTTGATAGTTTTCACTAGTCTGTATGCTTGTCTGGTGCCTAGAATTATATACACTTTATATGCACTGGTATTCCAATAATAACATAGTTATGAATACCTGGCTCCACATAAACTTGTCCGTCATTTTCACTTTCAATTTTGATCAAGCTTTATCAATGCGCTCTACAGAACGTCTCAAAGCAGACTAAATCACACCTTCCAACAAAAAGTGTCTGGGCCCCAGACTGTTTTCAAAAAAAAGAAACAAGAAAAACGGCTGACGTGCTCGATGATCGACTAGACCATTCGCCTTCACTGTTCCGTTTCGTCCTTCACTTCCCTTTTCTAAAAGCTCGTGCTGGGTGCAGCAAAAAACCCCTCGTGTAAACCGGCTCTAAGCAGAGCAGCAGGCGATATGGCGACTAAACTGAAAGCTGATTCATAGTACAGTAGCATAGAATCAATTTGACGATTCAAAAAATTCAAAACTGAAATAAACCGAAATTATTTCAGTTTCATAAATTAATATTACCTACTTAATTGATTTTGATACATTTTATAGTTAAAGCTATGCATGATATTTAAGATTTCGGAAATGATGAGCAGTTCCGGTAAATTATGGTATATTAAATTTCATCTGAACATACAGCCGTTCGAGTCTGTCTGAGTTCTCAGAGAAGGAACTTGCTCATGACAATGCTTTACATTCAGTTTTGCTGTCTATTACTTAATCTAATTAGTTCTGGTCTCACAGGCCAGTGAATATAATGATAATAATCGCCATTTCAATCACATAATATCACCCAACAAACCGTAGGTACCCTGCCAACTGATTTAATCTTCGTGCCAACATCATTATCATTACGTGCAAATATACTACGCTGCCAAACAACAATACAAAGCCACTATAATGCAGCCAACAGGCTATCAACTTTCGTATACGATCTACTCCATTTCATTCAACTGTTTTAAATTAATCTTTTGTAAGCCATCCAGTGTACTACAATGCCGATATAGAGTTGTAATAATAAAGACGCTTGGCATCGGATTCCAACTCAATTTCGTTCTCCCCTTTCATCTTGACGCCAATATCACATTCAATACCGGTGAAATGCCATTCATAGTTGATAAAAAAAAGCTTCTAAAAATAAACTGAAAACAATATGCAGTCCTCCTCCGCCATTGAGTGCCTGCCGGCCGTATTACGAAAGTTGCAAGAAATGCATACAACTATTATGATGGAGTCAGTACCACTTAAGCGGGTAGTGGCACTTTGATCATCCGGTGGCTTCGAAAACTATACCCATTACCATCATTTAGCTTTTCACGCTGTAAATTCCGTGAACGGATCTATAAATTGTTCACGCGTTAGTGACTTGCAGCTGGTATGTCACACAACGATGCAATTTAATGTTCGTCATTGTCATCGCTGTCGCTCATCGTACATGTGATAATGGATTGTCGTATATGAACTTGAAAATATGATGCTGGTCAGAAAATAATATAATCGTTCACCAGTCATAAATTAATTTGGAAGCTTTATAACCGGTTTCCTTACTTTTTCATTTTGATTTTTATTACAAATATGATTTACAGACAATTATAAATGATGCTTATTATTTATACTATTTTATGTCTTATTGCAAATAACTCGAATAAATACAGCCCAAAAAAACTGAAGCTCTCTATGACACGACAAGTTAAAATTCCATGAATTTCTATCATTTCCTCCCGAATAAATTTACACAGCACCTCAACCACATCACCTACGACGTATAGGTACTACTTTGAAAATAGACTTTTACTTCATTTGATCATAATATACTGTCGCTTTGAACTTTTTCCAATCCAATGAATTCCTGTCCTTTCTCCCAACACACGACACTTAATTTGTACAACAAAAGGGTCTTGGCTGCTTTGGTGCCTTTTCAACGGACGGTGACATCTTTACGACCATATTAGTGTGTCGTCTTGGAGCAGCAGAGCAAAAACCGAAAAACGAAGCGAATAAACATCAAAAAACAACGTTGACGATATGTTTCCTTAAGTCACAACATCGTGAATTTCTATGGTCGTTAGCCTGAATATTTCGATAAGATAGCTATCGTTATCGACCTTACCTGTAGTATCGTAGCAATTTCGTTATCTTCTTATAGGCTCTTTTATTCTGGTCGAACTAGAGTCACTGCGATTCCTTGTTTTTGTCTGGTGTTGTACGGTTTGCTCAGTGAGCATTCGATTGGAAAATAATCTTATGATATCATGACACATAACAATGGATTTATGGATGAACGGACAAAATGCGAAAGAAAACATTTTGAAAACATTGGGGAAAATAGAATGACTGCCAGATGAATCGAATTATAATATGATGCTGTGGTTGAACTTTGACCTTAGGAGAAGGCATCGGCTTGGAAGAATTTTCATTATTTGTTAATTCAGGTGAGCATCAAGGTTCACGGAAGAAACAAAAACAAGTAAAACTTCAGATTGAAATGAGTGTATTGACTTTAGTTTCTTTGTTGTGTCCCTTACTTAAAAAATGTTAAAGGGGTTTTGAAGCATTTCTGTATTGTACTATAGTGAGCAAGTGCCTTTTGTGGGAGGCCCTCTTCATCATAAATGAAGAGGCACTCTCGGTCTTGGATGCCCTAAAAGGCATTATCAGGTATGCGGTCGAAAAACAAGCCCTACGGATCTACCGAAGTGACAGACCAAAGAGCTCTGCTTCGGGAGATCCAACACCCGACAAACCTCACCCCAAACATGTGACTAATACGACAGGGGAACCACTTAAAAAAGAGTTGGACACTTGTTTGAGGGCGGCATGTGAGGATGAATTGGATGTGGAATCCCTCTATGCAGATGGGGTTAGTGTCGGGACTACCTCCGAGTTGGGTGATTCCTGGACCTCATGACTGTGGAAGGAGAGGAAGGGGCTGGGCAGACAACTATGTCAGAATGGGAGGATCTTGATCTAACCCTTGTGGATGGTAAATGATAGTGAAAGTACTACAGATTAATCTTCACCATTCCAAAGCAGCATCAGCTGCCCTGCTCTGGACAGAAAAGAAGCTGATTCTAATCCAAGAACCATGGGTTGCCAACAATCGGGTTTGCGGGTTACGCACCGATGGGTACGATGGCTTACATAAGCCACGTGTCTATATTCTTGTCAAAAAAATCATAAATGTCCTTCTACTACACAATTTCATTGACAAGGATAACATGGCTGTTGCACTGGAAATCGATCATAGATCATATTGGTTTGTTTCTTTGCTACATGGCCCATGATCATGGCACTAGCCCTCCCTTCGACATTGCCAAGGGTACTATGGCTGAAGCCACAACAATTCGCGTGCCTCTTGTTTCAGGGGCTGACTCTAACGCTCATATCGAAGTATGGGGTAGCTCCAACACTAATGGCCAAGGTGAGGAACTTTTTGACTTCATCCTTACCCACGATCTTTTCATCGCCAATACTGGTAGCGAACCAACCTTCCTTACCTCAAAGCGCAGGGAGGTTCTTGATGTTACTTTGATTAGTGGGCGGCATTCGCATCTTCTCCGTGACTGGAGGGTTCTACAGGAATGTTCGTTCTCTGATCATAGTCATATATCGTACAACGTGGCTGGCCGCAGCTCTGCTGTGCAGGTAGCTTTTATTAACAGAAAGACGACGGACTGGAAGTTATTTCAATATCTTGTTCGATCCTCACTGAAAACTGCTCCTAGGAGCATTGACTGCTACCATGAATTGGATCAGGCAGTTGACACCCTTACTAGTTCTCTCAACTCCGCGTCTAGGGAAGCATGTAAACCACTAAGTCTCCCTGGTGGAGAATGGTGATCAGCATCCTGCGGAAAGAATGTAGGAGGAAGTTCAATAGCTCGAAAAGATCGAATGACTGCTCGCTGTATGAAACGAAGCTGAAGGCTTTCAAGTATGCCGTACGCAAGACAAAGAGGTCCTCATGGAGGTCTTTCTGTGGAAACGTAAAGAGTCTTAAGCACGACATCGAAGGCTATGGGGTGCATAATGAACCCTGAGGGCATTTGGACTAGTTCGAGCGCAGATACGCTAAACCATCCTATGGACGCACATTTTTCGGGATATTATTGCCCTATAGAAACAGTGCACCAAACGGATCTAGCTTACAGTATAATGTCAAATTCTCAACTGAGGTGGGCTATTAACTCCTTTGAGCCGTTTAAATCCCCAAGCCCTGATGGCGTCCTTTCTTCTGTCATTCAGTATCACTACCATGGCACAGAGAGATTTATAACGCTTGCCTGCGCTTCTCGTATATTCCCACCAGCTGGCGAGAAACTAGAGTTGTGCTTAGTCCTGAAGCAGGAAAGTTTCTCATGTTAAGCCAAAGGACTATCGTCCAATAAGTCTAAGCTCTGTCCTGCTTAAGATTTTAGAAAGGATCATTGATTGTCATATTAAAAGATCAGTCGATCCTATGTTGATCTCGCAGTCACAGCACGCTTATACACAGCTCTTCACGTCCTCATTAAGCAAGTTGAGAAATATCTTGCTCTTAAGGAATATACGCTTGCCGTCTTCCTGGACTTCTAGGGGGCGTTCAATAACGTAAAGTCTAACACAATTGCCGAGGTATTTTCGGTACTGCACGTGGATGAGTGGCTAATTGCTTTTATAGTGCAGCTTTCAAAAGCAGAGTGGTAATCTCTTCCCTCGGGAATGCCAGCGTAAGACGAGGAGGCAGTACGGGCACACCTCAGGGTGGAGTCCTCTCTCCTTTGTTATGGAACATCACGGTGAATACTCTCCTAATGAAGCTGGACTGTGCCGGCTGCAAAATGATTGCTTATGCGGACGACATAGCTGTGGCAGCGTCGGGAAAGTATTTATCTGCGCTATCGGAGAGGTCAAATCACTCTCTTGACATACTTTCACGTTGGAGTCGTGAGTGCGGCTGAAATGTGAATCCCAGCAAAACGGAGCTAGTACTGGTTACAAAGAAGTGCAAAGTTTCTTGTTGCGAGTTACCCAAATTAAATAGCGTATCCATTGACCTGAACCAGAGGGTCAAGTACTTAGGGCTTATTCTTGACTCGAAGTTACTATGGACCTAAAATGCAGCAAAAAGAGTTCGGAAGGCGTTCAACGCACTTTACTGATGTAAAAGAGCCACAGGAGCGAATTGGCGACTACAGCCTCGTACTATTGCTTGGCTTTATACTGCTGTGGTTGAGCTAATTCTATTGTTTGGCGTGGCGATCTGGTGGCAGGCTACTTTAAGCTACCTGCAAACAGTAGCTTGAAAAAGTGCGGAGGATGGCTGCACTGCGTGTAACTGGTGCGCTCCGCTCCACCCCTAATAAGGCACTTTTCGTGTTGCTTCATTGGCTGGTAACCAATCTACTTATCTTACAGCAAGCTAATCTTGCTGCTGTGAGACTAAATTGTATCTCGGCATGGAATAGAACAGATTTCGGCCATGCGACGATTTTGTTCGAGGGAGTTCCCGCTCCAGCGGGTGTTGACTACATTGCTCCGCAGTGCCTACTAGATTTGGAGTTCACAACTCGAATTCCTGGCAGGGATGAATGGCGTGATAGTATCAACCTCGAAAGTGGGCTTATTCATGTGTACACTGACGACTCAAAGCTAAACAATCGAGTCGGAAGTGGTGTATACTCAGATGAGCATGCCACCGGTAGAAAAAAGCGACGTCTTAATTTTTTACGGGTCTCTTATTCAATGTAATTTTTTCCTGAAATATACACTTTTCTGAAACGCACTTCAAACTTCCACCGGTTTATGGTCTTAATCATGATAAAAATATTAGTACTTTTGATCAAAGCAGAATGGTAAGGAGGTCTACAACCGATGAAGAGCGGCAGAAGGGTGGTTCTTGCAAAAGAACAGGTATGTATTATTAAATATTTGCAGGTTTGATCATAATCAGGGCTGCGAGCGAGCATTCCCCGCATGATGACAAAACCAAGTGACGAAGCTGTTGCTTTGATTTTGTCGTGATCCTGAACCAATTCAGAGCCTCTGAAGTAGGGGTGAGCTTGGATGCTTTCAAATGCGGCTTTGCCAATCCCTATTTGAAAATTAGTGCAAATCGCTTCAAACACCGCAAGATGCCTTGCGTTTTGATGCACTTTTTAATTAGATGTCCTTTTCTCGTTGAATGATGCGTGTTTCATGTGGGGTGCTCTCATGGATGATTTTGTAGTCAGCCATTCCTACAAAACAACGAGACTTGAGATTAGTCTCTGACAGGAAGAGAATGTTAGGACTTTCTCGCTTCAGAAAATCTTGAACGAAGTTCTTTTTGTAGATGAAAACGAAAGTTGATATGTTTAGGCTTGCGAACTAAAGAGGACACATTATAAGCTAGACGAATGGCCAGCCAGATGAAAGCTTCTCGTTTTTCAGATTGGGACAAGAGTTTTCCAAACGTTGGGACAAAGTTCTTGATTTGGTTAGCTAAGGCGAAAAGTTTGCAGCTAAAGAGTTTTGGCATAAAAGCTGATGATTTGTTCCGCTTTATTGGCAGTGCTAGTAATAGACGCTGTTAAACCTTTTTCACTTCTGGACAGCTCTTTTAGCTAGCTGAGTGGCATGTTGTTTTATAGTTTTCGCAGAAAACTGCACCCGGGCCTTTTGAAAACTCACTGAACAAATCATGTGGCTCATCTACTTCATCTACCTCTTGATAGGAATAAATGTACTCTATGAGAAAACCCGTTATCTTCCTGATATTTTCTAAGGCATTGGTGAAGCAAGGGATAGACTTTGTTTTGATTAGCTAAAAGAGGCGCTGATAGTAATCAGAATTTTTTGGGAACAGCGTCATTCTACTAGGGTTATTATTTTTAACTTTAAATTTTGGGCATTTGTTTTTCCTCTGACGTAAGCTGCTTTAATAGACGTCCTGTGCCATTTTAATGCAAGTTTGTGGCAGACATTCGGTGGGGTTTCGCCACTTTTCTCATTATTCTGCGAAGCCAGCGCCTTTCTTCTAGTAGGTTTTGGAGTTAACTCAGATCGGGCATCAGATTTTTTCTTTGCTTGCGGAGCGTTAGGAGATGGAGATATGGGGCTTGTCTCATTTTTGCCACCAGCTACCTCTAACTGGATGAAAAGATGAGCTGAATCATCCATATCTGCTATAACTGTTAGACTCCCAACGCAAGCAACTTCATTGCTAAGTTTTGGAATAATACCTGTGCCCATTTTCTCTTCGAGTTTTTTTTTCTCTATCACCAATAATATAAATTTCATCATCGTTACCAATACTAGCGAACGCTATTTCCTCTGCATCTCTGCCAACACGAAGCTGGAGTTACCATTGTCCAAAAAGTTCCAACAGGAAATCCTCGCGAACGTACGCGTTATATTTTTTACACAGCTTCGCTATGCACTCGCGCTCTGTATCTAACGCGGAAGTGATTTAACCACCGCCGCGGTCAATTGCAACTTTAAATTTCACAATAATAGCAAAGTAAAATCCCTTTCAAAGGAAGATAAATACAAAGATAATTTTCAATTTATACCAAACGTGTAATTTATGAAGTTGTAAAAAATAATCGATTTAAAACCAAAAAAAAAATTAAGAAAAATATATACCGCAGTATAAATTACCTTGGATAAATTACCGAACTTGTGAAGCGCCCGCTGCCTCTCAGTCTATTATACCATTCAGCTCGGGGACACTCTATTGAGCGCGTCCGAGCTGTACGGCTCTAAAATAAATTGTCACGATGTGGTAAGTTTTCAAGAACTTCCTTCATTTGTTTCCGTGCGTTTTGTATTTGCGCGAGTCAACTTAACTCAAGCTTTTAGAAAGCGGGATCCGGGTTTGTTCTTTCATGTACTAAGACCAAGTTCGGTTGGCTTGGTTCGGTTCCCAAATTACGATAGAGTTGTCAGCACCAAACATTTTTTGTCGTTTTTACACTAAGTCATGCTATTATCAAATTTTTCCTATTTTCCTGGTTTTTTTCAGTTTATCCATTTTTCAACAATAGTAAAAAAAACCCCAATTAATAAAAAACACTTATACACTTTAAATGAACTTAATTTTATTGACCACTTAAATAAAGTCATCACTATTTTATAGTCATCACAATATCAGTTTGAACACAAATTTATTCGAATTTCTTGGTCCAAAGTTTTCTTTTACATTGGTACTTTCTACGTCCCGCCTAATTCAGACGATACCGTTTACAATGACATATGCGAAACCATTGCTTCTCTGGTCTCATCACTTAATGATAATGATAATATTATAATACTAGGAGATTTCAACCGTCCAAATTTAAAGTTCGTGGAAGATGAAAACGACAACAACCTCCTTCCGTTCAATATCGTTGATTCATCTGATTTAAATCTTGTAAGTACATTTTACAGCAATGATTTGCAGCAAATCGTCTCGACTTCTAACCAAACTGGCAATTGGTTAGATCTAATTTTTACCAACAGTTACGACGATGTAGTAGCTAATCTGACAGCAGATACAGAGCATCTTTTTTCCAATACTTCTCACCACTCTGCTTTTACAGTCGAGCTATCTATATCTGACTTGACAACCTCAAAATCCTACAACAATTCAGTTGTATATGATTTTCGAAATGCTGACTATGAGAGCATTAACCACCATTTGAATAATATTGACTGGAATAGTTCTCTATTAACGTTGGAATGGAACGATGCTGTGTCTCTATTCCACCAGTTAATTTTTGATGCAGTTGAAAAATTCGTCCCGAAAATAAAAAGAAAAGATAAACTATCTGAGCCTTGGTTGGATAGAACTCTGAGGTGTTTACGAAATCAGAGAAACAAACTATATAAGATAATAAAAACCGACATCAATGCTAGCGAAGGTATCAAGAGAAGATACAGTGAACTAGCTAAAGCATTCTTAAGGAAGTCTCGCGAAGCTTATGAATGTTATATTAATATAGTTGGAGAAAATATACTCTGTGACCCCAAAAAATTTTTTTACTTCGTGAACACCAAGCGAAAAACTTCAGACTATTCCACAGCAATGTATAAAAATGACTCACTTTCTTCTGACCCACTAAAAATATGAGAAATGTTTGCCGACCATTTCCAAGAAGTTTTCTGTCCACCCAGTGGATTATGTAACGTGTCGCTTTTCTCAACACCTCTGTTTGCTACCGCTGATGAAATATATTTAATTAGAGAGGAAATTGTAAAAGCGATAAGAGAACTTGACAAGAAAAAAGGCCCTTGACCAGATCTACTTCCTACGAGCTTCATAATCAGCAGTGCAGAAACTATCAACTCACTCCTGCTTATAATTTTCACCAAATCAATATCATGCGGTAGATATCCTCAATTCTGAAAATCTTCTCATCTCACGCCAATTCATAAAAGTGTTGACAAGCGCTCGGTTAAAAATTATAGAGGCATTGCCATTTTGTCAGCTATACCTAAACTATTTGAAAAAATTGTTTGTGGTAAACTCATTATAGCTATTGATCCTCTTCTTAACGAACAGCAACATGGCTTCAGAAAGGGCAGGTCAACTACCACCAATCTTGATATTTATCTCGGATGTACTTTGCAACATGGAGAAAGGGTGTCATATCGATACCATACATACTGATTTCAGGAAAGCTTTTGACCGTGTTGACCATGATGTTTTGAAATATAAACTGCAAAAACTAGACATTTCCGGAAACTTGCTAGGATGGTTGGATTGCTACCTTCGGAATCGAACACAACATGTAAAATTCCAAGGTTTTCTCTCAAAAAAAATTACTGTCTCCTCGGGGGTACCTCAAGGCAGCCACTTAGGTTCACTTCTGTTCAATATTTTTATTTCGGATCTTTCGGAAGTGCTATCCGATATTCTACACCTTTTTCATGCGGACGATCTAAAATTATACCACACTATACAATCAGAATCCGATTCAATCTTCCTTCAGTCAAAACTCTTATCGTTGGAGCGATGGTGTGACCGCAATAAACTTTTTCTTAACGTAGACAAATGCCATGCCATAAGCTTTTCTCGCAAGTCATGCCCTTTAAATTTTAATTACCGCCTATCAGGTGCTGAAAAAAGTGGATAGTGTTGTAGATCTCAAAGTCGTGTTTTAGCTGTAAATCAAAAATGTTTTACAGCGTGTGTGCGCCAACGATTCCTGAAGATTTCAGCGTGACGGGATGACGCTATCCGGAGATTTTGATGATATATATATATATATATATATACATATACATACATATAAAAGCTGCGCTTAAATCTTCAGTACGACAAAGTTCTAGCAAGATCCAGCAATCAATTAGGATTCATTAAGAGACGTGCGAAAGAATTTAAGAACTTATGGGCTACAAAATCCCTTTACGTATCCTTAGTCAGCCCAATATTGGAATATGGTTGCATCGTTGGAAATCCCATTTTCAACTGTTATAGCGATTGATTGGAATCGGTCCAAAAGCAGTTTGTTATTTTTGCTTTGAGAGATATATATCACCCACACGATTTTGAAAGTTTGCCATCTTATAATTACAGACTAAGCCTTTTAAACCTTGAGACACTTTCTTCGAGGAGAACGGTATTATGCTCATGTTTCATTTTTGATGCAATTAGGGGCTTGATCAATGTTGAGTATCTCTCGAATAAAATTACTTTCAATAACCCTGTAAGACGAACTAGGTATACACGTATTCTCAATGAACATCAGCATCGGACTGTTTATGGAGACAGGGAGCCCATCAACAGATTCTGCGAAATATTTAACAATTTTTCCAACTACTATTCCTTATCTATTCCCAAGACAAGTTTCAAATATGCTCTATTCAAGGCTCTAAAGTCTTAAAAAACATTTTTCCTCATAAATTCCTCAAATTGACAACCAAATATAAGTTTGGAATATGGACTTAAAATTATTTATGCTAATTTGGTATAGTGTAGTTTAAGAAAACTTATATTTGTTATTATTTTTTGTTATATGCCTTGCTTGGCTTGAAATAAAATGAAAATGAAAAATATAACTATATTTTCTTCAGCTTTCACACATCATACCATAATCTCACTTTTATTCACTACTAATCCTAACCCTTATGTCATTTTTTTCCAGGCCTGGCTACAATCATGCACTGACCACGAAATCTGTCACCTTAACTAAACTGCATGCTATCACTGAACTGTGACTACCATAAACAATGCTTGCGTGACTTGACTCCTCCAGTAACCAGAAAGCCATACCGAACAAAGTAAGTACACTATATGGACGATACGTGCGTATCTAGAAGATGATACATAAAAGCAAACATACAACAAGCTGTAATCCACTAGATTCCAGCTCACTCCATGAAAACCCTGAGAAATTACAGAAATTGTTATGACTTGTTGGTGTGCTGATCGTATACACAAACAGGATTCAGTCAGGCCTTGTACATATAGTCACTAATCAGTTTTTGGTCCTGCTTGCAAACAGAACAATAATAGCGAGGAAGTGAATAAAAGATAGAAGAAAACAAAAAAAAATATGTACCAGAATTCTACTGGGAAGAAGGATACAATGAACTTATTTTTTTTAGCAGAGTGCTGTTTTTTTTCCCGTGTTCCTTTGCTGGCAGTACAAAATTGAATGTCACGAACTAAAACTTATTTGCCAGTCTTTTCTTCTTTCTGCACTTCTCGTAGTAGTAGTAGTAGTACGAGGCAGCTGTAAGTGAGGGAAACTTATGAAACTGCATGGTGATACGTGCTTTGAACTGAAAATTGTTTTTTACAGGTTGAAGCTGGCTGGGATCAAATTTATTAAGTTCTGTGACGAAGAATTTTCCAAGCTTTATTGAAATTTAGCACCTTGCCGAGGATGGAATTGAATTGGCATGCTGAAGATTGTTTGATGTAAAAGGTGAAATGTGATTCAATTGAGTCATATTGCATTCCCGATGGATAGGAAGATTGATTTTATTGATTCAATTGTTCAGCTAGAGTTTTCACTTTTGATCAGATTCATGCTTGAAAGTGCCAACAGAACTTGAAAGTAGGAAGCAAGTATGCTGGTGCTAGTCTAATATACATATTTGACTGTCTGCATACAACTCACACTTCCTGCGCATATTGAGATGCTGGCAAGTTACCATTTCGTCTGGTGAATCAGCCAAGTTTGTATGGTCTTGTGCATAGCAAACGGTGTAATAGCTTCACAACAACTTTTTCCGTAAATAGAGTTGAAAAAAAAATATTTTTACTACGACGTAACCATCAAACTCAACGCAGGAAATGGAAAGATATATTTGACGTACGAGCAGTGTGGCCAGATATTTGGGAGGAAATATAGCCAAATCAAAAGCAGGAAAAATGTGAATAAATTACAAGAACTGTGTGAACATTTTAGCTAAGTACGCGAAAAAATAAGTGTCGAAGTGCATTTATTTTTTCAAGGATTTTATTAAAATTTCCACACAAAAAATAAAATCCTGCAGAAATAACATGCATATTTGGGTGGCACAAAAATTCAATTAGTATAAGAAACTGTCTTAGTGGCTAGAATGGCTGAATGCTATATTTAAAATGAGTCAAATATTAATATTTTATTCGATTGCATACTTTCAAAACTATGAATGCAAGTTTTGAAATAAATGATTTTTCCGGTTAGACAATCAGCTGTAAAAATTGTGTTTAGACGTTTAAATACTATCAAAAGAAAATATTTGCTAAACAATTCCACTTGCTAAATATTTGCTAAACAATTCAAGTGACGTTTCGCGAAAAAATTGAAGTATGCTTTGAAATCAAATGAATAAAATTGTTGACAATGAAATGGATACGATGTATCATGTTTATATGTATATATTTTATAAGTACATTAAAACCTTGGAATCTGACCACCTCAGCGTCACAAATTAAATGGTCCCATTTCACACGTTGTCCGATTTTAAAGGTTTAAAAAAGAACGTTGAAGAAATTTTTCCTTATCTTTATTTTTATCGAAGGCTATTGCAAATTATTTTCATTTATTAATATCGCATCTTGACTATTTATTAGAAGAAAATAAAATACAAAATACAAAATCACGTGAATGTTTTACAAATGTTTAATTTTTTTACTAAAACTCATTTATTTATTTATTTATTTATTTATTAATCGCTTGCGCTACAGATATAATTCCAATTACAGCAAGAAGAAAGCAAAAATAACAAAAAAAGAAATATGAAAAAGGAAAAGAAATAACTAAAATAATTAAAAATAAGAAAACTAAAATTAGAAAACTAAAAACTAAAATTAGAAAACTAAAAACTAAAATTAGGACTAAGGTAAGTAGCAATTCAAGGTAACATTTTTAATACATGCTTGAATTGTAAAAAAGATTGAGGGAGAGGACCAAGCTTAAGGGCGTTGTGCGTTCTGGGTAGGCGCAGCAAAGGCGAATGGAAGTAGACTTCCGTACGTGCAAAAGGAACAGAGAAAACTTCAGAAGAACGACTTGGACGGCTGGATACACGTCTGGTTATCTGTGAACCGAGATCTGTCAAGAAAATGCCTTGGCAAAGTTTGAAGAGGAAACACTCATCGAGGAACAACCTCCGTGATTGCAACGAGGACATACGAAGGAGGGAAAGACGAGAGGAGTAGGGACAATGGGGGATATTAAATTTAAAAAGAAGTGAGTGAGTGAACCTGCGCTGAATAGATTCAATAGCATCAGATAAGTACTGAAAACGCGAAGACCAGATTTGGCACGCATATTCTAGAATACTGCGTACTAAGGAGACATATAAATGAATACAGGAGGAAATGTTGGTAAACATATAGATAACATATAGATTTAAAATATTTAGATATAATAGATATCTGCCTATTTGCGCTCGTAAGATGTACCTACTCCATTAGCAATCATTTAATGTTTGCAAAACTTTAGATATGTTCCTTTAGAGATCCTAAACTTTGATGTTCCGTATTTTGTTGATTATGGTGATTATGGAATTAGTATTCTGCTGACGAACTTCATTTTCTATTTTAGAGCACTATAATTTGAATTCACTATCGGAATTAACAAAAGCTGATATGGCTTCTTCAGTTGAAACCCCTTCAAAAAAGACATCTTCCCAATCTTTCGAGGGACACTCGTCGACTCCTGCCAAATTTTGAATGTCTGCTAGAGTATTTGAGTTTTAATCACTTTGAATTTGAGTTCTCATCACTTTGAATTTGAACTCTCATCACGATTTCGCTTTTGATCCTCAAATTTCGAGGCACCCAACATTTCCAAAAACACTTTTGTAATTGTAAGTGGAGACACTTTATTCCCAACAGATCGTAACCAGCAGAGAGCTTCAAATATAAAAGCTAATTTTGTTGGGCCCGAAGTACGCTCAGTATTTTCCAGAACAAACAATATAAGGTGCATCATATATGTGCAGTAATTTTGTTTTATGTTTGGTATAATCCCTTGATCTAAGGGCTGTAAATGAGAAGTGCAAATAGGTGGAAAAATCGCAGCTTGATGTCTTCCACATTATCACTGTTATCGCATCTAGCTTTATCAAAAAAGGTGGTGATGTTTCGATTTTGTGTTTGCATTTCAATATCAAGTGTGTGTATCCCTTCTTCGAAAATAGCACCCGTCATCCAAGATTTTGTGCTCGCTCGCCAAGTTGTGCCCAAGCTTCGCTTAATGTCAATTATTCCGAACGATCTTGGTCTTTTGGCTTTTCTTATGACCACGAAATCTTTCTTTTCGCCACTTACACAGCACTGCAATTTTCTATCTGTACATGTTTACTATTTAAAGCATAGTGATTTTTGTGGTGCTCCTCTAAAAATAACAATTCTGTCTCATCAATATTATAGATATTTGAAGCATCAGAGACATCACATAGTATTCTTAGCTGTAACTGAAATTCCTGAACTGTGTCTAAATAATCATCAGCTCCTTCGCCACAAAGCGTGCCGTAGTGAATATTGTAACCCCATTTTAAATCACAAAGCTCTAATTTTGTAACGATTTGACGGGCTTTACTGGGAAGTAGCTGGCCGGTATTGGAAAATTTTTGGAACGTGGCTTGGAGAAATATTGGTCCAAAAATTTATTTATCTAGCAGTATGGTTAATTTATTTTCAGCCGCTTTCTGTTAGTGTCTTCAAAATGTTACAAGGTCCGTTTCCAGCCAGTATCTTCTTCTTTATAAGATTGCAGCTATTTGGTCTGTATAATATCTTAGAATTTAACAATCTCCATTTTGTAAATGGAATAGTAAAGAAATGCTTTAGGAGAATCGGTATTTTTACTTTTTCCATCTTATGCAATATTCTTTAACTGACTAAACGTGGAAAAGTAACACAATCATTTTCATTTTTTTGTCTTATTTTACATCTTCTTGGGACAAAATATTTCTTGGATGCATTTTTAGTGCTTTCGAATTCAGTTCTTTTAAAGCCAAATTTGCAAAAGTGCTGATACATTTTCTGAAATATTTTGAAAAAAATTGCTAATTAAAACTCAAATCTGTGCATGCTTATGCTGCAGGTGTCATTTCCAAGCTCCTATTTTGAAAGTATAGAAAATAACTAAACAAGAATAGAAAATAAATATTTCTTTCTTAGTGTAGAAGACAAACATTTCTTCCTATATTCGCCATGTTTATTTTTTGTAATACGAATTCTCGCTTTAATGCAATTGCTACCCGTTTCGGTGTCTTGAGCGTTTCTTCTCTGTTTTTTCCATCAATTTTTTGAACAGTCTTCATTTATCTTCATAGACTTTCTAGCCTGAATTTTCTTCTTTGTTAAAAGCTAAGTGTGAGGTGCGCAGTTGCCAATCGACTCCGATTCAATCAGTCACTTTATGGTCACGATATCGCCCATGATCTTCAGTGTTGCATGGGATCAGAGTTTTCAATCACTATTGCTTAGTAAATCTGGCTACTTTGAAATGACAGCATGCACTCTCGAAATGCATCAAAATGAACAAAGCTTTTACAGCAATAATTCATAGTTTTCAACAAATGATTTCAACGTTGCCATCGTAATTCAATAGTTAGCTGAACTTTGCAATGGTATGTTGCAGAAGCATGAACATCACAATCAGTGGCGGCTCGTGGCTATTGACCTGGGGGGTTCACTCTTTTCTAAATTAAACAACCTGATCATGAGATTTAATTAGCTAAATAAGCTAAAACAATACATTTTTCTCATCACAAATTAAAATACTATATAAAACAAGTATTTTACAATAAAATGATCCTACTGTAGTAAAAAAAGTCAGCAAGTAGTTCAGCTGCAGTACTTAAATGTAAAGTCAATTCGTTTTTCTTCTTTTTTTTTTGACGCAAACTTATCAATTACTAAATTGTTGAAATTATTTAGTGTTTCCCTTAACATCATTTTTTCGATCGAGAGCATGGCTAAAATTATGAATCTCTCTTGACACATTTTTGATCTTAAACATGTTTTATTCTTTTTTGGGTAAAAAAAAATATTTGTGCTGCTGTTGTTGTACTGTCGTGATGAGTTTGAGAATTTGGGAAGCAGCTGGGAAAACAGTGTGAAGTTAATTTTCAATAATGAGCTTTAGAAGATAAACAGCGCCAGACATATTTCGAAACTCTGGTCTTCTATTTATAATTTCTAGCTCTGTTCATAGCCTTACTGCATCTAAAAAAAGGGTACGCATTAGCTGCATTGGACGGTGTCAAAAAGAAAGTCTTTTGCAAATTTCGAAAAATTTTATACATTGAATATTTTGTAAGCACTTAGATGATTTGTAAATTTATATCTATCTAAAGCATGACTAATGATTGTATTACAAATTTCTTTGGCAGCTATAATTTTTTCAATGTGTGCATCTTCATTTTTCTATGGCTTTTGATTGAAGCCCGCTCACATAAAAGATCAGTTTGAAAATTTTCAATAGGATCTCTTTGTTTTTGGATGCAATATCAGTTGAATACTGTTGAATTTGTTCTGTTCACAATATCAGAATATGGGATTATTCGGTTGAACACGGCAAGCCAAAACAAATATAAAGGGTCTTGAAACATTCGAGATATCGCACAAGCCTGATTTATGGTAGAAATTTGTTAGGACCTTGATTTTATTTTTTCCATACATTCAATCAATGCTTTTTGGTTCTCCGAAATGGTACAAACCGTTCATCTTATAGATGAAGTATGTGGAATCCTAGCACTACCGATTTCAACGGAATGGTACAAAAGTTTGTTAAATCACATATATTTGAAAAGAAAACGCGAACATGTTGATTCTGTTTAGCTACTTGAATGAATATTAAATTCAATTGATGAGCTTAACAATGAACGTAATAAGCATATACATGTTTTTCTTAAATGATAGCTTGGACGCCCCCATGTTCTTTCTCCAGACATAACACAAGTTTCCGAAATAAGTTTGTCAAGTTTGCCTAAAACTTTTTGCAAATTTAACTCGATTGCTTGAGTCAAACTACCATCATCATAATCTAGCGGCCTAGCAAATGTCCAAAATCGTCTCACCAGAGTTCCATCTTGAAGAATTTACCTGAGCTCCACCGATATTTGAAATATTGATGATATATCGGTTGTTTCATCAGCTATCACCGAAACGAAATCCGCTGTAATTATTTCTTGTTTTATGATTTCTTGCAAAACTTCTAGCATACAATCTAACAGTTCATTTCGCATAGTTTTTGAAAATCCTAGGTTGATCTGCTAAATAACGAAGCCTGCAATAAAACGATCCTGATAAGAGAAGGGAAGCCATTATAGCTCAAACTGAGGTAACACAGGACCAAGAGCTGAAACCAAACTTAATTCTCTCAACTAGTAGCGCCTTAAAAAATTTGGATAAGCTTATTTCAAATCTTTTCACTACAAAATTCAGAGTTCAAAGCTATTTTTCAAATGTCTTCTTTTATTAAACAGTTTACTTTGCGTTGATAAATCATTCACATGGGAATGATAAAAAATACAGATAGTTTCTTTAACGGTGAAAGATATTAAAACATATATTCTTATTTATTATTATAGTATAATCGATGCTGCAAATGCGATCAAACTAATAGATATTTAATCAAAAATCTATAAATCAATAGTTTAGTACATGGTTTTTTCTATAACAATGCCAAAAAACAATCGCAAAAACCTAAATACATCTGAAAAACGAAAAGTGAAAACTTTAGATCATGGAACTCAACCTTAAATTTTTTATATACATAACTTAGATTCAATCTTCACCTTAATCACTTTTTCTTTATATTTTCAGCGAATACTTAGCTTCTATTTACCTTGCGCGGTTAGCTATAAAATATTTAAAATGCCTTAGTCTACAAAATAAGGTGATTATTTTGTGTCTACGACATTATGTGATTCTCTTTTTTTCCCTCTAATATCGTTCTTTCATTTGCGTATTAATAGAATGATTGTGTGAATATTAAGCATTTAGCTGATATAATTCGATTAAACTCAAACATAAATAAAAGCCTTCCTAAAATTAAAATGTGCATGTAAATACTTTTTCATTACTTCAGCTAGCACCACACAAATATGTTTACTGTATCTTCAACGTAACGTCACCATAATCCATCGTCCAGCCATCAGCGTAGAATCTCTAGGTCTCTGGTATTCTATCCTAATAGCCCGTCCAGACTACAGATACTTAAGTATCCGGATACATAAGTATTGTCCACACTGCAGCGACATCTGCAGATATATTTTACCCTTGCCATGAAAATTAATGAAAAGTATACGCTAATTGTACATATGTCGCTGCAGTGTGGACAATACTTATGTATCCGGATACTTAAGTATCTGTAGTCTGGACGGGCTATAAGAGCACGACTCATATGTGCGCAAATAGTAAGGTAATTGCTTGAATATCCCCTTACCCCGTAAGCCCCTGTGATACCGAATACTGGAGAGTGTGCTCACTGCTGCATAATATGCAATCGAAATTGTAGGCGGATCAGTATCGATCAGTGCACAAAATTTCATGTGCACAAATTTTCATGTGTACATTTCTTTCACGCGATGCTGCTGTTGCACGATGAAAATTAACAGGTTAATAGCGCAATAGAGCAATAGAGAATCTACAGAATCATGATGGGAAACAGTAACATAACAGGAGACGCAGATAACTTTGCAGCGTATTAAGTTCATTCACTAGCAAAGATTTTCGGGTCGTTCAGCGGGTGAATCGGGCAAGGGTTTTCTTAATTTCTCTATCCACCAAGCCACTGCGAACTAAGCCAGCGTCTGCGATACTATTTGAGTACACTGATTGTAAAATTTTTGTGGGCATCATTTAGGCAAAGCGTCTAAGTAGATCTATGCGAAAACCACGAGTTTGAGCATTGAAACAAGATCACTTCAGTGTTCTGTGTAGTATATCTCAATAAACTGTATGTTTTGAATTGAATGGTATGCAGTGCCTGTAGTTTGTAGTAAAACGTTTGAGTTTTCGTTGCGTCGCTGTAAATTTAACGTGGAAGCTCTGTAGTTGGACTGTTATAAAATAAAATCATTTGATTCATAGTAGCGATGGAGTTTTGACTTTTGTAAGAAAATAAATGTTATTCCATTGATTGTTAAATATTGATTGTAAATCTTTTGATTGTAACATATTGATTATTATTTATTTCAACCAAACAAGGCGTACAAAACACTTACAATTAATATCTAACAATTTATATAAATTTGTATAATTAACAACAATGGAAGAAATTTAAAAATATATAACCATCTTTAGTAGGGAATTGGATAGGGCATTCATGACGTGAGCACCTTAGTCAGAGCAGTTTTAAACCTAGGTCTGGAAATGGTAGGGGAATAGTATTTTGCGAAGCTATTGAATATTTTGCAACATCTATTGATTGGCTCATTGTTGGCGTAAACTGTGTGGTGTCGGTATTCATTCAGTAAACGTGTGTGCCTCGTCTGCCTTACTGATTCGTTGAAGGTGATCTTATTGGACAGGGACACAACATTGATCAAGCCCCTAATAACGTCAAAAGTAAAGCAGGAGCATATGACTATCCTCCGCGAAGATAGACTTGATAGATTTAAGAGACTTAGCCTGTATCTGTATGAAGGTAGATTTTCAAATTCGTAAGGATTATACAGATCTCTCAGCGCAAATAGCAAGAACTGCTTCTGCACCGATTCGAGCCTATCGCTATGGACATCAAAGGTAGGGTGCCAGACAATACATGCATATTCGAGCAATGGCCGAACTAGAGCTATGTATAAAAACTTCGTGACCCATAGGTTTTTGAATTCCTTCGCACGTCTTTTGATAAATCCCAGCTGCTTATTAGCCTTGCTTAAGACTTTGTCATAGTGTAAATTAAAACGCAGCTTTTTATCCAAAGTAACCCCGAGGTCGATGACATTGTCAACATTATTGATTGTAACATTATTGAGGCGGTAATCAAAATTTATATTACTGGTTTTGCGGGAAAAACTAATGACTTGACATTTACTGACATTAATGTCGAGATTATTTTGTTTGCACCACCGCTCAAGAGAAAGCAGTTTCGATTGAAGAAAAACTGAGTCAGATTTCGATTTAATTGTGTGGTACATTTTCAGATCATCTGCATAAAAAAGGTGAGGGATGTCTGATAAAACTTCAGAAAGATCCGAAACGAAAATATTGAATAAAAGAGGCCCCAAGTGACTATCTTGTGGTACACCTGATAAAACTTCAATTTTTTTTGGATAGGATACCCTGAAACTTAACGTACTGCGTCCTATTTCGAAGATAAGAGTCTAACCAGTTTAATAAAAGACCCGAGACGCCAAATTTCTGTAGTTTGATTCGAAGAATATCATGATCAACCCGATCAAAGGCCTTGCTGAAGTCTGTGTAGATGGTATCAATTTGATGCCCTTTCTCCATGCCACAGAGAACATCTGAGACGAGAATCACGAGGTTGGTACAAGTTGACCTGCCTTTTCTAAAACCATGTTGTTGTTCATTTAGAAGAGGTTCTATTACAGTAGTGAGCTTATCACAGACAATTTTTTCAAATAGTTTAGGCAATGCTGAAAGTATTGCAATACCTCTGTAATTATCAATTGACCGCCTATCACCACTTTTAAAAATCGGGGTCAGATGGGATGATTTCCAGAAGGAAGGGAAAACCCCACAAGAAAGTGATTTGTTGAAAATTAAATACACGGGTAAGATAAGCGACTCCATGCATTCGAGTATGAAACTAGGAGGTAGTAAGTCAGGACCAGGACCCTTGTTGACATTGAGATCTTTGATGGCCCTGGCAATCTCCTCTCTAGTTAAATACATTTCACAAATGATATCTGGTGGGAATGTTTGAGGGAGAAGAATGTTAGACATGCTTGTACATGAACAAAATACTTCCTGGAAATGCTCAGCGAACAGGTCGCAAATTTCGTGAGGGCATGTCGAACAAAGGTTCTTTTTGTGCATCGAAGTAGGGTAGCCCGAAGTTTTCCGTTTGGTGTTCACGAAATCAAAAAACTTTTTAGGATCATGAATTATATTTTCGCCCATGATATTAACATAGCGCTCATACGCTTCACGGGATTTCGACAGGAATTCTTGAGCTAATTCATTATGTTTATCCTTGATATCATCTCTGACATCAGTGCTGGTGGTAATTACTTTGTAAAGTTTATTTCTTTGATTCCGCAAATACCTTAGATTGCTATCAAGCCATGGTTCAGATATTTTGTCTTTTCTCTTAATCTTTGGGGTGAACCTTTCAACGGCGTCAAAAACCAACTCATAGAATAATGATACAGCATCATCTAATTCTAGCGTTGAAAAATTACTAGCCCAGTCAATTCTGAGAAGACAATCCGTAATGCTCTTATAATCAGCATTGCGAAAGTCATATACAATAGAGTTATTGTAAGATAGGGAAGCGAACATATCAGATGTAGATAATAACTCAACTGTGAACGCAGAGTGGTGAAGAGTGTTGCCAAAAAAATTTTCTGCATCAGCAGTTGAGTTAGCCACTACATCGTCGTAGCTATTAGTAAATATGAGATCTAACCAATTTCCATTTTGGTTAGGTGTCGGAGCTATTTGCTGCAAATCATTGCCATAAAATGTACTAACTAGATTGAAATCGCTGGAGACAAGAAGATTAAAAGGAATGAGATTATTATCAGTTTCATCGGCCGTAAATTTTAAATTTGGGCGATTGAAATCACCGAGAATTATAATTTTATCCTCCTCATTAAGAGATGAAACTAAGTTAGAAATCACTTCGCACACATCATTATAAACGGCTTCGTCTGAACCGGGTGGGATGTAGAATATTCCGATGTAAATGAAACCTTTGGACCAGGAAATGCGAATAATCTTGTGATCGAAGAGATTATGTGAGCTGTTTTCGACTAGTTCGCTTGATAGCGAGTTACGAACAGCTGCTAAAACACCACCACCTCGAGTTTGGCCAGTAGAAAGGTAGTTTCGGTCCTTCCTGTAAATAGTCCAGTTACCATCTAATATTTCTGCGTTTGTGTGCGAACTGTTTAACCAGGTTTCCGTGAAGGTCAATACATTAAATTGGCAAGATTTTGAGTCAAGAAAGAGTCTATTCAGTTTGCCTCTCATACCACCACAGTTGTGGTAAAAAAGTTTGAGGCTGTTTAACGGAAACTTCTTGTTAGGAATGATAGTTTTTAAAATCATTCCTTGCTTTTTGAAGGGAGGAAATATACTTAGCAGAGACATGTGAGGCAAAGGTGCTTAGCTCTTTTTTCACTTGGTCAGCTGTTATGCCAAGTTGCTCATGATACCGGACAAAAACAGTATGAAGAGCCTGAAAATCTATGGGAAGACCTTCCTGTTGAATCATGACTTTCAGATGAGTCTTCGTTTTACCCTCGAAACAAGCAGAGTCAGTGGCTTTGTGCATGTATGCAAGGTAGAGGCGAACATTTTCATAGATTTTCTTATCCCTTAGCCGAGAAAGCAGATACCTGCTTTCGAGATCAGCACTGGAGTTGATTGTGGCTTTAACTATAGGAGGCACTAGTGGGTCCAGGAACTTAGGCGCAGTTGTCACTGGTTCACACGAGGGATTGGCAGTAACTATAATACCAGGGGTAATGGAGGAGGTTTGAACTTCGCCACGAACAAAATTAGGGTATTGCACGGGTTTAGAAACGGTGTTAACGAGATCAGATGATTTTTTGGTGACAATATTCGGAAAGCAATCGAGATTTCTAGTGTTTGGTAGTTTAAGCGGGACTTTTTGCTTTGGGGAAATTTTTCTTTTTATTCTCTGAATAAAATTCTTGTACGGAGATGAGACTACTCTGGAATTGATGTTTGGGGCTGTGAATAGTTCTGTGTTGGAAAGTGCTTGGAGATTATCATCGACAACATTGCAGTCAGTGTGAATAGGATTAATTACACGAGAGTTGTTCGGTTTGGGTTCCAGGTTTGTGGAATCAATTTTCTTGGTGTCACCATTGTCAGGATTGGAAAGGGAACTGATGGGAGTTGTGGTTAAATTACAATTTTTATGTTTGCTAATTTTATGACTATTTCTAGCTTTACCTTTACTAATTTTATGACTATCACTAGCTTTATTTTTCCGACGACCAACAGTCTGAGTCTGGTTTCTCCAATGGCGGAACGTTAATCCTTTCCAAGTACAGTTATTGTTGTTTGGGTTGAAGTTGGTGAAAAGCCAAGCATATCGTGTGGGAATGGTGATCTTGAAAAAACTGCCGGATTTCCGATTCGTTCGACTGCGTGTCCTTGATACGTTGCATTCTTTTATTAATGCCTCTTTTTCGAGGAAATCGTACATCCATGCAATATCAGCAGAGCGCGGAGCTCCCTTCACAAAAAAAACTTCGTACGTCGTACCAGTTCGTTCTGTAATTATTTCAGTTTTTCCGAGATATGCTGCATTAGACTGTCTGATTTTTTCAAGGCGGTGCCGCCATTCGTCTTCTGTCCAATAAGTGCCAAAGTTAAAGATTTTCTTTGTATGCTGATCAGCTGGATTTGCCACAAGAGAGGCTGGACTTATCTTTCTCCCCTCGATAATTCCATGTTTTATAGGGGAAGTTGATGCGTCTTGCGTATTTATTTTATGTATCTGGATACCAATCGAGTTGTCTGCTGCAATATTTGAATCAGCTGCCATCAATTCAATATCTAAGGACATTTCATGGCTTGGTATATTATGGCTACCAGATAACTTCTCGCAGATGTGACTTAATGTGTCTTCTATCGTGTTGATTGTGGTGCGGAATTGAGACACTGTTGAACTGAGCATCGAAAAGTGCTTTTCGAGTAAGGTACTCGCTTGAGTTTCCATCAAGGCCTTCATTCGGTTTTCAAGACCCACCAGGAGAGTGTCAGGATTATAAATTGTTGGGGATATTGAAGGTGAGCTCCCGTCGGATAGACGATCATAGATTTCATTAGCCTTCCGTTCCAGCTTCTCAGCTATTTTAGTCATATTTCCGCTTTTATCCGTAGAAACAGTGCTAGTAAGTCTGTCGAAAGAGCTTGCCATTTCCTCAAAAGTTACGCTGTTGGCTCTGAATTGCGCCTGCTGCATAGAGAGTAGATGGTCTTTTTCTACATTCAACTTTTCAATTTTGTTAATAATGCTGTCGTACATGCATTTGAAAAGCTTCTCTATCTCTTGGCAATCAGTGCAGATAAAATGATCTTCAATGTAGGGATGATACCAATCCCTAGGCGCATCCATACATGCTCCATGAAGCTTTCGATTGCAGAAAGCTTTGCATGTAACATATTTAAATGTATTGTCAAATGCAATACAATTGGCCAAACTGCACTTACCGCTCATTTTTCAAAGAATCTTTGCACACACGCAACAAATGAATTAAGTTATTCGAGGTTATTAATTTTTTTTTATACAAATGATTTGTCTTTGGGTTATCAATGAACGTCAATATAACTGCTTATATATGACTCAGCAATAATTTTTGTAATTATACAATTATACAATCAACACACTATGCATAAGTAGGTCACTGGGTAATTGCTTTCACTTGCACAAAATAGCTCGCGAATAAAATTAATATGTTTATGTCGCACTTTTTTCACTGTATGAACGTTTGAAATTGAAAGTCAAAGTCGTTGGAAGTGGCGGAAATGACAAGCAAAATTAAATTAAATGGATCTCGAGCGAATTTTGAACACGGTGCACTTAATCAGTTATCAAAATATATTGATTGATTATATGGAACAATTTTACACTATATGGATAAATATTATGGGACCGTGACTCGCGAAAACACGTCCACACCGTATGAAAGACAAAACAATTTTTTGAAAGAGAAAGAAAAGAAAGATACGCGTTTGAAAGTTGTTGTATATAATTCATGATAAAAAATTCGTCTCACGATCAATCTGCTTTGCGTGGACCATAGAGTACACCTTCTTCTTCTTCAAATAAGTCATGTAAGGCCGTTTTCTCTTCTCTGTTGGATATCCGGGCTTGTTCGGCGGAATCGCTGAAGCGTCTCTCTGAGCGGTCGATGCGAGAATCGTTACGTTGATAAACGAAAGCTTGGGCATTTAGGCCAATATTTACCCCCATGACTTCCATCACCTTTAAGATAGGTTCGAATCCTTCGTTGAAGATTAGCACAGCAAGAAATGTGGCGATTTCGATGACTTTTGCACCAGAATGAAGATGCTTCGGCCCGAAAGTCCAGATTATTGAGTTTATGAACAGTTCTGGGTACCCGTTAGTTGACAATTAGTACTGTGTACAATAAGTACAATTTAGTTACACAAAAGAGCCAGGTAAGGAACTGGGCTCGAAAATATTCGATGCGAAAGTAAGCGTATAACTCCTACGGTTTACGAAAACCTCCAACGGTGACACTGTATACTTCCTACGGTTTACGGTTGTAACTTTTCAACGCCTTCAAATTTCGAAAAATTATTTTACCCACGTCTTCTATACATGTTTTAGATGTTATTTATGAAAAAACAAAAATTCGATTTTTATTTTCTGACACACTAGACGACTGCCTTAAAGTAATAATTTTATATTAAAACGTGTTCAGTACCTGAGCCATCCTAAAAGTGAAAAAGATTTGCAATTAGGTCAATACTATGCTAAATATCCTTGTATTCATTTTATTTATAAAAAGACTTTTAAAGGAAGAAATCAAGGATAAGGAAATAAAAATAATAAAGTTAGAACAAAATTACATTTTTTAAAAAAGAAATAGTGTTCTGCGAATAATATATTCATAGAATTTTTCGCATGTTTTCCGCTCTTTCCGAAACTGAAATACATATAACCATCCAGAAACTACTGCATCTTTATGTCCAGAAAAACTACAACTCAGGTTCTGAACTCCTCGGAAAAGCACTTCTAAAACAGTTTTACCTGACTCAGTGACAACGAACAAAATAAAAACAAGATTTCATGATGATGCCCCAGTGAACTTGTTTTGCATGATAACTAATTGAGATAACGCTCGAAAAATAGAACCTCGTCCGCATTGCATATGAAAATATAAATGGTGTAATGAAAGCCGTCCAGTACGTGTCTCTGTTATCCCATATGTACTCGCTTGCCTGACTATCCTTTGTGCTAATCCCATTCGAAACTTGAAGCCCGGTCGGAACATTGTCGTCGTTCAGAACACGTCAAACATGCACGTCAAAGCACAAAAACCCTCTCACGAGATGACTTTGCAAATATGAAAAACGAAAGTCCTTGTATCTCAGGAGTACTAAGAGAATGTACCGTACATTCAATTCATACTTCATACATGAAAAGCAGGATTTTTATTTCGTAGCTATTTACGCGGCTGTGCCACCACCACTCGAAGGTCGTGTATTTGTTGGAATGAAATACTCTCGAAATGAATAAAAGGACCAGGAATTGTTTGCTTTTAGGACCACAGGGATGCATTTTTAAAGAGAGACTGTACAGTATCTGCAGTAAAGGTAAAAGTTCACTGCCATACTCAAATTTCGTTCAGAGTTTATAATCGCTTCAATGGAAAATGTGCGCTGTGATGTATAAAGTTGAAAAATTAAAAACGCTTGAGGCACGAGTATGCTGGATAGGCTTACTGTATTAGACTTTTTTTTATTGTTCCAGTGTGGGCCGTACAATAGAGATTATTTTACTTTGTAATATTCATTCTGACGCAGGTGGTTCTGCAACATGATATTTCATTGATTCGTAGCTGAATTCTGATGACAGAGCGTAAAATGAAGCCATCACCAGCTGTAACCTTCCCAAAAAATACTTATGACAAGTATATTTTCTTGGAGTCCATCTCTTCCTTCAAGATACAATTCATCTGCTCCAACATCAAATCCGTAATTGTTCATCATAAAACTCATAGCTGTGGGTTTTATTTGTTTTATTCTTGAAGAACAGTATAAATCCTGAAGAATGCTTCCATGAAAAATTTACGATGTCAACCGCACACAACCAGCGAAAATCCCATTGAAATTTATAACTTTTTTTTTACAGAACCGCATGAAATATGACCCAGCCGAAAGGCATTCCATTGTCATGTTGGCAGTTTTAAAACTGACACACCGGGGCAAGAAAAGACATAATACGATAAAGCTGGAAAACCTACTGAATGACAAAAAAGCGGGAGGCATTAAAACTGGCCGGCCGGTCGGTTGTTTGGCGAAGCAAGTTTTCATGACATTCGCGGTTATGAGGCACGAACTCATTTTTGATATTTGGGATATCAACGCTTACGATTGTAAGTTGAAACGTCCGGGCAAAAATTTAATGGCAAACCGAGGGTCGTCCATGCAGCCGACCATAATTATTATATCTAGTGGTTCGAACCCTTTAATATTTTGAATTTATGCCATCTTTTTGTAAATTGCGTAATTTGCAATTTTTCACGGAATTAAATTGCCTATTATCCTCTCCTCGAATCGCAAAAGTAACTGCAGTTGAACGAAATCTGTACAATCTACATTTAATGATCTGCCATTTTTTAATGGTCTGGTTCGGAAAATGAAAAGTCCTGCGAGTGGGTTTAGAGGGCTAGGCTTTTAATTTCAGAGAGCATGAATCATGAACGAAGATTTATTATTCGACGGGAGAGAGTATATGCAGCCCCGACCGGAAATTAATGGTCAGGTACTTAGAATAATGATTTAGTAAAAAGAAGCCGAATGGTTGGTTTATGACTGTAATTTGCATGGGATCAGATAGGAAGGTTATTCGATAAGAGGGCATACACTTTTGTCCATTATGCGACTAAAGAAGAATGACGTAGCGGAAATATTCGGTTTGTACTTTACCGTTTTATATTAGGTGGGTTTTTTTTGCACACCCGACAAATCAAATTTTGTTAAGTATATTGAATACAACAACAATTTTGCAAATAACCAGACAGAGATATTGTTTTAATATCATTATATCTCCACGCACATAACACCCATCCCGCTATTTGTAACTGGATAAGCAACATGCTTAAGCACAGGCTCATATTAGCAGAGTAGATGAGTGCGCAAATCATAAGAAAGGTTCACAGAGGCACACCGCAGGGAGCGGTTCTATCCCCTCTCTTGTGGAACCTTGTAACAAACTCAATTCTGGAAAGGCTATGAAGCAAGGGTGTCACGGCTGTGGCCTATGCTGACGACATTGCTATTTTAGTCTCGAGTAGGTTTTCACATACCCTTAGCCAGCTCATCGAGTACTCTCTAGGGCTGGTTGAGGAGTGGGTGGATACCGTGGGCCTTGGCATCAACCCCAATAAGACGGTTCTTGTGCTCTTCACTAGGAAGTATAAAACTCCCGATCTAGACCCAATCATGTTAAGTAGCTCCAGGCCAAGTCTCAAGTTACAAACTAAGCACTTGAGTCTTATTCTGGAGAGTAAGCTCACATGGAAGGAAAATTTCGAGGAAAGAGTTAAGCGAGCAAGCAACGTGATTTACGCCAGCAAGAGAGTGCTGGGTAAAACGTGTGGTCTAAGCCCTGCTCTAACTTACTGGATCTACTTGGCGATAGCTAGGCCGATCCTTGTTTACGGATAGTTGGTTTGGTGGCCAGCAGTAAGTAAAACCACCTTTGATTGCATGGCGAACAGAGCTCAGCGGTTGGCGGCTTTCTGCACTGCAGGGGCCTTAGCATCGACTCCTTCGTCCTGCTTCATCTCTCTCCGCTTGATCTCTTTGTTAGAGGCACTGCGGCAAAAGCTGCTGTCAGGCTTAGGGAATCAGGACACTCCGAGTCAAGATCCTTCGGCCACAGCAGTATTGAACGGGAATATGCAGGAAGAACTGACTACCTGGCTCCTACTCGGTGGCGGTGCTTCGAGCGGGGATATTGGGCGACTGTGATAGATGGCCAGGAATGGAATCAGCAAATGTGCACAGCAGCTCTTAGCATCTATAATGACGGCTCTAAAACAGCTACAGGAGTGGGTGCTGCAGCATATTCTGCAGATGCAACTATGGAAGCAGCTTTCAAGCATTCGAATCACTGTATTATTTTCCAGGCGGAGGTTTTTGCGATAAGTAAAGCCGCAGATCTGGTATTTGCCAAAGATACTACAAGTGTGGTGGAAATAAATATCTTTACGGACAGTCAAGCGGCGGTAAAAGCACTGATGTCTAACACATACAGATTGAAGTATGTACTCGATTGAATAGACTGGGCAATAGCAGAAAAGTCAGAATCTTCTGTGTTCCCGGTCACAAGGGCATTGATCGAAATGAGAGGTGTCAAATATTTCAGAAACAATCCAGCATCTCCTGTGTCACTGCCCGGCATTGAGGTGAGCCCTGGCTGGTGGATATCTCGCACGCGGTGGAGCAAAAGCTGAAAAACATCTGTCAGCTCATGAAAAAAACAGGGGCCTTCGATGGCCGCTTGGACTGAGCTTTCGTGGTCTATTTATCTGGTATCACTATGGACCAGTAGGTCTATGTGTGGCCTTGTGCCAGCCAGTACAACCTAACCGAACCCAGCATTATATATGCTGGTTTAAACATTGTGCTTGCGCAAGAGTTTTAGCTCTCTGGAATCCTCGCTCATGAGTTCGGACTATGGCAGAGCAGCGTCAAATAAATATTTCATGTTTAATTAGTACATACTCTTCGTACTTTATTTATTATCAAAATGTCCGCGGTTTGAGAAACAAACTTACTGAAATTTTGTTTGTCATTTCTTTTGGTATTCCTCATATAATTTGTTTCACAGAAATATGGCTTACCGACAATGTTCGGAATTGAAAATTCTTACCGCGTAATTCTGTTTTCCGAAAGCATAGAGATTGTCTTGCTTCTTGCAAAGCCGTTAGTGATCGTATCTTAACCATCCCACTCATAACACTCTTCTTCCAGCGCTCTGTACCTATCCTATTGAGTGTATTGTTGTACGTTTTATCCTTACCCCAATTTCTGCTTTACTAGTTTCTTGTATTGGTATCCTTTGTAAGTATAATCCCTTGTGAACTTTCTAGCTTCAGTCTCTCCTGAATTTATTTCAGCGCCTCTCCTCGTTTTAGGTGACTTCAACATGGTAGCTGTAGTTTGGGACTTCAACAACCTCTGTTTACTATCCTATAATCACCTCTCTGTTGTGACTTTGTCCTGCCTTTCGTTGTATTCTTGTTCCCAAAAAAACTACCCTCACCATACCAATAACAAATTTCTTAATGTAGGTCCTTCCAACATTCCTTTAGAATCTTCTTCTCCAGCTCTTTTCCCATATTTGCAACCTGATCTTCATCACCCTCTGCTTGATGCTGACCTTGCCTTCCAGGTAAGAAATAAAAGCCTTTCTATAAGGCTGACTGTCAAAAAATTTTCTCTGAAATTAGTCTCATCAGTTGATATTCGTTTTTCATGGAATTAGATGTTAATTGTACACTGTCAAAGTTTTATTCTTTTTGTTCTTATCTTTCGTTTTACTCCTATCAAACGTTATCTTGAACCGAACGATGGTCCTTGGTTCAAGTTGTAAGTCTTTGATGCTCTAAAGGCAAAGAAAGCTCGTGAAAATCTGAAAAAACAGACTCACTCACTGATCTTCAGACATTCCGTAGTTTACGTTTTGAAGCTAAAATAGCGCTCAAGCAGGTAATGCGTAATTACTTCTTGAGCCTCAAGACTTGAATCTGTTGTAATCAACCAAAATCCTGTTGGTCTTAAATCCGTACCCTTAAAACAAATACTTCCGTTACTGATTCTATGCGTCTTGATGAGGCTACTATTTGTGATTTATTTGCTAACTTTCTCTGTTCTTCTTTTAAAAATGCACTAACTACCTCGATATCTTCTGATTTTTCCCATACTTCACATACTTTATCCTTGTTTAGTTCCAATATTTTAGAAGTCGAACATCTAATGCATGTCTGACAAAGCCTTCCTATCATTCTTCTCTATTTCTTTCGTTATCCTTTTCAAGAATAGCCTTGCCTCTACTGCATTCCTTTAAATGTTGAAAGCCGCTAATATCTTGTCAATTTTCAAAACTGGTCATCCATGTGTGATTTCCAAATATCGTCCTATATGCTTCCTCTGTTGTTGCAGTGAAATCCTTCAACGTTTTGTTTATAATAGAGTTTATCCTTCTCTATAACCTTTTCTAGCTCCTGAAAACCTTGGTTTCATCAAGGGCCGCTCTACAATGACTTTACCTTATAGTGTTCACTAATTGCGTCGTCCAGTGTTTCATTCGCAACGTGAAGTTGTTGTAATTTACATTGACTTTTCGGGGGCTTTTATCTCTGTGGTTTTTCTATCCTAGGTCCTTTACTTTTCATTTTGTTTTCCAGTGACCTTCCTTCTGTTATCAAGTCTTCCTGCCGTCTCTAGGATGATAACTTTAAATTATACAAGGCTATCAAGTCTGCGGACGATTATCACCAATTGCAGGCTGAGCACTGGTGCCAATATAATTTCTTACTAGTAAACGTCGTGAAATGCCACAAGTAAGATGTCATTCTCATAGAAAAATGTTCCACATGTTTGTGTTTTTATTTGTATTTGTATCAGTATTTGAAAGACATTAATTCTAAATTGAAATGATATGTTTATGTCATTATCACGACTAGGGCTTCTAGGATTGGGAGCTTTATTTTGTGTTGTTCGTATGTCTTTATCAATGTTTCCACCTTTATTCATCTATATATTTTGCATTCACCTTAGTTAGTAGTTGTCTGGCATACGCGAGTCAAATCTGGTCTCTTCACTCTCAATATTTATCTGACGCCATTGAATCCGTTAAGCATAGGTTTACTTACTTACTTTTTTTAAATTTAGTGCTCCTTATTGTTCTTACTTCTCTCGTTTTTTTATTCTTCATATATCCATTTTGGAAGCATGTTAATTGTTCTTCGATGAGTGTTTTCTAATCAAACTTTGTCGATGCATTTTTTGGTCAAATTTTGGTTCCCAGATAACCAAACGTGAATCGAGTCGTCTTATTTGACCATCTGAGGTTCTGTTTTTGTTTTCACTCACCTTTCTTGTACCTTGCTCTTGAGCGCGGTCCTCTTTTTCGTTCATTTTTAGAATCCAAACCATAAAGCGGACTTTGCGAAGACGGGAAATATAATCAATTCGACTAACTGGTACTCTTTTTGCTGCGGATTAACTATTGAGAAACTCTCAGCCCAGTTTCATAGTTCACTCTTCAAACATCCCTGGAAATCCGATGGTGCTCTTTGAGATGCAACTCGTGCTAAGTATCGAACTTCGGGTTATTACGATGATAGCCGCGAATTCTCAAAACTTGGATCGGCTGTCCAAATCGCCCTCAAACAAGCTATTTGCAATCAACTTGCTACCAGCGAGTCTTCTACACGTTCTAACAGCAGCAAGCTTTCTTAGATTTACGTTAAAGCCCCTAAAAATTCCCAGCGTTTTTAGAATTCTTTATTCTTGAATGATGTCATTACCTCTAATCCACAAGATATTTATGACTTTGCAGTATATTTTCCCTCTTCCTTCTCCCAATAAAATCCTATCCTCCCTTATTGAATACTCTCCGTTATCCTTCTCTTTTACCCACACCGACCCCTTAGAAATTAAGTCCTGACTGAAGTGTCTTGATGTTTATGTTGGCTCTGGCTCTGGTGGAATCGTGAACCTGTTTACGAAATCACTTTTGTCACAAAGTTTTGTCTCGGTCAAAGAGAACAACAAATTTTTGTTCAAATACGTTTATTAGTCAACTCAGCTTAAATGATGGGCAAAAACTGATATGTCTGCTCGTTTACAGGACACGTCTGCATTCAATCCCCCATTTTCGTTGACTCCTAAAACAATCGCTTCCTAGCCAAGAGCTAACTCCAATCTCTTTTCTATCGGTGCGGCCGTGACATTTTCATTGACCCTGTGTGTTACTTTGTCTATTCCTTTTTTCTTTCATGTTTTCCATATTTTTCCTTATTTGTATTATTCATATTTTTCAGATTCTTCAAGCTAGTTAACCAGTCTATATTTCTAATAATCGTCATATTTGGCTCCTTCTTTACTTTGGTAAGTACTCCACGTAGTTAAACTTCAATTCTTCTTTGCTAACCACAAACTACTTTTGTTCTGGTTCTCATCCTATGTTTCTGGTCGTAACAGAGCTGCACCCTTTCCTTATGCTTCCTCCATTTTGGAGCTCTTCAAAGTTCGATACTGGATCCTTTGTTGTTCCTGGTATTTATCAATGGCTTCTTCATTCATTTTACGTTATATTTGCTGATGGCTTTCTGATATTCACACGCTTGAGTAGACTAATGAGTAGAGCGCTGGCTTCATGTGTGTGGGGTCCCTGGTTCGAATCCAGTTCACCTAGCTCTAAATAGGTATCTGAATTAATCAGGGGTAATGCGAGTCATGGAGCTAATCACTGCATACTCGTAAATTGATTGTAAATTCAGGATTGTAAGTTCCCTATCAGCTTCAAAAACTTATAGACCCTTACGTGCGATTACTTTACTTTTTTTTAAAGATATTTAGAGAAATCGGATATATATATATATATATATATATATATATATATATATATATATATATATATATGTATATATATATATATATATATATATATATATATATATATATATATATATATATATATATATATATATATATATTTATATGTATATATATATATATATATATATATATATATATATATATATATATATATGTATATATATATGTATATATATATGTATATACATATGTATATATATATATATATATATATATATATATATATATATATATATGTATATATATATGTATATATATATATATATATATATATATATATATATATATATATATATATATATATATATATATATATATATATATGTATATTCACAAAACAAGGTACATAAATAATACCAAATAAAAATCGAAAAGAAAAGTAAAAAAAAATTCAATAAGCAAGAAACAAATTAAATAAGTAAAAAATAAATTAATAAATAATAATCAATAAGTAAAACGTTGATACGTAGTTTATAGCTACAGGTTGGGAGTACAGATCCCATGCAAAAGAGAGGACTTGAAGGATAATTTGAAAATCTTAGGGGAATATAGATTGCTTATGCTGTTGTATATCCTGCGGCTTCTATTTATCGGCTCATTAGCTGCTTATGTGGTCGAATGTAGATATTCTTTTAGGAAACGGTTGGACCTGGTGCTCCTCACAGGGATATTTATCAAAATTTTACTATTCAGTAATTCTACACTAATGGCGCCTCTAATGACGTCGAATGTGAAACAAGCCGATATCACCATTCTTGCGGAGGCTAGTATCAATAAGTTTAAATGACCCAGTCGAAACTCATAAGGAGGAAGGCTATTAAAATCATAAGGGTTGTAGAGTTCTTTCAAGGCGAAGAGTAAAACTTGCTTTTGTATTGATTCGAGTCTGTCACTGTGTGTTTCAAGAGCGGGATTCCAGCTAATGCAAGCGTATTCAAGAATAGGACGTACAAGTGAAGTGTATAAGGATCTTGTGATACACAGGCTACGAATTTTTTTCGGTACGTCTTTTGATGATCAACAAGATTATCAAATCGAGCTAGTATATTATTGCCAAGGAAGTACATATTGTGTGTGACATTGCATATTCAGTAAAAACTAATAACCTGGCATTTGTCAATGTTGAGAGAGAGCTTGTTTACATTTCACCAATGATCAAGTGAATTAAGCTTGGATTGAAGAAAGAGTGCATCCTATTTCGATTCATTGGTCTGATAAAGTTTGAGATCGTGTGCATAAAGTAAATTAGGTACGTTTGCAAGGAATAAATATATTAAAAAGAAGTGAGCCAAGATGTCTACCTTGTGGTACACCAGAGGTACCAGTAACATTTTTTGATAAAAATCCTTTTTACACATTGTGTTCGATTGCGAAGGTAAGAAGTCAGCCAGCTAAGTAAAGACCCGGTAAAACCAAATCTCTGAAGCTTTAGAACTAAGGACCTTTGTTGCAGTCGAGTTCCAAAATAGCTTTACGTATTTCATCACGTGAAATGTCTAAATGGTTGACAAATGCTGTTGGAGGTGAATCAAAGGAAGAAACTTTGGGAAACTATCAACGACATTATATTATTAAGAAACATCGACGATGGACTTCTTATTAATAAAATCGAAGAATTTGTTTGGGTCGCGGACTACATTTTCGCCGGTTGTCCTAAGGTATCATTAACCCCCATAAAACAGGCAAGAGCCAACGAAAAAGCCATTTACACACTCGTGCTTGCCATGTTTGGGTATGTGAAAAACAGGCGAGAATAGACAGTATAGACGACAATAAAAAATTACCGAGAGTGTTATTTCAGTATCATACTTGAAAAATATCTTGTCTAATGTGTGCCTGCTCACTAACCAGCTCGTGTCTTAAATATTGCGCACATGACTCTTGAGACCTCGGTTTATCTGGTTTGGTCTGCAAATGTTTCGCGCGTTTCACTTACATTACCACTTCTCTTTATCTGTTCTTTTTACTTGTCCGTAGCAGCCTTGAATACTCAGGTTAAGTCTGGTCCCCTCATCTTCATTATGTAAATTATGATGCAGAGAGCGTTCACCATATTTGCAAATCCTTTATTGTGAGTATAATGATCGTAAGTCCTTATTCCAAATTGCCTCTTTAAAATCACGGAAACTATTTTCTTGGTTTTCAGGCTCCTTCACTGACCTGTGCTATCTGATCTTGGTTCCGGAGGTATTATCAAATGAGGTTTATAATTGGACTATACATTCGTCAGTTTTTTCGATGCATTTCGCGCTGACTGACATTTTTTTCTATCGCCGTTCACTAACTTTCTTTCAATTCGTAGTATTCGTGGAAACAGTCGACTGAACTAATTATCCCTACTAAAACAATAAATATGGCCAAAAGCAAGTCAATCAATATGCATCTAATGCACAAACATCTTGTAACATAAATAAATTACTCCTTGAACCGATTTTATACCAAATTGCCATCTCATGTTACACGTATTAAATTAGTGAAACATCAGTTAGACAAATACTATTCAGTCTCATGTGGCTAGTGCAACTCGTAAATTATAAAGTAATTAGGCCAGATAAAGTTTCTCTTACTCCGTTATTCCAGTGCTACCCAGCACGTTCCAGACAAGCAGACTGGAGTGTCAAGTGACCAACCAACAAGTCTAGTGCGAAACCATAACGAGATGACCAATTGAATTACGAGCACGTTACGGAATTAAGTTGGAGACCGATTGCAATAAAGTTCGTAACTGCTCATGGAATCCATTCAATTCCGCAAACTTTCTCGAGATATAGGAGTGAATTAAAAAGTTGATAACGATAGAACGATATGATAGAAAATAACAAAGTGCTTGAGAAGGAGACAACTAAAAGCGAAATGAATGAAAAATGTTTTCTCACAAATTTGTCAACTTCGATTGTGACTAATTACTTTGTGCAGGCTCACCTATTGCTGCACGATGTAATCAAAAAGTTTCTTTTGGCAAAGAGTTCAAAAATAAGAGAATGTTAAAGATAAAGATGCGTTCAGATTGTTAGGTATAACACGTGTCAATTTCTATCCAAAATAATTTTCACGTGTTTCCTTACTAACCCAAAAAAAAAAAACATTCTATCTGTAATCAAAATAATCTGCGCAAATATTTCCGATATCCAGTCAATTTACCGGAGCTACGAAACGCCTTTGAAATATCTAACTTAATGCTTCCTGAATGATCACGGCTGCTTATCGTTACCGCTTTAATGTAAAAACGTTTCAAATTTCTTTTCCACCCAAAGGACACGCACTGTTCACATAAAGAAACCGACTATCAAGATTTTTCATTGAATCGAAAGCGTACTTTTCCTCAAAACTCGAGAAAAAACCACAGTTATAGACTATTATTGGTCTCATCGAGAAAGTTTCGCAATAACGAGGCTGTTTTTTCCTCCGTATTTTCCTCGGGAAATAATCGTATCTAGCTTCTTTTTCACTATAGCGCTCTTGTTGGTCGCTTGTTTGCCAAACAAATCTCACTTGAAACAATCTTGTGGATAAGAGGAATTTTATTTCACTTCGTTCGAAATCAGTTTGCAGCTAAATTGGCCCCTGGGAAGAAATGTTATTGCGATAAGGTTTCGATATGTTGCAGGACTATCGTGTCCTATTTATTTACGTCTTGAAGCGGAGATCGTTGGGTTTCGAAGTAGGTCAATGTGGTTCAATCAGATTAAGTAGTACATTTAATTCAAGAGAAGAACACTGAATGCTAAATCGTAGGAGGATGCGGTTTATTGCTTTGAAAAAGAGACAAGGAAATTTGTTTTGAGTGACCACTTCTTTATTGCTAAATGACACGTTCAATAATTATTGATTTAAGAATTTTTTTGTTTGATGATGTTTATTTTTGACGATCACGCGTACATGCTATGCAAACAGTTACCGGCTATTTCAGGGTTTATTTTAATAGAAACAAATTCGCATATGTCCTAGCTCGACATTGTTTCCCATCCACCCAACCTCTTTCTATTGATTATCAGACCAAACAATTGTCTGAAATGTTCTTGTGAATCTAAAGACAGCCGAGCCGTCGTCAGTGCAACATATATTATTTAAGAAATCATCCTAGGGTCTGCCCAGCGTGCCTTGGTCCAAATCCTTTTTATCTGTAGGATTGCATCCTGAATTGTCAAAATATATCAGTTTATTTATTTTAGTTTGGAAAAAAGTACTGTCTGGCAACTGTGTCTTATCTTATTGATTTTGATACTTAATTCCAAATCATATTTTGAACCCTTTAGATTTTCAATATAAACTTTTCCCACATTGGGCGCGAAAAAGTATTAGCATATTTTAGTAATAAATACGATGTATTTTGAGAAGAAAAGGAGTTAGAAATAGTAAAAAAGTTAAAAACAATCAATCCTATTCAACCTGTAGCCAATAATTTAGAAATAAGCTCGCAGCTCACGTACTTTAGAGAACCTATTAAAGTCTGATAATTTAAAAGGAGTAAAGTTTTTTTCTATGTATGTCTGACGTTTATTTACTCGTTTTGAAAAGCTGTCTTTTAAATTATTTATTCAAAAGAAGGTTATAATATAGGTTTCAAATGGATATTAGTCAGTGTTATCGTAATGAAAACTCATCAAACATCAAACCATCATTAAAAAGATGAAAATGCATTCATGCCAATAACAGTGATATTTTAAACGTAATTTCACATGTATAAAAGCAAAATTCCCTTTTGCACTGCAACTATTGAAACTATCATTCTGCTGGAAAAATAACTGACGCTGAAACAGAAATGTTCCTCACATAGACCATAAGTAGGATTCTCGGTTGGAGGCATGCATAGTCAAAAGCTAACCGTACAATTTTGCAAAAATACTTGAAGTGAAAATTCGAAACCACATTAGACCTGACACCAGTGCTTCTATATGTGAGTTGGAATGCAGGCGAACATTGCAATATGCAATAGTGGGTACAGGAGTCGAAGAGGTGGATGATGATGCCCCGCAGAAACTAACTTAAGTTAAGCTTAACGTATTCACAGTTTCATGCATTAGCGAAATGTGAGTTGTTTGGATTTTTTTTTGGATTTAGACAGAATCTAGAATTCGTGTGTAACTCCCGTTTATATTTTGCTGGAGCTCTTGTCCTTGTATGGCACACTATGTTCACGATATTATTCGAGGATTGCTGTGAGGTGTTGGAATCGCAGTAGTTTTTTGCGTGGTCGACAATAGATTTTTGTGTGCAAGCAACATGCGAATTTTCAGAAGGCACAGTTGAGTTTCATAACGAATAGTTTTGCTTTGAGTAGAAGGATGGTAAGTGATGTAGGTTTCGTATCGCGTTGCTCTTGCTAATTGAAGACAGGTACTTGTGATGTACCTGTACAATTTGAAATGAATGCAAAATATTATATGATGGTCTAAACGAATTTCTACTTAATAATGATATTAAGTAGACATTCATTTAAATCATTATACAATATTTTGCATTCATTTCAAATTGTGCACGTACTCATTTCAAATGATTATCCCTTAATCTCATAGCCCCATTATTTCCAACCAAAATAAAATTTTATTAAAAAACATAATTTTACGAGGCTTATAACAAACTCTTCTTTGCGAGTGCAAAGGACTAGGCTTACGAGTTAACTACTTAAACTGGCTTAGCCTAAAAAGTAATACCTATGACTAGTTAGTATACATATACATACGTATTCATAGCTAAGTAATATATAGCATATTTGAACATCGAAATTTCCTGTATACTATGAATATAGAAGTGAAATTATAGAATTGGAGGAAGCTCTGCTTCTAGATTGAGATCTTTTGATAATGTGACAGTTGATAATGTGACAACATGCAAATCTTTTGCTTATCTTTTTGATAATGTGACAACATGCAAATATTTACATTTATTTGCATCTTGTGCAGTACTAAGACAGTTGGAAAATGTAATTTTAAGTACATAGTGTGAATAAATTTATCAGCCCTAACGCAATATCACGATTTTCGGGAATATCATTCGTGAAAATTAGGTGTAATGTGGGCCCAAAAACAGAACCTTCTCGATTTCCGGCAGATATAGTAATTATTTTTGATTGTGTATTTGAACTAATATTTTCTATCTAGAAGAAACGAACGAATCATTTTGATCATATATGTAGGGAAATTAATTGTATCATTTTTTATATAAGACCATCGTGCTAAATTGCTATGCTAAACCTTTTTTCATTTAAATTACTTGAGATATAGTAGGATAGTCTTTTCAGTCGATAAAAGGCGCTACAGTTACTGCGAAATCTGAACTGCCAAGAAATTTGAATATGTCACTTTTTATAAGTTTTTCTAGCAGTTTGCTCAAGGTACCATCAAGCTAATCAGTCCGTAGATTCCTACGACGCTACACGGAGAGAAAAGTGTAATGAAATTATACAAAATTTGCAATTAATTTTATTGCAATAGTGGTAATTTTTTACCCCATTACCTTTGTAATCAATAGCACTACACATTTTACTACTTTGTTGTGAATTATGTGTATATGAATGTCTTTCAATGAACATGAGTGAGTTGTAGTATGTAATGGAATTGACTAGAGATGTGCTTAACTGCTCTTTTTACTGAGCAGTGATCGCAGAGAGCAGTTTGAGCAAAGAGCAGTTAAGAGTAGCAGCTATTCAATCGCAATTGCGATTGCAGGTTCGTGCGTACGAAAAACCGCTCACTACTTTTGATTGCTCATTGCCAGTGTTTGCTCGTTACCTTCTCATCGCCTTCGATTTGTGCTTGATACAGCAATTTCTAGCCTCAGATTGCAATCGCATTGTATGCTTACAATGTGACTGTATTTTTCCGTAGCGATGGATGCTCCTGTTTAGAACAGATGTAGTATATTTGGGAATACGTTGCCTGCATTAATTTGGCACTTGCTGGCAAAAGAATGTATTGCCAAGTGCTTAGTAAATCGTATAGTAGTTTTGTGGTTTTCAAAATGTCATACATTGGATGCAAGCAACGTGACATTTCACGATGTTCAAAGTGAGAGCATTGGAAGCGCATCAAGTCTGTAGGCTGTTCAGATCGTTTTGTAAAACCATACAGTCATCTTGTGACTCAATCACTCGAAACATCTTGAAATCGTCGGCATACAAAAGACAAGAAGAATGGATTAAAGGAGGGAGATCGTTTATGAACAAAAGAAAGAGAAGAGGACCAAGGATAGACCCTTGCGGAACACCTGATGCAGGATAAAAAGGAATTGAAGAGGAGGAATTAACAGTTACAATACAGGTACGGTCGAAGATGTAAGAGCTAAAGCAGGAAAGAAGAGGACCAGCAATGCCATCGTACCTAAGCTTTTGAAGAAGGAGGTTATGGTTGACGGAGTCAAAGGCTTTGGAAAAGTCGGTATAAAATACATCAACCTGATTTTGATGGTCAAGAGCGGATGCGACCGTGTGTGTGAAGGAAAGAAGGCTGATTAAAGTGGATTTACCTTTGACAAAACCATGCTGCTCATGAGCGAGAGTAGACTGGATAAAGGAGTAGACTCGCTTGTAAACCACTTTTTCAAAGATCTTGCTAAAAAGCAAGGAAGAAGGGAAATCGGACGGTAGTTTGAGATGCATGTACGATCACCGGCTTTATGTATAGAAAAGATGTTGACATTTTTCCAGCGAGAAGGAAAAGAGTCAGAAGATATACTTAAGTTGAACAAGATAGAAAGAAGGACGCACAGAGATGATGAAAGAGACTTAGCCAAGATGTTTGGAATACCGTCGGAACCATTACCGGTATTGGCATCGATATTGTTCAACAGAAATTCAATTTCAAGAGGGTTCAAGAGGAATTAGAAGAGGATTGTTGTGAGAAAAAAGAGAGAAAATTAAGAAGCAAAAAGCTCACTCACATCTTGTGGAGAGAAGGCAGCTGTATCACCCAAGTGCACACCATTGAGGATACTAGGACAATTTTTCAAGGAACGGATGAATGAACAAAAGGATTTCGGGTGATTGGTTCTAATTGTTGCTTCAACGCTAGCAATGTAGGAGCGCATCGCCTGTCTGACAACTTCTTTTGCTTTAGAGCGAAGATCCTTATACAAAAGAAGGTCAATAGGTGAACCTTTTATATAAGTAACGAGCTGCATTTCTGCCTTCAAATGCGACTGAAACTTTACTGCTGAACCATGAAGCATGATTCGGTTTATTAGGACGATTAGATGGTGTGAATAGTGGAATAAGGTTTGAAAGGAAATTATACAATTTGCACCAAGCATCATCAACGTCATGAATGCGGGACATGGAACCTCGCACAAGTATCCACAAGCCTTGGAAAAACGGATCCCTAAGTGAAGTGAATGAAATATTTGACGATCCAAAGGTTGCCACAGTCATCAAACTGCAAAAGCTGTAATGGGCTGGTCATATACGCACAGAATGGACGAAAATTTAGTACCTGAAAAGGTATTCGAGGAAAATATTGAGTGCTTAAAACCCAACAAACTCTGGTCCGCTGCCGACGAAGACAACAAATCGCTGTTCAGATTTTGTCATTGACGGGCGCGTTCGTTGGACCAAGAAAATCGAAGGAGTTTTCTACACAAAGCCTGACTGTAGTGCTATGACGACAACAAAGGATATTTTCAAATTGGATTTCAACTAAAAGCCAGATTATTTTGTTGACTTCTAAGTGAATCAATCACAGTTTTTTTTTCCTTTTTTTTGCTGTAATTAGACAAAACGTACACACAATCACTGCTACACACTCTCATCTACACATATTCAATTTCGATTTCAATGCAAATTATTTGCCCGTATTTACAGACTCGCTTCGATGGACTTAAACTACGATAGCGATAAATTACATTACTATTTACAAGCAAAATTTCACCACTATACTTCCTAAGACAAATTGGCAAAACCAACCCAAATCGAACATAATAAATATGTACATATAAAAAAGAAAAGCAATTCGGGTGTGTTGGTGCAATGGATTTGTCGGATTTCGCACATAATCACGGCATCATATATCATTAGTTATTCGATCGAAGTCTTCCTTGCGTTCTCGTTGACTACAAAGTAGGTTTCGAAAATAATGTGTATCGAGCCAGGGTCTTGTGGGAAGACATCAAATGTAAATATACATCGGACCCTCTTTCCAGCATTCGACCTTGTTATCTAAATCCCATTTATTGGACACATCTTCGAGTTTCATTGAGCCGCCCCGACTACGTTCCGGATAGGGATGATGGCCTAAGACTATTATCATATCCTATTTGAAGTAATCCTCTCTGGTACGGAGGAGACGATGAGTTGTAGTTGGAAAGCAAGTGTGGAATCGAATATATGTAGGGTTCGAAGTTTATGGTGAAAGGTTTAAATGGTACTGTTTAGTTTTCAGCCAGCACTAAAGGGTCCTAAGGCGGTCAGCTTAGAAAGCTTCGAAGGACCGATTTGGAAGTCGGTTAGGTGGAAAAAGTTATTGCATGTAATGGACTAATTTATTGATGAAGGAAAGTGTGAGAGGAAATTCGGCTGGAGCACTTAATTTTTTAGGTCATTCAAAGCCTATATTTCTAGCACGCTTTTAGCTAAAAGGATCAAAATAGTGAATAGAGCAAACGCATCTACAAATCTTACATTTGGATACCAGTCGTGTATTTCAATTCAAGTTTATTCAAGCTTGTTTGTAAGTTCTGATAGATTGTTGCTGGAAATGAGTCCACGTCAAGAACTGTTAAATCTTTCGCTTGTTCCCTATATAAATGAATACAAATTAACGCAACAGCTGCTCCACACTTCACCTTTTATTTGAGAAAACGCTAAAACATTACACAAAACATTTCCGAATGTAGGAAGCCCATGCGTTCAGAATAACAAGAGTATGTAGTTTGACGTTACTTCCACAACGATAACGAAGACAAGAATGACTTGTTTACCGGTATGACTAATGAATTATTCTATTGTTCTGAGCTCTATTAGAATATTAACTTGTCTAACTAAACTGAACAAACACGCAGACATCGTTTGTTGTTCAGTGTTATATTCGTTGGCAAGTTAATTAGAACGCCTCTCGACGTTGTTGGATCTCGGAAAGGATATGGTTGAGTTATGTGCATATGTAAACGGAAACAACGGAGATGAGAGTGTTGTCGAGAAATTTGTCTGCATGTTAATGAATTTCAATGAAGAACAGAGTTATGCAATCTTGCTCTCGGTTCATAGAAAATCAAAACTAGACCATTGGTGGAAATAATTTGGGTCTACCAACAATTATATCCATTTAATTTTAAATGGAATAATTCCTCAAACTATTATAAATTTCATTAAACTTGCGACGTGATTTCTACTTGAGCCCTCTTAACATGATCTAACCCGTAAAGCTATCAAGCGCATTAGCACAATACCATTCAACTTCCTCTCATTCAGCCGTAACCTAGATCTTCCATATTCTCCGCCTAGATTTTTTCTCACTGTCGTATTGAATGTAACAAGGTTAAGTGCATTAAGTCATGTCACCGAATAAAAGAGTTAAGGCAAACGAAATCTGCTTAAGCGTCGCAAAGATTGACGTCCCGTTTCTCAAGTCTCTTCTCTTTGCTCCTGGTGTGTGTGCCCTCACGAGACATTTGCTTTTCCATTTGACTTTTTTGTCGTCTGCTTCCTGTTCTGCTAAGACATGGATATTCTATTAAGCGTTAGTGTCGACGTAGCCACTGTGATACGTTTTTTGTGTCTCGTGAACTCAACTTGCTCTCGTCTGCTTGAAGGAAAGTGTTAGTGTGAAAAGAAAGCTTTTGCAAAGGATGTGCAAATATGTCCCGAAAAATGTGTCGAGTGCATGGCATAGAAATTGTTCGAAGTAGAGTGGATCGAAAGACAACGGTTCGATAATGTGTATGACATTTGTGAATTGAAGAAAACTATCATACGTGTTTGCATGTGTCAGATATGCATACAAGTGCGAAGTTGAATTATAGGGTTTGTAAATAGATGATTTGGCGTTTTGCTTCATAATATTACTGCCGCTCAATAAGTTTCGAAGTGTCATGTAAGTGCTCTTAAAGATCTCCGAAACAGGTGTTTTCTATAACGAAAAGTAAATGTAGTAAGTAGATTGCCTAAGCCAAACAAACTTCATATTTATTATTTGGTATATAATCAATGTCAAATAGAGTTCTATCAGATCTTTTTACGAATTTTGGTATCGAAAAAAATATATATCAGACATACAACCTAAATTCTTCAAATATGTCCAGTTTTTACGAATATCATGCGACTTTTTAATCGATCTTTAAAAGGTTGGAAATTTGCAAGTTTTTTTCTAAAAATCATTCGGTATAAAAATAACCATATTTCATAATCAAGGGACGAATAATTTTTAAATCAAGTTAGCGAAAAATAACTCAGCGACCGTTTTTATACCGCATTTAGTCCGCCTTAAGGGAGGGGTAAGGGTTTCAGCGTGAAAAAAAAACACTTTTTTACGATTTTTTTTTTTAGAAATATGGGTACAGCAAATTTAATTAAACCTTTTGTATATTATTAATTATCATTTTTATTTATTTATTTTTTTTTATTTTCAAAGAATTTCGTCTAATACAGACTAGTAGTATTTACAGAATTAAAACTTACAACAAATCAGTCAAAATTTACTGTTTTTAGCTAAGCTCTTTTTCAAAGATGGTAAAGATAAATTAAGGGGTTACACCACAGTAGAAATTTCAGCAAATTGATTTTCTTTTTATTGGCTTAAAAAATCCTTTGATACCTCTAGAATAAGAGGCAAACGGTTTCATACCTGCTGGAATTGGTTTTCAAAGAAATTTCGAGCACTCTTTCGACTCTTCCCGACTGCTCGAAAATGACTACCTGCGATAGATACGACACCTACTCATTTGGTACAGCATTATGTCTTATCATACGATTTCCAACTTCTCTAATACACTAATATAAGTCGCTAGAAACATTTTCAAGCATGTTGAAACTAAGTTCAGTAGTACAGTGTCCTTTGATGTTGAGAGAAGACGTAAATTTTGCGTGAAAGTTATTCGAATTACGATTTTTTTGCAGTGCTAATTTCTCACACGTTATTTGTAGCTTTTACATTTATGTGAGTTACAATGAGTGAAAAGAAAGTGTATGCAAGCCCTAAAAGCTCAAAAATATCGTATAAGACGCGGCGACGGACCAACGTGACGAAACGACGACCGTTGAACAGATATGAGGCGGAAGAAGATTCGGCCGGTTTCAGCGCTTCGGCAAAAAAATTGAAAGTGGATTCTGACGTTATCGATGTATAAAGTAAATTTGGATATTGATTGAAGGTAAAAAAAATTAAATGATCAAAATTTTTTATTTTATCATACTTGAAACACGAGTCAAAACTTTAAACGCGTTTTTCTCGAAACACGTTTTTTCAAATCGGCACGCAGCATAACTCAAACAATTTTCTATTTTTTCACTCCAAATTAATATCACATCTTTAAAACAACATTCCGCATAGAAATACGTAGCCGATTTTCAATAAGTAAATATCTCGATTTTCTAGCTACAAATAAGCGCCGGTTTTTTTGAAGGAAAATGCACTGTTTTTTCAAATGCTCGGCAATTTTACAAAAATAAATATTTTCAAAATCTCCTACGTATTTCTCTAGCTATACTAATGTTCTTTAAGAAAACATTTTTTATTTTGTTCCAGATTAATTTTTGGTGCACTTCTACTGCGTGCCGCGGAGCCCCTCCAAAAAAAACCGTTCCGCAGAAACGGCTGTTGGGCAGCCATTTTGTAATATATTTTAACTAACACATTTTTTAAAAAAACTTCAAAACATGCTTAACCAACATCCTTAAAGAGAATTACTTTTTTACTTTTCCTTCCACATAAAAAAAATCGCAGAAAAACGTTAAATATTCGCTCTGTACTGTGGTGTAACCCCTTAAAATCCAATTGATGGTAATCATCGTTGAAGTTTATTTTGATGGACGAAACGGGCTCATTAAAGACGTAGTTGGTTAATTTAATAAACCTAAAAGGATTTCCGATGAAATGTTACCCATGAGGATCTTAGCAGCAAAGATAGTTTTGACATTTTCACGTCTCTTATTAAGTGTATTCATGGCCAGTACGTTAAGTCGATTAATGTAAGGAGGCAAGCGAAGAGGATCTGATCAAGTAAATTCACGCAAACAAAACGGAAGAAATTTTTTCTGAATGAACTCGATACGGTCCACATCAGCCTGCTGATAAGGCGCCCAAACTATACACGCATATTCAAGTATTGGTCTTACTAACGCAGAAAAAAGAATCTTAGTAAGATGTATGTCATGAAACTCTTTGGATCGCCTCCTCACAAAACCCAAGGTAGATGCAGCTTTTAATAAGATGGCGTTAATATGATCGTCAAAAGTAAAAGAATTGATTAAAAGTACTCCTAAATCGAGTACTTTGTCAGGGAATACTATTCAAAGAGTATTCAAAGCTCAACGGATTAATTTTACGCGTGTACGAAATAACGGTACACTTGTCAATATTAAAAACTAATTTGTTAAGGTCACACCAGGTCGTGAGGTTATTAAGGTCAGCTTGAAGTTCCAAGCAGTCGTGAATATTAGATACCTTTTTAAAATTTTGGCATCAGCATATAGTAAAATTGATGAATGTTTCAGGACAGAAGAAAAAGTAGAGGTCTTAAGTGACTACCTTGAGGAATACCAGATATGACAGCAATTTCAGATGATAGGGCGCCACGGAAAGATACGCATTGGGTACGACATTCCAAATAAGATGCTATCCAGGAAATAAATAGCTGAGGAAAGTTAAACGAGCACAATTTACACAATAAAATGGAATGATCCAGCTTATCAAAAGCCTTCGTGAAGTCAGTGTAAATACAGTCTACTTGAAATCCTGCCTCGATTGATGGGATAACAATATTGGAAAACTCAAGCAGGTTGGTAGTTGTGGATTTGCCTTTCATGAAACCATGTTGGAAAGGAGATAATATGGATTTACTATGAAACGCCACAACATTACTGATTATCGCTTCAAATAGTTTAGCAACACATGGAAGTTTTGCGATGGAACGATAATTGCCTACAACATTTCTATCGCCTTTTTTATGAATAGGTGTGACAATTGCGTATTTCCAACCACTAGGAAAAATACCGAGCGACAGAGAAAGGTTAAATAGGTAGGCAAGGATAGGAGACAGGGAGGAGAAGATAGCACTAGGAATATCGTCAGGGCCTGGTGTCAAATTATTGTGCAACTTCCTAGAAAACGTTCAAATGGTATCTTCGTCTATAAACAAGTCTTTCATTCCCAAAGAAGAAGTTGGGATCATTGTCAAGTTGTCATTATAATTATTACTATAAGTAGAAGGTTCCGTATTATATGCGGTACGGAAATGATTAGCCAAAATATTGCTAATAGTTAATGGATCGGAAATGGCCATGTCGTCTGAGTTAAACGTGGTGGGATACCCATCATGGTATCTCTTGGAATTAATAAAATTCCAAAACTTTCTAGGATGCTGTTGAAAAGTAGAATTAAGATTTCTAAGGTGAATTTGGTAAGAACTTTCGACCTTGGAGTGATAAATATTCTTCAACTCTACAAAAACCAAAAAGTCAGAAACAGAACGAGACGAGCAATATCTTTTCCAAGCTTTTGATTTTAAATTTTTTATATGGCGTATTGCCTTCGATTTCCATGGAACTTTATTGCAATTGTTAGGGAAAGAGACTGGTACAAAGTGGGTAAAGCATCCAAAAAGAATTGAATGAAAATTGTACACTGCCTTATTAATGTCTTTTTCTAACAACACAGTGGACCAATTACACCTTGCGATGAGATTATTTAGTACATCCAAGTCGACTTTCTTAAAGTTAAATTGACACGCAGCAGCATTTAAAAAATAACACCTTAAAACATAATCCTTGAAATCGTCTTAATTTACATTGGTCTGAAGGCGAAAACTTGCCAAGAACATAATCCTTTTGCAGCAACTTTATTTTCATACTGACGTGTACATGACTGTCACCTGTCTTTTATTTAGCGCAGGTATGAATTAAGGACAAACATTTCCCGAAAACTTAAGTCAAGAATTGAAGTGCTTTGTTGTGTTAGTAGTCCATGTAAAAACTGTAAATATACTAGACACTGCTTCAAATGCAAAATGCATACAAGCGGATTGAATCGTTAGGCTACATTTATCTTGTAAACACTTATTTTTCATCATAAAAATATTTGTTCTCCTGCTATAAAATAATTACAGTAGGAACTCGTTATAAGCAACCCTCGTTAATGGCAACTACTCGATATAAGCAGGGCATAATTTTCAGCATTGGTGACTCTATATAGGCAACGGGCAAAAAGTTTTGACTTGATATAAGCAACTGGATATTGGATTCACTAAGCAAACTACAAAAAGTGATTCCAATTAAGTAGACATGCATTAAGAAAACATAAAAAAAAGTCCACTGTTCTGTCTTGTGTCATTTGTTTCCTGCAATTACGCATTTTTCTAGTTTTCACTTAAAAGACAGCACGTCTATTTGCAAGTGCAGGCAGTTTTCGTTAGTCTCGTTGGTTTTTTATTCTGCTAAAGTGGAAATAAAATTATTATTTGAAACCATTTAGCAAGATATGTATACATGTATCGTTAGATTAAGAATAAATCGTAGTGTTATTCTTGATTAAGGTAACTACGGCTCCTAAAAAGCGAAACGTGTTATATATATATAAAAAAAAAAACAAAATAGAAATCCTAGATTCCGTTAGTCGATTTGGATCATACGAATCGATTGCCGAAAATACAATATCCACATATCCACAATATCTAAAATTAAAAAAAAAGTAAAGAAAAGATTCGAGTTTTTGTTGGATCAACTGAATCAAAAATTAGAAATAAACGGAAGTAACGTCAACCTGAATATCCCCAAATGAAGGCAAAACTATTTGAGTGGTTCATGAGACAGCGCAAAAAGAATCTACCTGTTAACGGTAAAATATTGAAGAAAAAAGCTGTTCAAATCTACAGTTTGAACCCTGGAAAAGAGGGAGGATTTAACGCCAGCAATGGATGGTTTGCGAATTTTAAAAAACGTTGGGAAATACGACCATTAAAAGTGTGCGGAGAAAAGTTGTCTTCCAATTCTGATGCCGTGGAACAACAATTTGTAGAAAAATTTCAAAACTTCATACGCGAATCTCAACTAACAGATGACCAAATTTATAACGCTGATTAAAGCAGTCTTTTTTGAAAGATGCTACCATGTTGCAGCAGGGGAAAAATCAGCACCAGGACGAAAAATGGCGAAAGAAACAAAAACTTTCATGGCTTGTGCAAATGCTTCAGGAAATCATAAAATTAAACTTTTAGTGATTGGAAAGTCAGCCAAACCTAAAGCATTAAAAAGTATATCTAAGATACCGGTTGATTACAAAAACAATAAGTCAGCATGGATGACGTCTGTTATATTCGTGCAATCGTTTCATGAAGTATTTGTTCCGGAAGTTCGAAATTATCTTCAATCGAGAAATCTTCCAACAGATGCGGTATTATTAATCGACAACGCTCCTTGCCATCCAAAAACAATTAGTAGCAAGGATGGTCTGATATCAGTTTAATTATTCGTTTAACTAAGAAATCCTACAAAGAATATTTACTGGTTCATTTGATTGGCAGTGAAACTACCGAAAATGATTTAAAGAAGTTAACGCTAAAGCACGTAATCTATTTCTTATCCAAAGCGTGGGGTGATTTGGGAACCAACCACATAAAAAAATGTTTCAGAAAACTAATAAAAGCGGATGATGAAGCTTGGGATGAGGATAATATTCCTTTGGCTAACCTTCAACGCAACCTGACTGCAAAAACTCTTCGACTCCAAAATTTACACATACAAGTAACAAATACCTTTTATGACGCAGACGAGATCAACGATTGGCTTTCTGAAAGCAATGCAAATTATTCTAACTGTCGAGATCACTGATTCCGAAAGTACCGAAGGATCTGAAAATTTAGATTCGGAGCCGACTATAACCTTCAAAAAATTTTTAAAAAGCGTTGAACTTGTAATTAGTTGATCTGAAGAAAATTAAGCATAAAGCAATTAAGGAAAATGAAAGAAGCAAATTGAGCCAAACTAAAATAATTACATATTTTTCAAAAAACTAACTTTATAGAGTGCTATATATCAAGATTTTTTAAAAATATTCTCAAATCTCTTTTTAAACCAATCACTTATATATGGGTTATATGCGTCCCTTAATTGCAACGAAAACCAAGCAAATTTCCACAATATTCTATACATGATATAGGCAAAACCTCGAAATCGGCAGCTAGGCTGACATTAATTAGTTGCCTTTAACGAGTTTCTACTGTACTTGATTTTCCAGGTTCAGTCAATTTATTTCATTATTTTTCTTATCGACTGCATTTTCCAATTAAATTTAAGAAGAAAAAAACCAAACAAAACTGTGCACACTATAATTTATTATTCCTATCATTTTGCTTTCAGATAATTCAACTAATTGCAATGAAAACGACATCAGAAAAGTTCCCGAATGGTCATCGTTTCCGGAATGTACAGAAAATTGATTGCTTATCAACAAACAATTGAAACATACGACTCTATGCAGCAGTAGCAGCCGAACATCTAAACGGATCGCTATGACTTAATTATTATCGCCGGAGAATTTTAAATTTCAGTTTAGAAGTAGTAAGAACGCGGCAATCGTCCAGATCGGAAGTTTATGCAGAAAATCGTGATCGGTACAAGTGGTGTTAATTCGAATAACCGTTACTCACGGAATTAGTATCTAAATTGCATTTACATCGAACCAAGGCGAAGAACATGAACCTTTGGCTAAGTTCTCGACAGAATACTTATCTGTGCTACGATCGCGACCTAGTATTGGAAAAACCGCGCGCGTACAGCAGATATTCTAATTGTAATTATTCCAATTAGAGAGATCATGTAAAATTCACAGAGTCAAGCCAACGACCAATCGTACATTAGCGCGTTGTTTATTTGTGTTGATCTCTGGATTTTATTTTATTTTGTGGAATTTTCGCTCGCGATCGAGATAATCGTCTTGCGAAGTTTTTTGTTTAACCCTGGCCCTGACGTCACACTGTGCTAGTAGTGGTGGGCCATTCGTACGAGCAAGCTGAGCTGAGCAGCTAAAACGGCACCCAATGTGATATTTATGTTGTAAATTATTATCAATTATTCGTAGATCTATAGTTTCCTAAAATTCTCGGTTTTGTTTGACGTCGGCGAGTAGATGCAGTATCGTTCGGTCAGTTGTTATAATATGCCGTGTTGGTCACTATCGCGCAGCCACGCTTCCAAGTACGGATTTTAAGTGTGGACTTGTGATTTCTAAGCAATTTTAAGAGACTTGAAGATTTTCGAAAGGTCACGAAAATGACCGGTGACGCAGTTCGATGGAAGCGAATCGAGCCATTTGATAAGCCAGTTGACACGGGTAGCTGGTTTGATACTGATAGCATAAGAAGTGGCGAAAATGTAATTTACAGCGTTAGCATGAAAAACAACGCTTACTCGGATGCAAATTTCAAACAATCTTGTAGTTCGTCTAGTGCAACCAATTCACATCTCGCCGTTTTCGACGATCAATGCGGATCTCCTGATCGACAACGACGACAACATCCTGGGCAGCTGTATTTACCGAGTCTTAGTAGTTTTAGCAAGTTTTTAACGATTTTTTTGTTTTGTCTGTCCAGTACTATTAAGACAAGACAATTATCTTCACACCTGGTAGCGGTATCTGCGATCGATAAAATCATGCAATTCGTATGCAAATCGCGGCGCGGTCCGTCTTTCACGTCCAAGCGCGTATTTCTTTCATATTTGCTAGTTGCGTGTGCGCTGAGTAGTAGTTTTGTGATTGTTTCTGCAAATATTGCGGCTGATATTAGTACTAGTAGAGATAATGATGCTTTTGATTATCTCGGTGATAGTAGTGACGACGGGAGTGATGTTGATCGTGGTATCGGGCATTACACCCCAACGTGGGCGGTTCACATACCTGATGGCGATGTTGATGGCAAGGCTGACCGGGTGGCGCGAGATAATGGCTTCATAAATCTGGGAAAGGTAAGTGAGTCTTGTCAGATATTTTCACATTCAAAAACAAACTCAACAAAACAACAAAATGAATCACTTGTTTGCATAAGAAATCAATATGTAATTTGTCATAAACTGAGCGTAAACCCTGTCTAATTTTAAAATTTTCACACTTCATTCGATAAATAAGTGTAGACAATTCAAACGAACAAGTAGATTCATGGTCAAGACAACATAAAACTATGCATATTGGCCAGTTTACAAGCCGAATCGAATTTGAATGTTCATTAGAAATCGGCCACAGATCTAAAAAAAAAAAAAATTACTTCGACCACCATACAATTAAAATTGATGCCAGCTGAATGTTGGTTGAAATGTGTGCAACGGCTCATTTTAATCACCGTTAAATTTATTTGTTTTGCGTTTAGTGTAATTACCACTCTTGTTATAAGTATGTATACAGACATAGATAGTAGTCGGTGATCATATGTAGCACGCCGAAAATTTTACGTCCGAAATGGAGAGCCATTATTTTGTATTTTTTCCCTGTAGAGATCAAATAACAATTTATATTTAATTTTAACTTTTCTCCTGCAATAAATAGAAAATGCATATACATTTGGAGTAAAAACTCTCCATACACCCGCAAAATTTCATAAATTTAGTAGAAAATGCAAATATTTATGAGAATTTTATATGCAACTTAACTGCAAATGTATTTTTAATATTTATTATATTTATTCACCAAACAAGGTACAAAATCAGACATAAAATAACAAATTAAAAATAAAATCGAAAAGTACAGTCAAGTAAAAAGTAAAAACAAACAAGTTAAATAAGTAACAAACAAATGAAAAAAGTAACAAATTGATTAATAAATAACAATCAATAAATAAAAACATTGACATATAAGCTATGGCTTAAGGTTTAGGGGTATGGATGGCATGCAAAAGAAAGGATTTAAAGGATGATTTGGAAATCGAAGGGGAATATAAGTAACTTATGCTGTTGAATATTCTGCAGCATCTATTTATAGGCTCATTTGCTGCATATGTCGTCGAATGTGAATATTCTTTTAGGAAACGATTGGACCTGGTGTTCCTCACAGGGATATTTATTGAAATTTTACTATTCAGGAATTCTACATTAATATCGCCTCTAATGACGTCGAACGTGAAGCAGGCCGATATCATCATTCTTCTGGAGGCTAGTGTCGATAGGTTTAAATGACCCAGTCGAAACTCATAAGGGGGTAGGCTATTAAAATCATAAGGGTTGTACAGTTCTCTCAAGGCGAAAAGTAAAAATTGTTTTTGTATTGACTCGAGTCTGTCACTGTGGGTTTCAAAAGCGGGATTCCAGCTAATGCAGGCGTATTCGAAAATAGGACGTATAAGTGAAGTGTATAACGATCTTGTGACCCACAGACTACGGAATTCTTTGGCACGTCTTTTGATGAAACCTAGCTGTTTGTTCGCACGAGAAAGCATTTTATCAAAGTGTAAGGTGAAGCGGAGTTTTTCATCTAAGATAACACCGAGGTCAGCAATGTTATCAACTCGGGTTAGCATATTATTGCCGAGGAAGTACGTATTGTGTGTGACCATGCATTTCCTGGAAAAACTAATAACTTGGCATTTGTTGATATTGAGAGAGAGCTTGTTTATATTGCACCACTGATCAAGTGAATTAAGCTTGGATTGGAGAAAGGGGGCATCCGATTTCGATTCAATAGTCTGATAAAGTTTGAGATCGTCTGCATAGAGTAAATGAGGTATGCCTGCTAGGACGTCAGATAAGTCGGAAATAAATATATTAAAAAGAAGTGGGCCAAGATGGCTACTTTGGGGTACACCAGAGGAAGCACTAACGTTTTTCGATAAAAATCCTTGAAATTTTACACATTGTGTTCGATCGCGAAGGTAGGAGGTCAGCCAGCTGAGTAAAGACCCGGCAATACCGAATTTCTGAAGCTTTAGAATCAAGGTAGAATGGTCAACTCTGTCAAACGCCTTACTGAAGTCAGTGTAGACTGCGTCAATTTGGTATCCTTTTTCCATTTTGCATAGAACGTCAGAGATTAGGATTGTCAAATTCGTGGTAGTTGAGCGACCTTTTCTAAAGCCATGTTTTTGCTCGTTCAAACGGGAATCAACAAGCGGAGAAAGTTTATCGTATACCACCTTTTCGAAAAGTTCGAAAAGTTTTATTAACATTTTCTTTATTAACATAAATTAAAAAAATAGTTACATTAATCAATTTATAACCGTAAAAACACAACAAAAAAAAAAACGAAAGGCAGTAGGGACAAAAGTGTTCATACATTATGTAATTGAACTGAAAATTCCACATTATTTAATATAATTTTATATCTCAAAATTTTTTTGGGCCACCGTTGGCATCAATAACAACCTGCACCCGTCGTGGCATTGAATCCGCCAAATTTTTAGTAACTTCCGGAGTTATTTCTCCCCAGGCTTGTTGAAGCGCAGTTTTGAGTGACTCCTTGCTGCTGGTGTGAATTTTCGAGATTTTTCTTTTCATAAGTTTCCAAGTATGTTCAATGGGGTTTAAGTCTGGCGACTGAGGAAGGGAATACAGCTGCATTGGTGCATAATAAAGCAACCAGTTCTTTACAAAACGTGCAGTATGTTTGGGATCGCTGTCCTGTTGGAATATCCAATGCCGGCCAAGACCCTAATTGTCTACGGAAGGTTGCAAGTGTTCTTCTAACAGTCTTTTAAACAGTATTGGTCCATAATACCGTCTATAAAGACCAATCTGCCAACCCCACCAGCTGTATTTCCACCCCACATAATCACATTGCCACCCCCGTGTTTTGCTGTTGGTATCAAATTCTTTAGTTGCAATGCTGTTCCCTTTTTTTGCCAGATTCTTTCTTTGCCATCATTACCGAACAAATTGAACTTGCTTTCATCAGTAAATAAGACAGTTTTCCAGAACTGTAAATCCTTTCCTAAATATCGCTTTGCAATGAAATTGTATTTGATTTTCATAATCATTAAAAATTATCTGGATACCATAGAATGGTCAAGGTCCATCTCAACGTTAGATTTGGATGGACTTGTTTCTTTTTTCTACGAAAAAATCTTTCAAGCCATTAACACTTATGTACCAAACATAAAAAAACGCAATAAACGTTCTGAGCCATGGCTTGACAATAATTTGAGACAATTAAGGAACCGACGAAACAAACTTTATAAAGCAATTAAAAATGATCGCAATATCAGCGTAGGGCTAAAGGAAAGCTACGATCTTTTATCCAAAGAATTCTCAATTAAATCTCGGGAAGCATATGAGCTTTACGTGACTATAATGGGTAACAAAATTGTAAATGACCCGAGAAAGTTTTTTGATTTCGTTAATATGAAACGAAAAACGACTGGCTATCCCGCTTCTATGTTCAGAGTGAACACTATATCTTCGCTTCCACAGGAAATCTCCAATTTATTTGCAGATCACTTTCAAGATTCGTTCTGTCCTCTTTCGATCCTTACAATAAATTCAACTGTCTGCCCTACCCAAACTTTATCCACACCACTCATTGAGGGAATCATTCTAACAAAAGAGGCAATTGCCAACGCTATCCAAGAGCTTAATATTAATAAAGGACCTGGCCCTGATCTAATACCTCCCTGCTTTGTGATACAGTGTATCAATCAATTGATAACCCCTCTGTATATAATTTTTAACAAGTCGCTGTCATTAGGCGTATTTCCATCCTTTTGGAAATCTTCCCATATTACGCCTATTTTCAAAAGTGGCGATAAAAGATCTATTGACAACTATCGAGGCATCGCTATTCTCTCAGTGATCCCCAAACTCTTCGAGAAGCTCGTCTGCGATCAACTGACTTTCATTATAAGTCCCCTTCTCAACGAACAGCAACATGGGTTTAGAAAAGGCAGGTCAACTACCACGAGTCTCATGATCCTGGTTTCGGACGTCCTTTGTGAGATGGAAAAGAGAAACCAGGTTGATGCGATTTATACTGATTTCAGTAAGGCCTTCGATAGAGTCGACCATCAAATTTTGACACAGAAATTACTTAATTTCGGTATATCTGGCTGCCTACTTAACTGGCTTAAATCTTACCTTTGCGACAGAACCCAGATTGTCAAATTCCAAGGAAAATTTTCAAAAACAGTTTTTACTCTGTCGGGGGTGCCGCAAGGCAGTCATTTGGGCCCTCTTCTCTTTAATATTTTCATTTCGGATCTATCTAGGATTTTATTTGATACCCCACACCTCTTCTACGCTCATGACTTGAAATTGTACCACACTATCAAAAAGCAGTCCGACATTGATTTTCTTCAATCAAAACTTGTATCTCTCGAACAGTGGTGCCACCTGAATAAACTAAATCTCAACGTCGACAAGTGTCGAGTGATAAGTTTCTCCAGGAAAAATAGTGTAATAGCCAATTCATACTATCTTAATAGCAACGAACTTTTTAGGGTTGAAAATATCTTAGACCTAGGTGTAACCCTAGATACCAAATTGCGCTTTAATTTGCAGATCGACAAAGTCTTGTCGAAAGCGAGCAAACAATTAGGTTTCATTAAGAGGCGCGCTAAAGAGTTCAAAAACATTTGGGTTACTAAGTCTCTATATACATCACTAGTTCGGTCTCTACTGGAATACGCCTGCATAGTCTGGTGCCCAGCTTTTCAACTACACAGCGACAGGCTCGAATCAGTTCAGAAACAATTTTTGCTTTTCGCATTGAGGCACCTCTATAATCCAAACGACTTTAGTAATCTTCCCTCTTACGAATACAGACCAGTGATCCTTGGGTTTTTGTCGGCCTCTTTTAAGATCATGCTGATATCCCGCCTGGAAAGTTTCTTTGGTCGTCCATTTCTTGGCTTATTTTCCACTGATCCTGTGTTTTTATGCTTTTGAACAATGTATTGGACAGTGGCATGGGATAAATTAAACAAAACTCCAATTGCGCGGTATGATTTTCCATTTCTCTGCTCAGCAATAATTAACTTTTTTATTTCAACACTTATTTCCTTGCATTTGCTCATTTTTCACTCGCTTTGCTCACAAATTACTAAAACAAACTAATCACTAGATCGCTTTCACGCATTTCATAGGAAATACAACGGTTCTTTGAAGAAAAACAACAGTAAAGCAATGCAATGAAGACCAGAGTACACTATCTGAACAATGTATGAACACTTTTGTCCCTGCTGAATTTCGTATTTCTGGTGTTTTTACGGTTATAAGTTAATTAATGTAATTTTTTTTAAATTTATGTTAATAAAAATACATTTGCAGTAAAGTTGATAAAAAATTCTCATAAATATTTGCATTTTCTACTAAATTTATGAAATTTTGAGGGTGTATTGAGAGTTTTGTCCCCAACTGTAATTTTAATTGAAACTAATATTTAGTCCTCTACTTTAGTTCACATTTTAGATACTGAATCCTGTAAGAGTATTTGTGAAGAGAAACGAAAAACTTAAATTTGACTAGAATTTAAAATTGCAAAATTATCATTTTACAACACATCAACAATGACTTATCAGTCAATGCACTGATATGTAGTGATAACTATTGAGTTGTTTCTTTTAGTATTGCGAAAAATTATGAAATAAAATTTTGTCAGTAGAAGCTATGAGTTATCTGCCAAAAATATCGTGAAGTTGGAAAACCTGCTGACGTAATTTACTTTGTGATAATAATGCGCATTTGGTAAAAGATTACTGATTGCAAGCTTTCGTTTTTGAAGGTTTTAGTTTTAGTAATATCTTATGTTTGGCACAGTAATGCAAAATATTGATTATGTTAGAACATTTTTATGTTAAATATTTTTTATGTTTGATATATTCTATATTCTAAACAACTACAAGACTACGAGGGTGGGTCATTAACTTCGTGGAATAGGGGTTGTTGCGACTGACAAAGCTCTGTCGAGCTGTCGTCAGTGCAGCATATATTGTTTAGAGACCTTCCTGTTCTTGACCGGCGTGCGTTTTCCCAGCCGACTAGCTAAGCCTGTCGTGGGTTTAGTGAGCGGAAGGATCTCTACGTGCTATGGCACGCAGCAACACGACATCTATAACATTATAACGCACATAACACAAACAAATACAATGAGAAAGGAGCAAAGAGATTCCGCAAGAATCATAGAATTATAATTTATTCACAATTAATTATTACCGCCAGTACTGTAGAAAAAGCAAATTCAAAAGAAAACCTAAGACAATAGGATGGTTCCATGCAAGTATTAACAAAAGAAAATAATGAATTCAAAGAATAATCAAAAGGAATGTACTCATAAGAATAGTTGATTAACTTGGGTGAGTATATCAATACTTAACCCCGGCCGGGATCAGCAACAAGCATATAGTATTTCGGATAAATCAATTCAAATATATATAAATAAATGAAAAATAATGTGCACTTTACAACCAAATCAAAATACAGCAAACCCACACCATGGATTTGAAGAGCCTTACAGTAAAAATAGCAAATGTACTCTAAAGAAACTATTTATATTGAACCCAAATCAAGTTATTGTATAAAATCCAAAATATCACTTTTTCTGTCTGATCATGGCAAACCTCCGTGCCCCCCCGTGCTCGTTCGTATTCATCAAATGTTTTTTTTTTTAGAAAATTGTCTCACAAATTGGACAAAAAAGAATGTACTTGTCAAAGGTACTTATCTGGAGCTTCAACCAACACTTGGGATTTCCAATCACACCAACTCGGTTCCGTTTCGTCACACACTAACCCACCAGCGAACACTTCTTCGCCGTCTCCCGTATTAAGCCTTGTTCAAGTTTTTATGGGCAGAAATTCTGTTTTCGTTTAACAAGGTCCTCACATCAAGCTATAAAATTCATCCAGCTTATCCATATCATCCAGGTTCCGTTTTTGTTTCTCCTAAAATTTCTTATTTTCACTTTGCTTCCAACGATTTTTATTTTACTTTCACTTTATTTATGTTTTTTAACTTGCACTTAATTTCTAATGAATTTTCAGCTTTTACTTTGTTTCTAACTTTCAGCCGCCAAAATCCGCCCAACTTTCTTCTTTGCCATCGAAATCATTAAGTTTGCGGAATGAGTAGGAAAGTCATTAATACCTACTCATTCCGCATACTTAATGACCAACCTTGGTATATAATAACAATAATAATAATAGTAATAATAATAATAATAATAATAATAATAATAATTATCTTTAGTTCATGTGCATAGACTTTCAGCTAGACAACAAATGCAAACAAAAAATGTAGTGATTTAAAGGTACAACCATGCTTAGCACCGAATGCTAAAATATTCAAAAGAAATAAATAAAATGTTTATACAATTTGACGATATGCGATTTTATATAATTCCTAAAGGGCTGTAGGAAATTTCGAATGAAATACAAAGAGCATTTAGTTGCTTTAAACAAGTGGCAGTATAAAAAAAAATCATGATTTGATAAATAATAGTAAAGAACCAATAGAATGAATTGAAAAAAAAAATATAAAAGACCGAGAATATGAAAGTCATGAGTAATATTCAAAAAAATAAAACGTAAAATTTGAAACTAATGGCCGGTCCAGACGCTAGGTTTTGTAAAAAATTCATCTGGACACGATGGCGTGTCTAGCTTTATTGTAAAACATATCCCAACTTTTGCACTCTCAAAACTTATCACTATTTTCAATAATACCTTGAGCAACAGCTACATTCGCGACACATAAAAAATTGCTAAGATACTAAAAAGGGGAAAAAATAGCGCCAAAAATATCCGCCCAGTCTCTCTGCTTTCTAATTTGGGGAAGCTGTTTGAGATTTGATTCAAAATGATTTTCACCTATTGCTAATATAATACCTGACTATCATGGGAACCAGTATGGTATTTTGTATTTGCACGATCAAATTGTGTTGCACCTGAATAAGCAAAATACTCCAACGGCTATTTGTGTCTTTGATATCTAGAAGTTGTTGCGATGCTGGAAAAAAAAACACAAATTTATTTGTAAATAAAAATAAATAAAAATATTTCGAACCTGAGGAGTTCGCGTCGCGCCGTCGCGGATGGTGACATTTATTCAACCGCTGACAGTCCAGACGTTCCACAATATGGCTGATAAATTGATTTATCACCTGATGTTTGTGAACGGTGACTGTACAGCTGGAAATGGTAGTGCCCTAAAGGTTTGGAAAATAGCTAAGAAGGAAAAGTGCCGGAAAATTGCGGTACTTTGAAAATTTCGGTACTTTTCGAAAACATTTTCATTATCTCGAAAAAGGAGGCTTTTCTTTCTTTTGGTGGCTAGCAAGGAGAACGGACGTACGCTCCGAATAGTGAAAAGTATTGTTAGTGTGATCAAGAAAGTTACAGTTGAATAAAAATTTATTAGTTAAAGAAATTTCTGAAGGAAGGAACTTAAATAATTTGTGAAGATACGGGAGAATCAAAGAAACGTCGCGGGATTACATAGTTTGGGTGTACATCATTAAGACGAATATGTCCCTGAAGATATCGGAGCTCACATAAGGCGGACGAGTAGTGGTATTTGAAGTATAAAAAAATAAATTCTAGACCAGATTGGAGATGAAAAGAAGTACATTACGAGAATGAAGTGAAATAAATCATAAACCACAGTTTGAATCGGGAATCGATGAATCAGTGGCGAGCTGGAGTCAGCTATTGGTCGTGCTGGTTAAGTACCGTCTAACGGCTTTAAAATATTGCATGAAGAACGATTTGAAACTGATTTTTTTTTAAATTCTGAATGATCATTGATAAGTTGAATTAAACATTTGAATGTTTATTGATTGAACTACGATTTAAAATTCTGAAAGCAAAGATTCTGTATGCTAAATATAAAGTTTGGATATTCTGCATCATTCTACTATTATATTTCAATGATAATTTGATTGAAGTAAAGTTATAGAAAAAAAAGTAAACCGAAAGCAAATTGATACGTAGTGAAATTATGAATTAAAAATAGTTGTTCGGTTCTGAAGAGAAAATAAATCTTTGGTGTGGGTGGCATGTTATTGATATTCTTTTTGCATGTGTTTGATTTCTATATTTATTTTATTTATTTGAATTATTATTTCTATGAGTTTTGAACTAAAATTTCATTATTTGACTTGTTAAGATCGGTGTAAACCGATTCCGATCGGAATTGTGTGGATATTTAAACCCACCCAAAAACATAATTAAGTTTAGACATTTAATTCCTTTATACAAATTATTATAATTCTTTTGGAGAATCAACTCATTCTGTTGTTTTTTATCAAACATTTGTTTTTGTTGCATTTTTTTTTCATGAGGAAAAATACAAATTTATTACAATCCAACCTAAAGTAGTATAATTATGTCCGAGTAATTTACAGAGTGACAAGTAATGATTCTCACATGGAACCTTTGTTATCCTTTCCCTTAGACCGCATGTGATTGTGTTTGTTTTTTGTGCATGCCGTAGCTCGAAGGATTCGTAGCCCAAACGCCCACGACTAGACTGAGCTAGTCGGCGGGGTAAAGGCATGCAGGGTGAATTATTTTACGAGTCCTTAAATTAAATTAAAATATGCTGCACTGACGATGGCTCGACAGAGCTCCGCAGTCGCAACAAAGTCCTTCGATTATTATTCCAAATTCCTTCATTAGAGTCCCAACGAGTGTTCCTGACGAGTGCTTACTTTTCAAGCTACTCGGTTGCCCTATGCTCTCCGATGTTGGTTATATGCTGTGTCTACATAACGGCAATCGATCAGATAGATCCCAATTAATGTTCTCTCTTCACTTCGCGCGTTTTGATGTTTATTTTTACTCACCCCTAGTGCGTATGCCCAGGAAGCATAACGATCTTCAACTTGGTCCTTTTTCGCTAACGTTCTGTCAATTTAAGTCGCAAATTAAAAATATAATTCTTAATGCTTCTTATAATGTTTGACTTTCTTTTTTTAAATTTTTTTTTTTACCAATTTTGCACTTTCTTTAATGTTAAATTGTATATTAGCTTTAATTTGTTGAAGTTCTACACGGAGAGAAATTTCGGCAATGATTTTTACTACAGTGGATAATAAAATTTACTATTCCGAAAATTCGATGTGAAAACATGAATGTTATTACAAATTTGATGAAAATTTACTATTTTCCTTCAAATAATAGTCAATTCCACTACATACTACAACTCACACATGTTAATTGCGCTGTAGTAGAGACATTCATGTATACATAATTCACAACAAAGTAGTAAAATGTGTAGTGCAATTGATTACAAAGGTAATGGGGCAAAAAATTACTACTATTGCAATAAAATTAATTGCAAATTTTGTATAATTTCATTACACTTTTCTCTCCGTGTAATATGTATATTTCTAATGTTTTCATTTATTTGCTAATTTTTTATATTTTCTTCTTTAGGGTTTATTTAATATTTCTATTTTTATAATTGAGCAGAAAGCCTGTTAAAATGGATTTAAATAAATAAAGAAATAAATAAATAAATATGATACGGGGGTGTCTTTTATAAGCTGATTGAGCTCAGGTTTCCGGAAGTAGTAATACGGCTCCCCGCAAGCTTCCTTAGCAACAGAAAATTTTAGGTAAGTGCAAAGGGCATAAATTCACTTCATGGATCTGTGACGTCAGGAGTGCCACAAGGTTCCGTCACCGGACTTGTTTTATACACGATTTTCACTACTAGTTTCCCTATTTTAGTGGGTAAGCCTCAAGTCAAAGTCCTACAATATGAAGATGACATACTATTATATGCTTCGAGCCAAGACAGGCTCAAAGCTGCGAGGAACCAAGAAGAGAGCTTGGTCAATTTTAGATTTTCTTTTGATGAATGGGGCATCAAACTAAATAGCAAAGCAGAGCTGGCTGTGCTCAGGCATTCTTCAAAGTGTGAGAGGTGAGAAAGGCCAAAAAAAATATACGTCTGGCGGATATAGTAAGGCAATTGTGTCTCATGGAAATTCTTAAATTATGTTGCAATAAATCGAAGGGGATAATTAAGACCTGGGATAAGTTTAGGTCTAATTAGGCTAAGCTAATTGCAGTTAGACAAAAGCTGAATTTGTCGTAGTAAATCAAGTTAGCTCTTTAGTAACATGTAGCTACGCTAATCTCAGCTAATATGTAACCTGGGTAATATTTTGCAAGTGGAAGCAAAACAAATTCTTGTTATATTAAATAATTTGCAATACATGAAAAGCCAGCAGGACAAAATAGTATTGCCGCTAAATTTAAGATTTTTTTATGTTTAATCTTCCTTATGTTAAGTAATCATTGCACAGTTTTTAAGAATTAATAATATGATATATAGAAAAAAATGCACCACCTGATTGGTAATCAATGCTAAATTGCTGAATAGACAATGCCGGGGCTGCCTTGATCCGGCCTGCTTTTGTCCGGCTCATTATTCTCTTTGTTTTCGTTCACCTCATTGAAAATGTCCGCAGTGTTCACCTACGCGACCACTTCGTCATCCATTATAGGGTCATTATAAGGAATCCATATTAAAGATATGCCGGAATGTAATAAAGTTTCAGCTATTTGAAATCGATTTATAGCTGCTTTTTTTTTTTTAGAAATCATCAAAGCCTACACAGCTTGGATTTTCGAATAATGACATATAAGCCACTCGGAGATGTTTTTATGTCAATAAATCTAGCGAAATAAACTCTTATTTGACAAAATTGTTTTCACAATGTTTTCACAGGCAGTACTAGTATGAACTACTGAGTATGTCTAACAAAGTAGTAGCCTTTTTTGTGAACTGAAGTATGTCCTTCCGCCTTTGCTCCGCCACCCGTGAAAGATCCACCAGCCAGGGCTCTCCGAAACAGCGCTGGCTGGCTTTCCCCAAAGCCGGGCAGTGACACAAAAGGTGTTGGATTGTTTCTGACACTTCCTACAGGTGTTGCTGGCTAAGAGTTCCATTTTCATGGCATGTGCTGCTACAAGACAGAGGCCTGTAATGATGCCGACCAGCCGCTTCCAATCAGTCCACGTTAATTCGGGCAGGTACTTAGTCGCTGCGAGATTGTTCGAACCACCCCCCCCCCCCCCTGATTTTGGTTACCTTGCAGGTCTGAGTTGCACGCCATCTGCACATCGCACCTTGCATCATATTGGAGTCCATTGAGTATTTGATTGTTTGGATTGGAGTTGGTATGTCAACCGATCCTGACAACCGATCCAACCGATCCTTACGTCCGCCCTCTTGTTTCCTTCAATGCCCTTGTTACCAGGAACCCAGAAAGTGCTGACTCTTCTGTTGTTGCCCAGTTTATTCAGGGCCTGAATGCAGTCAAGTACAGACTTCGATTTCTATGTGTAAGACATCAGAGCTTTAACCGCTGTTTGACTTTACAGATGTTGATTTTCTCACTTGTGGTATCTCTGGCATGTAGTAGGTCTGCCTGAAAAATACTGCAGTAATTAGGAAGCCTGAAAGCTGCTTCCATCGTTGCATCTGCAGAAAATGCTGCAGCACCCACTCCGGTAGTTGTCTTAGAGCCGTCAGTGTAGATGCTAAGAGTTGCTGTACCCATTTGCTGATTTCACTCCTGTCTATCCCCCACAGTCGCTTGATATTCCCGCTCAAAGAACAGAGATATAGATCCAGTGCGTTAGAGAAGGGCTTAGACCTCACGTTTTATCCAGCACTCTCTTGCTGGCGTATGTCGCATTGCTTGTCCGCTTAACTCTCTCCTCTAAATTCACCTTCCAGGTTAGCTTGCTGTTCAGGTGACCTTGTTGGTGAGCTTGCTGACCCAAGTACTTAGTTTGTGACTTGAGACTCAACCTGGCGCCGCTCAACCTGCTTGGGGCCAATTCAGAAATTTTGTACTTCCTTGTGAAAAGTACATGATCAGTTTTATTGGAGTTGATATCGATGCCCACGGTGCTCGCCCACTCCTCAACCAGCTCCAGAGCATACCCGATGAGCTGACTGGGGATGTGCGGAAACCTGTCCGAGAATAGACTGTTTCTAGTTAAGTTTTACAAAATTTTAATATTTACTGCTGCTATTTAGCACTTTTGAAGGATTCAGCAATACATAGAATAGTGATAGACCCTTAACAAACTATCTATAAAAGGTTTTTAAAGAAAAATTTAAAAACTGAGGAAGAGGTAGACCTTCTTTAAAAAGCTGATTATTGATACAGCATATAGATAATTATTGAAATTATTGAACTTCAAAACCTTATTCTGTTGAGCATGGCTTAATGAAATTATTGTGGGTTACCACACATTATAGATGCGGTTTTCTTATGTACTCCTAAACTACTTAAGTGGTCTAGTAGCTTAATTTATCCTCTACCAAGCAGTTGGAGATATATGAGCTTTAATAAACTGAAAACTATAACTGCCGTTTCAAAAAAATGGTCAGGTTATAATGTTATTTAAATTTTTTTTTCAACGTGAACAAACACACACACTTATCTCACTCACATTCATCAAAATCACAAATCAAGTAGGCTTAAAAAAAAATGAAAAAGTTGATTATCAAAAAAATAATTTAATATGTTGCTTATTTATAAAAGGTTAGCTTGTCATAATATTGTTGAATGTAAAATATTATCTAAAAGAAACGTTATTTCTGATAAAATAAAAAAACTAACATGTAAACAAAAGGAATTTCCCTTAGGGTAGTCGAAGTTTCTTTTAGGATTTCTTCAGAAAACAATTAACTCGTAAAAACGAAACCTCCAAAAAGGAGTCGGCGCGGCTCATTTGGTTCATTCATAGAAAAATGGTGTTCGATATCCAGACTTTATGCCAAATATTCCTTTTAATTCATTTTGAGTGCAATACTGATACTGATTTCACCACGATCTTTTTGTTAAATAATTGTCGAGCTGCATGCACATTAGGTTTTGTCGTAATTCGTATCTTATGACGTGGACACTAATGGAGACAGAAATAGTAGTCAAAAATTTAATATAAAACATAGTGAGACATTCGGACACGAAATGGTGAGCCGTTTGTAGATGAAATTGTTTTACGGTTCGTTCATATCACCAAACTGAAACGTCTATTCTCAATCAAGTTTGATCTAAACCATTGGTTTTTTGTCTTTATAGCTTTGAGACCGTAGTACTTTGAAAATTATATCTTAAGGTACTTAAGAAAACCAATACAGACCAAGCAAATAAAACTAACTCGAACAAAACTTAATTTTACATTTGCACCCCTTCCTAATCACAACTAACACCACGAACCACACTTTCACGCATTCTTTCAGTTTTTAAAATGTTACTCATTTTTTTAGCTTTGCTTCGGTTATCTTAAATGTAATAAACTATGAGTGGACAAAAGAACCCTAAACCAGAACTGAGAGCGCTATATTCTTATAAAAAACGGAAGTAAATCAAAACGGCGACACTTTCCAACATCATATATTCAAAATCCACAATGTCTGTCTTATGCAATGAAACACCAACAAAAAATACACTAGAAAAAATACATTTTTCATCCAGAACATTTCATACAACTTGCTGTGTCGAAAGTTTTTAGAGTGCAGTTACGTTACATCGGAAACTTTGTCGTCGTTTTCAAATACAAGCTCTATCCTACATATGCAGCCCTAATGCAAAGCCACTAGAGTAAACTAGAGTTGTCTAGCGTCCGTCCGAGCTATGTAGTTGTCGAATGGCTTTAAGGGTGTTGGAGTTCGATAGTATTCCGTTTCACGATGCTAGCAAATTCACAAGCTACGGTAACCTGAACGATATGAGGTTTATGGCATGTCCCTAAGCGAAAAGTTAGGAAAAAATGTTGTTATCGCAAAAGTCAAATTCAATCAGAGCAATTCTTTTGTTGTTCTATTGCTTTGATCCGGTATTTACCTAACAAATCAAAAGAAAAACTAAAGCTATAAGCCACTGGTATAACACTTCATAGAGATTGAGAGATTTTTTTTTTCATTTTAAGCAAAAGGGCAGTATGATCCAATGAGGAATTTACAATTGTTGTGCAATATCTGTAAAATGTCAAGTGACAACCTTTGCAAAGAAGGCAAATTGTTACGCCAGTGCGTAGGGCAGATCAATTTGTACAATGGACAAGTTTTTTTTAATGGTAATAGAAATTGAAATTGAATTTAATGTAACTATATGAATGAATTGTGAATATAATTGTAGGGAATGAATTGTAATAAGATTGTAGGAAAATTTGTAGATCAATTTGTACAATGGACAAGTTTTTTTAATGGTAATAGAAATTGAAATTGAATTTAATGTAACTATATGAATGAATTGTGAATATAATCGTAGGGAATGAATTGTAATAAGAGTGTAGGAAAATTGTAATTATAAGGGTGTTGGTGTCGCGACGGACTTGGACTCCCCGGTGATGAAGCCGAGCACTCCCCGCCAAGCCAAGCCCTCGCCGTCGATGTATAGGAGACGATCGGCGAGTACCTGACCCGGAAGCGAGCAACCCATAGCACTGCCAAGGAGCCAAGCGAAAGGGATCGACGAAAACAATTTCTCTTCGAAAAGGAACGCGGAATTCCGGCCGAATGCCGGCGATATAGCGCCTGCGTCACAAACAGAATCTGAATCATCGGTAGCAGTAACACCGTCCCGAATAGCGTCAACGCAAACTCTACTTTCGGCTCGAGCAATTGAAATTTATGCACTAATCGCTTCACGAGACCGTCCAAATGCGAACTTCATACGAATTTTAACTTGCCGATAAACGATCCGACATTCGAAATCGGAAAGGGTAACTACGAACCGTCAAAAACCTAATTGAAACGCTGTGTACGCGCTCTGCAAAGGACCGGCCGACTACAAACTTCAGGTCATCGGAAAACACACATAAAAGGCTATGATATAAAATAAGCAGACATTGCCTGGGCCCTTATAGAAATATCCACTGGAGATGCTTGATATCGCAAATATGATGTAAAACTGATTAAACAAACACGATATTAAAGTTGATTCACTTGACAATTTCACCATGGAAAGAATACAAACAAAGCCGATTGATAATCAAGAAATGTCAAAGAGCGATCGAACTGCCACCAAGCGGCGGAAGGAAAAGTACTAAAAGTACTAAGGGCGCGTTCCGATCGCTGCCACTGCGGGAAAATGCACTTTCGGATGCGCGTGCAATGGGCCAATGCACCCGCCAGCATATTCCCAATAGCGCTTGGCCGCCAACGGAATTTGAAATACCGGAGAAGCGGTACGTAGATTGCGAAGCGAGGCCCTGTGGAAATTGGCCGGGTTTGAGTCTTCCTATTTGGTTGGCGACGACGGTAAGGAAAAGATCGCAGCGATAGACGAGCAGCAATTAATTGGAGATTTTCATTACATATTGCGAACGGACACGACACGGCGCCGGGGATAGGAACTTAAAGTATTCGAGACTGTCGACTTAAACTATTCGAGGCTGTCGATTTAAAATATTCGAGACTGGATTGAGCTGGAAGGCGACCTGTGGCAGACAGGAAAATAAAACCTGGAAAATCCATGTACGACGAAATTGGGGCAAGCTTCTCCTGAATCCGCGTATGTTACATCGAGTACGAGTGGTTGCCGGTAATCGAGAACGACCACGACAAACAACGCGCGCAAGGGCGAGACAGACATCCAGGCGGCCACACGGGGAGTCCCCATTTTGGTGAAGCACGACGACGAGGCAGATTCGACGTAATAGTACGAGCCAGGTATTTAGTTATTTAGTATTAGTCCAGGTATTTAGTTATTATACTGTAGTTGTAAGGTCGGTAGTCTCTCGATAACTTGTGAAACTTAAGATTAGCGAATCGCGGCGCCGGAGATAGGGATTTTTAGTTGTTAATGTGTAAGATTGAATTAATACAAGTGTAAAACCGTGTAACACTGGTGTGATTTTTCTTCATTCGCGAGTTGAGGTGGCAGTCGTCGCGGCCTTCTCGCTTCGAAGCGACGACACTGAGGCAGATTCCGATAACGAAGCGAGTGGCGCCCACTCACGACCCGTCTCGTGAGCTAAAGCCGCCGGAATCTGCCGCCCTTGCATCCCAGTTGGGGAATGAAGGTTTTCGACCGGGTCGGAAAAAGACTCGCGTAATAATTTGGCGCCCAACGTCTACGGGGTTTTGAAGAAGTAACTATTTTGAATAAGTACGTGAATCGGAATTTTGAAAAATTGGAAGTTATTTTGAAACCATGAATGTTAATTAAGAACGGGAATAGATTATTGCATGACAAATTTACATATTATCACATATGAAATTGTTTGAAAATCATTTTTACAAACATCTAACATAGAATACATTTATTATATCTAATTTTATCCGGTATTTAATACCTGGATGATACGCATTTTGTGAGGTTGTTTTTGGTTCTACCATCGATGCGTAATGATGATACTATAAGAGTGTAAGATTTGCATGATTTGCAGGGTACGAAATATAATATCAAGTGTGACATTGGTGGGAAAAGACATCTTGCGGTGTGGTTTTTAGTGTGTGTGGATTTAGTTGACTGGTTCGGAAGACCTAGTACTGCGTTAGACGTAGGGTAACGAACATTAGACAGTTGGTTTTTGAATTCCGTATTGGCGAGGGTCTGTAGCGGTAGAGGCTAAGAAAATTGCGTCAATATTTCCATATCGGTAACGTCAAGGTTGGAAGAATTTACGGCCGCCTGTTCAGTGCGGTGTATATAACGTGTGCGCGAAGTTCGGGAAAGGAAAAACTACAAAATACCATAGCCCTGGATACTTAATAATCCATTCAACTATCGTGCAAAAGAAGATAACAGACAAACATTGAAACTTCATTGAGTTTTGTATATCAAGGAGGATTTCACAGCTTATTAAATTTTGGAAAAAAAATTATAAATCTAATTTCATATCATTCTTTAAGAATCCTTCGTTATTGCATTTCAATGCGGAACGCATCGTAAAAACAAACCTATTATTCTCTGTTCATTTCGTTTTCAGTTAACTGAAGCATTCCATCAGCCCATCTGCATTTGGTGAAACTCAATCTGTTTCTCGTCGAAAATCGTTATTCGGGTTGTGCTAGGTGGTAGATGGTGTCCGAATCGTGATTCTTGTGGATTCATTATAGCCAAAACCAAATTTTCATAATTTAGATTGTGCTTGTTGAATTTGGGTGGAACAGAGCGGGGTGTGAAAAGAGAATTGCTAGCGTGCTTTGTGTTAAAAGTAAAAGGGGAACAGTAAAGAAATGTCGACCGTGAGTGCGGTGAAGAAAATCTCCGTGGACCGTCTCAGTAAAGACGAGCTCTCTTATGAGCTCGCGATTCGAGGCCTAGAGGCGGACACGGTAGATTCGATGCGGAAGGTGCTGCGGGGGGCGTTAAGAAGTGAGATGTTGTTGGGGGAGTCTTTTGCGTCGATCTCGTACCCTTTCACTTTTGTCGAAGATCAGGCGGCACTGGTTGTGAAATTAGAAGAGGTTGGATCGTTAGTAGGATCCTTTTCGGGAGATTTCAACTCGGGAGATTTTTTAAAGTTAAAGGGGAAAATATGTTTTGGGCTACGACGTCTAGGCTATATGAAAGGGGTAACGGCCGAGGAAATTGATTTTATGAGGCAGACAAAGGGCCAACTTCTAATCGCCATGGGGGATCTGTTGTATAAAGCTGGTGGAGAATTGGCAGAGGAATCGGACGAGGATTGGTCCTTGAATACGCCCAGCTCACCAGCCCCGAGTACGCCGGTGTTCCAGCCTCAAAAGCCGTTAGATCTCCACAAGTGGGGGTTGAAATTTAGTGGGGAATCGCCATATTCGGTGAGCGCGTTCCTCGAACGGGTGGAAGAGCTTAGGGAGGCAAAGGGTCTAACAAAAGCGCAGCTGTTCCGGTCGGCCGTAGACCTTTTTGAAGGAAAAGCTCTAATTTGGTTTCGAGCAAACCGCGCAATCTGCCAGAGTTGGGAGGGCCTGGTGAAGGAATTACGAGCCCAGTTCCTTCCCGCAGACTACGGTGATAGGCTGCTGGATGAAATTAGACGCCGTACGCAGGGCAACACGGAGTCAATCGGTGTATTTGTGGCGGTGATGGAGGGTTTGTTCCGTCGATTGAGTGACCAACCGAGCGAAGCGGAGAAGTTGAAAATACTCCGAAAAAATATCGCTCCCTTTTACCAGACTCAGCTGGCTCTGGTGAAATTCGAATCGATTGGAGAACTGGTGACGCTGGGGCGTTCATTGGAGGCGACGAGAGTGTCCGTGGAATCATTTGTGCCACCTACTCCAAGAAGAACTCCGAGGGTTTTGGAACCGGACCTGGCGTATTTGGAGACGCAAAACTTAGCTGCAGTGGAAGTACCGGGCGTATCGAGAAGCATCACGTGCTGGAATTGTAAGAAGTCTGGACATACGTCGAGGGAGTGTCAAGATCCGGCTAAGTGTTTCGGGTGTGGAAGAGTAGGAACGGTTAGGGCGAGGTGTGTTGACTGTAGGGAAGGTGGACGAGGAAATGGAGGTCAAGCAAGGGCCGCCCAATATAGCCGAAATCCGACTTCGGGGGTTAGTCGCCAGGGAAACGGCAATCGGGCCTAGTGGGCGACAAACTAGGCCCTCGTCCGATTTCGAGCGTCGCAAGAGATAGCCAAGTGGGGTATATGCTGCACAGCGCAGAGGGTGATAACCGTCCTTACGTAGAGATAGCAATTCAGGGTCAGAGATTTCTGGGGCTGGTGGATTCAGGAGCGTCGAAGTCAGTGATTGGTGGAAAGGGATGGGAGCTGATCCGGAGTCTAGGTGTCGAACTAAAACGAAGCGGTCGGAGAGACCTGCGATTGGCAAACGGAGTGGGTTGTGGTGTGGAAGGAGTAGCGTATTGCCCAATCACAGTGCATGGAAAAGAGAGATGGCTGGAGGTTTTGGTAGCACCTGCGATTCCTCATCTCATACTGGGAGTAGATTTCCTGCGGCTATTCGGAATTGTGTTGAATGTGGCGAAGGAGCAGTGGGAGATGGTCGCGTCGGTGGAGGGGCTCAAGTCCGAGCAACTGATCGGCAGGAGCCGATTGACACATGGGGAGGAAGTGGAGTTGGAGGCAATGCTCGAAGAAGAGTTCCGGATGATGGGGGAAGGAATTGGTTGCACCGATAGGGTAGAACACGTCATACGAACCGATTCCAATCCGATCAAACAGCGCTACTATCCCGTCTCACCGGCAGTACAAAAGCATATTGACGCCGAACTAAATGAAATGCTTGAGGCAGGGATAGTGGAGCCTTCCAGCAGTCCGTGGGCTTCGCCGATTGTTTTGATTAAGAAGAAGGATGGGTCGTTCCGGTTTTGTGTGGACTACCGGAAGCTCAACAAGGTGTCGGAAAGAGATGCCTATCCTCTGCCCTTCGTCACGGCAACTCTGGATAAATTAAGAGATGCGAAATATTTATCTTCCCTGGACATTAAATCCGCGTATTGGCAAGTGCCGATGGCGGAAAACTCAAAGGAGCTCACCGCCTTCACTGTCCCCCACAGAGGGCTGTTCCAATTCCGTCGGATGCCTTTTGGGTTACAGAATGCCCCAGCAACTTGGCAACGACTCATTGACAAGGTTTTGGGACCCGATTTGGAGCCATTTGTGTTCACGTACCTGGATGACATTGTGGTGGTCACCCAGGACTTCGCGAAACACCTGGGGATCCTGAAAGAAGTCCTCAATAGATTGCGCCAGGCTGGATTGAGGGTCTCTCGGGAGAAGTGCGAGTTCTGCCGCACTCGTCTTCGTTATCTGGGTTATGTTGTGGACGAGAACGGGCTGAGTGTAGACCCAGATAAGGTAAAGGCGGTGATGGACATTCCTCGTCCAAAGGGAGTAAAGGAGGTACGGCAATTCTTGGGGATGGTATCGTGGTATCGGAGATTTATTCCGGATTTTGCGACGTTGATGTCGCCAATCACGAACCTCCTCAAGAAGAACCGGAAATTTCTATGGACTGAAGAATGCGAAGAGACGTTCAGCCAAGCGAAGACAAAGCTGGCGACGGCACCAATACTTACTTGTCCGGACTACACTCTGCCATTTACCGTCCAGACAGACGCCTCAGGTAGCGGAGTGGGCGCGGTATTGACACAGGAGCACCCCGAGGGCGAAAAAGTTATCTGCTACCTCAGCCGCGCTCTGACCAGTGCTGAACAGAAGTACTCCGCCACAGAACGAGAATGCCTCGCGGTCGTATGGGCCATTGAAAAGTTGAGGCCATACGTGGAGGGTACTAAGTTCAGGGTAGTCACCGATCATCACTCTCTGGTCTGGCTTTACAATCTAAAAGACCCCAGTGGCCGTCTAGCTCGGTGGGCGGTGAGGTTGCAGCAGTACGATTACGATGTCGTCCATCGCAAAGGTAAGGAGCATCTGGTCCCAGATGCTCTCTCACGGTCCATCGAGGTGGCGGAGGTGCGAGGAGGCGAAATCAAGAACGATCGTTGGTATGAGAAAATGAAGAAGGAAGTAGAAGAGGATCCAGATCGGTTCCCAAATTGGCGGATCAGTAATGGCCATCTATGGAAACATGTGGAAGGGCGATACCCAGAACTCCAGTCCGACGTTGCCTGGAAGAGGGTAGTTCCGTCCGCGGAACGCTCAACAGCTTTGTTTCAGTGTCATGACGCGCCCACAGCAGGTCATTTGGGGGTACGAAAGACATTAGACCGACTGGGCCAGAGTTACTACTGGCCGAAGATGGCTGCGGATGTACAAAAGTATGTCAGGCGTTGCAAGGTTTGCCAGTCGGTGAAAGTGGAGCGAAAGCAACCAACTGGACATATGGTATCGAGGGTTGGGGAAATAACATCGCCCTGGGAGATGATCTGTGTGGATCTAGTAGGTCCGCTACCCCGGTCATCGCACGGATACATGTATATTTTGACGGTGGTAGATTATGCTACGAAATTTCCGCTAATATTTCCTGTGAGGAAGGCAACGGGAGCCACTGTAAGGCGTATTCTTGAGGAGCATGTGCTGTTTGTGTTTGGAGTCCCACGGGTGCTGGTGTGCGACAATGGAGTTCAATTCCGCTCAAAGGAATTCTCAAGGATGGCCGAGACTCACGGGATGACGCTGCGATTCACGGCATTCTACCATCCACAGGCGAATCCCGCGGAAAGGGTGAATCAAAACATCAAGCAACTGTTACGGTCATACGTATCCGAAAACCACAGAGATTGGGATAAAGTGATTCCACAAATCGGCTGCGCTCTCAGAACATGCACCCATGAAGACATGAAAGTCACGCCATACTTCTTGAACTTTGGGAAAGAAATGGTGATTCATCCGGGAACTCTAAGCAAGCCGGAGGCACACGGTAAAGGGGACACGGATGTAAATGGGGCTCAGAAGGCAGAAAGGCTGCAGGTGGTCCTGGAAGAGGTGCGAGAACGATTGAGGAAAGCGGCGGCTAAAGCGAAGGCAAGGTACGATCTCCGCCGGCGAGACGAGAAATTCCTACCAAAAGATCTGGTGTGGCGGCGTAATTTCGTTTTATCTGATGCAGCGAAATTCTTTTCAGCCAAATTAGCACCGGAATATGTGGGACCTTTTACGGTGCGAAAGCAAGTGTCTGGTTGGACCTATGAGTTGGAAGACTCTAATGGGAAAAGTGTGGGGATATGGCACTCTAAAGATCTAAAGAGATATGTTGCATGAATAAAACCGGAGGAATTATCAATCGCATTAAAGCATGATATTGACGTTGAATTAGTTGTGGCCATGTGTATGATTGGGGTAACGATAAATAAGGGGATAATGGTGATGGTTTTAATTATAAGTACAGGATGCATAGCTCGATTAAGTAATGGAAGGAAGTAGAGAAGAGAACTAAGTAGCTAGTGAATTAGTAGTAAGTTACGTAGAGTAAGAGGTGGTGGTGATTGAAACTAGGCTAAGAAAAGTTAACGTGAGCAACGGGCTAAAAGTGAAATCAATTAGTTATATAATAGGAATGAATTAAGAGAAAAGGTTACCATTGTTGCCGCGTTGCCTCCGTATTGTTTTCATCCTTCCGTGGTTGAGATTAATTGTTTTGTTTTGGTGACGGGTTTTCCGTTGTTTTTTTTTATTTTTATTATTTCTTTTTTATCCTATGCGCATTTAGTCGTATTTTTGTGACCATTGTAACCTAAAATAGAAGGAATGGAATTAACTAAGAGTATATGAAGGTGGTGGAATTTTTGGTAAACTGGTTAGGTCGAAGGTAGAACCAAAAATGTATCGCGGAGCGGCCCAGGTCAAGTCCGAATAATAAGCGGGTCCTGCATTAGTAGTTATATCGAGAATCACTTCGTAATTCTCTGGGGAAGGGGGAAGTGTTACGCCAGTGCGTAGGGCAGATCAATTTGTACAATGGACAAGTTTTTTTTAATGGTAATAGAAATTGAAATTGAATTTAATGTAACTATATGAATGAATTGTGAATATAATTGTAGGGAATGAATTGTAATAAGATTGTAGGAAAATTTGTAGATCAATTTGTACAATGGACAAGTTTTTTTAATGGTAATAGAAATTGAAATTGAATTTAATGTAACTATATGAATGAATTGTGAATATAATCGTAGGGAATGAATTGTAATAAGAGTGTAGGAAAATTGTAATTATAAGGGTGTTGGTGTCGCGACGGACTTGGACTCCCCGGTGATGAAGCCGAGCACTCCCCGCCAAGCCAAGCCCTCGCCGTCGATGTATAGGAGACGATCGGCGAGTACCTGACCCGGAAGCGAGCAACCCATAGCACTGCCAAGGAGCCAAGCGAAAGGGATCGACGAAAACAATTTCTCTTCGAAAAGGAACGCGGAATTCCGGCCGAATGCCGGCGATATAGCGCCTGCGTCACAAACAGAATCTGAATCATCGGTAGCAGTAACACCGTCCCGAATAGCGTCAACGCAAACTCTACTTTCGGCTCGAGCAATTGAAATTTATGCACTAATCGCTTCACGAGACCGTCCAAATGCGAACTTCATACGAATTTTAACTTGCCGATAAACGATCCGACATTCGAAATCGGAAAGGGTAACTACGAACCGTCAAAAACCTAATTGAAACGCTGTGTACGCGCTCTGCAAAGGACCGGCCGACTACAAACTTCAGGTCATCGGAAAACACACATAAAAGGCTATGATATAAAATAAGCAGACATTGCCTGGGCCCTTATAGAAATATCCACTGGAGATGCTTGATATCGCAAATATGATGTAAAACTGATTAAACAAACACGATATTAAAGTTGATTCACTTGACAATTTCACCATGGAAAGAATACAAACAAAGCCGATTGATAATCAAGAAATGTCAAAGAGCGATCGAACTGCCACCAAGCGGCGGAAGGAAAAGTACTAAAAGTACTAAGGGCGCGTTCCGATCGCTGCCACTGCGGGAAAATGCACTTTCGGATGCGCGTGCAATGGGCCAATGCACCCGCCAGCATATTCCCAATAGCGCTTGGCCGCCAACGGAATTTGAAATACCAGAGAAGCGGTACGTAGATTGCGAAGCGAGGCCCTGTGGAAATTGGCCGGGTTTGAGTCTTCCTATTTGGTTGGCGACGACGGTAAGGAAAAGATCGCAGCGATAGACGAGCAGCAATTAATTGGAGATTTTCATTACATATTGCGAACGGACACGACACGGCGCCGGGGATAGGAACTTAAAGTATTCGAGACTGTCGACTTAAACTATTCGAGGCTGTCGATTTAAAATATTCGAGACTGGATTGAGCTGGAAGGCGACCTGTGGCAGACAGGAAAATAAAACCTGGAAAATCCATGTACGACGAAATTGGGGCAAGCTTCTCCTGAATCCGCGTATGTTACATCGAGTACGAGTGGTTGCCGGTAATCGAGAACGACCACGACAAACAACGCGCGCAAGGGCGAGACAGACATCCAGGCGGCCACACGGGGAGTCCCCATTTTGGTGAAGCACGACGACGAGGCAGATTCGACGTAATAGTACGAGCCAGGTATTTAGTTATTTAGTATTAGTCCAGGTATTTAGTTATTATACTGTAGTTGTAAGGTCGGTAGTCTCTCGATAACTTGTGAAACTTAAGATTAGCGAATCGCGGCGCCGGAGATAGGGATTTTTAGTTGTTAATGTGTAAGATTGAATTAATACAAGTGTAAAACCGTGTAACACTGGTGTGATTTTTCTTCATTCGCGAGTTGAGGTGGCAGTCGTCGCGGCCTTCTCGCTCCGAAGCGACGACACTGAGGCAGATTCCGATAACGAAGCGAGTGGCGCCCACTCACGACCCGTCTCGTGAGCTAAAGCCGCCGGAATCTGCCGCCCTTGCATCCCAGTTGGGGAATGAAGGTTTTCGACCGGGTCGGAAAAAGACTCGCGTAATAAAATATTCTTTCAAGTTACTTGTGGAATGCCTTCGAAATACATGCCAAACACACGAAAGCTGCCATGGCAACCGTTTGTACTGCAAGACCACAAAATCCTTCTAGCTACTTCAGTTTCCACTCAACAAGCAACGGAAACAAAGAACATATTTTGACAATAACTGTCTCACGAGTCCTTGTCAGTAATCCTTTTTTCAATTACTTCTTGAAACCCATTTAAAGTTTTGCCACTACTGCTCTTCATCTTTTCCGAGCTTTAAAAACTAATTAGTTCCTCTACTCGGAAACAGCAGCTGTTCTCAGCAGCCCAGCCAAAGTCGAGATTCAGTCGGTGCTCATTCAATTATTCAGTTAATCTTCGTACGCGATGTAGTTAGCTAATAAGTAGCACGGTTCTACCGGAGGAAGTTTTCCGCCATCATTATTATTACCATTCCTGGCCATTAGCTGCACTGCACTTTCACGTGACTTGGGCTGCTACGTCGGAAATGCTATCCATTCACCGGACTCGAACTACCAACTTGATTCTTGAGCTACTCTTATGATTCACAACATTAAGGACTCTTATTTTTCTGTTTCAAAAGCGAAAAAGTACTAAAACTATGACTGCATCTAGCAAAAACAGCTTCATACGACAAATGGATAATATCAAAAACAAATGGAATAGCGAGGACACAAAAGTAGTTTGTACTCCTGAGAAATATATTATGCTTTCGCTGGAGCTCTGAGACCAGACACGTTTCCGGGAGCTTAAGTCCATACTTGAATCGTAATCACCGAGCATGAGACAGGTATAAATGCTTGCCGGTTCGTACCTACCACGTATCCTACACCATTTAGTATGTCTGATTTGAAATTTGATATATTTAACGGTTAGCTGCGTAAAAACTTGCTTCTATGGCTTTGCGTTCAGGAAGCTATGGCAGGTTTACATTGAGTTGATATGTTGAGGTAGTTACTATTCCCGGAGATTATATGGTTTTTAAAGGAGATGTGTTCGTTTTTTTTACTCGAGGGACTATAAAATACGTTTGATTTACATAGATTTAGTACGAAAAAGACCAGGCTCAAAAAAATTAAAGAGAACAAACAACAGTTAAATATCTCACCTATGTCTTTCAAAATGACAATTTAAACCAGCCAAAAGAAGAGAACTCGTCTTTATTAGAGTGAAATATACCTTCTCGCACGCATCTCTTAAGCGAAGGCTGAGATAAATCTGAGGAAAACATAATAGGCCCAGTCGAATGAACACAAGGCAAAGAAAGTGCCGAAACTCCATGCAGTCTGCAAGACCAAGCAGGAAAATGGGCAAGGATGCCGGAATGTAGCCCTAACAAAGAAAACATCGTTAGGGCACGAACTGAAGTAGGCATCACTGAACAGCGCCCGTGGGTGTCTGTGTTGCAAAATACATTGACGAATCCTGGTTCATCTAAAAACTTGGCGCAAAGCAAACAAAAAAGCTTGAGTGGCAGAAAACACAATGGTTCAGGGCAAAAAAGTAAGCTGTGGTAATTAAGCCTACCGAAGGTAAGAGTTATGTGAAAGTTGTTCAGTATATCCGCGCAGGATTGAGTCTAAGCAAAGTGAGGGCACAAGTTTGCTAAAGTAGGAAGACCGCAAATGATAGAATACTATTGACTCTGGCAAAATGTGAGGACGTGGCGAAATTTGACGATGCAAACCAAACAGCTTTGCGGGATTTTGTAAAAGCGAAAACGCTCGTCTCCAAAGCCAAAATAAAAATAAAAATTAACAATCCTGCGAAAGAGGAAAAAGTGAATGCAACGATTCACGAGAAGGGGATTGAGAACATGAAAATTTGCTTATTCATCACCAATACAAGGAAACAAAGGAAAGCTGTCACTGATATGAATGAAGCCAAAGCTTTGAACCAAGTTGGATGAATTAGAACTGGTGGAGTTTACGCTAGAGTTTGGACGCAGTCTGAAGTATTGCATTGCTTCAAGTGCATGCCATGCATTGCCATACAAAAAAAGGACTGCAAATGACCACACCAGAAACATTTCGAACACCTTACAAAGGGATGTTCAGCTGAGTCACTCTGCTTGCTGTGCAAGGACAAAGGCAAAAAAGGATAGTCTCTGGATGTTCTGGGGTCAGGACTATGCAAATCTTTCCGAGCAGCGCTCGAAGCATTGAAGAAGTTATTGAAGCTAATTTGCAAAGGTGCCGCACTGAGAACGATTTGTTTGCGCAGCTTATGCTTGAATCCAGAGACCAAATTGTAATGATCAGTGAACCATATCGAAGGAAAAATCCAAAAACATGGTGTTCAGATTCTTCGGGCTATGCAGCCTTATGGGTTGCAGACACTTGAAAAGTCTGGGACGATGGATATGTGTGGATTGAAAATCGAAAATTCAGGGGGTTCTGTCCACGATGCAAGAGATGGAGGAATACCCTGGTAGCGAATACAACTATATCATTTTCTGGCTGTTTGAGAAAAGCCCGGCCCCACAGAACTCCAAAGGCTTAAAATACTTGTCTGGAATATTGCGAAGTTGGACAAAAAAAAACAGTTTGAGTCACTTGTCAGTAGCTTTACGAGCGAGGACAGCGTAGGTCAAATATGAGTAGCAATTCGAATAGGTACTGTGGTGAATTTCACCATGGGTGAAATTCGGTGATCATGCGGAGAAATAGAAGGTTTACAAGGAGATAGCGGAACAAAGACGAAGAGCTCTAGCGTACTAGCGCAAGGTACACCGCTCTATTGTACAACCAAAAGCGTCGTGACTTGCCGGGAAGCATTAATAGGCAAATAAGAACTGCGAAACAAAACAAACACAAGATTAAATCAATTCTATAATTATATTCATATACTATCTGTATTTTTTGAATTACATACATAAATTCTAAATTTATTCCACTTATCTGCCTAAATAGTATATTAAATGCATTCAATAATTTAAAAAAATACTCAAATTGTTGGTCCTTTCGTACTAAAATATTTTAAATAACTAACTAACTAAATAACTAACCTGGCTTACTCAGATCATGTAAAAATTTTAAAATTGATCAGACTTTCTTATTTAAGATGCTGCCCCCAAAAGTATCTCTTAATTCACCATTGAGGTTGTAATGTTTTTTTTTTATCAATAAGATCGCTCTAAAAAAATCACGCTAACGCCCTAAGGTAACTTATTCTTTCTAAATATAATATATAAACTATTCAGATCTATAAGGTCCTCTCATCTTTTAATATAATTTTAGAATTTTGACTAAAAACAAAATTCTAAAAAAAAATAAGTTCATACAGCTGATATCAACCACTCATACAAGCCTTCAATTAAAAGACATGATTATGCTTCCTTTCGACAGTTAATATACTAATCCATTTAAAAAACTTTCAGTGGGCAGGTCAGGTTTTAAGTTTAATTCAAAAAGAAATGTTTTTCTGAAACAGACGAATATTTATAATTTGCCGAGTTCATTTATTTAATCTATCAAATAATTTTTAAAGTACAATTGAATTATATTAATTTTATCATTCATTCTTAATTTTTGTTATTAAAATTAATATTTAAACATAAAATGAGACAAATATTAAATAAACTTCTGTTAAAATACATTGTAACATGTTTACCAATAATTACTATTTGTACGCATATTTTTAAAAATAAAAAATATTCAGTTTGAATGTTAAGATCACAGCTTATCCCATGAATTGTTTTTGTTAGTTAAAAGTATTACTAAGAAAGAAATTACTGCACATAATAATAATTATATTGAAATATTAGATACATTTCTAATAAAAAATTATAAATTATGTTTTCAAATTTTCAAATTAAAGCTATCTTGTAAATAGTTTCTTAAATAAATAAATAAATAAAAAAATAAATAATTGGTTTATGATAAACCCTGGTACAGAAGGTACAAGAAGTTATATTTTTTTTTTAAATTCTTTGGCAGTACTTACAAACTATTAAACATTGATTTTTTTAATTAGTTTCATTAAAATAAACTTATAAATAAATAATAACCAACTTATATTTCAATATAAAAAAATACCTTACTAAATAAGCTTTAAATTTTCATTCTAAAATCACTTCCCAGTAAGTCTACTATGTTACGGTATATCTTATTTTATATTATAAATTAATAAATAAGAGCGACGGGCGACGTGTATACATTTTAGAGCTAAATACAAATTGAAAAAAAAAAAAAATTTACTTTTGAACAATATTTCAATAATTTGTCTGTTTAAATAAATATTTTGTGACTAAATAATTTTCTTCTTAAACATTAATTGCACCTTGATCTGATATATTTTTAATAAAAAAATCTAAAAAAAAAATCTCTAATAAACTTATCTAAAATAGTGGTGTATAAATTGAATTACAAATCTACGGAAAGTCCTCGTGGATTATCGATTACAGACCAGGTTCCTCTTGATAGATTAAAATACCGCCAAATTTTTTAAGTTAAGACCTTAACTATTACTGCTCAGGTAAATAAATGTATATTCTGAATAATAGGGTAATTTAAGTTTTTTTTAGCTTCAATAAACTATATAACAAATTTTATTAATTTAAAATTACAATAACAAAAATTGTGCAACAAATTTATAATAACACCAATAAAATTTATTTATATTTGATGTATAGCCGCGGCTGGTGTTACATATTCTACCAATATAAAAACGACATTACTATATCTTAATTTCGTAAATTTTAAGAAGACTAATTTCTGGGAATAAATTATACTCTTCTTAAATTTTTAATATATAAAATAATTCAAACAAACAAGAATAAAACTATCTACCAAAAACTTCAAAATTAATTAAATTAATTAAAGAACTAAAAACTAGTACATTAATGATAAATTATAAAATTCTTTAATACAATTTATAGAAAGCACTAAGTCCCATAAAGTGGAGAAAAAAATCAAATGTGGTAAACTTTCTATGAAGAAGCGCCAGAGGCTGTAGAGTCAAGACTATAAAATAGTATCTGGCAGACTCGGCCGCGTAGGCATCCTTGGATACGGATGTCGTGATGCATATTCTAAATCCACCGTTTCCAGCGCATGACGTGAGAGTAGAAAACGATCACTCAGTCCGCCAAAAATATGTCACTTTGTTCACTGAAGAAGAGCTGCGTAGCATCGTAACTAGAATGCAGAACCGTAAAGTCCCGCGCCCGGACAACATCCCAGCTGAAGCTCTGAAAGCTATTGCATGCGTATTTATTGGCGGGTGTCTTTCCGTCTCGCTGGAAAGTGGTGTGACTTGATCCGGGGTGTGTTCAATGTGCATCCTATAGCTGCTTCAAAAGCATAGCAAAGCATCACTTTAGCAAGTGTCAAAATTTGAAGTAGCTAGGTGAAGCAGCTATGGATATTGGACAGCCAAGAGCTGCTACGAAGGTTAGCAAATTCAAAAATACTTTTTCCAAATTTTTTTTTTTATTTTAATATTTGTGTTTTCGTGGATTAGCTCAATACTTCCATTGCACTTTGGAAATCGTATAAAATTTAGGAGTTTTCAACGTACAGCTGCAGAAACCATTAAAATTTTCCTAACATATTTAAAACGTATCGCTTATTTCCGGCTATTGACGCTATATTTGTCAAAAAGAGCAAAAAATAATCGTTGAAAATTTGATGGCACATGAATCAGTGCACTCGGCCTTTTGCGCTTCATGCTCGCCTGCTAAAAACTGAAGATGAGCTTGCACTGTGTGAAAGCCGACTTAACTCGAGTTGAGTTGAAGTGTTTAAAAGCCCGTATTTAATTTATGCTGTCACTATTTTCAAATTTATTCCTCATTTCCTGTGTCACAAAAGCGCAAAAAATTATTTTTATTTCAATTTCCAATTGAAAATGACGTTTAAACTGCATGACAGCTGTGTACGCACGGCCATTTTGCCTTAGCTACTTTCTTGCTATCCTCCAGACTGCGAGCAGCAAATAGCTGCTATCTTAGCAACTATGCCGGAATCTTGGATAGCCCGACTGTCAAATAGCAAGCATCAGAAAGTAGCTATTTCGTGACATTGGACAGCCAGAGCTGCTAAAATAGCAGCTAATAGCGGCTATAGCATGCACATTGAACACACCCCCGATTGCAAAGGGAAAGGTAGACGGTAACACACCATCAGCGTGCAGACCTCTTTACATGCTTGATACAGCAGAGAAACTTCTAGAAGCCTCGACTAAAGGTAGTTAAACGAAGAGCGGGCGATCTCTCCAAAGATCGGAACGGGTTCCGCAGTTGCCTCTAAACAATAAATGCCATCGGTGAAGCTCAATACAGCGCACAAAGGCCAGCATCGGGCTAAACTTATTGTGTTTTTGGTAACGCTGGACGCCCATAACGTTTTAAATTCGGCGAGATGGACAGACATATTGGACTCTTCTCAGCGATATTTTCAGACAGAAGACTACTTACTAGCTATTGTTCGAGACCACTTGAAAGATCAGCGTTTGATATATGAGATGAATTAGGGTACATCTCCCTAAAACTATTACTACTATTACAGCTGGAGCAGCACAAGGGTCCACACTTGGGCCAGACGTATTGAATGTTTCGTATGATGAACACTTGCGCCTGGAAATGCCGGAACATTTGCTTTTGGTAGGTAAGGTTGATGGTGTAGTCGCCGCTATAACATCTAAAAATCCTCACTTCACCCAACTCAAACTCAATCCAGTCGAATGTTGAGTAGAAACTCACGCTTTTCAAGTTGAAGATCACAAAAATTGCGATTTTTGAGATTGAGAAGAGGATGATACCAACGAGAGGTTGGCAGCTCTGCTGGCTAAAAAGCCAGTCCGAAGCAGCGATCTACTGCCCGCGGGCTTAAATCCTGGTTCTCATATCATCTCAAATCATGATTGCATTTGTTCGTCTTGTATTGTCTTAAGAGACGGTGACTGCATATATTACCAGCGCTTCGTAAAATAAGGAAAAAAGAATAATAGAATAATTGATATCGACTTCTCCCATATGTGTCTCCCAATCGCCGTAGCTAAGCATTCGCTTCAGATAATTTCCTGAGCTTTCGCATTATCATAGAAGAAAAAACCATTATACCCGTGACGGTTGGCTCCCATGCACTTGAGACCAGAAAATCGGCTATGTATCTTTGAGTGATGTTGAACTCCAGGCTTGTTTATGGATCCGAAAAGCACATCCAAATAGCATGTGATAGCTTATAGCGAGTAAACTTAAACTTCTTCCGTCACTCGACTTCGCTGTCGAACTAGGATGGTCAAAATCGAACTAGGAAAATCGAACCTAGGGAGTAGATAGAGAATATCAGTTCTGGATCCTCCTGACGTCACTGTGGAGGATGACGTCAAAAGTGGATGATGACGTTACATATGATGTGGAGGATGACGTCATATTATCGGTCTGCGCATGACGTAAGCGATGATCTTTGAACTGATAAACAGCTCAACAGGGCTGTTTAAAAGCTCAACAGGGCTGTTTATTAGCTTAACAGTGCTGTTTATCAGCTCAACTGGGTTGTTTATCAACTCAACTGGGCTGTTATCAGCTTAACTGAACTGTTTATCATATCAAAGTCCATCGCTTACGTCATGCGCAGACCGATAATATGACGTCATCCTCTACATTATTTGTGACGTCATCATCCATTTGTGACGTCATCTTCCACAGTGACGTCATCCTCCTTCAGAGGAGGGGAGGAGGATTCAGAACTGGTATTCTCTATCTACGCTAGGGGTGTGCTGCAGAACAGTTTAAGGTAACGCCGTGTTAGTCATATCGGGAATAATCGCAATTGACCTATTGACGAACGAATGCAAAGAGGTGTTCTTTGATTTTTAAGAGTAGCGCTGCAATAGGAGCTCGAAAGGGCATAGACGGTTAGGCTTATTCCCGCATAAAACTTTGGCTTAATCGCGACCACGGTGAAATAAATTTATACCTAAGACAGTTCCTCTCGGGTAAGGCCTACTTCAGGAAATATCTCCACAGATTAAGAAAAGTCAAGACGGCGCTCTGTAAGTATTGTGTTAGCGCAAGTGATGACGTTTCGCTTACCTCTTCTCATTGCTTCTGCTTCAGAAGAGAACGACACACGGTTTTCTTTACATTTGGCTATGCGAGGCCGGAGACAATTTTGAAGATGATACTACCGTCTGTGTCAGGTATTGATATTGTGCTTGAAACAAGAGAACGGATGCGTCATAGACTCCTGAGAGTTAAGCTGAAGTAAACTAAGCCGATGGGGCACCTGCAAGATGCTAGCAGAACGGCCTAGCTGAAATAACGCGAAAGTGGTTCCAATTTGGATTTCCGTGGTCGGTGTATGTTTTTTAATGAGTAAGAATGTCGCATAATCCTGTATTGTCTGCAAGAAACCTTATAAAGGTTTTTCAAAACCAGATCAAAAAAAATCCAGACAAACTTACACGATTGTGTAGGTTGATCATGACCAGCGTAGCAAGCCAAGTGAAAATATCCGGATTGCTATCCTGACTATTTAACATCTCCAATGAGTTCCATCAAGACGATAGTCTAGCTTGTCTCCTCTTCAACTTGACATTGCAAAATGCAATCTGAGACTCTAGCACTTCAAACAGAGGGGCTGTCGTTACCAGATCTAGCCAGAACACTGGCTTATGCAAATGATATTGACATAATTGGAAGATTTAAAATAGATGTGCGAGAATCCTATATCCAGATCGAGCGAGCGGGATAAAAACGGAGCTACGCTTAAATGAAGGAAAGACGAAGTAAATGGTGGCATCATCTGCAGGAAAAACACCTTGAGTTGATCAAACCATCAGTGTAGCGGATTATGAGTTTGAAATAGTGCATTCATCATTCAGCTGCCTTAGGTCAATAGTAGCAGCCGATAACAATACGGAGGAAGAAATACGCAGTTTGCTGGAGTCTGTGAAGATTCTTCAAATGCTGTGCAAGACCATGGTATTTCCAGCATTCGAAGCTTGGGTACATCCGAGGCTTGAGCACTCTGACTTCTTAAGACAATGCTCGGTAGACTCTGCTGTGCAGGGTTCCTAGATCGTATGAGCGAAGAGAAATTTGCTCGGAATGTTGTAGTACCGATGATGATGATATGTTAGCCAACAAGGTTCAAATTTTAATTCTGACCATAACCTTTAGGATAAAATAAACGTAACTAATTATTCACAGTATCCATACTTATATCCATACATAAAAGTAACCTATTATTTCTCCGTTCTATAACTGCTGCATTAATATACTTCTAAATGTCACTTATTGAAAATCGATTACTACATACTGGAATTTCTTTGATGCACCGACTCGACCCAACTTTGCAACGTGTGTTTTAAAGCATTTTTAATGGATTTTACATATACTGCATTCTGCAAACCGTCATTCTTATATTCTGCAAACCGTCACTCCTTCTCTTATATCTTACCTTTCGCTCCCTCTTTCTACTCCAGTCGCTTTTATTCATCGGTCCATATAAAGGCCAACGCAGCCAGGAGGTTACCATTTGTAGGATTCTAACACCTCCACCTACATTATTTATCGACTTGAAAAACCGAATTTAGCCCTCAAGCATATAGGCAGGCACTCTCTGCTCATTCACCTCTTTCCCGAACCTACATATATTCGAAAGCTCGTGTTTTGATTTTATGTTAAGAGCATTGCTGTCCCGGATAGGAAATCGATCGACGGTATGCCTTTATGAAAAGTTTCCTCATTAAAATCGACTGCGGAGCGTATGTGTGGCGGCAGAGAGCCGAGTGAATAGACTGGGTAGCACGCACCAACAAGCAGGACGGCTGTCGGGAAAGTGCAGGAACAGGAAGCATGTAATGCAATTATTGGAAAGTAGGTTGACTTTGAAATGAAAGTTTAAATACCTTGTTCCGAAGCCAAAGCTAAAAGGCTTACGTAATACATTGGAAACAGTATTAATGGACTGATATATAAATATAGAGAAGCAAATGATAGCCATGATGGCGATGAATTATATATTGATTATTTTTTTTTTAAGAAGATTTACGATGCAAACGTGACTTCACTATAGTGCAATAGCTTTTCGTCTATATTCTCATATATTTTTTAGTGACATAGTTAAATGGTGTATTGAGTTCACTGAGGTCTAAAATTGACTGTGTCACGTAACCGTAAAGTTATCAGTACACGTTGATCAAGTTGCACTCATAAGCACTAAAGTCTAGCAAACTAGTCGATAATGTCTTTGCAATTGCTTCCTTATTTTTTTCGTTCTTCGTAGTCTTACTTCATGCATAGTAGGATTGAGTTTGATTGAAATTCAATAATATGGTAGTTAGAGTACAACCATAATGCGTCACGGCTGTAGTAGTTACATGCCATTCCACAGACAAGGTTGAATTGGTCCTCGGAAAAACGAAGAAAGGTCGGGCAGTAGATTGGTACTGGCGGTTCCGCTTGTCAAATTTTCCGCTTTCACGGAGTGACTTACAATCAGAATTTTCAGAAAGATTTAGTACGTTTAAAACAGATTTAGATATTAGACGTTTCTTAGGTGCACGGATTCAGGATAATCGCGAACGTCTTTAAGATTGCCTTGGTTTAGTGGAAAATCGGGCGTTGATTGATTGAAAGCCCCCAGCACCCCGACCTTCTGCGTATATTCTTTCTTCTCTGTGTTATGCCCTAGTGGATGTCCAGGCTTCCAACTAACCTGGATATGTTCCTTGATAGGGCATTTGCTATGTCCCAGATTGTGGGAAGAGGAAAGCCAAAGAGCTCTAATCTTCGTCTCGCTAGTGCTGGACAGAGTGTGAGAAGATGTTCTACACACTCTGGCGATTTCTCACAGTATCTGCAGCGGTCATCCTGCTCTTCACCTATTCTGTGGAGATACTTCTTGCAGTGAAGATGGCCTGGCAATGCTTCGCAAGGGCTCTTATGCCACTTTTACCGAGAGCCATTGCTTCTTTTGTTTTTTTCTTTTTTGTTATCGAAGCCAAGTTATATTTTTGAGTGTTTTAAAGCCAGTAGCTTTCGATTTTTTTCTTGCTCCATTTTTTAATCTCCTTGTCCGTATCTGCCTCTGTAAAGCCCCAGTACGGAGAGCGACCTATGAAGTGCATTCTTGCTACTTCGTTGGGTTTGTAATTTCCTGTTTTCCCTCCCTTTCCTTCATGACCGGGAATGCATATGTGCCTTTATTTGATTTAGGGCTTCTCTCACCTCTAAGAGTATAGCTTAATCTATTTGATCACGATTGATAGCAATGAATGCCGCTTGGCTATCCAAGAGGATTCTAATTCTGACCCTTTTAGTGTTCCTTATTTTCAAAATTATGTGAGGCTCTAAGTATGGCTGGTAGTTCTGCTTGATAGATGGTGGCCCCCTTCGGGAGAGTGAAATGAATTTTGCAGTTAGGACCTACTGAATGCCACATTCGCGCTCCTTTGTACGAGGGAGGTGGCGATAATCGGTCTTTTATTCAATCTACCTTATCAAAATACTTACTAGCTTTTGAGGACGAATTGGTTCTGCTAACATCAAACTATGTTCGTATACGATTGGCCCATAATAAGGTTGCGACAAAACTGGCAAATGATCTCAACAATACAATCTTCGAACTCGTATAAAAGCTTCAACAACTTAGATGAATTAGAGGCAATTATCTGTACATTCATTTCTCACTTTTTAGACCAGCTGATGAGACATCCCCGAGTAGGTAGTCCCCACGAATGTTATGTGAATGTAGTATAGCATTTGTTTGCATACAGCTGTCAATATACCGATATATTTGCTTTTAGAAAACATAAGCATGGGGTAATTTGACACACTCGATTCGTGAAATTTTTTGCGTATGTTGTGATGACGCATATATTCGTGCGAAAATATTGCTTCGGTGTAATCCTACACAAAATTTGTGAGCTAATTTGACACATGACAGAAAACTTATTATGTTGCAATTTGGTGAAATTTTATTGCATTTCTTCATTGTTTTGACTGGGATTAACTGTTTTTTAATGCATTTTGTTAATTTTTAGTCATCATTGCTCGGAATCACATACGGAAAATCGCAGCAGCACCAAATGATGTTTCGAATTTGGTAGATTGAAAGAGATCGCAAATCGGTGCATGCTGTATCCGGTCAGTATAAAATGTATGCAAAGACATTATATCGTCATCTAGGGACGAGTGATAAGTAATTTTCCGATTTCACAACTGTGGCTGATGAGCAATTGACTGAATTTTCGAGTTCGGTTCCGGCTGGTACAACAAAAATAGAATTTTTTCAACTTTGTTTTTGTGAATTTATTGCTAATAGTGGATTTGTTTCCAGGTTTTTTCTAATGAACAAAAAAATGTCCTAAAGTAAAATCCAACGAAAGCAAATTCTGTTTGTTATGGCTTGAACCGAAAAGAAGTCAGACGTTTGGCCTTCGAGTTTGCCGAAAAAATAAATGCATCTGTTCCACAGTCATAGATTGAACATGAAACCGCTAACTATGATTGGTTTGATGCATTTCGCAAACGTAAGTGCGAATAAAATGAAGGCGTTTAATAAGAATGCTGTGGATGGTTTTTTTGACCAACTCAAAATTGCCTTACCACCAAATTCATATGTTCCGAATCGAATTTGGAACGTTGATGAAACAGGGTTCTGTAAAGTTCCACCGAAACCGAGAAAACCTGTGACTGCAACTGGTTCGAAGTTGGAAGGGAAATTGTGCAGCTCAAAAAAGTGGCACAAACGTCATTATGGCAATTGGAATAAACGCTGTGTGTCATTATATTTCACCATTCTATCTTTTGAACATGAGATCTGGCTTCATGAGTCATGCTACACCGAATGCTGTTGGCTATGCAATCGGAAGCGGTTAGATGACCCATGATGATTTCATAGGAATATACTCATCAAATATAGTTCGGCTACCAAAAATGATCCAACACTATTCTCACTTATCCATCGAAGCTATGGACTAGGCCGTTGACAATGAAATTGTCATGCTCTCCCTTCCGCCACATTGTCGCCACAGGATGCAGCCGTTGGACGTTGGCGTTTTTGGTTCTTTGAAAACCTTTTATAAGGCTCAATGTGACGCTTGGACGATGAATCATGGTGGCAAACTTCCAGAAAGCCAACACATTCCGGAAATTGTCCACAAATACTTGGATTTAGAATTGACTGCGAGAAATATAAAATCCGGTTTTCGAAGAACTGGAATTTTCCGAACAAATTCTCATATTTTCACCGAGGAAGATTTTCAATTGGTATCGATTTCGGGTGAAAATATTCAAGAAGGCACCACTTCAATTTCAGAGGAAGCTTCTACTTCTCGTGTTTCATTAGAACGTTATCTTGAGCAAATTAGACCGATTCATCGTGGTACGCCACGAAAAACGTCATAGGCGACAGAACCTCGACAGAAAAGAGAAAGGAGCTCAGCAATTTGATCGAAAAGAAACGGTAACGGTCTTTCACACCAGCCAGAAAAAAACCAATCAAAACATCAACAATTGCCAAAAAAAAAGTCAGCGAAAGGAACCGTCTACAACATCATCTGAATCAGAAGAGGACTTCTGCATCATCTGACTGCAAGCAATGCTCAAAAGATCAACAAAATTTAATACAATCGCATGCATGGAATGCAAACGTGAAGTGCATCTTAAATGTGTCAATATGACACGCAGTTTTTGGATTTGTGCTATATGTGAGCCCGATTCGGAATAATTGATAGTCGGAGATGTTAAAATTTGTCAGTACTAACGGAAATAAAAATTAATGATATAAAAATTTAAAAATTTCAATAAAATTTTTCAATTTTAATCATCCCGCAAAAACAGTTCCAAGTCGTAATCAAAATCGGATAATATCAAAATGCCGTTGAGAAAGAGGATACTGTTAGTAGCAAATGTTTAGATCAATACATCTCAAAAACGGTTATGGTTACAAGTTGTTGGAAATTTTTTAAGCTACAAATTCGTCATACATGGTTTTTTTGAACACGTGACCGTTGCTCAGATATTTATAAAAGGTCACTTTTGGTGACGTTTGATCCCGTATAAAAAGTAACACAGCATATGGATCGATGGGGACTTTTGACATTTTGTTCAACAAAAAGGCGAAAGATTTATTCAAGTATCAAGGTGTATACCAAAATTCAGCTTTCCCCTAATTTTTCCGAAGTTTCGCCTTTTTTATGTCGGATTTCACTGGACTATAAGTTAGTCGGGTAGGAAAAGACCCGCTGGGTAAGAGTATCATGCTGGTGTCTTGTATAAATATACTGCGCTGAAATAGCATGAAATAACATAAAAAAAAAATTGCAAAAGAAAAGCGCCCAACGTGGGAACAACTTGATACAATATGTATTTTCTCAAGTATTTTCTCAAGTGTAATCTAAAAACAATTCAAATTCTGTCGACTTTAAGAGAGAAAAGTTTAGTCGGCAGCTCAATCAGCTAACAATTGTAGTATTTATTTTGAAATAATGATACTATAATTGAAAATATTTTGTAAGAGAAATGCGACTTTTGAAAACAAGTATTGTTCAAAAAACAAATGATTAAAAAAACATGCCATTAAGGAAATTATATCAGTTTCAAACTATATCAGTTGCAAATTCAACATTTTAACTGCCATTGATCTATGTAAATTCAAAGGAGTATTTTTTCAAAAGGAATGAAATTCATAGCAATTGTTGATGTGTCGAGCACCATTACAACGGAGACTATCCTCAGTGAGGGCAAAATGGTGACCTGAAAGTACCAGTGAAAAACATTAAAAGATTTCAAGAATTTAATAATGGTGTTATCAACGATTTGAATTTTCTCTCTTAGTCTTTTCCCATGTTGAAACTGTCTGCTAGGAGGCCGGCCGGAAGCGAAAATTCAGCGATTCATATGATTTTCTTTGAAAAGGATTAGGCTTTCCTGATATGTTTGCGCAGTAATCAAACGCAATATAAATTCCAAGAGAGCAATAAAATTTAATTTCGAAAGAATTTCGAAGAGTTGAGACTTGAAAAAACGGTTGGAAATGTTGTGTCCGGCGATATTGTGATCACAGAAAAAAAAAATGGTATTTTCTTATTGTTCAAGAGCTGCAGAATTAATTTTATTTCTGTGTCCTGTTCGTGGTGAAAAATATTAAAGTACTTGGTCCCAAATGTTTTTTGCAGAGTGATTTAAAGATGTTACATTTTTCCAAAGAAGCATTCTGTTGATAAAATAGTACTAGTATTAGTTACCCAAAGTTAATATTTACCCAAAGAAAGCCTTCTCAAACCTTAAAGATACAATTGAAAAAAAAATGTCAAATCAACTTAACCACATTAAAAGGAAAAAATATTTCATGCGAAAGGAACACTTCTTTTCCATTTTCTAGAATTCTTATAGCACACACAGTCAATTCAATCGTCAATTTGCTTGTTGGTTTCAGCAACCTGTTCAGTATGGTAAATTTACGGTTGTCAAAGCAACAGTCTATTCAAGCCATCTATATGGGTACGTGCACCTACGTATCGTCAACCAACAAATGATAAGGTTACGCTCAAACGTTTCAAATATTCTCAATTCACAACATTCAGACCGTAAGGAAAACGAACCTGTATTGAAGAAAATTTATAGCATACTACGCTCCGATACGACATCAAAGGACCACCTTGCTTAAAGAGAAAAATAAACGAAAAACGATATGGATATCATTCGTAAGCCATTTTGCTTTTTTCTTCATTTTTCCAAGACTTTATATGCATGTAGGCATGTGCGAGATCGACTTGCTTCAAGTCAGGACAATGGAAAATCGAATGAAAAATTGTTGTTCACTTCAAGGTATTTGACTATTTTATGCTATATCCGGAATCGCTACGATGATATGGAGGTTTTTTTTTCAAAAGAGACTACGGTTGCTCAGTGATAGATTGTGAACAGAAGTACTTGAAAAGTTGTTTTTCCAGTTGGTATGGATACTGTTTGGTTTGCGAAAAAAATGAATTCTGTATTCAGAATTTTCCTAAACTTTTCTGATTTGAATCATTTGTCATTTGTTTTTTGTTACAGCACTTGAGAAAAAAAAATTCTCATTCAAACTCGGTAAAAGTGGCTTGTTTAACCACCATAAACACCATTGTAAATATTTTCAAATTGAATGGGACAAGAATTACGTTATGGTAAATCTATTTTGTTGTGTTGGCATTGCCGAAAAAAAATTGTTTCATAACCGGATTAACTTAGTAATTGATGCGTAGAAATGTGCTAAAATTTCAAAACTTGTTTGCATACTATTCTTATTTAAATAGGTCTGCGCTGCTTCAAAAACATACATATGTGGTGAAGCATCGAAACTGTATAACTTTTTAAGCAGAGAAAAAGAAGTATCACATAGAACTCTAGCGTTAATTAGAATGCGTGATTTCTAAAAATTTCAAATCTTAAAATTGTAATAAAATGCTAAATCAGATTCTATAAAGCAGGCAAATTAATAAGTGTTAATTAAAAATATTGTCTTCATTTCACGTGAACAAATTCGATCATTCTTTAAAAACTTGGTTGTACTGAAGTTTTTTTTTCCATAAATGAATGAAACATTTTGCTACTATTACTAATAAACTGAACATATTGCTGCTAACTGAGCAAGTGCCGAGAGATCCTTAACAAGATGTGTCAAGCCATCAACGTATAAAAGAATTTGTTGGAGCACATAAAAGTTAGGGTTTATTGAAATAGAGGAAGCAGTCGAGGTAATCTTCCCATGACGGACAAATTTGAAAAAAGCGAATATTGAGTTGCAGCGAGTGCGAATTGAGTATCAGCTCGCTCACGTAGAAACGCCTTTATTGGGCTGCAAAATCAAGCCCTAAGAAAACTTGAGATGTCGGTAGTCTACTGGACTCGATACGGGCACTCGTAGATGTTCAAGCAGGTGTGGAGCTCATGGCTCTTAGAGTTAAAAGTTTGTTAATTGACCTTGATTGCCTCGTAGCTAGCGAGTAGGCTGCCACAGTCATAAGGCAAGTAGCAAAAAAGAAAAAAGCCAACAAGGTCAAATTCACTCTTTTCTTACCGAATTTCAGGAAACAGAGAAGGACTTTAGTGGAGCTGGATGAGATACTAGCTCCCATAACCCTTAAGGTTTGTTGGGTCATGGTGCGGGTGATACGCGGCCGAGTAAGAAGGTGAGCAAAAGCTATATGTATTTCTCAGTGTGTGGGCTACAACCACGCTAGAAGTAACTGTAAGTACAACCAGGCTAGAAGTAAACCGCGGTGGAAAGTTACTCCATTATCGTCCATTCTGCATCACACAGCGAGCAACGTCTGGGTGTGGTTTGTGAAGCTGCGGTTGATGCTAACAATTATATCAGCTGGTGATATAATTGCTATCTGACAGACAGCTCGACTTTCGAAAGGGCATTCAACTGTTTATATTATCTCGACAGCGTCAGACCGGCCGTATTGCTGGTGACCCCAAATGCTTGAAATGGCTTGCATTAGGCAGGGTAGACAAAGGAGCATCGGGACTTCAAGCATGGCTTCCGGATTTTTAGCTACTTGTTGGTCATGGTTGGTCAAACTATTTCAACGACCGACGGCTATTGTATGTCACTGACAGGGACGGATTTGCCACTAGGCTCGGTGGGCCCGGGCCTAGGGCGGCAAATTTCGGGGGCGGCAAATTTTCAATTTTTTTTTAGAGCGGCCACTTTTCGATTTTTTTTTGGGGCGGCAGTTATTTTTTCTTTCGTATATCTACATATATCTGAGCTGAATAAGCCTAACACCTCAAGCCAACCGAATTCTCTAAATTCTCACCACTGATGATTTTTTTCGGACATTACAAAATTTGACTTATAATAAATATCAAAATGCGATCACGGTAAAGGACCAAAGAAACTCAAAAATACCTAAAAAGTACCTAGAAAGTATCTGAAAATACCTAAAAAGAGCCTAAAAAAGAACCCAAATAATACCTCTTCAATTTAAGAAAAGCTTAACAGAGGTAAATATTTGAGTGCATTGATTTTTCAGAGATTTTTTTTTATTATGATGGTACAGGATATATCAACTACATGCGAATCTCTTTAATTTTGACGTGTGTTTTTAAATTAAACTTCGTCACTGAACATAATTTCTACAAACAAATTTCTATAAAATGAAATCTAGGACATCATAGGTCAAAATATTTCGGGTTCATCCTTAACTAATAACATATCGAAATAGATAAGCTATGGGAGTTCTAGCGCAATTTCCTGTTTATTTTTAAAGGGGCCTCTAAATTCTCAAAAGTGTGTATAAAATTGATAAAAAGAGATAGCATGATATAAGTTGCTCTATTTGCCTCTCTCTCACTCTCACACATGGAAATCGGTATGGTGTCATAGAAGAACATCTTCCACTCCCGCCTCCAACTTGAATCAATCCCTCCCCCTAGGTTCAAGAATAACTCATCGCTGCATTATGCAATGTTGCGAAATACCCGCACCTATTTCCCTTCAAATTTATAAAAATAAAATTAGACATTTCCCATTCACTTGAATGGCGAACAAACTCAAGACTAAAACCTGCTACTAGGTGATCAGATTCTATTACAAGCAATTAGAATTCAATAGCGGACTCACGATCTTTGAAAATCCAAACGAATGACAATCTCCTTATACAAAACTCTTGTGCAGATAGTAAGAAGAACTTGTTTTGCTGGTTTATTTGGCTGAAACGTTGCTTCTGCATAGCGTACGTTGCGTTTATAGCAATTTATGAATGGACGACAATTTTGCATGCATAACTTTCCTTCAAAGATATAACGAAGGCGAAGAGTCAATGACGTCAGGGAATTCCGTGAATATCTTGATTGGATGTTACTTATTTGCAGGTGCTTGAGATGTGTCTGATCGTATCTTTCATGCATAAGCACCTTGGACTCTGAGGTTGTAAATTAATACAGTAATAAATGCATATGAACAAAAATATACGAATCAAGATGAAATTGATTGCATTCATGCTCCTGTTATTATAGTATTGGACTGACCTCAGAAAGGAAGTATTTATAATTATTAAATTTATAGAATTTTGTAGATTAATGCAATTAATAAGTAAATGTATTCTCAAAACACATATATACTTTGTATTTTACACTTTTAATTATTAACTGGAAGCTTATACATAGCATACCTCATCCTAAGTCACATCATTCAACAAGTATCTACCGTGCGATACAGTTCATAAAGTGCTATAAAAAATTATAAAGTATTAAATATGTATGTGAAAAATTAAGTTCAAGACATGCAAAATGCATTTATCAATGCTAAAAATAACCGCGAATTAATAAGTGCCGTACATAAAAAGCCGAGTAATTCTCTACGTAAGCTCAATAATTCGCGGTTATTTTTAGCATTGATAAATGCATTTTGCATGTCTTCAACTAAATTTTTCACATTCATATTTAATACTTTATAATTTTTTATAGCACTGTATGAACTGTATCCCACGGTTGATACTTGTTGAATGATATGACTGAATGATGTGAATGTTTGATTTCATAAAATAAATACCTGTTTTTTCAACCTTTTTTTTAACAACAAAAAGCATAGTATCCTACTTTTATAATCCCGGTAGATTCATTCAATTGGGTTGAAAATTGATTAAGATATCGTAAATTTACGAAAAAAAAGTCATTTTGCTGATTTTTCACATTTCTCGTCCTTCATACTCATATTTCTCTCATCCTATAAACTTTGAAAAACTAATCTTTATGTCACGTGATTCTACTCTAAAAAACGAAAAAAAATGAGCCCCCATCGGACTCTCATAGTCATAATGGGTGTGAGATACGAATTTTTGCAAATTGGGGTATTTTTTCACCCCAAGTTACCAGAATATGGTGAAGAAAATGGCGTTACCGCTCTAGAGTTAAAGAAGTGAACTGTGTGTACGAAAAAATCTATATCATCGAGACGACAAATTTCAGTCAAAACTTAATATTATCGAAAAGTGAATAAATATGTGGAGTTTTCGAAGGTTAATTGATTTGACTTGGACTTAGTATTGCCTAAAAAAGGAAGAGTATAACAAAGTTTACACATTCAATGTAAATTGAGAGGGACTAATTAATTTGAGTGTACAGCATGCCCTCAATTCCAAGCACACAAAAAAGTAATTAAATCGATTAACCTGATGTTGCGTGTTAAAACGTGATAGATAGTCTAACGAAAACAGATGAATTTCCAATGCCATCAAAGAGTCAAAAGTTCATATATGTGTGGCAAAGTCAGTCGTTTTACCGATCATAGATGATAAAATAATGAATTATTCAAACAAATTTCAGTTGATGCTTGGATTAAAACAGAGAGAATTATCGGTTGTCAACCAGCGAAATATGTAAAAAGTTGCATTTGCTTTGAAATAACTTTGAAAAATTGTCGGAAAATGCTGTTCTGGGGGTTTTTTCATAATTTTTTTCAATTGCATTTTTTCAAATATATTTTTTTCATACTTATATTTACTCTTATCACAAAAGATTGACTATATAATACCCTAAAATATACAACAGAACTCATTCAGTTTTTATTACTTTTTCAATCCAAAACATACTTCTTAACAGAAAGTAACAGCATTTTTTATATTTGTCTGGCTTTCAACTTACAACTTAATTTCATCTGTGAATGCGATTAAAAAATTCAACTAATTACAACCAAGCAAAATTATAATTAGCGTTAGTGTTCTTCTGGATTTTTTTTTCGAGTGCAACCATTCCATTTTCATTTCCTAATTAGATCTTTATTAACTGTGCCCGCAAAGTTCGTCAATCTTTTCTTCCAAAACTGTTAAGCCGCTTCACGATACATTCCCAAAGTAATTTTTTACCGTACTTCCAAGAATACTGCTCCGGTGAACATTTCACCTCATCATTTCGTATTTAAGTAAAGACAAACAAATTCTATTAATTAACTAGACTCTCCAGTTCTCGGCACGGTAAATCTTCGCTTCAGTTTTTTATCGTCTCATCTTTCCTGTCTTCAGTTTTTTGCGCTAAGATTCATAACACTTTTCATCTAACTTGAATCTGATACTCCTCATCAAAACCTCTTCAAGGAGCTCGCAGATAGAACACAGTGCAGACAACCGAGCAACCTCACCACCACCCTACAAAGCATATCAAACAAACAGATTGCCTCGGCAGCCATTACTCTTATTAAGCTGGTGCACGTTGTTTTTTGCCGGCTTGCAAGTTTGTTTATTTTCTGTGGGAAAATAAGGTAAACGGTAAATCGACGTAATTACAAAACGCGGCAACATGACTGAGGCCGGCAGCGAGCGGGTTAGTCTTCATTCATTAACTTTGAGGATATGTACATAGGTAGACGACATACAGACTATGCAGGGTTGCTGTTTGGAAGTCTACGTTTTCCCTTTTTTTCGGAAATCCAAAGCAGCCCGACTTCGTTTGCCAGGAACCAGGCACACACAAGAGATAAACAAGTGTTTCCTAGCTATGCAAAAAAATTTCAATTAATTCTACCGCATCCTGTGCGAAGCGTTTATTTTTCGGAATTGAATTTCGCAGCAATCTCCGATAGGAGCATTGTATCGTTGCATAATTTGTCGTTGAAATAAATGGGCTCTGCAATCAAATTAGCTGGACAAATTTTAATATGGAAACGAAACAGAAGCTAAAATCAATAAGAGGCAAGTACGAAATGTGAATAAATGTGTGTCGGACAGGTGGTCACAGCTGGTTGTTATGACAGAGAATAGAATTTAAGAATGGTCGGCATGGTAATGTAATAGATTCTGTGAGCTTTAGTAATATTTCTGTTGGAATCTAATTTGTGGATATTATGGTAGCCGGGTATGCTGAGAAAATTAATTAAGACCCTTGACCCTTGGATTGTTGGCGAAGCTCCAAAGCAATTAAAATAGTATGGCGAGCGTAGTGTTTTGCCAATGGAGATGTAGCTGAAATTATGTGAATGCAAGGTACAAATTTGCACTGAATGAATTACTTTGGAGTAGGCCAAGCAGTAGGGAGCATCTATGGCAGTAAGATGACACATGTGGGAGAAACCGACTTATATACTTCATTCCAAGCAATTTAAGTGCCACACTTTTTTGTTTCGGATTTCTTAAGTCAGGGTTTATACCCAGTTATTAACAAAGCTATGTTGTGACTTACATAAATAGTGAAGCGATGGAATAATGGTGGCAGGTCTTTAAGATAACACATGCCAAAGATTTACATCCAGGAGCATACGGCGGGGTTTGAACCCGCGAATAGCTTTTTTTTGGATTGAAGCTTAAACTTATGGAATTGCCAGCTTCATGCATGCAACGCGATACAAAGTTAGGTTCCGTCTTTATTTGGTCTTCTAGTGTCTATTTGCGAGTAGGCGATATACTTCTCACCCTAAAAAAAATATTTCATAGCTTAGATAACTAAATATCTTTAAGTGAATCAATACATGATTTGTTAAATTTAAGTCTGAAAAACACACATACAAATCTCGCTTCAGTTTTGTAAGGTTTTGAATAATGTTGCATATAGCTACGTGTGGTTTTTTCTTGTTTTTTTACTGTTTTGATTTGAGTGGTTAACATCACATTCACCAAAAACCATTCAATGAAATTGTAAGTTTTGATTAACATAAGGAAACTTTGTATGTAAGAAAAATTTTAATTTCTGTTGGTAATTTAAATTCTATTTTACGATCCCTTCGAAGATAAACAATTGTTGAATCTAATTAGACACCAATTTCACTTCGCAGCGGTATATAAAGCCTGGAGTACTGCAAGGTACACCCTTCTCACATTTCTTGTATAAAGATTTTATATATATATATATATATGTATATATATATATATATATATATATATATATATATATATATATATATATATATATATATGTTTATATATACATATATATATATTGTATATATATATATCTATATATACATATATATATATATATATATATATATATATATATATATATATATATATATATATATATATATATATATATACGTATATTATTGGTAGAAAACAACTAAAAGCTTGTTGCTGTTGAATTTGGCTGGAATAAAAAAATCTTCCGAATACCCAATATAAGTAAGTACTGGTCCTTGCAGATTAGCCCCACTTACATTGATTCCCACGAGCCGCCACTGGTAAAGACATCAAAGAAATTGATTCCCAGCGTAGAACCAGTGAGGGAAACTAGAAAGAGCCCTAATAAACTAGCGAAGGGTGATGTTCAGCAGTTGACGAAACATTGGACCATGGTCGAAAAATTAAAAAAAAAATAACTCTAGCGCACCTGAACCGCTAGAAACACTAATGTTCGAAGAACAGTAGAAGAATCGTGCAGGTTTTGAGTGCATATTCCACCACATGAGCTGCTTATTACGGCCAAACTGTTTCAAACGCCACGTTTTACTTAGGTCTCAAGAATGCATTATAACTCATATGGTGGAAGGTTTCAGATATTACCACTGGCATGAATTTCAACGTTTATGAGAGCAAAACACGGGTTGATTATATTCGTTATCACTTGCTTATTTCACAAAATTTTGAAAGCAGCATCTCATATAACATCAATGAAGAAAATGCTCAGTGCCTGCAGCAATGTAACTAAAGTTGGTGTTTGGAGCTGCCATCCGAAAAATTTGCAGAACTTTGGGAATTGAAACATTGGTTATTTATTTTCATTGTAAATGTTTCCGTTATGAATACTAACTGTAAGCATTTATTGATACAAAAGTAGCACAACCGACTTGTGCTGGCAACTTTCTGCCAGTATCAAAGCCAAGAATATATCAAATCTGCTTCACGTTGTTTAATTACATTCGAAGTTATAGGAGTATAAAGAAATTTAGGGTTACCTGCAGCGAGTTTTTTTCAAATAATCGAAAACTTAATATTTGCTGTTTATTATCACTACAATATCATTACCATTTGAAAATTCTACGATAAAACCGCTTAATAAACATATCGCAATTAAACACAAAACCAACAATAGCTGGCAACCCTATCGTGGCTTTTCAACCAAATTCGGATTGAATAATGTTTATAATAGGTTCCATTAATTGTATGAAATTCGTATTGATTTCATGACTGCACTGGAAGTTGTAGGGCAAAAAGTTTTATTTTCCTGAGCGAATTTTCAAAACCAAAGAAACAAAAATTACCATAGCTGGCATCACCAATCAATTTTTTCAACCGAATTTCCACCAAACAGAGATTAGAGTAAGGTTCAGCTACTGTGTCAATTTCATGAAAATCTGGTGGCTTATTCACATTTCATATGACAAAAAGCAGTTTTTTTCTTTGTAATTTTTCAAGATGGCTCTACTGGCACAGAGTTGCTCACAATTCAAAATCGCTTCTATCAGACCTGGTCCTATTTAAAACCAATACATTCTGTATATTTTAATTAATTCTGCTCATCGGATCGTGAGTTTCCGTGAACAGAGGTTTTTGATGCTAAAAATATAGGTAAATTGGGCAAGGGTTACCAGGCATGCCCGTTGTACCATATCAAATTTTATTTTTTGGCTATGTAAACAAAGCATAAGATTTACATATGATCGGCTTTTTTTAAAGAAGCGGCATTTTTTCAAGAGAGACGATGATTTGGAGGTTTTCTTTTTCAGTGCCTGTCCTAGCTACAGAGTTGCGAAAATGCTCATTAAAAGATACAGAAGTTTGCAATTAAATAATATCAATATGTCCTGAATACTTCGTAATGATTATAATAATAGCTCTGTCAAAAGTTATAGCAATTTAAAAAATTTCAAATTTTCCCGTTCTCTTTTTAGGCACCTAGCGCACACATGGGGTTAAAAAATTCCAAAGCATTATTCGATTCACATGTAAAACACGTTCGAAATTTATTTCGTCAACTTAATTTTTGCAAAAATTATTTGTGTACGGAATAATAGGTATATTAAAAATATCATTAAAATGGCCGCCGGCGCCAAAGCGTTAACAATAATTGACATTTAGTGAGACCTGCACCTATTTTGCATGTACACCAATGTATCTTGAAAGTTTCAGCTCAATCGGAAGGCGCGTTTCCAAGACTATATATATATGGAAATATGAATTTTTGGCCGAATCGATTTTAATACTAATGTTCTTCGAACTTTAGTGAAATGCAACGATGGCCTCGGCCGAAAGCAATGATTATCTCAGCTTAAGGGGAGGTTCTCATTCAAATGACTAAAAAGTAAGCAAAATTTGGAATTTTTTTGTGGGCCAATAAAAAAACATAGGAAAAAACAGTTTTAGGATTCAAAAAGCTTATATTTTCGTCATTATTTACAAAGTTTTTCAAGACGAAAAAAACAAAATGGCGCCCGTGGTGACGTTCCGTCTAAGATGCGGTTCGCGTGGAATAACAAAACTGCGTACAGCCTGCTGCCTCAGGATCGATCTGAAAACCAAAACCAATTATAAGGCTCGAAAGTAGGATACTTTTATTGGAGGAATGACCTAAGAACGGGTAAAAAACTTCAAATTTGACATAATGGTGCGATCTCAAACTTTGAAATCGATTTTTTAGCCCTTTTTTTATACTTTGAAGCTTCACAAAAAATAGTTAATACAAAGAATTTGTAGATTTTATAGGTCATTACTCCAATGAAAAGGGTTTTCTTTCGAGAAAACAAAACATGAAGTCTTTCAGTTGAACCGTTTTCAAATGAGATTGTACGCAGTTTAGAAAAATCATGTTTTGAGATAAACGCTTTTAAAGTTTTGAGAACTTTTTCGATAAATTATTCGTGGTAGAATGTTAATATTTTTCGAAAAGTACATGGAATTATGGGTTTTGGATATCGCTGATTACGAATCTGAAGTTACTTTTTCCAAATTCAAAATGGCCGATCCAATATGGCGGACTTCTGCCAAAGAAATAAGTGGTATTTCATCCAAAACCGAAAAGAAGGAGGGTTTTGTGATTTATGAACACGAATTTGAGTTAATATGTATCAAAATAAAAAAAATGAAAATGGCGATTCCAATATGGCGGACTTAAATGTGACTTTAACAATTTTGACCAAAAACTTTTGTCTTTCACTGTTTTCTGTGGTTGCTTGATAACTTACGATTAGTCTGCGATGCCAGGTCCGTATAACAGTCCTTCCTCTAACTCGAATTGCTCCTGGAGAGAAATCGCTCGAGTTTTCTTCTCCAGATAAGCCGTCCTCGCGTAGCTGGACACCCTGCGTTCGGCAGCTTGCAGACGTTGATTATCAGAGGTCCTGGCGAAATGGGCTGCTTCAGACCCAACAGCAATTCCCAGCGCGTTCATAGTCTTCAGCAATGACGAGCCTCCTTCATTGAACAAGTTTGCGGCTATATAAGTGACACTTTCCACGGTTTGAGAAGCAGAATGCAAATGTTTCGGAGCCAGTCTCCACACACACCCGTTGAAGCTTTCATTCGAATTCTGGGTATTTCCTCCAGTGCATCGCTGTAGCAAATCATCCGCGGAAAGAGCCTCGTACACGGGTTTGATGGCATCTTGAACGTTCTTTTGAAGAGGATGGTCGTGTTTGAATGAAGCCAGCTCGCCCTTCGCCTCCGCAGCACGCCACTTGCACCAGCTGTTCGCACCTTCTGGACACTTCATATGTTGTGGATCCTTGTCAGTTGAACACTTGTGGAAAAATGTAGCCCATATAGCATCCTTCATGTTCGAAGCAGAGTCGGAGTGCCTTCTGATCGCCAGTCCATAGTATGTCGTCAAATCCGCTATCAGCTTGTCTGTCAGCTTACCCGCGCCTTTTCCTCCGAGTCCCTTGGTTCCTTTCTTCAGCGCTCGCAGTCGGCTGCCCATCCTCTTTTGCACATGCCCTACGCATTCTTTTTTCAGCAAAGGTACGTCTTCGTATGGGTCCAAGTCCAAAAGAGCTTTGAAGGTTTTCGAGTCGCCATCGCCGATGTAATTGGCATATTTGACGCCCAGCAATTCCTCGGAACGCGCAAACATTTCTTTCATAGCGTCCACCTCCATTTTCCCTGCACTGCCATGATGATTCGCAGCGCAGCTTTCGCCATGAGACTCCAGCCATTCGTTGTATTCTGCCGTTCCTTTCTTCGAAGCCCAGTTAGCGCAAGATTGACAGAATGAAGATTTGACGACGAAGTCCAAAACTTTTCCGGAGTACTTCCCAATCAGTGATGAGATCCCGAAAAGAGACGAAAACCCTCGCTTTTTCCAAGAACCGTCTCCAGAAACGGTCAAATGCGTTGCTTCGAAACCATTTTCAGCATTCAGCCTCATTTCCTCGTCCACGGCCTTCTTCTGAATTACTTTAAAAACTGATTTTGCAGCAGTTTGAAGCATAGTGAGAAAACTGTAGTAGATTTTGTTACTAAAAATGCACGGTATGTCCATCAATCCGCAAAAAGACTTCAAGCTGTGTAGCCCGACCCCAAGCATGCGCATCGCGAACATGAAACGGCGGTTTACTTCATACGAACTGCCGATAGTGGGGCTCGAACCCACATACCGCGTGCTGCACTTACACTTTACCACGAGTTTGAAGGCTAATCCTGCTCCAGATACACGGTTGAATGTAACGTCTCCGCCGCAGGACTTGCAAGCTAAGCATTCACTTAAAAAGCTGAAGATAGTGACGAAGTTGCAAATCACATAACTGATACCTTGGTCCAGTTTAATGTCATCGTAACTCGCGGTTTTCAACTTTTTCGCGGACGTGCTCACGTTTTCGGTGTCGGTTTCGGCGGTAAACTGATTCCCTTTGAATTTCTTCGATGAGGAACGACTACTGCGCCTTTTACTGCCGCGAGTGCCCTTTTTCGACAAATTCGGCATGTTTACGAGAAACAAAATACGCGCACGTGACAGGTTTGAATGGAAAACACCAAAATACTAACAATTGAGATACGCTACAAGCAGACACAGCATCGACATATATGTGGCGTGGAATGAGAAAATGAGGTTTGAGAGGAAAATTTGTAAGGCACACGTATATTCGCTTTCACTTTTTGATGCCTTCTTTGTCTTATTCATAGCACAATAGGAAAGGTCCCAGAAGGTCTCTTTAAATGCATCGCAGGTATCAAGTTTTCGAAATTTCAAACGCCTCTGTTATTTTTAAAAATAAAGTGGATGAGAATGAATCGAGAAAACAAAAAAGAGAAAAATGTCTCACAGTCAAAAATTTGTCATGTTACGGGTAATTCTATTGTCCAACGTCCTCAAGTCCCGTAGGCGTTCGAAATTTTGAAACTTTGATACCTGCGCTGCATTTCCAGAGGACCTTTCCTAGAGTTCTGTGAGTAAGACAAAAAAGGCATAAAAAAAAGACAGTAAAAGTGTGCTTTACAAATTTTCCTCTAAAAACCACATTTCCTCATTCCACGCTACATATAATAGACGGCTACTCTGCTCTCGTACAGCCTGACGGCTTTAGAGAAAGAAAAAAAGATGTCAGAGAGAGAGACATGTATAAACCGGAGCAAGAATACGCAAGCGCCCATTCGAATTAACCAATAGTAAGTAACGTAAATAGGTTTCTACCTTAGGCGCGCGTTCCGAGCCGAGAGCGCCCCATGGCGGGATGGCCTGTAGAAACTTTTCTGATGCGCGGATCGGAAAATCGGTTTACCGCAATATAGTAGACACTAATACCTTTCAAAAAATGTAAAGAAAAAAAAATCGAATTTTTGAAAATTTTGAATGAGAACCTCCCCTTAAG